>CM034399.1:17600000-18800000 GCA_019925095.2 Dendrolimus kikuchii | reverse complement strand
ATAAATACTTTTCGCATATAAGATGTTGTAACTGTTATGCTCCGCCCCAGCTTCGTTAATGTTAGTACATACATACATACATACATAACTTCACGCCAGTTACCTTGCGGGGTAGGCACGAACAACAGAGCGCCATTTAGGCTTATTCTTACACACCTCACTTGCTTCTTTGACATTCATAACTCTTGTCATGCACGCTCGTCTGATCTTAAGGCTCGTGACATCACCTTCTGATAGTACACGATCAATTTGACCATGGAAGGTGTGTCGTAGCCTTCCACGACTTCTGCATCCATCCACTTTTGCATTATATATCTGTTTAGTCATTCTTTCCACTTGCCCGAAACACCGGAGCATTCCTTTCCTTACCTTCACCCCGACACTCTCTTTCAGAGCAACTCTCTTTCTTACTTCGGTATTACGAACGCGGTCCGCGAGCGTCACTCCGCAGATTTTGCGCAGTGCCCGCATCTCGACCGCGTTTACTCTACTTTCATGCTCTCTCTTCCATACCCAACTCTCGCTTCCATACGTGAGCGTAGGCACCAGCACCGCGTTGTGTATGGCAAGCTGGGCCTTCTGGCGGAGGTTCTTAGTTAATGTTAGTGATTTCTAAATACGTCTTTAGGGTGTTACCAGGTAAATCGACCGACCGATCTGTCACATCCCTAAACACCAAGCTAAAATGCTGACGGGATGCTTCCCCAGCATCCCGTACTTCTCATCCGACTGCACCCCACAGTTCGAGTCAGTTCGGATCGCGCCCCCTCCAAAGATACACATATTTTTATATCCTACATAATTAATTCATAAATTATATTCCTTCCTATAACATAAATAATTATTTTTAAATAGAGAATATTTTTATCCGGTATAAAACAGATCTTCGATCGATCGATCGTCGATTGATGATAGAATGGACTAGTTGACATCGATCGAGCTGCTTGATTATCCGAGAAACCGCACCGTTGCGCCATCCGCCGCGCGCCGACCGCTCGATCGTCGATCGATTGGTTAGTTGACGTTTTATGGAAAGGGATGCTTCCCCAGCATCCCGTACTTCTCATCCGACTGCACCCCACAGTTCGAGTCAGTTCGGATCGCGCCCCCTCCAAAGATACACATATTTTTATATCCTACATAATTAATTCATAAATTATATTCCTTCCTATAACATAAATAATTCTTTTTAAATAGAGAATATTTTTATCCGGTATAAAACAGATCTTCGATCGATGGTAGAATGCATTAGTCAACGTTTTCTACCACACCGATCGATCGATCGTCGATTGATGATAGAATGGACGCGTCGACATTGATCGAGCTGCTTGATTATCCGAGAAACCGCACCGTTGCGCCATCCGCCGCGCGCCGACCGCTCGATCGTCGATCGATTGGTTAGTTGACGTTTTATGGAACGGTATCCGTCGATCAATCAAAGCTACCGCACCAATTTCGATCAACGTCAATCAATAGCATTGATCGGCGATCGATTGATTGGTGTGGTAGAAACTACCGATCGACGTCGACTAATCCATTCTACCGTCGATAGACATTCGGTCGATCGATTTGCCTGCCTTTTTAATGCTACTAATAAGAGCATTAAATTTTGTAATGCTCTTATTAATAACATTAAAAAATTTAACATCTCAAAAAAAGCATTAAGGCACCTGTTGCCGCAAAAGGCCGAAAATGGGGTGTAAACTAAAGAACCTGTCGTTGGTTATTACTGATCAATAATTTACCAAAAAAATATCACAAATCTTCACGATATGAGATGTAACGTGTTTGTTTTTCCGTAATTATTCCATAGTTATTTTAAGCTAGGAAAAAAACATCAAATTATTGACATGAAGATGAAAGTATTTTATTCCTTAAATTTTTATTAAAAAGAGAGACAAATAATTCGTTAATTTTTAAATAATATTTTATTTTATTCACAATAAAATAATAATGCATCTGAAAACCGAAGTGTCTACGGAATCCCCGAAATCACCCGAAAAATCAGTACCGACAAATCCTCAAGGGCGTTGGCGTTGCTACAAGCCTTAAACCTTTAGCTATATCTGCGTAATACGGTCACTAACATTAACATTATCCCAAATGTATCAGAGGCATAAGTCTTAAAATAGCAATGGTTGGCGTTCTCTCTTTATTGTTTGCAATTAATGCCATATTTTGTACATCTTATAAGAATTAATTTTATCTTAACAGATATCGGTATGCTAATAACGTTAAGTGTTCAATATATTTCATGTAATTTTATTAACAGAACCGTATTAATGCAAACTGGTTTGCTTGTAGCTGTTGGGAACTTCAACATCACTGTTGTATGAGTCCGTTTTAATAGTAATATTGAAGTTGATCTACATAATATTCACTGTTGTTGATTTATTAATTTAATTTAATTTAGGGCCGATTTTTAGCCAATAGATAAAAGCTATCAAACAAACCACAGCCAGGGTCGCTTCCACTCCTGGTCTAGAATATGTCGCCATAACAACCTTGAGTTGTGTTCCGGCATTAGTGGCCAGGTTTAATTCTTTCACCTTCACCTTTGTGTTACAAATGTCCATAGGCGATGGTAACCGCTTTCCATCAGATGGACTGTCTGCTGAACTCATGCAATAACAAAGAAAGTGAATTCTTAGTACGTAAAATTCGGGTTAAAGAACTTTATTTCTCATGATTTTTTATGATTCTCTTAAACTATGAGAACATTTATAAGTTGTTGAAAAATAAGTTGTAATTTGTAACGAGATAGAAAACACAAATACAAAAAATTAATCAAAACTACTTGCAACTTTTAGCAGGTAGTTTTGATTTATTTTTTTGTACAGGCAAGTTACAAGTTCCTTCGAACCAAAAGAAACAATTTTCATCCGTGCAGGAACGGAGAAAGAATAAAATTTCCTGCAACCAGGCGGCCTGTCGTAAGAGGCGACAAAACAACCTACAGCCAGGTGGTAGGGCGTTTGCCCGACTGGATGCCTACCACCCCTGGTCTAAAGCATGTCATCATAACAAGCTTGAGTTGTGTTTCGGCATTAGTGACCAGGTTCCAGTCTCCCTTAAGAGAACAGCATCGCATTTGTAGCAAGCACCTTTGGTGTTGCAAATGGCCATAGACGATGGTAACCGCTTTCCATCAAGTGGGCCGTCTGCCTGTCTGCTGAACTCCTGCAATAAAAAAAAAGAAACAAGGATATAAATTTCTTGAAAGTGTCATTGTGTAACTTGTTATTTTTTTTTATAATGTATTTATTTTTATACGAGTAATGTCTTATATAATAATATTTGCAGTTATTGTGGATAATAAATATAAAATTAGAAACACTCACCTAAAATGCCTATCAAATGCCTTCAAAGCGCTGTTGAAGGTCGGCGAATCAGTCTTAAGGGTCCCCTCACTCCTCACGAGGAAGCTGCCATCAGCGATGTCCCTCGAACATCTCACCAGACGCTCAGCTGGCGTCAATTCTTCGAGATCACGTTTGGAAAGCGAACAGAGGTCCAATATTTCATCATCTAAGGAGGTCTTTTCTGGTTTCCTGTATCAAAATAATCTTTAATTAATAAATTTGGATTTAAAATAGTAAAGCAAGTACGAGGGTTTAACAGGAAAATAAATGGTGCTGTTTTACTGAATGTCAAAGAAGCAAGTGAGGTATGTAAGAATAAGCCTAAATGGCGCTCTGTTGTTCGTGCCTACCCCGCAAGGGAACTGGCGTGAAGTTATGTATGTATGTATGTATGTTTTACTGTGCAGTTTTTTTTAATAAATAATGATTATTAAAATTGAATATGTGTAATGCTTAGTTTGAATAGATCAATAAAACAGAGTCAATTGGATTGAAAAAAATACAGAATTGGAAAGGCCTGTCCTGACTGACAATGTTGAATATTTATGGATACCTGACATTGGTAAGATATATAAATTAATCAGAAATATTTATAAAGAAATAACTAGCATGAAAATGGACGACGGTAGGTTCAACTTTCATTATGTATTGAGATCTAAGTAAACAATATGACATGTTGATTGATATTTCGTAAATCAATTGTTTGTTGACACTGTATTTTGTTAAATATTTCGTTGTTTTTAAAGTGATAAAAATTTATTATATCACAGGTCAAACAGATAGTTTGTTAAAAATTATCAATAAACGTGGCCAGTTACGTAAGTCTTATACACGTATATTCTTAAAAATTTAATGTAGCCATTTATGATTTGAAAGATGTTGAAATAAGTAAATAAATTGCTCAAATTAAACTTAAGGGCCATAGCTCATCAGAGCCCCGGCGTCCGTTTAGCACCGGACCGCCTTGCTCGATAGCTGTCTACGCGCGGACAGCGATGAACCACTTGGTGATAACCCGCTGCTCGGAGTGAATAATGTATGGGCTTGTACTAATCTGTGACAGACTACTTGGCAATTCGTGGATTACGAAACGTTCACTTGTTAACCATGCGAGGTTCACTGGTTGACCATGCAGCGTCAATCGTGGAAGACTTGCTTGCCGTCTGGCTCTGGCGAGACATGGCTTTGAATTATTGGTTTCTTTTTATAAAAATAATAAGTGTAAGAAAGTAATTTAAGTCTTACTTATTTTCCGCAGTTGGTATATGGACAGCGCCATCTAGACACCCGAATCTGATCCCGAAGACCATAACTCCAATGGTCTCGATAGCCCATCTATAGATTTCAGTCTCAATCTCTTCATTTAGAGCATTTTCTGCATGACGAAGGTCGCTAAGCCTATCAAGAGAACAAAAATTACAGTGATTATCATTGTCAATGCACCACCAAGCCCGGGTTGATTAGCGCTAGGGTTAAATATCAGAAACGTTTCGGTACTTGTCATGGTCTGAGTCTCAGTGGTACAACCCCAGTCATGTTTTAAATATTACTCATAAAATCAACGTAACAGGTCTCAGTATATATTATATTAGATAACCCGTGGCCACTTCGTTGGCCGCTACTCGATATAAGTCAACATATAATCGCCCATGGGAAAAACACTCATTCCCGTGCCCGCTTCGCTGGGCGCTACTCCAGATAAGCCAATATATAATTGTCCATAGGAAAATAACTCATACCCGTGCCCACTTCGCTGGGCGCTACTCGAGATAAGCCGATATACAATTGCCCATGGGAAAAAATACTCTTTCCCGTGCCCACTTCGCTGGGCGCTTCTCGAGATAAGCCAACATATAATTGCCCATGGGAAAAACACTAATTCCCATGCCTACTTCGCTGTGCGCTACTCTAAATTATAAGTTGAAAAATTTAAAAATGTCAGTTGCATAAGTAAAACTATTGAGTGATTTCACTTTTGAATTCACTCAGGTTATAATTTTTTCAACTGGATAACTTTTATTTCATTATTGAAAAATCGACCCTAAATGCATTAACTGAATCGTGTTATATTCAGGTAAACTTTTGGTCGGTAATTTTTTACCCACATTTGTTTATTATAAAGAAAATACTATTTTTAAACTCAATTAAAACATTTTGTAAATATGCTAAAATAACCTATTATCTGATACGCTACTTTGCAATGTATATTGCTTATCTTTGAAATTATAATTTTCTCTTTTGGTCTCTTCTTACAAAAATATTCATAAAAAAAATTTAATTTTTTATATATCTATTTATAGTAGTTTCCGAGATAATCAGCGGTGACAAACACGGTTACCAAAGTGAAAACATAAGTCTTTATATTATGGGATTGGAAACGATAAAATACGATTTTATTATAACATGTTATATATATCGAGCCTTTACCGCCATTTTATCGTAAGCGACATTTGGTCCTAAGTATATTTTTTGTTGCATACATACATAACTTCACGCCAGTTCCCTTGCGGGGTAGGCACGAACAACAGAGCGCCATTTAGGCTTATTCTTACACACCTCACTTGCTTCTTTGACATTCATAGCTCTTGTCATGCACGCTCGTCTGTTCTTAAGGCTTCTGACATCACCTTCTGCTAGTACACGATCAATTTGATCATGGAAGGTGTGTCGTGGCCTTCCACGACATCTGCATCCATCCACTTTTGCATTATATATCTGTTTAGTCATTCTTTCAACATGCATTCTTTCCACATGCCCGAACCACCGGAGCATTCCTTTCCTTACCTTCACCCCGACACTCTCTTTCAGACCAACTCTCTTTCTTACTTCGGTATTACGAACGCGGTCCGCGAGCGTCACTCCGCAGATTTTGGGCAGTGCTCGCATCTCGACCGCGTTTACTTTACTTTCATGCTCTCTCTTCCATACCCAACTCTCGCTTCCATAGCTTGTTGCAAAAGGTATTTTAAACTATCATTTTGTTTTAAGACTCAGTCTTAGTTAGATTAGACCCTACTGAATCAAAATCTGAAAGTCTCAAAGCAAAATCATAGTTTCAATTACCTTTTGCATAAAACATATTCTTAAGTCCAAATGCCGCTTACGATAAAATGGCGGTAAAGGGTTGTTATATGTTATATATTTTAATATAATAATTAACCGCCAAATGTGTACCACATTATTATGAAATATCATTATATTAATATGTCAAGCAAAAACTTTGTACCCCTTTTTACGAAAGTTACATGAAATTTCGCACACTTATAGTTTATATAGAGGAGTGCAGAATACTAATTTTTTTTTAAATTATGCATAAAAAATATATTAAATCAATAAAAAAAAGTTACACACACTACCATTTTGACACACACATGTATATATATATATATATACTCTTTTGTTTATTGTTAAAGTCAAATTAACAGTGTAACTTTGGCTAAATCTGTGATTATAGAAGTATATATTTGACAACAGTCTTTGACAACAGAACCTTGATAATGTTCAAACTTATTATTTAAATTAATTATGGTCGAATTGCGATCACTAGTATTCTATTAATACCCCAATAAATGGAAGCAATGAACTTTATAAGCAGTTGGATATAAAATCGATTTGACAGATAAATCGGATACACAATACATCATCGGCTTTGTTACCTCGACCTTGTTTCCGTTCGTGACTCGTATCGTTGTATAACACAAAAAAATGCAACTTATCGATACATCCGATCAACAAATTCTAGATATGCGCAAGGATGGATTTTATTTACAAATGTTTCTTTAGGGGCCATCCATAAATTTATGATCGACTAGTCGAGGAAGTGTGACATTACGTGACAAGGGGTGGGAGGGGTCCCAGACTTCGTGACGTCATATTTCAAAATCTAATATATTTAAGCTTTAAAACACGAAATTTGAACTATTAACTAAATGCTTCATTTCCAACTCTAGCCGTGTAATGTGTTTAATTTAAAAAAAAAAAAAAAAAAAAATGGAAATAAAACTAATTACGGAACTGCTGTTTTAATTTAATAATTTCTTGATGTAAAGTTGCAAAACATGCGATGTCAGACTAGGGAGGGGAGTCTCAGGAATGTGACCAATTCTGACAAAGACGGGGGAGGGGTCAAAAAATAGAAAGAAAGAAAATAATTTTATTTAGGACAAATTATATAAATACAATAAGAATAATTGCTAACAAATTTAAAACTAGACAGATATAATTTTGTCCCAAAAGGGGCATCAGACTCAGCATAATGCCGGTCGGTTAAAACCAGTGCTGGTCTTCCGCTGTGCCCTTAAGATATCGTCACGGTAGACATTACATCAAAATCTCTACTGTCTAATCTACTGTCAGAGAGGCCAAAACATCGCTTACATTTAAGAACGCACTCAGAAAACACTACTTTTCCTTAAATAATTATTCCTAATTCTTATATTATAGACTATTTAGTATATACATATGTATATATAAATATTTATGTATTGAAAGTAATTTAAGTATGTGTATTTATGATATAGGTGATGTCAGGAGCCTTAAGAACAGACGAGCTTGCATGACAAGAGTTATGAATGTCAAAGAGGCAAGTGAGGTGTGTAAGAATAAGCCTAAATGGCACTCTGTTGTTCGTGCCTACCCCGCGAGGGAACTGGCGTGAAGTTATGTATGTATGTATGTATTTATGATATACCTACTTAATTATCTGCACCACCTACATCGCCAGATTAGGTAAAATTATTCCTTAAGTTAGGTTGCCTGGAAGAGATTGCTTTAAGCGATGAGGCCGCCTATTGTTTCTACCGTGACAATATTGTAATTGTGTATTTTTGATATTGTACATTTGGTGAGCAATAAAGTGTTATCTATCTATCTATCAAAATCATGAAATTTGTGTGATGTAATTTGTGGATGGCCCCTTAGATTCTGCAAAAGCAGACACGGTATATTTTGCGCTGTGACTGTATTTATAATTAATATTGTAACTTAAACTAATGCCTGGTTTACATATTTTAGATAGAAGTAAATTATGAATCAATTTTAAATAAAAGTTAAGTGACTGAAGTTAATGAATACCAATAATTTGCATTTAAAACTTAATTATACCTACTTATTTATTTACGTACTTCATACAATCCCGCCTAAACATAATATAAGTTTGTACGATTCATATCTGATTTATTTTACTGTAATTAAATTTCCTGATTTTCATTCTATATATCTATGCTAATATTATAAATATGTAAAGTTAGCAAGCTTGTTTGTAAGAAGTAATCTCTCGAACTACTAAACCAATTTTGAAAATTCTTTAACCAGTAAAAAGCAACATTATTCCTGAGTGACATAGGCTATACTTGATTGTGATTAATATTATTTTTAAATGTTTTTAATGACGCCCAGCGAAGTAGAGCTCAAATAGTAAATTTTATCGAGAAATAATTCTCTAACAATTTTTTCTCCCCCATGTAGCGGAATGGCAGTAATTTTATTGTTTGCTACGAAACCACGAGCTCTTGTATTAATTTAGACATAACTTTCAATGTAAGAGTCCTATTGACACAAAAAATGTATCATTTGATAGCTGAATCTATAAGCTTTTAGAGCAAAATATTTTCCAGTTTTTACAAGTTAAAATGACGAAAAAAATCCAAACGTAAAAAGAGTACCTACATCGGTTTGAAATTGATCTAAACAACCACCGAAGCCGCCAATATAGGTAATGTTAGGTTCCAGTGACGCGGTTTGGAAATTCGGGTAGGGTAAGCCGGTTCAGAAAGCATACCGTATGATGCAAGCGCCAACTACACCGCTGTTGTATTTTCTTATTATAATTTATATTATTAATTTTGCAATCTTACCGCATGTTTTGAAACAAAAACCGGTGTCCGATCGGGTTATGAGTTGCTATTTCATCCTATACGCGTAGAAATCCGCCGAGCGTAATAGTACATTAATAATATATGCACGAATAAAAAACGTAAGCGCCATTACTTTTAAGGCGCTTTCGACCTTTTGGTCTCTAGTTTCTTAAAGGTAGGCTGTGAGAAATCCAGTTGTATGAATAGATAGTGGATTTAGACTTACCTTCTCGTTGTATCAGCAGCGATCTCATCAAAGGCTTTATCGTAGCTTTTTAGTAAAGTGCCATCTTGTAGCAGAGCTCTGATTGCAGCCCATATTGCCTTATTCTCGTCACTGTAAAAATATTATCAATATATATTTTTATTTATTATGGACCATCAACAGGAGATGAGTATCATCAACATCAACAACTCTTTGCAGAAACAGAGTTGAAGTTCTATAATATATAACATAATTCAAACTCGTGTATGCTCCCCTATAGGCAGAGCACTTTTTTGTATATATTTTTACTATAATTTGTATGTGTTACTGTAAGCCTTCCTAAAATTAAAAAAGATAATGATGATGTAACTTTATTGGGCCATTTGTTTGTTCTTTGTTCAAGGTGTTTTATATGCTTATGTTAGTATGTGCTTAACTGAGATCAATATATGTAGATATTTTTTAAATTGGATAATTGGATATTTCCAGTTGGATATGTACCCTATTTTGTATTCGAACACCCGACTTTTATGCCAACATGAACGAAGTTTCGCTGGCACATTCTTGTTATAATATTGTTACGACCCAGACACCGATAAAAAAAAATTCACACCTGCATGCCTGAAGGAACATATTTTATTACCTTTCGGGCATTTGGACTTCTTTTGTTTACTTTGTGTTTAAAATGTGTGATTAGAAAACAACCCATTGTGTATTGTAATCTAATGACAGTCATTAGCCAGGTGTGTCTAGTGTGTCTGTGTGATTCTAGGAAATTCGGTCCACGTGGCCGGGCAGACATTGCGTCTGTGCAGTATAAAGCAATGTCTCGATTGAGAAACGAGGCAGTCGAGCGATAACCATGAGTGAAGCAAAACTTGTGTACATTTGGTAATCTATTTAGTGACGGACTTTGCGCGAGTTACTGAATTACGACCTTCTGCATTACGTTTGGACTTGTTGCGTTCGGTTATATTTGTACCTGTGTTCGTGTTTGTATGGTTCTAATAAACTCTATAATAATTCCAACTGCATTTTAATTTGAGTCCTGCAACTCGTAACAATATGAATACCTATATACCTAGACGGCCTCTGTAGTTGAGCGGGCTTAGTCTTTGAGAGCAGAGGCTCCGGGTTCGATTCCTGGTATAGTAAATTTCGAAAACGTATTTTCTCCGTTATTTACTACGGTCTGGGTGTCTGGGATCGGCCCTAGAGTAGTAGTACGTTGTATATTACCCACAACACAAGCGTAACTTGCTTAATTTGGGGATATACAATATGTGTGTTTGTCTGCCGATTATTTAAAAAAATTAAAAAATATTTTAAAATATAATCGTACAATTTAATGAAGATCAAGATTGGATGTCTGCTTTCAAACACCTTAAAGGTAAATCACTTACATTCAAAGCAAGCTGCTAAAAGCCAGTGTATGTATCAAACTTTAATTATTTAGATTTAATTATTTAACCAGTCCATTAACAAGTTATATTCCACTATGTTCCAATGTGATGTTAAGATAGATAGATAGATACAAAGACAGCACTTTATTGTACACCAAAACATAGATAAACAGAAATAAAAAAACACAAGAGATCGCTAAAAAGCGAACTCTTCCAGGCAACTCCTAGCAGGGATTAATGAATTTTTAATACTGACGGTGGTGCAGTTTATAAATAGCTAGCGGCCCTGGCAGACGTTGTCGTGCTCTGAAAAAATAAAAATCTGAGACCCGATCCCAGCGCCACCTACCGGTTCTAATTGCGAATCTAAACCATCCGGGAACCCACTCAAAAACACAAAAACAAAATCACTATAATCGGTCCAGGTGATAAGGAGAATTGTAGAACGCGATCTCAGCGCCACCTACCGGTTCCAATTGTGGATCTAAACCATCCCGGGACCCACTTAAACACACACACACACAAAATTTCATCAAAATCGGTAAAGTCGTTCTCAAGTTATAAAATGACAACGAAAAGTGGCATTGATTTTTATATATAAATGATAAGTATACACAACACATATAAGTCCAAAAAGAATATAAATATATGTGTATATACACACACGTATATATAATATTATTAAAGCCATAATTATATTAAGCCACAATTATGTTAAAGACTAAAACAAGACCATATTTAGGGCAACGCATAAACATTGCCATCCAACGTGGAAACACATCCAACGTTTTGGGGACGTTCTAAATGGACGGCGATTTGAGGCTTATATTATTAAAAAAAAATCTTTAATAAGTTGTGTGTAATATGTATTGTATATATTTTTAACTTTTTAAATGTAATTTGTTAATTGTATGTCGTTTAAGACCGCGACTCGTAACAATGCTTATATGATTAATTCTGAACGCAATAGAGGAGTGCACCAAAGGACAAGCTGGAATTCAGTGTCGGACTATTGTGGCAAATTGAAATAAAAATTTCTGGGCTATTAGACATGAATTGTTAATGGATTGCACTGCACGAGGCCCACAAAAGGCCGTAAAGGAACATATGGATGTGAGCAGCTAAGAGGTGTGGAGAAGTTTGATGCAGTTTCACCATGGTTACTTCCGGCTTAATCTTTTACTCCTGAAGCGCCTGTACAACGGGGAGTGTTCCGAGGAATTGTTGGATCTGGTGACAACGCCTCACTTTTACAACTGCACCGCTCACCAGCGACGGGATGTTCACCCCCATTTGAGCTCAACGCTCAACTACTCAACCGTTCTCTAGAATATTTATTCCGCGTACAACAATGATCTGGAGGGAACATCCCGCCGCGGTTTTCCCTTTGCGCTATACACAGGGTTTTTAAGGGTGTTACAAGATTTCTTAGAGGTCGGCAACGCGTTAGCGACACACCTATTGTTGCAAACGTCCATAGGCGACGGTAACGACTCTCCGTCAGGTGGTCCGTCTGCCTGTTTGCTTGCTTCAGGTAATGAAAATAAAAAAATCTTGCGGTTTCCACTCCTTGCCGATTGGTCAAGACGGCCAGGGGCCTTTATTTGGTCCTCATGAATTAACCAAAAAGCCCGATTGCGTTTTATTATTCTTCTATATTCTTTTGATTCAGGATAATAACGCGGGTAAAAGACTCTAGTAATTAGTTTTTACCAACTTCGTTTTATTAATGTAAATGTTTTAAATATATATCGAAATGATATGTATTTCTGAAATAAAGCTTTTATTACTATAAAGCAGCCCAAAAGCCTAATTTAAGCCTCATCCACGCCCATTTATATAATCATCATTACGTATTTGCACTAAACTGACATGTGAAATGTGCATGCCATGGGATAACAAATCAAGGTTAACAAGTTATCTATTTGCTCTTTAAAATTTATCGTGATGTATAAATTCGGTTTATCCTGATAATTCGTTTTTATTATGTTTATCAACAATTGTACGGAGGCACGCTTCTTTTGAGTGGATCTCACGAATTACGCATGCCGCATCATGATGCCATATGCGCTAATCAATAAAATGAATATAATAAAATATTTTATAACATAATTTGTAAATATTTTGATACTGTCTTTTTCGTCATTTTATGAACGTCGAATAACTGATGACAAAGTGAAGGTGATGTTAGATAGATCAACCAAATTAAATCAATTTAAATGAAAGCCACAGAACTGAAAGGACATGACAGTGTGAATACCTAATATAAATTACAAAGACAAGGTTCATTGGTGATGTGTAGCCGGAGAGTAGGGATGCGCACCGTTCCGTACGCACCCTCTCATCTCCTGTGGGAGATCGAGGCAGACGGAGAGGCATAGCTTAACAGCCCAAACTGAAAGGGCCTGGTTAGGGTACGTCCGAGCCGGAGGTGAATTCACGAACAAATCCGGACATTGCATAGGACGTGTGAAGGAACGGCGAGGGGTTTTAGTGTGTATCCCTGACCTCGCAGCACCATGGGAGCTGCATACGTCTAGTCATCGCAGCGGACAACGAACTACTGACCAGCGCTTTTTTTTTTATTGGACTTGACTTTATGTTGTTGGTCCGAAGACCTTACAACTTTACCGGGGTTCTTGGGGCGAGTGCCTTCGCGAAGCGAAGGCACTCGAGCCCGGGGGGGCAACTTGCTCGAGGGAGCTCCCTAAGGAGTTTTACCTCGGCTGGACTGTTGCCATGAGAGGGGGATGAATTTAATGATGCCCACCATAGGGTGACACAAAGCACTAATTGAGAACGGGCGACGGGTAATATAAAGCCCGAGGGGAAGGATCACGGCGGGCCGGGATCGGTGGTTCGCGGTGGCCTACGCTATCTTACTGCCGTTTCGCAACGTGTTATGGCTGGGAGAGAAGAAACGGCGAAAGAAACTTCCCAGCAACACGCTTAGTCTGTCCTGTGGGGGGGCTATGTCTCCTAGCGTCCCTCGCAGGGACGTGGAGAGGTCTTGATTGGCGGCGCCTGAGACGCCGCCGTCTGTGTCTGTCTGTCCGTGCCTGCCAGCCTGCCGTCCTAACCGCGGGCGGGCTGATCCGGGCCAGCCGTTTTGTGATAACGTCGACCCTGTCCGTGAGGACGTTACGCGGTCGTCGCACGAGAGCCTTTCGCCGAGGCTTATAATCGGACGCGGACACGACGAGCGGATTTCGATGGTGCGGCGTGAGATCGAAATACTTACGCGAGAGCGACGTAATGTAGTTTTTGATGGAGGGAAGCTCCAGATCGCGGTGGATTGACCAGCGCAGCGCGGGAGCGCACAGATTAATAGTTGCTCTATCTCGCTCGCACATCATCCGTCCCGCTCACACACTGTGCTATACATTGTACTAGCAGTACGACTTGTTAATATTAATATTTGTACTTAAGGTTATCGTTTGCAAAATAAATCGGTTCACTTCAATTCACATCAGCACTCGACAGTGAATACTACTCTCTGCCATCTGAAGTATTATTTAACCTTTACCTCTTGCTCCTACAGCATGTGCCACCACCTCACCACACTTTCTCTGCGGTGGCAAATCCTCAAACAGATTTACCCTCGCTTAAAAAAGTGATTTGTGAGGAAAAGACAGTTATTAATAATCGTTTATGTACCTAGAGTACCTACTAAGGTACTAGTCCTTGAAAAAAATTGCATGAGTACAGCAGACAGGTAGACAGCCCACCTGATGGAAAGAGGTTGCACTCGCCTTTGGACATTTGTAACACTAAAGGTGCTACCAATGTGTTGCTGCTCTCTAAAGGAAGACTGGAACCTGGCCACTAATGCCGGAACACGACTCAAGGTTATGAAGGCATACTTTAGACCAGGGGTGGTAGCCATCCAGACGGGAAAATACCCTACCACCTCGCTGTGAGCTGATATCTCGTTTCTTACGACAGGCCGCCCGACGCAGGAAATTGTATTCTTTCTTCGTTTCTGCACGGATAGAGTATTTAGTGTTAGTAGACGGCCTGTGTGGTTGAGTAGGTTAAGCCTTTGGCTGCTTACCTCACTGCAACGCAGAAGCTCCGGGTTCGATTCCTAGCATAGTAAATTTCGGAAACTTATTTTCTCCGTTATTTACTATGGTTTGGGATCGGACCCACAGTAGACCGTTGTATATTACCCATAACACAAGCGTAACTTGCTTAATTTGGGGATATACAATGTGTGTTTGTGTGCCGACTGCCTACTATTTAGTTTATATAACTAGTTTACCTATGTTGCTTTTGATTTGCATGAGATTAATTACAAAAATATTATGTTTACGTCGACATCTGTTTAGTTATAAGTAACATACGTCTAGGTTTGTAGTCGCAACTCGCCCTTAAAAGCGACTCACCCTTGACCGCGACTCGCACAGGACCACGACCCTGCGGAACGTGGTCTGATGCACAAAAGGAGTCGCACGTAATGACCGCCAAGCTACATAAGATTTTCATTATATTGATGTAACGCTAATCATTTTATTGTGCCTATTAGTGTCAATATTGTTACCTATGTAACATTCAAAAGTAATCTATATATATAAAAATCAATTGCTGTTCGTTAGTCTCGCTTCAATTCGAGAACGGCTGGACTGATTTGGCTAATTTTGGTTTTGAATTATTTGTATTTATAGAAGTTCAGGGAAGGTTTAAAAGGTGAGTAAATATGAAAAAAATGTTTGGAATATAGTAAAAACAACAATTTCGCTTTCCCTTAGAAACTATTCCTATCTGTCAAACATTTGATGTCCGTCTCGTCGTTTATAAATCAATTAAATTTAAAAGTCGTTCAGAAATCAAATAAATTTAAAAGTGAAGATTTTTCTTTTTTTCGTTTTGAATGTCAAGTGTTTGATGTTCGTCCCGTCGTTCAGAAATCAATGTTTTTTATTTATTGATTCTGAGGCGGTACGAAGTTTGCAGGGTCAGCTAGTATCAAATATAAACTATAAAGTGAATGGTTATTTAATTCAAATACATATCTACCACGACAAGCTTAAAGATTCGCATTTTAAAAGGGATTTATATCATTTATGCAATTCGCAAATGTCAGTATTAGATACAGGTTCTTGATTTTATAGTCCAAACGAGTATTAATAAACGGATGAATAATTCAACTGCGCAAAAAGAAAAAGTGGCGAACACGCTATGAACGCGTGGGATGGTTGGTTACCTATGCATAATTGTAGGTAGGTAATAATAATACAGGTGTGTTCTGTTTGTCCTTGAGACTATACTTTTGGTGATTGTGGAAAAATAAACAGGATTTCACTGTTGGTTCAAGTGTAAAGCATTTTGTAAATATTAAATGGGTTAGTTTGTAGAATGTGTTACATAGTCTTCAATATTATGATAACTGACTGGAATTTTTGACTCTTTAAAAACTAATATATCCCAACGAAACTTCGTTCGCGTGGCGTGGCTACGACGTGTGTTAGTGAATTGCAGGGTGACATCAAAAAACAGTGCAAATGCAGCGTCACCTTTTTGGATATATATCTATCCCACAGGCACGACGTAGTATCCCAAGTATTGACCCGTTATATGAGTTAGATCTATGTCAAGTTTCATATTGATTCGTTCAGTAGTTTTTACATGATTTATAATAATTTATAATATTATAAAATTCTATTAAAAAATAATCAACTGGAATACACTATATAAACGCTGGAGAACATGACGCATTTTTTTAGACTTAAAATCTGCGCTACTCTTTGTCCTAGGAATTTAAATGAATTATTTAAAATGGCCAGATTGAAAAAAAAAACGAATTCCAATATGATTTTTCACTGATCGATGGCAAATTTTATGTAATAAAACGTGTGATATTTTTTATCCCGGGGGTCCCGCAGGAATTTGAAGTCACGTGTGGACGAATTCGCGGGCGTATCCGTATTATATATGAGCGTTTTTAGTGTTACGTTTTTTAATAAGCGTTTGTCACGGTTATTCGGTGAAGGATGACTACTTAACAAATCACCTTCAATGTGGCATAGGTTCTAAATTCACTATTACGTCATATGCTTAATGTCGAAACTGCATATCGCTAAAGTTCGCACGTGTTTCAATAGCGATACACACGTGCTAGCTAAAACAATTGACTAGCTTTAACTGCTTTACCTTGCTATGTGTTGATGGGTATTATATGAATACTAATTAGGTAGTGTACAACAGTGGGCGACGAGGCGTAGCTTTGTTTATGTTTGTGCCGTGGCATGACTCATAAGGCTGATGACCATGTAAGGAGCTATATATTGTTTTTCTTTAGATCATTTTCCATCATCTTTCGTACATTCTATAAAGATGATTTTTGCAATTACGCCATTTAATAATGTTTAAATGTCTTAGACAAGTTAAGCCATATCTAAAGTTAGATATTGTTAGGCCTCTGGTCCCTACAAAAACAAATTCATACTTGCATATCTGTAAAAACACATTTTAGTACCTTTCGGCATTTGGACTTCTTTTGTTTACTTTGTGCTTAAAATTTGTGATTAGAAAACAGCCCATTGTTGTATTGTAATCTTTTACGGCATATTGTTGTATTGTGATCATTAGCCAAGTGTTCGGATTTAAAGTACAAACTGATTCTAGGAACTTCAGTCCACGCGGCCAGACGGATATTTTGCATCTGTGCAGTATAAAGCAATGACCCGATGGAGGGACGAGGAGTCAAGCAATAACCAGGAGCGAAGCAAGACGTGTGTAGTACAATCGGGAAAATTTTAGTGACGGACTTTGCGCGTTTTTTGAAATTATGACCTTGTATAGTTCTAATAAACTCTATACTAATTCTAACGGCATTTTAATTCGAGTCTCGCGGCTCGTAACGATATTATAGTAGAAAATGTTGTATATTAATCATCTAAAGACACTATTTAAGTAAAATCATATACAAAAAATTATCTTGCAAGAAAAAACTAGGTATACCTAAAAAAGGTAGCTCGTTATATCGCTTGGGCATCACCTCATTTTTGAAGAAATACATTGACTGAAATTACTTACCAAAAATCTGTGTTATACAAATGTCAAAAAATATTACGAATGTTTTTCAAAACAAAAAATATTGATTCAGGTAAGGTTACATATAATATTTATTATTCATAAGAATTGATTTTATTTTATAAGAATTGAATTTTGTATTACACTAGCTGTGCCAGCGACTTCGTCAGCGTGAATTTTTTTTCGCAGAACACTAATTTTAAAAGTGGCCTAAGTTACTCCTTATAATCTATCTCCCAGTGAAAGTCCTGTCAAAATCGGCCCAACCGTTTCAGAGATTAGGCGGAACAAATGGTCTTCATTCTATTTTCGCGGAAATCTAAAAAATGAGCTTAAATTACTCCTTATAACATCAGCTATCTGCCAGTAAAAGTCCCGCCAAAATCGGTCCAGCCGTTTCAGAGATTAGCCGGAATATTGAGACAAACAGATAGACAAAAATTCTAAAATTTGCATTTTCGGAATGTCCTGGTCCGAATTTTTTTCACATTTTCATTTTGACATTCAAACAGACACTTCCATTTTACTGATCTCTTAACATATTCTGTATATGAAATCAGACTGAAATTTATGCGAAGCATATCTAATTTTATTTTTTGTAATATTTGTCGTAAGTAAATTTTGTCAATTTATATCTTCTACATACATACATACATACATAACTTTACGCCAGTTCCCTTGCGGGGTAGGCACGAACAACAGAGTGTCATTTAGGCTTATTCTTACACACCTCACTTGCCTCTTTGACATTCATAACACTTGTCATGCAAGCTCGTCTGTTCTTAAGGCTCCTGACATCACCTTCTGCTAGTACACGATCAATTTGATCATGGAAGGTGTGTCGTGGCCTTCCACGACTTCTGCATCCATCCACTTTTGCATTGTATATCTATTTAGTTATTCTTTCATCATGCATTCTGTCCACATGCCCGAACCACCGGAGCGTAATAGAAATAAAAAAATCCATTTTGGTAATTTAGTGACTTTAGAACCCTTCATTGTGTAATGTGTACGGCCTGTCACGCACTTGGCTGGGTGTTAAAGATATTTGTTACTTTTGGTTTCGATTACCTCCCCTAATAGAAAAAAGTTAAAACAGGTCTTTTTGATAAGATAAATTGTTGAACTTACCCATGTACTGGGCACTGTCCAATACTTTTTCTGTGATGAATTAAAGGTGATTTCTTGAATTGAGGCGGCTCTGTAGCGAAACTCTCATAAACCTGGGAAAAAAAGAATTATTAAGATATAGTAGTTAACAATTGTGAAAAGACAAAGTAAATTAGTAACTACGTGAGAAAAGTGACGGGAAGTTATGAACGCTTGCTTATACATATACAGTGGTCTCTCGATATTTGACACTCAAGGGAGCAGAGAAAAATTCAAAATTACCAAGAGTTCAAAATAACAGGGGTTTATTACCAAGAGGGAAGGGAGGAAACAATCAAGTAAACAAGAGTTTGATCAAAATCCGTGATTTATTATTTTACACATTTGTACAATTCACAAATTTTCATTTTGAAAAGAAGTCCGTAACTTTCTGTTGAGTGAGCGGCTTCAGTTTATTACTATCCAATGAATTTTCGATAGTGGTGAGAGGTGAGAAGAAATCGTCTCTTGTGTCGGTTCTGATTGATCCAGGGTCTTCTTCTTTTTTATCATAATGTGGAGGTTGGGGCCTCGAAGTTTTACCCCGGTTGCAACTCAGTGGGTAACTACCCACCGGTACTGGGTTTGGAGCTGCTGGAGTCTTCCCCGCATGGCGCTGGCCTCGCGTCAGCTCTCGTTGACCAATCTGCGGCGTTTATTGGCCTTCATGGGCATTCCGCTGGCTACTTCCGCGGTTTGGTTGGCCATTCATTGGTGTTTGGTGGCCATCTGTGGCTTCTGATGGCCTCTCAACAGCTTTGTGGGTTTCGCGACCTCACGCCACCGCCCTGGTTAGGTGAGCGTATGAGATCACGAGGAGTCGGTAGTCAGGTTCGTTGATGGTCTGGTGGCCGTGCATGTTGTGGGGCAATCCCGTCGGACGTGTAGAAAGGTTGGGTAGCGCTTCAAATTATAAACAGTATCCCTACTGTTTATAATTTGAAGCGCTACCCTAGCTCAGACTTCAAATTATTGCATGTTAGCTGTCAAGATGGTATTCTTTTAACTTCAAATTACCGAGGGGACTAATTAATATTGATTTTATCGAATTTATCGAGTGTTTGTCAAAGGCCCGGAAAAATATTTCAAATTGACGAGAGATTCCAATTAATGAATGTCAAATTATCAAGAGTCGATTGTATTGACTTTAAAAAAAACACTATTATTGATTTTAAGTAATTTTATAACTTCTAATCTCATAGGTATATGCAATGTAGTTTTACCAATGTTTTTGTCATAATGTGTGTAAATGATCTTACTTTAGAAACAGTCGTTTCTACATTAGAAATTCGCATACCTCGCATACCATATTTGCTTTGAGCTCTTTCAAGAAAGTAGTACAAGGCTTTTAAGATCATCAGCAAATCCGCGACTAATGACGCCAATACATTATACACAATTTTGTCACAAGTCTTACTGTGCAGGCTGTAAGGTTGTGGAATGCATTACCAATGAGCAACAGAAGTGCAAAGTCACTTGCATCTTTTAATAAACACCTCAAAGATCGCTATCTAAATTTGATAACAGTAATTTATGTATATGTATGTAACTCTATGTACGTACATATATTTGTATATAATATATATGTATATCATTGTATATATTTTAAACTATGCACACTGAATACCGACCCATTATTAGAAATGTGAAATTATCTCCAGAAGGTTGTCTAGAAGAAATCGCTGTTAGCGAGATGACCGCCGGTTGTACTGCTTAAATGATTGTTAACTCATGTGTATTATTTTCTTGTGTGGAATAAAGAATATTCTATTATATTCTATTCTACCTCTCCTTACAGCTGTTTTTGGAGAACACATAATTACTAAAATGACTTCTCTTAAGTTAGCAGCTAAAGTTAACAGATTTTCTTTTATTTTAACAACTTTCCTCTGAAATAAACGTGAATTTCAAATTATATCGTAGGTTCAATTTTTAGTCTGCACGACATATGTATGGTGTCTGTGTAATTCGAAAATAAGTTAAATGGACAATTGTTGTAAAATATTAATCGTTTTTAAGCTATAATTATTCCCGTTAAATTAACGGGGGTTTACGATAACTATTCAAGTTATCGTCAACAACTAAAAATATTAACACTGACAGCTAGAGTCAAAAACATTTAAAATCACGATAATTACTAGAAAATTCCAAAAAAAAAAGAATAATTTACGTTTTGTAATAATTTCTATTTATAACCTATTTCATAATATGATACTAATTTTTAGAATCTGGTAACCCGCGCAGGGTTATCAATAATTTATTTAATAATAAAAAGAAAAAAGTCTGCGATCCGTGGACCTTTTTTAAAACAACATTAAATATATTTATTTAAAATTAATCCTTACAAGCTAATTTGTTTTTTGTTGTATTATTATACGGATTTATTATTGTATGTTATGATGTTACTTACATTCTCACATAAATTAGGATAATAGGTTATAATAACAATAGTAAGTATATAATAGTTATATACTAAAATTTGAGATATTCTCCGTGAGCTACATACAATCTCAAAACGTACACGAGCGAAGCTGTGTAGGTAGTTATAATAAAAAATAGCCGCCATTCGAAACCAGCTTTAATTAATTCCGATAAGAATCGAAGCACGATATAACTTCGTGCTTTGCAAAAAACAACCGATGGGCGTGTGTGAAACCGTTGCGTAACGTATACCTACGTATTCATCAGAAGTGTTTCTAGTGTTTGAGCGAGAAATTAATTAGCTTTTAATAATAACAATAAAAATAAATTTGATATGATTTTCATTATTTATGTCACAGGTTTTTATGACAACTGTATTTTATTTTTCAGAATATTAAGAAAATCATTTGGAACAGGATATAAGATCGTGCAAGAAACATGTTTTAATTCAGTCTGGAGTTGGAGGTAAAAGCAATTACTGGTGTTTATGGGCCGAGTTCCGTAGTTATTATGAAAAAAGAAAAACTAAGGGTGGTTGCGATACAAGTAGTAAGTAACCTAGGAATGAAAATATTTTTTTACTGTGCAAAATAATCCTGTGGACTATCAGATACCCACACCCACTAATATTTTAAAATCATAACAAGCTATCACGGTTAAGCGGATCTTCAAAAATGATAACGATATATTTTAATGACTTGTTGTTTAAAATATTATAATAACGTGGACAGAAATTCACTTCCAAAGTCATAAAAAAATCGCCTTATTTGTAGTTACATCCCTGTGAAGTTTTGAGATTAAAAACTAAGTGAAATTTGTACTGTATTTATCCAGTGTTATAGAATTGTCAATTAACAGAAAGTTGTCATATATAAAACAAAGCTTTATATACATTTTTATTTTACGTTACATAAGCTAGATTTTTATGTGTATCAAACGATCTAAAGTGAAAGGTATTTGAGTCAGGAAATCTCAATGTATTATTGCTTGCCTTGGCGGAGGGAATTGTAACGAGTGGGTTCAATGCATACATAGATAGAATACAATTAGTTTTTAAAATTAATAAATACATTTCTATACTTATCCGGTTGCACTAATGGTTATTTAAAAATAGTTTTAGTATTGAAATAGTTTCATGATGAGTAATCGGTCTGAAATTTAACTACCCTATCTATATAACTATACTTCCGACTAATATTATAAACGCGAAAGTTTGTAAGAATGTATAGACGTATGGATGTAAGTATGTTACTCTTTCATGCAGAAATTACTGAATGGATTTTGATGAAAATTTACAATAATATAGTTTACACATCAGAATAATACATAGGCTATAATCCATAAACATATAATGTGAATTATCCAAAATGTAACGATTTTCCATCAGCACGCGGGTGCGCGCAGCTAGTGTTGAATATAAATGGAGCAATTTGGAAAACTGATTCATTAAACAGGTATTTAACACAATAATACAACAACTATCATTTCATGTCACACCATCACAAAGCGTTTCAATTTTACCCTTTATCATCTCGCAGATTTGTATAAGAGTAATGGAGGCCTTAAGCGGCCATTTTTTGGAGAATGGCTTAGTGAAATTGACATTTATATCTAAATATAGGTACTGGTAAGTAAGATAAAGTAAAGTTCCATTTTATTTTGATACTTGTCATATTGGCAATATAAATCTGTGAAAGCGGCTTTAGGCCCTATTCTAGAAATCAGACTGTTACAATCCTGCATAGGCTAACCAATTGTTTCGATATTTAAAATATTATAAAAATATGGGAACAGTTTTATTTACATAGTTTAATAATCTTAAAATATCACCCGTAATAAATTACTGTCTGGTATGTATTTCTCAGATGCTTAAGATCTAGTTGTGTTCCGGGTTTTATATAATATGTCAGCCGGCCCAGCTAACATAGGGTTATGCATTTCCTGTTTGTTACAGAAATACTGCAAAATCGTTGGTGTTAGATTTAATAGAAAATATATATAAATTGCTTCAATTTGTCTCTGCTACTAAGACAAGGTACTACGACAAACAACATTTATTGTAATGTAATAAAATATTGATGCGGTGTAAATGGTGCTGGACATCATAGTGGTTTATATGCGATAACAATGAGTTTCCTACACAGACAGCCTGTTGTGTATTATATATATGCAATATTCTTTATCATGTAACATAGTGCTTCATTTTGTTACATAACGTAATTTTGGAATTAATTTTCTATATTATGTTTGTCTCATTTTTGGTAGGGAAATCAAATCATTTTGTTAGTTTTATACTATTTGGGAATTATTGATATGATCAATTGATTAATGGCCGGTTCCTATAATTCCGTTCACTTGCCTTACCATGGACTGAATTTTGGCATTACTTAAATGGAGCTTACATCAAATTTTAACCGATAGTAAGGCAAATGGTAAAAGTAAGGTAAAATTAGTGCAACATTTTGTTCAATATAAATAATGTAATTTAAATAATATAAGTTCTGTCCTTCATTGTTGGACCATTGGCTTTCATATCTTTCAAGCAGATCAGTTAGGGTATTCTTGGACACCTAAATAGGTAAGTGGCTACCATCTTCCACGGATATCAGCTACACCAAAGGAGCGCTGTCTACCTCGTTGAGACTTTAAATACCTCTTAAAGCCCATATTGAAGAGCCCCATGTTGTAGCGGTCATTTCACAGCTCAAACAATATCATGTATATATACATAAGAACCCTTTATTTACCCTCCAACATCGTGGCAGTGAGATGTGCGTTTAGGAGGATAGTAAGTGCTTCAGAAGAATTTGTACAGTAGACCAAAAAATATTTCACATACGTTAACAACATTCTATTAAAGAGTATTTAAATTATCTATTGGATGGTAAAGTCGGCACATGGCTAACAAGGCAACAAAATATGTACAATGCTTGTGTTTGACTACTGCTCAGCTAAAGATTATTTTTTGAAGTAGAAGCTTAACTGCTTATTTTTTCTATATACTCCTTTGACTTGTATCATTTACTAAGTACATAATGCATACTGGGTATATTGGTATAAATACAGGTAATATATGTATTTTTGAATATATGTATATATATGACTTCTTTTGTTTACTTTGTGTTTAATTATTTATTGTGTGATTAGAAAACAGCCCATTGTGTATTGTAATCTTTTATGGCAGTCATTAGCCAGGTGTATCGAACTGATTCTAAGAAATATGGTCTACGCGGTTGGGCAAACATATTGTATCGGTGCAGTATAGAATGGTCCAATGGAGAGATCAGCAGTCGAGCGATAACCAGCCGCGAGGCAAGACTTGAGTACATTCGGTAATCTATTTAGTGACGGACTTTGCGCGTGTTATTGAATCGTGCATTACGTTTGCACTGGTTGTGTTCAGTTATACTTCTACCTGTGTTATACGTGTTTGCTAATAAATTCTATAGTAATTCTAACGTCATTTTAATTCAAGTCCTGCAACTCGTAACAATATAATATTTGTTATGAAAAATAAACACTTTAACCTACAAATACTAAGGTAAATGCCCTTATAACCTACACGTTCAGGGTTAATCTATGCAATGTTTACCATCAAGTGTAAATTTGTTTGCACAGGTATACTAAGGGAGCGTTGATCCTTTGTTTTCGCAGGCTTCAGTCTATATTTAGTCCATAAAAAGGCTACTTAAATGGAGTTAGGTATCTCGCTCGTGTATTACCACATTTTTGAAGATAAATAATCTATACTATAATAAATCTGTAAATGTGAGTTTTTACAATACTTTTAAAACGTGGAAAGAAATCAGGGGGGCTAATTCGGCTTAGCACATTGCGCGAATACAATTTTTAGAATTTTACTACTGAAGGGATTTATATAAAATTAGACGTAAAGCTAGCTTATATCTCGAGGCGTAACTTAGGATACTTTTTATCCCAATAAAGGATGTTGTTTCCGTGGGCTATATTATATGTAAGAAACCGGATTAAGTTTATATATAAGTAAAATAAAGATACAGGTCTAGTATGTAATAAATAATTTTCTGACTTTAAATCTGTGGTATTGTTAACCGAATTCCAAAAGGAGGATGTTCTTAATTCAAATATATGTATTTTTTGTATGCATGTTACGAGATTTCTTCGTCAATTGTGGTCCGATTTTCAACTTTTTTCCTTATTTGAAAGATTCTTCTCCTAGGTGATCCAATGGTCACTAAAAGCAGCCCTCAAATATTATAAATATATATATATATAATATTAATATTATATCTCGCGTGAACAGGTCTCTTCTAGGTCAGCGTGCTCCACCTTAGACTGCATTTCCACCTGACATCAGGCGTAAGGTCAGTCAAACGCGAACCTATTCATAATAAAAAATAATCATGGGCATGTAAAACATGTGTCATATATCTTTTTCTAAAGCTATTTAAGTAATAATGTACCTAAAAAGTAGAAAATAAAAACGGTTCAAATTAAAAAGCAAAATTTTTGCGGCATCTGCGGTGCGAAGTGAGACATAAAAATAACAAATTTGCAAAATATAGTAATTTTTATGTTTTACTTCGCACCGTCTTCAAGATGTAGATTTTTTTTTAAATTTTAGTTTGAAATCGGAATTGATTTTTGTTAACATATTTTTTATATATCCCATGAATCCTGAGGAATGTTTTTCGGAATCTGTTCTATTCATAATACTCAATCATTTCTAACACACGTTAATACACTGTTACAAGTTCACAATAACCGTAGTAGAGTATAATAACAGGTATTGTGCAGATCGGATCCATCTATTTTACGAGTACGTACTATTGCTGACATGAAACATACAAGGTCTACGAAGTCTGCGATCAGTGAACACACGCTGGATAAACCCAACCACTACATCAGATTCGATAACCCACAAATCCTCGCGAAAGAGAATCGTTTCATACCTAGAATGATGCGTGAGGCTATTGAAATCAAAAAACACCCAAATTTCAATAGAGAAGATGGTTGGCAAGTACCACCTGTTTGGGATCCAATCATCAAAACTATTAAGACCCAAACCCAGCAAAAACCAGCTGCCAGACCTCAAGACACTGTGAGCTCTTTCTGCGTACAACGGAACACAAACCAACTTGACTGATAATTACTTTTATTTTTCCTTCCACCCATTTTAATATTATATAAAATTATTAGAGCTAGGCATGTTTGCTGAAGAGTTTCTTGCGCCGCTTCTTCTCTTCAAGCCATAACATGTTGCGAAGCGGTAGTAAATTAGATTAGGCTCCCATAGAGTAAATAATAACCATAAACAAAATTAAAATTAACAAGTTGGTGGTAGGCTAAATAAAACTTTAACAATACTCGTTGACACTGACATCTTTGTCTTCCGTGATCACGGCCACTGAAAAGTGGCCGAAAAGTCGGAAAAACCAAAATCAAATAAAATTACCGCGCTTACAACCGTTAAAACGTAGTTTTATTTTGAGTACGTACTAGTTTAAATCATCTGCAAAAAATTCGTCTAAAGGTGCTACTTGGTGGATCTTTATCTATTACGAGCATTCGCTTGTAATAGATAAAGATCCCAGTCACCCCAGACTTACGTGATTTTAGGAAAGATGAAATTTTTAGGATCGGTAGTTTAATATAAGCTTAGAAAGGAATGGATACTCGCTAAGCTGAAAGCGGGGCCGTTTTTCAGGTAGTAGCTATCAAAGGTGGAAAATAACCACGGGGAGATGTTTGGCCCGTCAGATTTGTCTGGTTCATTGGAAAATATTTTAAAATATTATACTTGATAATATATATAAAATTCAGCCTTCCTAAAATGACGTAAGTTCCCATTTTTTTTAAACTGTCTTTCAAAAGTTATGGCCCACAGGAAGTGTCTGGCAACTGTATATCTTCGTTTATAACAATATCATATATGACATATGTAAAAACTAGCCTTGCTACTTCGACGTAAGTTAGCATGGTTATTTTCCACCTTTGATACCTGTTACCTGAAAAACGGCCCCGCTTTCAGTTTAACGAGTATCCATTCCTTTCTAAGTTTATGTTAAACTACCGATAGTGAAAATTTCATCTTTTCTAAAATAACGTAAGTCTGGGGTGACTGGGATCTCAATCTATAATGTAACATTTATGATTCGATTTCAAGCATTACGTTACAATAATCAAATTAATCGTGTACTAGCAGAAGGTGATGTCAGGAGCCTTAAGAACAGACGAGCTTGCATGACGAGAGTTATGAATGTCAAAGAGGCAAGTGAGGTGTGTAAGAATAAGCCTAAATGGCACTCTGTTGTTCGTGCCTACCCCGCAAGGGAACTGGCGTGAAGTTATGTATGTATGTATGTATGTACGTTACAATACTGCCTCTCTGACTAACAAGAAGTCGCCTGTAACGAAACACTTATGATTCGATTTTGAGCATTTAGTCGATTCCACAATGTCATATGTGTTACAAGTTGTATCAAAATATTACAGGATTGTATCATTGCAGGTTGCGCACTGTTCTTGGTTCTCCTCCTTCACTGATACAGGCGAATGCTCGCGGTGAAGGAATACTTTAAAGTGTAACAGGATTTCATTATCAATATATTTTTTTAGTTCCTTTATAAAGATGTCATTTTTGGTGTTTGTTTTTTTTTTAATTCAGCGGGCAATTTATTTTATGTTTTAGGACAGTTGCATGTGGGACACAACTATGCATGCTAAGTTTGGAGATAGGTAGCAATAATTTATTATTACAGTTACGTCTAATTATGTTAATTAACTTATTAAATTATAGCACAAATACTGTAAATATAATTGTATTGTCTGGTATATAAGTAAGACTTCCTCCAAGATAAACAAATGACCGAGCCATTTTGATAAAAACTCCATATTAACCAGTTACTGAATGTTTGTAAATATACATTGTGCGTCACTCAACGGTAATGATAATACAATTTATTGCTATTTTTATATGAATAATAACAGTTATAATTACTCAAGTTCCATAATACTTTTTGTTTTGGTCAAGCAAAACTGAAATGTGCATTGAATTAATGCAGGTCGTGTGAGTCATTTTGTGTTCTGCCTTTTCTATTTCTACACATTACTATGATAAATAATATATGTTGAAGTAACAGTATATTACTACCCATAGACAAAATGAGAGAAGTTGCTAATAAACAGGAATACTCACATTCTCACACTATAACATATTATTTATTCCCAGTAGTCCTCCTTACCTTAAGGAACGTTTTGAATTCCTTCTCCTTTCTACTTCCAACAATTTGCGCACTCATATTTTTTTATTTTATTTAAGTTTATGGCTTGGCAGCTAGGCCTTTGAGCCAGATCTTAGTTTACAATATAGTTTCTTCATTTTCTTAAGCCTATGTGTAGCACAGCTGAACTGTAGGTAATCAGCTAGTGCCATTCAACGGAGTTCTTGTGACAACTCAAAAGGCCACATTTGTCTATACAGTTCACATTTCTCACAAAACACATAATTACTACTCAAAAACTATCAATATCCTACAACTATTGTTCATTTTAGAGTAATTTTACACATTTTTAGAAAATAAAACTGCACAGCACAACATCTCCTTTCAGTTCCCGCCAAAAACTCCTTTGCGCACTCATACCTATCGCAAACTCACAACACCTGCACACACTTCATCCTTTTATGATAACTCTTTTACAGTGCAGGCTGTCAAACTTTGGAATGCGCTGTCTGCTGCCTTATTGTCAGAGGCCAAAATATCGCCTACATTTAAGAACGCACTCAGAAAACACTAATTTTTCTTCAATAATTATGCCTAATTCTTATACTATAGACTAATTAATAAATTAAACATAACATGGAAGGCCACGACACACCTTCCATGATCAAATTGATCGTGTACTAGCGGAGAGTGATGTCAGGAGCCTTAAGAACAGACGAGTGTGCATGACAAGAGTTATGAATGTCAAAGAAGCAAGTGAGGTGTCTAAGAATGGGCCTAAATGGCGCTCTGTTGTTCGTGCCTATCCCGCAAGGGAACTGGCGTGAAGTTATGTATGCATGTATGTAAACATATTCATAAGATATATATGTTTAAAATATATATCTTATGAATATGTTTATATGTATTTAATTTATAAAGAATTCAAGTATGTGTATTTAATTTATAAAATATGTAGTTTAAGTATGTTTGTTTATGATATACCCATAGATCATATAAGCATGTTATACCTCAATGAATATACTTAATAATCTGCACCACCTGCATCGCCAGATTAGGTTAAATTATTCCTTAAGTTAGGTTGCCTGGAAAAGATTACTTTAAGCGATAAGGCCGCCTATTGCTTCTACCATGACAATATTGCAATTGTTTGTTTTTGAAATTGTATATTTGGTGAGCAATAAAGTGTTATCTATCTTAATAATCATAATCAATAATCTTAAACGGCACTGACAAATCCATACTACCTACTCCATATAAAACAATATGATCTAAAATTCATGGATGTTTGTTACTCTTTCAGGCAAAAACAGAATTTGATGAAATTTTACAGTAACGTATCTTATACATCAGAACTTTTTAGTTTTCTCTATCAATCTCATTCTTTCAAAATCTTTTGTTAACAATACCTGCACACACTTCTTCCTTCATAGGAAATTGTTTTGCCGTACAGGCTGTTCGACTGTGGAACTCCCTCCCCTTACCAATCAGACAAGCTAAATCAATGACTACATTTAAACGTATGGTCACTGACCATTATTGGTCTATTGAATAAAAATGTTGCATTACATGAATGTATTCTCACGAGTTACGCAGGACTCGAATTAAAATGCCCTTGGAATTACTATAGAATTTATTAGAACTATAGTAGTTTATTTATATTTTATTTTTACTAGTATTTGATTGTGATTTTATTACTTTTATTTTAGTTTAGTACACCACCAAAAATCGTTTGAAATTTCCTTTAAAACCTCCTTAGACACTCGGTTGCCTTGGAGAGATCGCTATAATAAAGCCGACCATTGTTCTAATGCAAATATATCCATATCAATTGTCTAGATTTAAGTTTATGGTGAAAAATAAAGAGTTTTCATTCATTCATCAGAATAATACATAGGCTATATTTAAATTGCTCCAATATAAAGAGGTCTGTTAAGTAGAGTGATGAGCCGTCCTGAACAGCCATGCCCGCGCGGGCGAGGTGAAGAACACGCGTCATCGTCTGACGGTGCGCGCCTTTAAGCCGGGTAGAACAGCAGGATTCCAATTCTGCTATTAATATCTCGTCAAAATCACCGGACATTATCGTCTTAATTGTGAGTTTGCCTGATTTCGGTATTTTGTTAATTCTAATGACGTGCCCGTGGCATGCCATTTTGTCTTTATAAATATTACTAGTGGTCGCCTGTGGTCGAAATTCGACCATAATAATTAATGTCAAAAACTATATTTCTATATTCACAGATTTTGCCAAGGCTACACTGCTGATTTGACTTTAACAATAAACAAAAGAGTATTTATGCGTGTGTGTCAAATACATAGTAGTGTGTGTAATGTTTTTTTTTATTGATTTAATGTATTTTTTATGCATAAACTAAAAAAAATATTAGTAGCATTTTAAACTATAAGTGTGCGAAATTTTATATTCCTCCGTCCGCGCAATTTTCGTAAAAAGGGGTACAAAGTTTTTGCTTCACGTATCACATACATACATACACACATATATAACTTCACGCCAGTTCCCTTGCGGGGTAGGCACAAACACGTATTAATATATAGATAAGTAAAAACTCACGAAATAAATGTTTAAAATTTTGACAGCTTTTCAATATTCATTTAGGCTAACGCCATTTCTGCTGATGGTAATAACATTTTGTTTTCTACTATTATTTTGCCACGATGATATCGCGAAGATATTATGGATTTAGTGGCATACGAATTTTTGACACTATCGCAATGGCATCATAATTTGACTATCATTGCAACGCCAAGATATTGGAATAGCAGAAATGTTGGCAATTTTGTCGACATTGCAAATTTTCAGGACAAACCAGACAAAAGCGCGAGCGATATCTAGTAGGTTTTTATTTATTTATTTTTTATTGCAGGAGATCAGCAGACAGGCAGACGGCCGAATTGATGGAAAGCGGTTACCATCGCCTATGGACATTTGCAACACCAAAGTTGCTACAAATGCGCGGCTGCTCTCTTAAGGGAGACTGGAACCTGGTCACTAATGCCAGAACACAACTCAAGGTTGTTATGGCGACATACTTTAGACCAGGGGTGGTAGCCATCCAGTCGGGCTAATGCCCTACCATCTGGCTGTGGGTTGTTAAGTCGCCTTTTACGACAGGCCGCCCGGCCGCACGAAATTGTATTCTTTCTCCGTTCCTGCACGGATAAAAGTTTGCTCACATTAAAGATATCGCTAGTGTTAAGAGCGCTTATTGTTTTGCATAAAAACATTGCACCTATATTCTTGGAAGGCCACGACACACCTTCCATGATCAAGTTGATCGTATACTAGCAGAAGGTGATGTCAGGAGCCTTAAGAACAGACGAGCGTGCATGACAAGTGCTATGAATGTCAAAGAAGCGAGTGAGGTGTGTAAGAACAAGCCTGAATGGCGCTCGGTTGTTCGTGCCTACCCCGCAAGGGAACTGGCGTGAAGCTATGTATGTATGTATGTATGTATGTACCTATATTCTTGTGTTTGTGTACTTTGGTACGCAATAAGGTATTATGTGTCTATTTATCAATCCAAATTAGATCTTATTTAATTTTAATCATCTTATAACAAAAATTAAATTGATTATAAATATAATCAAATTAATTTTGTTAGAAGGTGATTATGACACAGATGTATTATGCACTGTTACATTCGATTATTTATATATAGCTTATCAATAATAACACAGACGGCACAACTACATAATGATGTAATACGTATTACTAAGACGATAATAAATAAATATTACCTAATTAGTTTCGAATACTATGCAGCATAATTAGTTATGATAAGTAAGATAAAATAATGGGCGTGTACAAGGCTTAGTGCAAGTTTTTTATTACTTGATCATGTTCAAGTTAACGCAATTTTGTACGGAACGATTTATGTTTCCCTTCACGCTCACGAGATGGCGCTAAGTTATACCCACACACTTGTAACAGCAGTATATTGTATGATTTAAACATTTTGTCTTTCTAGGGCAGCCTAGTCAGTCAAACAGGCTTTTTAACCTAATACAAGGCTCTTTCTAAATCAATTTAATATGTATATTTGTTTACCGTTACTGTTTAAAACGTTTGTTTTATTGGGAGCAAATAAATAAATAATAGTACATTATGGTACTAGTGTGTAACATTGGTGATTACCGCCGAGGCGCCATTGAGACTCGAGCTGTAGGCGAGGGTCTTAAGAGAGCCGAGGATGGTAATCATCAATACACACATGTATCATACGACGTTTTTCAACACACTTGTGAATGAAATAACAACAAAAACTCATTTTATTTAGTAGATAAAAAAAGTTATATATGAGTGAAAGTTTTATTTGTTAAACACGTACGAGTTAAAATTATCTATTTAAATAAGAAGTTGCATGAAATGAGCAAGCAATAGGAACATTAATTTATTTGTTCTATAGAACACGATCTTTTTTTTGAATAAAAACTTTTTTAAGAACAAAGCAACTCAACCAATAAAATTAAAAAAAAATATCTATAACTCACTAGTGAGTTATAATGTTTTTTACTCACAGTTTGATAATGGGTGTCATTCTGTGCCTAATTGCGGTGACCATAGAGCCACTTTATGAGCAAGTATGTTGAAAAAATTATTATGATACAAAATTGCGTTAACTTGAACGTGATCGAATAGCAAAAAAAACTGGCAATAAGCACAGTTGTCAAAAGGGGTCTAAGTCTTGAACTTCTGGGGATATATGGAGTAAGCCTTTGCAGGCTTAGCAGATTGGGATGGAGCGATTTCGGGCTCGATTCCTAGCATGGTGAATTTTGTAAGCGAATGTACCGTTACTTACGCCTGGGTGTCTGGGATCGGCCCCAGAGTGGTTCGCCCGCAGACAGATCAAACAAATTGATTGATTTACAGTATAATGTTTCAATATAATAGATTTGTGAATTTAAAAAAGATAAATATCAAGGAGTGTACAATCTCTTTGCAGGAGTTTATGGTCGTTTGACTTTATGTAGAAAAAACATTGTGAAATGTAATGTCAATTGGTGAAAATATAGATAAGATTTTTTTTTACAATATTTTTTTTTAAATTTGAAACTTCATATACATACTAATAAAACTACAATAATTATAAACCAAAATATAAACTACAGACAATACAATATAAAAACTAAAACTAAATAAAAAAGAGGAAAATATCTAAAGATAAGTTATTGGTCCCAAACCACTGTCACTCACCGGAAACGTTCCCAGAAGGCTGGCGGCGTTGCCACGTCGTATAGCAACGAAAAGATATATATGGGTGATGTAATAATTTTATTTTGGAGTTTTACTAGAATATATTGATCACACGATATAACCATTGATCTATGTTCACATTTTAGTGCCGAAACCCGGGAGTCACCGATCTTTTTTAATCTGTTTTGTTTATCTGTTTATTTGCTAGTGCATTATGTGAAAACTACTTGACAGATTGATATGAAACTCGACATAAAGTTAGTTTATATCCCGGGTTAACACTTAGGCTACTTTTTATCCCGATGAATGACGTCGTTTGTTGGTTAGGCGAATATAGCAAAAAAGTAGGCGCTGCAGTCGCGATATTCATTAACAAGTATGTCATTAACATGGCAACGCCCACGAAGTTTCGCTAGCACACGAAATAATAAAATAGTTAAATGACCGGAGCTATCATCTAAATCGATATCGACCCGGTTATCAGCGCGCATAAAGTTAAGCACGTGTTTTGAAAATGCACTCTTATCTAACAATGTTCAAGATAGGATTTAAGGCATTATACATAGAATTAAGATAAGCTTAACCTATAGACAATCTTTTTATCTTTTATGTTTATAATATAATTGGCACGTTGTCCTTTGTCCTTAAAAGTCTTATCGCGGCCGCTTTTGGAGAATCCCTTAGGCTTGATTCACACTGTGATGCTGTACACGGTTACTGATGCAACCTCTTTTTTTTTTGGAAAATGTAGGAAATGAAGTAGGAAAATAGTACATACTTATTTTTCTTTATTTATTTTATTTCGTAATTGTATTTATACATATAGATTTATTACTGCTTCGGAACTGGATCATCGGAAACGGACCGAGGCCGGAGTGAGATTGAAACATAACCGGCATCCCAGTGTGAATTAAGATGTCTACACTACTAGTTTCACAATGAATTTTTTTCGAGTAACCAGTACCGGCGCGATATTGGATTTGAATTAGAGCGATACGATAGTGAGAATACTCCGTTTTTTTTTTGTTTATATTTGACCGGATCGGGAACGGATCGAGACCGAGGCGAGATTGAAACGTGTGTGAATGGAGACTTGGTAGAATTGACACGTGTTTAGATATATTGGTAGTTCTAAGACATAGTATATAGTTACATTTTATTTTAATACTTGTAATGTTTGAAATGAAATGAAATCTTTATTTGTATGAAACATGGATAACAAGGTCTTATGATATGGTGAGAAAATGTTTCGCCAATTACTGGCATACAAATTTTCTTAAAAACTAATATGGTTTATAAATATCATATATTTTTATTTAATAGGTAGTCCTTTATTATAATATTATATTATAGAAGATTATTACAAAAAAAATTTTGCACAATTTTCTCACCTTTATGTCAAAGTTTAATACAATTATATACTTGATGAATATCAACTTTATTAAGAATAATTAATTGCCGAATATTTTGAATCATGAGCGCCTGTTGGTTATTAAAAAAAAAACCAAATAAATGTCATGTAATGTAACAAAATAATACAGATACCCGATAAAAACATTTCTCAACCAGCCATTTGTCATACGAATTTGCCAAAACGGCCAATTTAGGCTCTCTTATTTTGATAAAAAATGTATTGTATGTATGAATGACTATAGTAAGTTTTGATGTAAATGCTAACGAGTTATTCTGAAAAATATAAGCTAAGTTAAGGGATATGGAATTGAATTCTACAACGACAGTATAGCAAAACTACGGGAAAAAAATGAAACATCAAACAACAATGAAATGGATCTCGTAATGCTATTACCAGATCAACCAATTGAATCGATTTGGTTGAAAGGCCCAGAACTGAAAGGTCAAGACGGTACTCAATGATATTGAATGACTCAAGTTTGTGTTCATACGGATCACTTTGGTTGATTCTACCAAGTTGATAGCGAGAAATGAACCATCTAATATCTGCAAAGCGATACACAACCAAAACCGAAAGAGTAAGAAATTACATACATACATACATACATAACTTCACGCCAGTTCCCTTGCGGGGTAGGCACATACAACAGAGTGCCATTTAGGCTTATTCTTACACACCTCACTTGCCTCTTTGACATTCATAACTTAATTAGTAAGTAAGAGAGAAAGAGTAAGAAATTAATTATGAATTATATTTTAAAGGAGAGCAAGAATAAACAATGAAATTTTTAATCTGCGAGTCAGTTCCCTCGCGAGATTTGTTTTCTTTGTAAATACTTAAATAGGCTGCCTGTTTAGACAAAGTAGTTTCACTAAATATAGACTCCAAGAGTCCTAGCGCCGCGTTGACAATTCTGACTAGGGCTGTTAATGACTATTTAATTTATTTACAACACATAAATATGCAGCATCAATTTACAACACATAATAAAAAAGTATTTTATTTAGAACAAACTGTTTATTTTAAATAATAGGGATTGACGATGATGTTTTAAATATTTTTTTCAATTTCAAAAGGGAGCCCTTACGTTATCGTCGTTTCCGCCTTTCCGTCTGTCTATATGTCACAGTAATTCTTTACAGTTATATAATCGTGGAATAAAAATATGAAAAGTTTTAGGTGACTGTTATACATATAACATCGGGTTGTTTTTTAATATACGTGGTGAGTATTAATTTTTGGATCTTAACAAATCATGACCATATCCTTTAATTATTTTTTAGTTTGTATGTATGTATTTTTCTGTTTTACTTCGCGGCGACTTTGTAGAAAAGATTTAATTTTTGCTTTTTAGTTACTTTGAGGTTTTTTTTTTTGTAATTTTTTTTAAATTAAGAAGTGGAAAATTGTAAAAAATATTGTAAAAAATACTATTAGCTGAAAAAGGTTTGAACATTATCCGTAACTTTTGAGATATAGTGTATTTTCGAACGAACACTTTTTATAGTGCCGAAGTGAAGTGACCAAAACTCGACTGTTTTCATTGCTAGTCACCTCTACGGAATCATTGCTTGATTTATTTATTTTATATATATTTATTTTCACTTCCCATCCCTATTTGCAGATAGGTGACAGTAGTTTTGAAAGCGGAAAGTGCCGTTCGCACAAACGAATACGTGACCTCGTATCTATGCAAAAATTTACTTTAAACTAGCAACACTTGCTGTTCACTTTCTAACGATGTCTAGAAAGTATATGATCTGTTTGTAATAGTATCCTTTTCTTATTTATTGTTGTTTCGGTGGAGTAAAAGAGATGGTAGATCCAAGATTGCAATAAGAGAAATAATAATGCGCATATAATTTTAATTGCTGTGTAGTGTCATAGTTTTTAGTTTTTAATTTCTGCCACGCTCTTTTGGATTTTAGTATGATGTAATACAATTCCTTTAGTCTATTCGGCAATGCAATAAACATTCTATCTGACGTAAAAACAATATTTTATAATCTAACAGTTTTTGAGATTGCAATATAAAGTCTTTCTCACAAATACTACTAAAATTGTGGGAGCTTAGTAAATTGGCCTAAGGGACGTGTAAAGCTCTTGGTATGCACTATGCATAGTTTAAGAAGTTTTTCCGACCTAATTTACATGTTAGGTTTCGTACTATAGAAATATTATTCTTATTGAATATTAAAATTTAGAATCAAAGTATGTTTAGTAATATAATATATTTTATAATTTTTTTTTTCTTATAAGTACCTTTATTTATAAATTGAAATAGCCAAAAAGATATACTTGGCAAAAATAGTAAATAATTTATGCGGTGACATAGGGACCATTGCCACTCTGTAAATTATGAAAACGTATAGTATATAATTATATCAACAAACCGAACGTGGGCTGTGACGTCACAATTAAACTCGTTTTTCAACTTTTTCCCGCGTATTTTTAACAAAAATTAAAAATCATAATTTAAACGTAAAGAATTAAAATATGATCTTACAGTTGGATTTTATCGTATCTAAAAAAATACTAAAAGAAAAACATAATTTTAGGACATAATATCGTAAAAAAAACCCCTACATAATTGTATTCTTAAGCTGGTATTAATTACTTTGTTTAAAAATTCTATAAGTATATTATAAATGAGAATATGTATTTGTTAGTATGGATAATATTGTTTAAAAATTTTGTAAATTAGCCAAAATATTACTACAATTAGTGTCAAATAGAAATGCCGCCAATATGAGTCATATCTTGGTGGCCGGTGCGCATGGGGCGCGGGACGGGACAACGAATAACACGCGTCATCGCCTTATGTGCGAACCGAAGTTGGACAGACGAAGTTACAACCCGCAAGAGTTAACTTGAGACTTCGCTCGGATGACGTAAGCGCGAGGTACTGACGCGTCGATGGCCAGAGCGGAAAGAAGGCGGGTATCGGGATGGCGAGAGCAGTAGGGGAGCGCGCATTCCGTTCAGGTCTCAAGTTAACTCTTGCGGATAGTAACGGTTTTCAGGTTAAATACAGTAAATGACGCTGACTCGGTGTATAACGTGGCGATCCAGATTGTCAAAATTTTCCTGTCTTTAATCTTTTTTCTATACTTTCACTCTCTGTTTTAATGGCTTTTCTGTTACATGCTTAACAATTAATGTCCAGTATCAATATTTGAGTTTTGGCCTTACTATAATCAGATATTATTATAAGCGAATCGTGTTCTGTGAAGTAAGTAAAAACTGAAATATAAATTCCTACAAAATGGTATTTATAAGAGAATAATATGCTTCACAGAATCCTACGTAAACACATCAAAAAGCAGACGAATCTGTTTTGCATGCAAAGTTGAATTTAAATCAGAATTTAAACGGTTTTTCTGTAAAAAAACAAGGACTATATGATATGTATCTTGAGCTGCAGAGGGGAATAAGTAATGATGTCGTTTGTCTAGATGAATAAGGTATTTAAAAAATAAAAATTCAAGAGAGACTTGAAGTTTCAGTTCAACGTTTTTTATAAACCTATTATTTTGTATGTGTTGTATTTTGTATAATTGTTATGAAATTGGACTTACCTCTCGCATCATCTCAGGGTCGAAGACGTACAGCACAGGGCGAGTCCTGGATGCCTTGGCCAGCCGGACCAAGTCCCCATATTTATCACGGAGACCTTCCAAAAGACCCAAGCCGACAGTGTGATGGAAACTCCCTGTTGAAAGTAATTAAATCGGTTTCATTTTAACTGAATCAGTCTATAGCTTTTTTGAATAAACGCGGCAATATTAAATTTATTAAAGTTTCAAAATATTTATTTGGCCTTTTAATAAAGAGTATTAAGACGTCGTTCCTATATTTTACTATTCATTCAATGCCCTACCATTGGTTGAATTTTGACATTAGATGTATGGAGCTTATGTCAAATTTTAACCGATAGTAAGGCAAATGAACGGTCGGTAAGATATAGAAACCCGCCATAAGTCAAGTTTTATTTTACACTAGCTGACCCGGCGAACGTTATTCTGGCATAAAATTAAAAAAAAAACACCGTAGGAGACGACCTATTTCTTATACCTACCAAATATATAAAAAAAACGGACAAGTGGAAAAACGAATACCAACGGATAAGTGGCATAACCAATCGCAACAAAATTTTAATTTGAAGTTTTACAGGTAGATTGTTAATGTACTTGTCCAATTTGAAAACCTGCCCGTAAAACTTCAAGTTAAATTTTGTTGCGATTCGTTTTGTCACTTATCCGTTGCGATTCGTTTTTCCACTTGTCCGTTGAAGTTTCACTTCTACTATGTGTCCCAGCACACATTTCGATTTTTCGCAGGTTTACTGCAAATTTGGTTAGGTTAGGTACATATGAATGCATTTTTTATTTAAACATATTTTATTTTATCGATCCGGAATCAAAAAACGCATCCATAGTCTACTCTAACATTATGCCGCCTCTCACCACGTCTAGTCTAAATTTATGCCGTTCCTCCACGCGGCCATAACGCTTTTTCGTGACAGAAAAATCCTAAGACCCCGTCTATATAGAAGATTCACTTCAAAAATATTAAAATCGGTTAAGCCGTTTCGGAGGAGTGCGTCCACAAACACCGTAACACGAGATTTTTATATATTAGATTTATCATTTAATTCACTTTATCCTAGTTTCCGGCATTGTAGCTACATTACTGACAACAATGGAGGAAGTTCCAGTACATTTCAAATAGAGACCAACTAGTTTTCGTGAAAAATTGCTACGATATAAAAAGTCAGATAGATATGACCTATGAGTATCTTGTAATTATTACGATTCTAATATTTTTCCTCCCATTAAAAATAATTGTATAGCATACTTTTATAGGTACTTATAAAAAGAGCTTGAGATAGATATGTATGAAATATAAGAATTTTCAGCTATGCGTGTCGTGTGGGAGTTTCTTTCCGCTTCGTCTAATACACGTTGTGAAGCAGTGTAGAATAGAAACTTATATAATATCAAAAAATGTTCTTCTTACAGGGCGTTCCATTAGTAGCTCACAACGCCCAAAATGCTCCGTTAGCCTTTCCACAAGGGGATCGCGGTCGTTGTGGTCGTGGCGAAAGCATCACTAATGACATCATCATTTTCGATCACACAACGCCCACAACGACAATGTCAACAGGTGGATCAAATAACTGTTCCACTTGGGTTGGGAAGTGGAAGTGGAATGGGAAAAATCGCGGTCGTGAACGTGGTCGTTGTGAGCGTCTGATTGAAGTTAGCCAATGAAACTTAGTTAGAATAAAAACTTTTTAATTTTAATTTGATAATACCAAAAAGGTTACCTTTTTATCGAAAATGGTTACAGAACTTTAGAAAGAAACCTTCATTATCTTACTGCATAATCTGTCCGATTATGGCAACGTTCCAGAAGAGACTCACAACGACCATGTCCACGACCACGATTTTTCCCATTCCACTTGCTTGCGGACGTTACAATCCTAAACTGTAGTGGAACGGATAATAGGGCGTTGATGTCATAAGTGACGAAATACACAAACGTCATTGGTTGATTTGAAAATCGCGCCTTTTTCAATGTCAAGAGATAGAGAGGATTAATGCTCTGTGGTCAACGCATACTTCGATCCACCTCTTGAAATGGGTCGTTGTGAACGCTGTGTGATCGAAAATAGTGACGTCATCAATGACGTTTTCTCTACAACCACAACGACCGCGGTCGTCTTGTGGAACGGCAGACGGAGAATTTTAATCGTTGTGAGATACTAAAGGGACGCGTCTTTAGTGTCATATTTGCACGTGTTAATCGCGTAACAGTTAGTCATAATAAGATAACTGAAAACCGTTCGTGACTTCAACTCCGTACCTATTCTAGGAAGAACGTGCGCGGAGTGCCTCAGCATAGGCAAGGCTATCGGCCCAGGTATTTCGTTGAATGGCTTCGCAGGAGTATCCAAGGCTGGCGCTGCAACATTTCTACGTTGAGGTGACGTGGAGGTCCGTTTCGACGATGAACCGGTGATGTGGCGGCGGGAGTGACGATGGAATCTAAGAAGACAAATATTAATTAAGACAATTATGTCAGTTATCTAGAGGTAGAAGAAATAACATTCATTTGAATACATTCGAAATAAAGCAACACAATAACATACATACATACATAACATCACGCCAGTTCCCTTGCGGGGTAGGCACGAACAACAGAGCGCCATTTAGGCCCATTCTTACACACCTCACTTGCTTCTTTGACAACACAATAAATACGTAACAAACAATGTTTCGCGATGGTACCAAATGGGTGCAGTTCAGCAAATGTCTGACGCTGGTTTTGAACTGCACACTGGGACGGACGACTGATGCACTGTTATTTATTTAACACGAAGTGTTTCAGGTTTCCCTTAAGAGGGCAGCAGCGCATTTGTAGCACCTTTGGTGTTGCAAATGTCCATAGGCGATGGTAACCGCTATCCATCAAGTGGGCCGTCTGCCTGTCTGCTGAACTACTGCAATAAAAAAAAAGAAAAACGAAGAAAATTAATAGAATAATATCCCATGTGCAAAGAAAGCGACGCTTAAGGTCATAATCTGTCTAAACTGAAAATATTTTCAAATACATGAAATAATTGGGTATTTGACACATACGAGTATTATAATAAATTCTAAAAGGTATTCATATAAAAGAGCAGACGTTAAAATATCTAGTTATTATCTTACTTCTTATAATTCATTCCAGAAGTAATTTTAATTAAAGTTTAAACAAGAATTAATAAGCTATTGGACTCATTAAAACTGCGACGTCATAAGCCAGTAGTCTCATACAAAATCAATGAGTCCGTAACGTTTACACGATGATAAAAATTGTCTCGGTTGATTTGACTGTCAAGTACCCAATTACAATTTTACTGACTCTATACTTAATTTTTACTTAGGCTGATACTGCTCTGATAACCTTCCAAACCTAAGAATCCTAGTTGGAAAATATCGGGAGATTTTTAACGTGGTGGAGTAATGCTGGAATCTTTATCTTGATTACAAGCTCTAAGGGTCGGCTTGATCAGCATGATACCACCTTTTACCACCACAGAATATCGGCGTGAAACGGTGATCCTGGAGCTGATCGTCTTTCTGCCTACTTCCTCTTATTTATTCTACATTTTCAATATCCCATGCCCTATTTCATGCCTTAAACCCTTCCCCTCTTGGTTGATTTGCTTATTTAGCTTGGTTGATCTATTTGGCTTGGTTGCCCTTTTTGGCCTGGTTGGATATTTGGCTTGGTTGCTCTTTTTGGCCTGGTTGGCTATTTGGCTTGGTTCGCCTATTTGCCCTGGTTGGCTATTTAGCTTGGTTGGCTCATTTGACTGGGTCGACGGTAACCACTTTCCATTAGGTGGACCGTCTGCAAGTTTTGCAATAAAAAAATATCAGAATGTCTTGACTGCTGAATGACCAAAATTTTACCTTATTAACAAGAGAGATGATTAAATCGACTTTTAGTGATGCTTTTTTCTACACTTTAAAATGTATCAATGAAAGGCGTATGTACAACGTCGTTCAAGACTGATATCGAGGCAATAAAGAAGAAAAGAAGCCATTCTTCCTCCATTGCAACGCTGAGGAATAAGCCCTCGTAACTGAGTAATCCCTTGAAGGATAAAATGGAATTGATGCCGCCAGCCCTCGGGATGAAAGCGAATTGGGTCAATTTGCGTGTTATTTTCCGCATTTGAACGCGTACCGTTTTATTGACACGATAATTTAATTCTAAAAATAAAACTTAATGCATCTTATTTCAGTATGCAATACGGTCAGTGGGTTAAATGTATATTGTACCATAGTATATTGGATTAAGATTTAAGAGTATTAAACATACTAGTCGTCGCCCGTGAGCGAAATTCGATCATAATAATTAATGTCAAAGACTATACTTCTATAATCACAGATTTCGCCAAGACTACACTGTTGATTTGACTTGAACAATAAACAAAAGAGTATAATATGCGTGCGTGTGTCAATACATGGTAGTAAGAGTAATGTTTTTTTTATTGATTTAATTTATTTTCTATGCATAATTTAAAAAAAATATTAGCATTCTGCACTCCTTCTCTATACAAACTATATGTGTGCGAAACTTCATACTCCTCCGTCCGCGCAATTTTCGTAAAAAGGGGTACAAAGTTTTTGCTTCACGTATTAATATATAGATACACAGCGTTGTTGTACAAAAAGCAGATTGCAAGTACAAAATTTCTAGCAAAAAGAAACGGAAAGAAACAAGAGTAATTAGAAATCCAAAAGTAAATATTTCAAGATATTCTAGAAAATATTCATTTTTTGTTATTTAGTTACTTTTGAAGTCGGTATCTTTTTTGCTAGATTTTATTTTTATTTTTCACTTTTATACGTTATCCAATAACAACGAAATTTACAGAAAACTATCTAGGAGCTTTATTGAATCCAACGCAAAAAGGATCATAAAAATCAGCTCAGAAACAAAAAGTTATGGCTGAACATAAATAAAAAAAAAACACGACGAATTGAGAACAAAATCCATAGAGTAGCTTTTAAGTAAATAAAAAAACCATAAATATTCCGTCGCGTATCGCCTGTGAAATCCTTCACTGTGCGTGACAGGAGTAACACGTGTTTAGCCGATTTTCATTGTAATCCCATTTTAATGCTCCATATTTCCGAAGATTTAGGGCTTAACGCCGCCGTAAGTCTGGCATAATCAAAATTTACTTATAATAATCACAAAATAAAAATCCCGATTTGACACTTAAGAATGTCTATAGAACGTAACTTTGTTTGTTGAAAGCCAATAATGTTATAAAAATAATTCAATTATTATTTTCATTCAAATAACGAAATAACATGTTTTTTTTTATTAATTCGGTTATATCGTATTAATCTATATGGAAGTCCCAAATACAGTTACGTTCTAAGGCGTCTTATTTTTAATTTTAATGTTGCTATCAAAGGGTTCGTACTAGTTCTCACAGTTCATTAACTCAATTCGATTCAGGAAAAATACTATATACAGTAAAATCTCTGTATGTCGAACTTAAAGGGAGAAGCCAAAAAATCCGAGCTATAGAGTTTTAGACTTATGGAGGATTTTGACTTATGCGTATTTTCTAAGGAAACATACGACTTGTAGAGGTTAAGATTTATTTCACCTGATTTTGAGTTAGAGAGATGAAATAAATAAAAATCCTAGTTATAAAGGTAAAAAAATATATTTGAAAGTTAAATGATACCTATATTAAAAAAAATGTACGTATTAAAAAAGTCAGTTATTTTCGAGATATTGAGGTCCAATTTATTTTTTCAAGTTTTAGAGGAAAAATGAGTACTGAATTTGCTTATAGGGATTCACTAATTATTTCGTCTACTAGAGAGTTCAGATTTCGAGCAACGGAGGTTTTGGGGTTGGAGGGAAGGGAACACATTTTTTTTTCGAGTTTGGGAGGTTTTTAACTTAAAGAGGTTCTACTGTGTATAGTTATACCGAAACCTTGCATTATTTATGTATTTGTACTAAAACAATACCGCGTAATTGTAAATATAATATGTATTGAAAACAAAAACGATTGAATAAATATTGTTACAACTTAGGCCCCGACAAAGACTAATTCCACGTACAGATCTGTAAAAGCACATTTTATTACCTATCGGCATTTAAACTAATTGTAATCCTTTTATGATTGTCTTCTTTTGCTCACTTATTTATTGGCATACGTTTCTAGTTATTGTGGAGAACAGCCTATTGTCCTGTTGTACTCGTTTACGGCCGCTCAAGAGCATCATTAGCCATGTGCTGCGGATTATAAGTACAAGCTAGGAAATTATGTCGACATTGCCGGGCGGGCACATTTGCATTTCTGAAGTATAAAACGACGGCCTGATTCAGAGAGGGGTCAGTTTAGCTACAACTACGATACGGCGTGTGTACATTCGGGAATCTAATAGTGACAGACTTTGCGCGTTTTATTGAATTACGTTTGGATATGTTGTGTCCGGTTATATTTGTACCTGTGTTATACGTGTTTGTATAGTTTTAATAAACTCTATAAAAATTATAACGGCATTTTAATTCGAGTCGTAACAATATATATTATACCGGTGAAATCAATAGACATTTTAATATTGTGGTGCGTAATAAATGCATGCGGTAGCGAAAGGCGATGTGAGACAAAACTTTCACGCTCCATATCGATTTTGTGCGGTATTTGTATGACAAAAAAAGTAATTACCTTAAAAAAAAGAATCGATTATAAAGCCGTATAATTTTAAATCGATTTTTCGTGATAATTGGTCAACTTGGCTTATGATTTGGATTGTTTCAATCCCTAAATATGTTGTAATGAGAACTGTCAAATCGGGCTTTTTATTTTGTGATTATTATAATTGCACATAATTCATAAGTTACCGAAAACTTATTTACGAATAAGCAACTTTAAAGGAATGCGAATAAAAAATAAAGCTTGAGACGCAGTTTGGCCAGTAGCAAGTTCAAGGGCACATAAATGACAACGACATTTAATAATGACATAATCGCTATGTACGTATTACATAGCTCGCTTTGTTTATAAACATTATTGTATATAATGAGTAAATGCATCGATGTATGCAGTATTCTTTTTGCATGCGAATAATACATTAGTGCTTCGTATATTGCTTTACATCGATGGTTTTGTAGTCGAGTGATATTGTTGATACAGCATATAAGCAGCAATGAAGTGAAGCAGTAGTTATATTTTGACCTTTGTTTCACAGTGCCAATTTATATGTTTACAACGATACAAGCAGTACCGGTTTTAGGCGGCTTTATCATTACTTAAAAGATATAATTATCATAACGGCGTTTGTTCATTCAGAATGTTACTACGGTTACACTTTTTGATTTAGCTTTTCGAGGATTGTATAATGTTATATTGAAATATGTTTTAATTGGCTTTGAAATTTTTAAATAATGTTATAATTTATTGTTTATACATATGTCTGTATCCCTATTCTTGTTTATTTATAAATGGTTCTTATAGCTTATTATTCATTCACTTGACATACCGTCGGTTGAATTTTGATATTATGGAATTATGTTAAATTTTAACTGGATAGTAAGGCAAATGAACGGTTGGTAAGATATAGGAACCAGCCATTAATCTATCTCATTTTTAATTAACCATTTTTGCGTTGCTTAGGACGAACGCTAAACATACATATTAGTTATGATCTTATATTATATCGATATTAGGTTTAAATAAATTGGAAATATTTAGTGTGTTTATGTTTTTTTTTTCTTAGGATAGGTATTTTTTAATTATACTCATTATTCCATTTTTATTATTACATCCTACATTTTTCTGTTTCTTGTACTTTATATTTTAATCTTTGTACTTATACGTTCTTTATAATTATTTGTCTTCTATATGTCTAGCACGGGTCTCATGCCATAGATTTAGGAGGTTGTGAAAACAACTCACAGCGAGGTGGTAGGGCATTTGCCCGACTGGATGGCTACCACCCCTGGTCTAAAGTACGTCGCTATAACAACCTTGAGTTGTGTTCCGGCATTAGTGACCAGGTTCCAGTCTCCCTTAAGAGAGCAGCAGCGCATTTTTAGCACCTTTGATGTTGCAAATGTCGATAGGCGATGTTTCGGCACAGCAAAAGGCTGTTTGTTAATTTCTGTATAATTATATCGATACTTTGTTATGCTACTATTTTGTGTTGTGTATCGCTATTAAAAAGAAATATTTTTTCTTTCTTTCTATCTTTCAAGATTCAGACTTCAATTTAGTAATATGGATGCAAAGAAATAAACTTGAAAGTCTATTAATTTAGGACTAGCTTTATAAATAATTAATAGGATGTAAGAATTTGTTTACATTATGTCATCTCATCCGGTAATTGTGGCGCATGAACGGCGGATGTCTGGCGCATTGTTTAAAAATAATGATTTATGCTTACTTACGTTACTTGGTATTGGACATTGATTTGTGGACATCCCTATATGTTTTATTAAATCACTAGCTAAGTCTCTCAGATTATCCGATTCGGATTCTATAGATTATAGAGGCTCTTCAGATACATTCGGTATCCGAGAAGTACCGCCATAAATACGCTGCGTTTTGCCTAATGAGCTTTTACCATATAAGCCCCTTAAAGATAAGATCCCTTAAATCGCTTTAATACGGGAATACCCTGAGAGAGAAAAAAATAAGAGAACATTTTCAGATCTATAATTCAGACCTTCCGAAATATGTAACGTATCACATGAAAAAAATGTGAAATAATACTTTTTTTTTTTCAATAATCACCCTACGTTGACAAACACGTCAATTGATACACTTAAAAACCTCGAAGCACCCTATGGTGCTCTCTATGGTACAAACTCTATAGTTTGTACAACACTAACCAGTTATAACATAATTTTTTTTATTTTTTTATTGCAGGAGTTCAGCAGACAGGCAGACGGCCCACTTGATGGAAAGCGGTTACCATCGCCTACGGACATTTGCAACACTAAAAGTGCTACAAATGCGCTGCTGCTCTCTTAAGGGAGACTGGAACCTGATCACTAATGCCGGAACACAACTCAAGCTTGTTATGGCGACATACTTTAGACTAGGGGTGGTAGCCATCCAGTCGGGCAAATGCCCTACCAGCTGGCTGTGGGTTGTTTTGTCGCCTCTTACGACAGGCCGCCCGGCCGCAGGAAATTGTATTCTTTCTCCGTTCATGCACGGATAAAAATAACTTGACCAAGTCAAAAGGCGTATTCATTATTGTTTAAATTGATATTAAAATTAAAATTATGAATATGTTTGAAAGTAAGATTGTTGCAAAAAAGAAGTAGTATTATATTTTACCACCCGCCCTTTTATATTACAAAAGAAAAAAATAATTGAAATAATTATGGACACCACACCGGTCACGTGATCAAGATAATTAGTATGGCTTTACCACCTCCAAGGGGCCATCCACAAATTACGTCACACGAATTTCATGAGTTTTTGACCCCTTCTTCGTCCTTGTCACAGCTGGTCACATTCGTAAGACTGCTCCCTCCCTAGGTGTCATCACATATTTTTCAATTTTACAGCGAGAAATTGTTAAATTAAAACAGCAGTTCCGTAATCATTATATTAATACGTGAAGCAAAAACTTTGTACCCCTTTTTACGAAAATTACGCGGACGGACGAGTATGAAATTACACACTTATAGTTTATATAGAGAAGAAGCGACGAAGGCTAATATTTCTTTAAAAATTATGCATAAGAAATAGATTAAATCATTAAAAAAACATTACACACACTACCATGTATTTGACACACACACGCATATAAACACTCTTTTGTTTATTGTTAATGTCAAATTAACAATGTAGCCTTGGCGAAATCTGTGATTATAGACATATAGTCTTTGACATTAATTATTATGGCCGAATTTTGACCATGGGCGACCACTAGTTAGCTTAAGTATATTATATTTTGGAACGTGAAGTCACGAATGAAGACCCCTCGCACCCCTTGTCACACATCGTCGACCACCTCCCGCCCTTAACGTGTGACGTAATGGTAAACCCCCCCAATATTGAACTTTTTACTAAAATTAAACCTATTCGTATAATGATATGCAAAATTAAGGTTTCATCCAGAGTAAGTTCACCTATAAGCAGAAGCCAATTTACTTAGGGATGCTCAAAAATGATATAAATTCGCAGGTGTCGTATTGAATTATAATAAATTATTAATTCAAGAGAAATGTAATAAAAACATATTGAATTTTGTAAGCAATTTCATAGAAGAAGCGAACTTATTTAAAATCGACAATGTTTTTGATTGCACAGTTAGACAATTCGGCATGCGACGCGGCCATGTCAGGGACCGACATGTGTTAGATCACGTACACTTGACTAAGGTTTAAATTGATTACAAACCGCCCCACGCACATAGAGCTTGAGGATGCCGGGGGATTAAAGGAAGTCCCCCTGCAGTGGAAGTGGCCTTGCGAGGCCCACGCCTGCCAGGGCTGCGGAGAGGCTAGGTCATATACCCGTAGCCCTGGCATAAGGCGAAGGACGGAACACCCAGGGGTTTTAGTGGGTATCCCTAACTGGGGAGTGGCAATAGCATGGCACCAGTTCTGACTGGGCATGCTAGTGCCACCCCCAATCTGGCGAATCCCACACTAGGTCGCGAATTATCCCCCCAAGGTTCTGCCCTTGTCGCGGCTTAGTCCTCAATCGGATTTCCCCTGGACAAAAAAAAAAAAAAAAAAAGGTTTAAATTGATTGCATTATACTTCAAAGAATTTCAAAATATGTGTTGCTTCTTTTTCAGGTAACATTTGAAATTGCACTTTTTTTATTGCAGGAATTCAGCAGACAAGCAGACGGCCCACTTGATGGAAAGCGGTTACCATTGCCTATGGACATTTGCAACACCAAAGTTGCTACAATTGCGCGGCTGCTCTCTTAAGGGGGACTGGAACCTGGTCACTAATGCCGGAACACAACTCAAGGTTGTTATGGCGGCAAACTCTATACCAGAGGTGGTAGCCATCTAGTCGGGCAAATACCCACATGGCTGTGGGTTGTTTTGTCGCCTCTTACAACAGGCCGCCCGGCCGCAGGAAATTGTATTATTTCTCCGTTTCTGCACGGATAAAATTACTAATGCACTAATGGGTATATTGTACTTTTGAAGATCATTTGGTACGGTACATAACACACACGGTTTTTTTCAATCAATTATATTATTTAACTACCCGTGCCCGCGACTCCGTCCGCGTGGCATTCAATTCCTCGGAACCTTAATTTGAAAAGTAGTTTAAGTTACTCCATATAACATCGTCCATCTGCCATCTGTGTTTCAGAGATTAGCCGGAACATCCAGACATACAGACATAGATTTTTTGTTGTTGTTATAAGTACCGTATGTACTTTCATACGCATTTATTAAAAAGCTGTTATTTTGACATTACAAAGAGACACTTAAATTTTATTTATAGATAAGTGACATGAGATAAGTATATTTAACAAAATTACTTATAATATTTTATTTCTAATGTTAACGTAACCGAAGAATATAAGTATTTTAATTTAGTATGTTAATTAATTTATCAATAAATTATTAAATAAAACTAACTTAAAGTATCAGAAACAAAATATAAGAATATTAAAATTGTACATAATATCCACTCTTGTCACGGGTCAACATGTCGGTTTTTTTATAATAAAAATAAATATAATATATATATAGTAAATATGTAAAACTTATTCTTTATTATAATATAAAAAAGGATGTGTACTGTTGATATAATAAATATAATGATATGATATAAACAAAAAAAATAATTTCATAATTCGCCTCTTACAATGTTTTCACGGTTATATAGCAGCTCAATTATATGACGGCACCGCCGACCACAGTTACCGGTTTTTACATTTTTATTTGCAAGATCTGTGCGAAAGTGTGCGGTAAAAAAATTGGAGCGCGCATTTTTTGCGACTGTTTTTATATTTCAAGTTTTTTTTTGTCGCGTCTTTTGAGACTTATGTTCCACGTTTTATTTAAAAAAGGCGTGGAGGTAGTTTTGTATTCGTGACTAAAATATATAAATTAAAAAAAAAATCAAATAGCCAAAACTCTTACGAATTATGTCGAAATTAATTAATCGATATTCTCTATAGATTAATTAGTCCTGTCTATATTCTAGCTAGCATACACTGCTGATTAAATAAAAGCAAATTAAAAATATAAATGAAATTCTTATTACTGCTTAAAGTATATGATAATAGAATAAATAATTTACTTTATAGGTATTTCTTAAATAAAAACATAATTTAAAAAAAAACTTACAGTGACTGCCGAATCAGAATCGCTGTTTTGGACATTTTCATTCACAAACAAAACAAAAACACAGAAAAAAGTCGGGTAATAAACACTTTCACTTCCTCATATTTATTTTTAACACTTCTATCAATAGTTTATTAAAATATTTATTTTATACTAAATATTTATAGCCGTTAATAGTTATCGATGAACCAGTGTTGTTTGACGCTCGCGTCGCTCGATAATGCATTCATGTATCGTACCGTCTTGTATACAACTCGCATAGTGATGTCGTTGCCTTGTATCGATACAATATAATTCCGGTTTTATCTTTTAACTTATATTATTAAACTTAAGTTACGTTTATAAACGAGTGGTATATGTTATGCTTAGATATTGTTTTGCAGTTATAGTGAATATTAATAAATTAAAAACCTTACATGCATAATCTAAATTTCTGGTACGCACTGCTGATGACTGGAATAATTTGACGGAGTCTTGTTTTCCTTGACAAATACAAGTCTTCAAGTCTCGAGTGAAAAAGTATATTTCAGGCATACTCCATCTTAGACCGCGTCATCATTAGTGAAAAGTTCATAAAAGCACAGTATCAAAGTGTACATTATTAAATTTTAAATTTAAATACTTTTTTCTTACTACTCTATTATTTTTGAGATAAAAACTTATTGATATTTCTAAACTCTACTGAATAGAGATAAATAAATTAATTTGTAAGATCAAAAAAGGATGGCTAACCTATTAGTAAATGAAATGTTATTGATATAGTGCTATAAATATGAAACTTAACTCACGAATAATTATAATATGTAAATTTCAAGGATTTTTTAAGATATAAATTCAGTTTAAGCCTAAGTCAAAGCATAAACTCTCAAGCATAATGCAAGTAAAGTCATTAATTACGTGCTTTTTCTACATAAATAAGTATAATTTAAGGCATTACTGACTAAGGCTGTAACATTTATATAGTAATTGATATAACTAATTGATTATCTATTGTGTACTGAAATGATCACTAAGTATTATGATAATGCTATAAATATTTTATTACTGTCATAAAGTGAGATTAATTGTGCTTGCTGACTGTTGTACTATTGTTTATCTATTTGCTTTATTGTATAAATTATAATATATACATGTTTATCTATAAATGGTTTTTATTTTGTGAATTTTTTCTAAGTCGGCCTCAAGTAGGACACATAAAAGCTATTGGCCCGCTTTTTCAGCAAGATAAATATAGAAAATATTACATGTATTATGTTTTTACAAGTTATAAACGAACCACTATTTGGTTTATAGCTGGAAGAGAATTTAAAGCATCGATACGTAAAAAAAACCGGTATGTAGTACTACAGCACTACATAAAACTGGTTCTCGGTCTTTGTTTACATTCACAATTCTTGCTCGAATTTGCACATATTTTATCTTACTATATAAAGCCGTTAGCTATTTTTGGGTTAAATATTTCTTTTTTTTTATTTTAGTTTTATTACAGAATAAAACATGTCACCGTTAAGCAAGCAACTTTTTCTGGTTTATTATTTGTCACTCACTTAGTTATTATTATTATTTACGCAGTTCTTATTTTACTTAACTGTAATCACATATTCAATCGCAGAACTACACGATTCTTTAACTACCTTAAACTCATTGCAGATTACGTCTGTATAAATATCAACTTAAAAAGGATCATCTGATTATTACTTAGTGTAAATTTGGCACTAAATCGTTTCCTTTAATAAATTAAATAGGTCCAATTGTCGATGGTATATATTTGATTCTGTGCAACACTAGTTGCGGTTAGGTTAATGATTTGTTTATAAACAAATGTCATAACGTTGCTGATAATGTTAAATGTCTATTTCAAGAATGATGAACCAGTTTTTGCTGATAACTATTGTATTAGGATAAATTTTACTGATAGACTGGTGTTGATTCCGTTTTTATTTACAAAGCTTATATTACCCATGTTTTAAAAAAATAAAATAAAGAAGAACATAATCTGTACATTACTTTAGAAGAATATAAAATACGTCAGGAATAAAAGAAAAATCACATAAATCATTCTATTAGGTACAATTATTTAAATCATCATCATCCTAGCGTTAGATGCCAGCTGTATTCTTCTTCGGTGCTCGGGGTCTGTTACGCATCTTTTTCTTTTCCACTTTGCTCGGCCTTCGACATCGCTTGTCGTAAGATCAAACACGTATAATCATACTTCAACTCCAGACTAACATTTGTTTCAATTATCCTTTCTACTAAGAGTTGGGGGAGGCACCATGCCAAGATTTTTAAGTCTTACACAATAAAAAAAAAATTGTGTTAGAGAAAAATTTAAATATTTGCGTTGCAGCTCTAGATATTTTTAATGAATTATTTCTTATATGTTACCTTTTTAACCGTTACGTATTTTCGATTATCGATATGTAAACAAATCTCGTAACATTTTCACATCACTTCATGAACTTTGGCCCCTACATCTCTGTTTACTCCCAATCAATTGCTTTCAAGGATGTTATTTGTTAGCTCGATTTATTAAAGTTACATTAATGTCAGGGACTTAATCATTTCCTGCCGACAATGAAAGGAGCCAAGCGGAATTGCTGATTTATTTCCTTTAAGTACTTAGTTTTGTAATGTTATGTATTACTGTACATGTTATAATTATGTATAATGTATGACTTTTTGTTATAAACAAGAGTTGATGAAACTTGTATATTCTAAATGACAAAAATGTATATGAATGAATAAAATTGCATTTAAAATAAGAACTGTCATTCATACATAGACTAACCATAAATGACCGTTTTTAGAATTTTTGTCTGTCTGTATGTTTGAAAGATTGTCTCTAATAAGCTTCGAAAAGGCTTCACGGATTTTATCGAAAATTTGAGAACTTACCAAAGGATTTATACATTAAGATAGATATATAATTCTTTAATGTACACCAAAGTATAAACAAACAGAAGTAGAAAAAGTTAAAAGATAGTACAACGAGCGGCCTTAATGCTAAGAAGCGATCTCTTCTAGACAACCCTTGACAGGGATTGATAGGTTTTAAATACTGGCAGTAGTGCAGTAATAAATAATTATGAATAATAAATAAACATAGCACATATAAGTACAAACACAAAATAAATAAATATATATGCATATGTCTATATACACAATAGAAAAGTAATGCTTCTAACCCTAATTTTTAAAGCACGGTAAGGATTTAGCCTGTCTTATAGCAATAGACAGCCTGTACGGTGAAAGAGTTGTTATAAAAACAGGGACGCGTGTGTTGGTTTATTTATTCTGTATTTATTGGAGGGCCGCAAGCCGGGAGCTAGATATATATAGAAATTTGAAACGTTCCTTGAGGTAACGAGGAGTAGTGAGTAGCAACAATATACTATAAAGAAGAGTGAAGATGTGAATATTCCGACGAAGATTGATGGGTGACCACTTGCTTTTATTACGGAGTTCAAAGACGTGGTCATATTTACGTAACCCATATGTCAACTTTGAATTTGTATTGTATATACCGATTCGATATCAAGGGTCAGAAGATAAATCTTAGATCATATACATACCTCAAAGATATGGAGGCTGCATTTAGCTTTTTTTTTTAGGAAATTTTATGTGTGAGATACACCTTGTAGCTCATGTTTTTTTATGTTTGTTAGTAGGCAAACTGACAAACGGACCACCTGGTGATAGGTGGCTACTGTCGCCCATGGACGTCTGCAACAGTAAGGGAGCCGATGTATTGCCTACCTCGCTGAGACTTTAGGTATCTGTTCACGCTCTTCTTAGAAAGCCCCATATTGTAGCGCTGTGGGAAAACCGCGGGAGGGAATCCATTCCATAACGCGGACACATATGGCATGAATGAGCGTCCGTCACGCACCGTGGAGGACTTCCAAGTGTCCAGGAAGTGTGGATGTACTCCCAATCGCCGGCGAGTGGTGCGATGATAGAATGGCGACGTAGGCACCAAATCAAATAGCTCATCAGAGCACTCCTAGTTGTACAGACGGTAGAACACAACATGTAATATTACATTACGATAAATAACTTAATTCTTTAAAAAAATAAAAAAAATCGGTTTGTATTTCAAGATGCGGCATTTAGACATGTTCGGCCTTACTTATAATAATCTCATTAAGAAACGATTAGCCATCTCTTAAGTAAGAGAATCAGAATCAGACTCTAATCAATGAATATCTTTTTTTCCACTTATAATCGTGTATTACCTGTTGTTTACCTAAGAGGAGCACAGATAAACGAAATTTGAATGACTAATGTAGGTTGTACCCAAAATATTCGACTAAAGAGGAGTTTATGGGTAAGATTTTCACTAATCAGTTGCTGAGCAGTTTCCTTAAATTTAAAAAACGATTATAAGTAAGGCCTGTTATGTATACTTTTTAATCAAAAGAAATCATGTTATCTGACCAAAACAACAATTTACTATAACTAATATTATACGAACTATAATTTCTAACAACCGGCCAATGAGAAACAAGCTCCGTTAGATGCATACCAAAAAACCATCATTCATAATAATGCCCTATACAAATGCGCCGACGCAGCGGATGCCCCAAAAATGTACACTTCACACAGAAATATAGACTGTAACTATATACATATACAGTTGTTATTGGTTTATATCGATTTCAAACAACTGTTTGTGCCTACGTGACGGAAGCAACGTAAGCTTTGTCGATAGTACCTTCCTAGTGAAAGTATAAAAAATATTACTTATCTTTGTACAATATTACCTTGAAATCGTGGCAAGTCTAAGGTGAACTGCTATGGGTACCTATACAAAGATATATATATATATATATATATATACTAGCTGTCCCGGCAGACGTTGTTCTGACCTGAAGAAATAAAATTTAGAACCCGATTGCAGCGCCACCTACCGGATCCAAATGTAAGCTATCCTATCTTTCAAGTTGGATCAAACTGCACATGGTGTGAAAATTTGATTAAAATCGGTCAAGTAGTTTAGGAGCCCATCGCGGACAAACAACGAGACACGTAATTTATATATATATATGTATGTATATTTATAGGGGTTACGAAGGCTACCAATGTACTTAGTTTAAAAAATAAACCCGTTGCCTTAATAAACAACTTGCATTGCTCCGACTTTTGTCTCAAGACTACCCTCACATATTACAAATAATAAACTAAATTCATTTCGAAAACAAAACATTAATTAAATATTACAATAATAAATGGACAGCTGCGCTAATAGGGATAAATGTAAATTAAATGTAACTATGTAGTTATTTCTCTGTAAGTGAATTGTAAATTCTTTTGAGAAATAAATGTCTAAAACCTAAAAAAATATCGCAGAAGAAAAGCTAGGCCCACAAAAGCTATAATTTGAGCTACAAACTTATGAATAATCTAGCACTAGTTTAAATAAAACCTGATTGCCGAAATGATGCGCGTTCGACAATCGCCTGCCAACAAGGAGAATTGCCCTACACTGTGTAGCTTTATTTTGAAAATTTTTATTTGAAAACTCTTTTTTTTAGTTAGTTTTGATCCGTGCAGGAACTGGTCTGGATAGCTACCACCCCTCATCTAAAGTATGCCGCCATTATAACAGGCGGGTTGCAGTCTCCATTAAGAGAGCAGCAGCGCATTTTTAGCACCTTTGGTGTTGCAAATGTTTATAGGCGATGGTAAACGCTGTCCATCAGGCGGGCCGTGTTCCTGTCTGATGAACTCATGTAATAAAAAAAATTGTCTCAACAAGTTAGTGGCTTTTCAAGTTACAATGAAAATACCACCGTTTTGCATAAAAATGCTAACACACGGTGTATTGACCAATTCTTTATTGGCGCACAATGATCCACAGAAGTCAAAGAAGTCCGAATAAGCCGATGCTAGTATCAAGCGGAAATTTCGTGATGACACTGGCCAAACGATTGCATTTGGATAAACTGCCGGAGCAGAGAGCAATATGCTCAAAATAAAGAGAAATAATACGAATTTATGCAGTCAGGCTGCCGGAGGTAAGAGGTGACAAAACAATAGTTAAGTGGTAGGGCATTTGCCCGCCTGGATACCTAACCCTTGGTCTAGAATATGTCGCCATAAAACCTTGATCTATATTCCGGCATTAGTGGCCAAGTTTCAGTATGCCCTTCGAGGCCGGCAGCACATTAGTGTTGTAAATGTCCACCGTCGACTATAACCATGGTGAGACATGATGAATAAACCTAAACAGATTTAACCCTTTAAGACAATAATGAATAAGCCTTTTAATATTAACAAATATTAAAAAGTTCTAAACACGCCGTGTCTGTACCTTGAAGCTATTTAAAAAAAAAACAACTGTAATAGACTATATAAACGATGGAGAACGCGATGCAGTTTTATTTCGATTTCTTCTGTGTTTGTCGGTTTGTTCGGGATTCACGTAAAAACTACAGGGCCGATTTTGATACGGTTTTCGCTGATCGACAGCTGATTCTTAGACTTAGAGTCTGCGCTACTATGTATCCTGGGACACCCGCGGGAATTTTTCTGGGAATGATTTAAGTAGGCCAGATTAAAAAAAAACTGAATTCCAATAAGCTTATTTTACGGAACCATAGCAAATTTTATGTGATGAAATGTGGAACATTTTTTATCCCGGGACTCCCGCGGGAATTTTCCAGAAGCGGTTTGAAGTTGTTCGGGTGCATGAAAATTAGCTTAATCCGTCACACTTCACAAAAGCGATAGCTTACATTCTTTTCAAAATTCTCCGGTATTTAGTGTCCCGGAAATCCCGCGGGAATTTCAAGTCAAGCGTAGACGAAGTCGCGGGCATATGCTAGTCTAATATATTTTTTTAAAGTAAGACTATTATTCGTTCTCTTTCAAATCCGAGCTTGAAAAGTAAAAATATATCCGCATAGTACGTGATATGCCACACGCGGTTTTCTAAAAGGGGTTGACTTTGTAATATGCAATGTGAGTCACGATTTAAAATTATACGTAAACGAGTAGCCGTTGTCTACGTGAGATGACGAACGTATGCCGACGCGACTGTTCCTGACGGCCGTCGCGTCGGCTAAGTAAACTGGCTTGGTTAAAATAAACCTTGCTTAACGCGTCGTATTGGTTATTGACCTAGTATATCTATTTATATTCAAGTAGGTAAAACAATGTTTATTTATTTTTGTTATTGTTTCACTACTTAAGGGCAATGCTTAGTCATAGTTTTAAAATATGAACAACTAATGCTTTAATAATCCATGATATTAACGTATGTAAAGCCGTGGTAGCTTAGTGATTAACGCACTCGCATCACAAACTCGAATGACGCGGGTTCGAATCCTGGCCGGAATAGCATGCACCACATATCGTCGGCATCAGTGCAGGACCTTGTAACAAAATTTTTTGATAATGTCATCAAAAACTTTTTCGTCCAAATAGTTACATATTACATGTATATATCACAATAGTGACGAAAAAAATAATGTCATCAAAAAATTACGGACTTATCACCGTCTGGGAATCACGGTTAGGGCGTGTGAAGACTTGCCGGGCTATGGCCGGAATATCCACTAAAAATTCCCATTGCCCAAGGACGCAGGAAGTGGTTATCGCCTGCCCGCATAAGCGCTGGCAGGCGCCGGCCAAAAAGGCCTCATCTATTGTCACCACAGGGTGCAAAGCACCCCGCGGCGACAAAATGGGGAGCGCGGTACAGCCCTGCTCCCTCATTCTACGATCTTAAGTGCGAGCAGACCTTCCCCTGGGTTACGCCCGTGGCAGTTAGCTCACGGTGCCGGAGGTCATCCTGGCCAACCCGACCCCGGAGTCTTCTTCTGGGCGGGGGCAGAGCTATCTCTCGAAGCTCCCGCTCTAGTTAAAAGATCCCGTATTGACGCCGACGATATTTCAAATTCGCCAAGCGGCAAGCCGCTTTGGACAAGCGTGGTAGGTATACAGCCCGCTCCTTTATGAAATTGGGAGGCCCGAGTCCAGCAATATTTTTAATCTTATACTAATATATAAAGCTGAAGAGTTTGTTTGTTTGAACGCGTTAATCTCAGGAACTACTGGTCTGATTTGAAAATTCTTTCAGTGTTAGATAGCCCATTTATCGAGGAATGCTATAGGCTATATATCATCACGTTAAGACCAAACTTATTTTTTTAATTATTCCACGCGGACGAAGTCGCGGGCAGAAGCTAGTTTTATTATATACTTAAATAATAATTTGAACAGTTGGACCAGGCACAATTCTTGGGGATGCGGTGGGTCTAACCTCTGCTGGTAAAGTTGGTCGCTTTGTATCCTGCAACTTTGTTCTAGACCTCATGTTCTTCCAACATAATCGCGGGTAATGGGACGCAGGTTTAGGTTTAGCGAGGTATTTGGGAACGACTTTACCAGACTCATCGCACACGCTGCGACGTGCTTCTCACTGCGAATTGGTCCTCTCCCCATTGAATGGACTCAGTATATATAGTACGAAGTGTATTCCCTTGCGCAACACGCTTACTTTACCTAGCTCTAGCAGATTCGGTTGTTAATTACGGTCTAAGTAGTTATGGTCGAACATACAAAACATGTTTAATGGATATATACAAACTTCAGTTACGTTTATTAAAAACTATAATACTCAAGAATATTAAATCTAAACATGAAGAAATTATAAAGAACTATTCAAATATCGCAATGTTATGAGTATATTTGACAAGGTTACATTTTTAATAGAAAGAAAGAAATAAAGAAAAACTTTATTTGAAGAAATTGCGACGCAATTACATTCCTTATACATTTCTATACACAAAGGATATTTTGAGAATTTGTACGCCGCATTTTCAGCAAACAAGGTTTGCACTCAACATATTGCTGTGTCGGAACAATATCCGACACAACGCTGATTTTCCGTGCAAACCTTCCTTTAGGTGGAAGACCAAAATGACCCAGTTTTGTTATTAATACTAACTGAATGTAACAAACCAGAACTATTAGTTAAAAAGACTAGACCTAAATATAATAACGTATATGGGACAAGGCGCGAGGAATATATGTCACCAATAATTGTAAATGATCTCCCAGAGGACCTGCAATCCAAGTACAAAAACAACCGAAAAACGATCAAATATAATCTGAAAAGATTCTATATTGATTCCCAAAGCGGACCATTAGGCTCACATGTGCAGATCTGGGAGTAAAAGAGAACCATACTCTAGAATGATGATAACCCCACTTTTATTATCAAATCAGAACTAAACACTAGAATGATGATAACAATTACTCGCCTCTGCTCCTATTTTTGATATAACAATATTGTGTAAACGACTCTCCGCAGCACGAATAAACCCATGAGGTTTCTGTGCCACAGTCAAATGTGTTTGTAATGTATATGAATGTAAGCATATTGGACAATAAATTAAAAAAAAGACACAATTAAGGTTTTTCGTAGAGATGTGCACGTTTTTGGTCGTTTGGTAACAAAACCATAAGAAAATAATTTAATAGGAGATCAAATTAGTTGAATTTTAAGCTACAACACATTGATTTTTGTTATTCAGGATTTTCTACGATATATATTAGTAGAAACGGGAATATAATTTTTACGACCTATTTTACAGACTGCCCACCAGATGGAAACCGGTTACTATCGCCTATGGACATTTGCAACACCAAAGGTGCTACGAATGCGCTGCTGCTCTCTAAAGGGAGACTGGAACCTGGCCACTAATACCGGAACACAAGTCAAGGTTGTTATGGCACCATACTCTAGACCAGGGGTTGTAGCCACCCAGACGGGCAAATACCCTACCACCTGGCTATGGGCTGTTTTGTCGCCTCTCACGACAGGCCGCCCGGCCGCAGGAAATTGTGTTCTTTCTTCGTCATACATCATTGGTCATGTCATGTCAGTTATGAAGCATCATTAGTATGATTCCAATAATACTCCAAATGATCATGATGATGCCCACAAGAAAGTCCGTTCTCAGTTACGTGTGTGGTGATCACCTTCTAGTCTTTAGTTTTGACGATTTCACTACAGCATCATGCAACGGCGTGTAGATTATATATTATTACTTTATTTAAATAGACTTAAGATTTAAGACAAACGGACCGACAATCACACGGTCCTTTGGACGGACGGAGATCGCTATGTCCGTCTGTAAATACCGATAATATAATACTCGAACCCAATTCATTGAACTGAAACCCGAATACTTTATTTACTAAACTATTTATTTATGTTAAATTAGAACATCCGTGCCTAAATCCCAGAAAATCATTCCTAAACATTCTCCAGTACAACACTTAATAATATTTACTTAATATTAGTATTGCAAAATTACACTTAATACATACAAAATAAGGTTCGTAATTAAAATGTTGTGTTAAAATTTATTTTTTTAGGGAACCGGGATGGTACGTGATTCGCAGTGTCCCTTAGGGAATAAAATATTCTAAACAAACAAACAGCTTTGTGATACAATTTACGTTGTGAAATTGTCGGAACGCTTATCATTTTATTACGAACGTCAGTCGTTGTTCAAATTCAAGCTAGGATTTTTGTACTTATCTTTGAAAAGAAGATTAAAGTATTCAGTGATAAGCGGGAATTCTTTCCATTAATCTCCAACTTCCTAACTTGTTACACTGACTAAAGAAATCCCCGTCTGTCCGTCTGTTGATGGGTTATGATAATTGGAGGGCGTGTCTTTTTTAATCGCGTCTGCCATCAAGTTCCTTTCATAAATAATTCTGTAGATATATGCTTCTTTCCAAGCTGGTGGCCTAAAGCAGCTGCTTTCGCTGAGTTGTTTTACTTATATGACAAATACCAAAATAAATTAGATATGTTCAAATTCAAAATAAGTTACACTAGCCACTAGCCAATCGCAATCCACTGCTGGAGCATGACCTCAACCAATCCTCTCAGCGAATCAATCGGCCCTACGATGGCTTCGAGCTGGAACCTCTGGGGTTGCCATGCAGCGCATTCGACCAGCGTGTGAAACGCAGTGTCTAGCGCGCCGCACTCGCGACATAGAGGAAGGCAGACGTTCCACAATCTGATAAGTATCTGCATCATCCTAAAGATCAGAGTTCCGCGTTTTTGCGCGATCCATCGCAGTAGCTAGGGAGGCGCCCAAGACGCTTAAGACAGCCCTGAGTTGTATATACTCGTATAGCATAAAATCTCTTAGTTTAGCAATAAAAAAGTTGCTTTTAGAATTTCGTGGTCAAATGCCAAAAATCATACAGGTGTGGTTCAATAATCTATAATATCTCTTTATTGAGCAGATAAAACTGTTTTGATTCTCTCAAACAGAAAAGTTACCAGACCCTTCCAAACAACGGCCTCTGAAAGGTGTTTTACATTTATTATTCTTTTGAGTTCTGTTTTCTCCCTCTTGCGCCTTAAGCCAATCGTCAAAGCTACTTATTTACCCTTTTAATAAATAAACAAGTCAAAGTTCTAGAGAAAGTTAAATCTGGATTATATGGAAATCTAAATAGAAGCTGAATTAAAAACGTATTAATCGAGGATTACTTAGTCTTTTCATTTTGTAGTACTTATTTACAACTAGCTCTGTCTGCTCAGTTCTTTTGCTTGAGTCTTGGATTTAATATTCTTATCTTTTGAACCCTGTAAGATATAGAAATGGAGCTTATATGAAAATTTAATATAACTAGTGGTCGCCCGTGGTCGAAATTCGACCATAAAAATTAATGTCAAATACACACATTTCACCAAGGCTACACTGTTAATTTGAATTGAACAATAAAGAGTATATATGCGTGTGTGTGTCAACTACATGGTAGTGTGTGTAATGTTTTTTTTATTGTTTTAATGTATTTTTATGCATAATTTAAAAAAAAATAGCATTTGTCGCTTCTTCTGTATATAAACTATAAGTGTGCGAAATTTCATACTCCTCCATCCGCAATTTTCGTAAAAAGGGGTACAAAGTTTTTGCTTCACGTATATAGATTATTAGTATTTTAATCTCTAAAATTCTGATCGAAGTCCGTTGACGCACTTCAAAGCCAAGACAGACAAGCAAATACAATACAAGACACTCAAAATAATCTACTATAATTTTTATTTGTATTTGTAAACTTAATCTAAATGAAATTCGTCTTTACCTATTTTGATATTGTTACAACTCAGGACCCGACAAAAACAAAATCCACCCGCATATCTGAAACAAAAACACATTTTATTACTTGTCGGCATTTGAATTTCATTTGAATTTGAGGCAAATCAAATAATACAAACACTTCGGAAAAAGAAATTAATGAAACTATAGGACATGTAATTGATTGGTTAAACGAAAATAATTTAAAAGTAAATATAACTAAAACTAACATTATGCAATTTCATTTAAGAAATAATAAATTAAACGAACTCAATATTCAATATGAAAATAGTAATATAGATAGATAGATAGATAGATAACACTTTATTGTACACCATTACAGAAAAACTTACGAACTAGTATTAATTAGTCTAGTTGGGTACAAAGGGCGGTCTTATCGCTAAAGAGCGATCTCTTCCAGACAACCCGTGGCAAGAATATTTTGATTAGAAGTGGCGATAAAGTGAAAGTTGTAAAATTTCTGGGAATACTGATTGATAGTTCATGTAATTGGAAGGCACAGATTGATAGTGTTTGTTCTAGGTTAAATAGATTTGTATTTGCACTTAAAAGAATTAAGAACACAGTTTCCCAAGAAGCAGCTCTTCAAGCATACCTCGGTTATATTGCGTCTGTCCTTCAATACGGTTTGCTCATGTGGAGAAATTCGACTGACGTAGACAAAGTATTTAGATGTCAAAAGAAATGTATACGAGCACTTAGTAGCGCGCACTATTTAGAACCATGCAGGCCACTTTTTAAAAAGCTCGAGCTGCTAACTGTGCCTTGTATGTATATCAAACAAGTTGCAATATTCGTAAAAGAAAACCCCGAATTGTTCCCTAAACCTCACGAACTGCGGTCACGGCAACTTAGGGCGAAAATAGACAATAGATTATTGTTCCCCAGCTGCAAATTGTCACTACAGAAAAATTCAAATTACATGTCGGTAAAGGTTTATAATTAACTTCCCGAGGACTTTAAATATCTGTCCACAAATATTTTCAAACAAAGACTACATAAATGGCTGTTGGATAAATGTTTTTACTCTGTTAACGAATTTTTAGGATGATATTTAGACAAATTACATATGATTGACATTAATGTATATATATATATATATATATATATATATTGTTCTTGTTAATTTTGTAATAATAATTGTTATATGTTTTGTCAAAAAGACATTTTAAAGATAATTTGCACACCTCATAGGCAAAACATCATCAGAATCTAATATTCTAATGTCACCTCAAATTTATGTACCATGTTTTAAGCAGATAAATGAATTTGCATTTGAATTTGAACTAATTGTAATTCTTTTATGATCGTCTCCTTTTGTTTACTTATTTATTGGCATACGTTTCTAGAGAACAGGCCATTGTTTTATTGTACTCATTTATGGTAGCTTGCAGAAATCTCATTAGCCAGGTGTTTCGGATTACGTCGACTACGATACGGGCACATTGAATTTTTGTAGTATAAAACGATGGCCTGACTAAGGGAGGGGGCACTCGAGCGAGAACCACGATTAAGGCGATACGTGTGTACATTCGGGAATCTATTAGTGACGTACTTTGCGCGTTTTATTGAATTACGACCTTCTGCATTACGTTTGGATTTGTTGTGTTCGGTTATATTTATACATACATACATACATACATAACTTCACGCCAGTTCCCTTGCGGGGTAGGCACGAACAACAGAGCGCCATTCAGGCTTATTCTTACACACCTCACTTGCTTCTTTGACATTTATAGCTCTTGTCATGCACGCTCGTCTGTTCTTAAGGCTCCTGACATCACCTTCTGCTAGTACACGATACTCCGGTTATATTTATACCTATGTTATATGTGTTTGTATAGTTCTAATAAACTGTATTATAATTCCAACGGCATTTTAATTCGAATCTCGCAACTCGTAATAATATTATATTTTCAGCGTGTCTTTTGATACGTAGGCCTCCTCGAACATTTTTCAGCCCCTTCTTGTCCTTGCAATCTTAATTCATGTAATCTCCGCTAATTTCCGTAAAGACATCTAACCATCTCCTGTTTTGCCTTCTTCTTCGCTTGTTTATGAATAGTATAAATAAAAGTTTAACCTAAATTTTAACAATTATTATAATAGATTAGTATATATCGAATAATAAATTTGTATATGCTCTTTAAGTTAATCGTGTTTTAACACTCTGGGTGTGGTAGTTTATATATTAATCAAAATCAAAGTTCGATTTGGAAACAGATAACACGCTTATTAAAAGTTTGAAGAGATTTTCAATTTCAATTCAATTCCCTTAAAGATCAAACGAAATGTCTTAAAAATGTAACTGAATTTTTAGACTAAATTTTAGTGAGAGCTTATAAGCTTATGTCAAATTATCACGAAAGCTTTATCATGTTAGAGTGACTTTCGAATAAATGTAAAGAGGCATTTAGGTCTCTCGAGATGAGAGTTTAGATTAGGTTTTTTATAATGTAAGGTCTATTGAATCAGTGAAATATTAGCCTGTTTTAATACGACATTTATAAAAAGGATCTATTTAATTTTTGTAGTACTGTCATTTATAATTTTCATATGTTAAAAATAATTAGTTTATTTTATTTTCAGGGACTCATAGTTAAACGCTGCTTTACTGCTTCCATGCTATTTACTATATGTACATACAAGTTTTTAAAGCACCTAAACTACAGATGCGACCGCTTAAAGCTAACACCACCAATCATTGATTTACTATCAATTCGTCGAACCCAAAGAGACCAGGTTTATTTATTCAAAATTATTAATAAATTCGTTGATTCCCCTTTTCTAACTAATAACTTACTCCTGAGATGTCCCCGATTAAGTTCACGTGATAACTCGCTTTTTTCATTGCCATTTATAAAAACCAATGATACTAGAAACACATTTTTATACCGTGCCTGCCAGCAATACAATGCTTTATTCAATGATGTCGATCCTTTTATAGGCAATTTATTTCATTAATATTATTATTTTGTTTTTTTTTTTAATATTATGACTTTTATTTTTAACATGTATCACGATTTTTTTTATGACATGATAATTATGACTTAAGAATGATATAGATAAATAGACAAATTGTAGTTTTTGTTTTGTGTTGTATTGTATTATTTAATTCCTTTTTTATTTTATATCTAATTTTCCAATATTGCATCAAATTTATTATAATTTTCTTATAGTTGTATGAGCCAAATGCGTAACAAGAATTATTTTTTTAGTGGAAACTTAGTTGATATGTGTATTAAGTTATGTGTTTTATATTGTAAGAATTATAATTATTGTATGTTTCCCAAATAAATTAAATAAATATTTTGATACTTATCTATCATATTGGTAATATGAATCTGCGAAAGCGGCCGCACAGTCAGAGCATGCAATTCAATGGTTCTGATTCATAAAAATGTTGCTCTTTTACAAACACAGATCTTTATTTGTAAAGTAAAACCAACTTAGATAGATAGATAGATAGATAACACTTTATTGTACACCATTATAGAAAACAGAAAATCTTATAGCCTAAAAATATTCTAAATGTGCACAATGGGCGGTCTTATCGCTAAGAAGCGATCTCTTCCAGACAACCCGTAGCGATCTCTTAATTTGTTTGTAACTAGTCTAAAGCAAGATAGTGATGCAGCATTGTCTTACTTTAAACTTGTAACCATCTTCTAAATAGTTACCTTCTGCCCCGAAACATGACAGAGGAGGAGACGGTTAAAAAAAATCTTTGAAAATAACTAATGTACTACTGTATGTATGTATCCACCCTTCCCTTTCCTATTGATGAAAACAGTACTTCTCATCCTTGGGAAACGATGTTCCCTGAAGTCAAAAAGTTTAAAAACTATACGAACCATAAGTAATACATACGACAAGGTGCCACTTTTTTTACAACCACTGTTAAATCGCGGCATAAATTGTAATAAAAAAAATTGTAACATCATTTTCAATATGCTTATATATGAGCAGTATTACCTATCGTCGGGTAATGGCGACCAAAAACGCGTCTTTTTTTTTTGCTTATTTAATGATTACTAAGGAAAGTTTCATACGTTTCATGTCAAAGTAGTAATTACTGAATAAACGAACAATAGTATTATTTTGTCCAATTTTTAATATAAAGTTATTTAGAACATATACAAAAGGTATTGTATGTCATTGAGGTTGGCATGGCGAGATCTTCGACAAAGAGTTTCTTCAAAGAGATTTGCAAGAAACTCTTTGATGCCACCTGTGATCAGAAGGCTGGCTCATATTTCGCCCAACAAATAAGCATCGCCATACAGCGCGGCAATGCAGCCAGCCTTCTGGGCACGCTCCCATCTGGCAGCGATTTGTTACACAGTCTATAATCGCTTGTACTATATATTAAATAACAAGTATATTAAACTTATTATGTTATAACTAAATATATTTACCAATAATAGTGTTTTTATATGTCAAAATTATGTCGTATGTCATCTCTTTTCTTATTTCATCCCTCCTATCAGGCCCAGATCTAGGGGGGAGGGGGAGGCAAGCCGAGGCCCATGCCCCGGGCGGCCAATTTAGAGGGCGGTAAATTAAAACTTCGCAGAAAAATCATTAACGCAATTTTGACCACTGAGGCGTCCAGTACTTTAAGCACATAAATTACTTTTCGCGGGGCACGTAGGCATAGGTTAAAAACCACAGACGCACGCGTGTCCATCAGTGGACGTCTGATGGCTGAAATGATGATGATGATTAAAGTAAAAGTATAGGGGAGAAGAGCGGCATTTTTCAGTTTTTGCCCCGCCTCGACAAAATTCAAGATCCGGGGCTGCCACCTATTCTATCCTAAAGGCTAATAGCCCGTTTACTTCGCCTCTAATGTAACAAATATCTATAGGCAACGGTAACCACTTTCAGTTAGCTGGGCCGTTCTCCCGCTTGCCAGCTTCGTAATTAAAAAACTTGATGAACTTAAATTTGTGTAGCTATAATAAGAAACAACCCACTATCTATAATAATGCAGATACATAATATCAAAAATTATACTGCTAAAGTTTAAACAATTACATCTATAATAATCTAGATACTCAAAATCCAAGATTGTACTGCTAAAGTTTAAACAATTACATCTATAATAATGTAGATACTTAATATCCAAGACTGTACTGCTAATGTTTAAACAATTCACTATCTATAATAATGCAGATACTTAATATCCAAGATTATACTGCTAAAGTATAAACAATTACATCTATAATAATGCAGATACTTAATATGCAAGATTGTACTGCTAAAGTTTAAACAATTACATCTATAATAATGTAGATATTTAATATCCAAGATTGTACTGCTAATGTTTAAACAATTCACCATCTATAATAATGCAGATACTTAATATCCAAGATTATACTGCTAAAGTATAAACAATTATATCTATAATAATACAGATACTTAATATCCAAGATTGTACTGCTAAAGTATAAACAATTACATCTATAATAATGCAGATACTAGATATCCGAGATTATACTGCTAAAGTTTAAACAACATCTATAATAATGCAGATACTTAATATCCAAGATTGTACTGCTAAAGTTTAAGCAATTACATCTATAATAATGCAGATACTTAATATCCAAGATTGTAATGTTAAGTTTCAAAATGAACATTTATATGTTTTTATTACACAGTATTCCCAGTAGACCCATAAAAAGACTGACAATCTTCGTTACTATGTTATAACGTCGTCATCATTTTCAATTACTAAGATCTGGGTGCTTGGAAGTCGTAAAGAAATGTCGTTTAACTTTTAAGAAAGATGGTAGTCATTTGAGATGTGCAATTTAAGAATGCAATCACTTTGATTATTTTAAATGTCGTCTAGGTTACTGCCCCGTCTGGATATTACTGCGTTCGTAAAGTTGGGACAATTTGAAATTTCAAGAACCTATCACTATGGTTATTTACTTTCAAAGTAGGGTAAAGTATACTATTGTTGGGACCGCTGTACATTAATGGCCATCCTATTAATTAATCCAAAACATTAAGAAAAATTGGCATAAGATTTTATCACAGGCGGACAATGAAACAAGACAGTCAGCGATACAACTGTTTATTTCAAACTACCTACATGACACTATTAATATAGAAGGCTATAGGAGACACAGAAACCTTATTTTTTTATATTTTACAGCCATAGAATAATTACAATAATATTATTATTTAGCTGCAAAATTAAAAAAAAAAACTAATTCCTGCTCTGGGCGGCCTGTCGTAAGAGGCTACAAGACTAAACCCATAGCCAGATGGTAGAGCAGTGTCCTGGTTCCAGTCTCTCCTTCAAGGCGGGCAACACGTTGGCAGCACCTCTTATGATGCTCATGTCCATAGGCGATGGTAACCATTTTCCATCCCAGTTAGGCCGTCAGCCTGTTTGCTGTGCTTCAACAAGATTTTTTTTTAGTATTTTCTTGATTACTGATTGATTAACTAATATTTCTTAGTAAAAATGAAATAACTAGATAGGTACATGTTTCAGTGTTATTTTACAGAGAACTTATTCTCAACTGCCCTTTATCTTCGTTTTCGCTGAATACGCTTGGAAATACGACGGAAATACACGAATAGCGTGTGAGAGTTAGCCCTCGATTGAGAATTTACTTCAATTAGAAAGTATAAAATTAAGCGAACGAAGTCGCGGGTTTCATTTAGTTAGTATACATACGAAGGTGAAAAAGACTATTTGAATGGACCTAATATAATTAAAAGTTGTACCACTTAGTTGCGATTTGCGGCACATAAGCTAATAATTAAGGGCCGCTTGCACAAAGTAGCTTAAATTTATTTAAGAAACACAAAACGTACTTAACACCCTTAAATACAGTTAGCGTCTTCCACAACGCAATGTTTTCCGCTAAATATGTTTAAAGAACTGTCAATACGTTTTATGTAAAACTTATTTAGGCAGTTTAATATAATTAACTAATTTTATTTAAAGGCGATCGTTATGTAATCGGCCCTTATAATTATTAAATTTAAATCATCAGTTGTTACTGAGTTATTAATAAGCTTCAAAAGGAATGTAATGTTTATATTTATTTAGATTTAGGGCCGCTTACATAAGGTTGCTTACATTTATTTAAGACACAAAACGTATTTAACACCCTGAAATACAATTAGCGTCTTCTCACAACGCAAAATTTGCCGCTAAATATGTTTAAAGAACCGTCAATACGTTTTGTGTAAAACGTATTTAGGTAGTTTAGTATGATTAACTAATTTTTATTTAAAGGCGATCGTTATGCATGCGGCCTTTAATCATTTAGTTGTATTTAGTTCTTCCGTTAGAAATGGCACAGTATTAGATAGATTGAATAATTAATTTCGGTGTAATATATGTGTAACTTGCTATTTATGGTTCTGTACTTTTCCTAAAGCATAAGTATCCATTTTTGATTTAGATGTATTATTGTGTATTGTTAGGCCTTAAATTTATGGAAATACTGTTGGATACTTTTAATAATAAAATAAAAATTTCAAATCCTATCAAATGACATTTTTTAAGAAAAGAAGAATGTGCATTAATTGTTTTGGTAGGCATTTGCTGATGTATTGTGTTTATCGAAACGTGAAGAAACTATCTCTGATAAGTGGGTGCCCCGGCCTATAGATGTGAGCAGTTTTTATTACAGTCGGATGGTTGCCAATGCCATCTGTAACACAGGTTTGATCTTAGTACGGGGTCCTGGCAACCACCTCACTAAATAATTTTCTTTGTACAATTTTGTCTTATTTATACCTTTTACGTGTGTATAATTTATATTGTGTGGGTATAAAATAAATATTTTATTTTATTATTTTTATTTGACTTTCGAGGGCGACCAACGTCCGGTCGGTCGCTCCAAGTACTGGTGGAGGGGCAGAGTGGAGGTTGACCTGTGTGAGCTTCAAGCCCATAACTGGCAAGAAATCGCACAGGATAGAAACAGGTGTTCTCGTTCCGGAGGCCAAGATACATTTTGGGTCGCTGAGCAAATGGAGTTTGTGAAATTTTATCATTAGGGTAAGTTAGGGGTGATATGGTGACGTCATCATCACTCATCATCATCATCATCATTTCACTCCGACGCCCAGGGTCCGCTTTCCTACTTTTTCTACTCCACTTCGCGCAGTCTTCAGCATCCCCCGTTTTGAGACTATTGGTACGTATGTCATCCTTCACAACGTCAAGGCAACATTTCTTGGGCCTTCCCCTTCGACCGGAACCTGGCGGAGGCGGTATGGCTAGACATTTGTTACCCACATAATTAGTCGGTCTCCGTAAAATGTGGCCGTACCATCGTAAGCGACAGTCTGGCAGTTTGTCAGTTTGTCAGAGCCCCTAAATAAGTTAGATTAATTTTTATTTATTAAATATCTTAATAAAACTACGTTTTAACCGTTTTAAGCGCGGTAATTTTATTTGATTTTGGTTTTTCCGACGTTTCGGCCACTTTTCAGTGGCCGTGATCACGGAAGACAAAGATGTCAAGTGTCAACGAGTATTGTTAAAGTTTCCTTTAGCCTACCACCAACTTGTTAATTTTACATACATACATACAACAACAACAACAACAATACACTTTATTGTACACCAACATTACATAGAAAAAGTACACAATAAACTTACATACTAAAAGGTAGTACAATGGGCGGCCTTATTGCTAAAAGCAATCTCTTCCAGGCAACCTTTGGATGGACAAGAACTAATTACATAGATAGCGTTGGCGTGCAGTTGAAATAGATAATAATAAAATAATTATAATACATATATTATAGTTATAAAAATATATACGTACATAGAAATACAAAACAATCAATAAACACATTATACAGTTAAATAGTGCTTATATATTTATTTATTATTATAATAGTGCACATACATACGTAACTTCACGCCAGTTCCCTTGCGGGGTAGGCACGAACAACAGAGTGCCATTTAGGCTTATTCTTACATACCTCACTTGCCTCTTTGGCATTCATAACTCTTGTCATGCAAGCTCGTCTGTTCTTAAGGCTCCTGACATCACCTTGTTAATTTTAATTTTGTTTATGGTTATTATTTACTCTATGGGAGCCTATTCTAATTTACTACCGCTTCGCAACATGTTATAGCTTGATGATAAGAAGCGGCGCAAGAAAATCTTCAGCAAACATGCCTAGCTCTAATAATTTTATATAATATTAAAATGGGTGGAAGGAAAAATAAAACAATACTAACAATACTTGTTGACACTTGACGTCTCTGTCTTCCGTGATCACGGCCACTGAAAAGTGGCCGAAACGTCGGAAAAACCAAAATCAAATAAAATTACCGCGCCTAAAACCGTTAAAACGTAGTTTTATTATGTATACAAGTCGCGAAAACTTAAGAAAATATTATATTAAATATCTTTTTATATTACGCCCATTTTGGAGAATCATTCTAAATATAACGAAATCAAGTACTCATTCCTAAACGAAATGTGTTGCGACCGTATATATACGTATTTGCTATATACGGTAAAAAAATAACCACCCGCCAAAACAACATAAACATCGCCGTTCTACCTGATTTTACCCTGTGTTTTTACCACTGCCTAACCATTTTTACAAACAAGCAACAAATATTCCCAGCCTCTATTTACCGATGTAGCAAAAACATACGTTTCTAAAATTCTTATACCGCTATGTGAGAGGCAAAGTGGAACACTCCCGCAGCTACATATTTGCACAATGTTACATTGAATTTTTCAACGCACCTAAATGTTTGCTGACAAATTGGAACGGAAAATATTGGAAATATTGTTCCATTTTGTCGTGCTTAATAACCGAGTGGAATTTTGAAAATGCAATTATGAAGTTAGTGGCCATCCACAAATTACGTCACACGATTTTCATGATTTTTGACCCCTCGAATGTGACAAACTGTGACAAAGACGGGGCTTTGTCACAACTGGTCACATCCGTGAGACTTCTCACTCCCTAGTGTGACATCACATATTTTACAACTTTACATAAAGAAATTATTAAATTAAAACAGCAGTTCCGTAATTACTTTTTTCCTTAAGTTTTTGCAACTAGTATACATAATAAAACTACCTTTTAACGGTTTTAGGCGCGGTAATTTATTTGATTTTTATTATTCTAACGTTTCGGTCACTTTTCCGTGATATTAGTTTTATTGCCATTTAAATTGTTTTTTAATAATTTCAACTCTGCTCATATGGATTGATTCAGAAATATTTTAAAGTTCTTCGTTAATACTTCAAATTTTGTGTTTTAAAGCTTAAATATATTCGATTTTGAGATGTGACATCATGAAATTTTGTGTAGTTAGTGTGTGTATACGTATGTGTATGTACATATGTATATACTAGCTGATGCCCCCAACTTCGTCCGCGTGGTGCCGTTTTTTAACTAGCCCATGGGAACTCTTGTATTTTTTGGGATCAAAAGTATCCTATATGTTGACCAGGGATATAAGCTACCACCATACAAAATTTCATTTAAATCAGTCCAATCGTTTCGGAGATTAGCCGGTACAAACAGACAGACAAACAGAAAAACAAAAAATTCTAAATTAGTTCTATTTCACTTCTTACATCCTCCTGACTCGGTTTTTAGTATTTTTTTTCATTGTACAGAAATTCGACTTCTACAGTTTTATTATATGTACTTATTATATAGATAGATAGATATATTTATACTGTTTTTGTACTTATATGTATTGTGTGTACTTATCATTTGCCAGTATTTATTTATAAACCGCACCACCATCAGTATTAAAAATCTATTAATCCCTGCCAAGAGTTGCCTGGAAGAGATCTCTTTTTAGCGTTAAGGCCGCCAGTTTTACTATCTCTTGTATTTTTCTATTATTGTTTATGTATGCTTTGGTGTACAATAAAGTCTTATATAATAAACCAGGGGTTCCCAAGGTGTGCGCCGCGGCGCCCTGGTGCGCCGTAGAGAGTAAAGAGGGGCGCCGTGAGGCGCTCCTGTTTACCATTCTACGGAAACTAAACTTAGGCATTCGCTGTTACAAAATATATGGAGATCAACAAGCATCTCACGTCACATTGACTGAGTTGCATTATATTTTATTTCCTATTTTTCTTAAATAATAAATGTTTTCTTGTATATAAATATAAAAATTTAGCTTAGTATTGTGGATGTTTCAATTTTTGTGCCTGTCTACTTACTGTCATTGTAGCTTGTTTCAACTAGCTAGGGCGCCGAGACAAAGTACTAAACCTGTAAGTGCGCCGCGCACTGAAAAAGTTTGGGAACCCCTGCAAAAACAATCTATCTAGCTATATTTTAAATGATACAATATAAGCAACAGAAGAATATATTATGGCAATATCTAGTAATAAAAAATAGTAGTTTATAAGAGTGATGTAACAGGATAAGGTTTCCTATAACATTAATCTACTCTGTGGGATAAGGGTTTAGATTGTTGCATTAATTGTAAAACTGTTATGACACTTTAATTGAATGAAATAATTAAATAAAAACACGGAGGTTTGATTCCTTAGTACCAAACTCCACTTTGCTTACAAAATCATGAAGTGTCGTGTACACTTAAGCAATACAATTCGCGTATGTTTGTCCGTGTGAGACATTTTCTTTATAATATAAATGTGAAATTTTCTCTAAAATCATTAAAAATAATATAAGTTCACGCCATGCCACAGATGGTAGCAACAAAGGTTCCCGGTACAGCCGGTTTCTCTTATAAGAACAAGATCGGCCGCCATCCCAAGACGGCGTGGGCACGCCACCTCGTTTGGATCATTCCTTGTTTCTTCTTTTAACAATCAACATCTACACACGCCACAAGCCAAGTCGCGCTATTTTACATCAAAACTAATTGTAATTGTATAAATTAAGTATAATTAAATATTGTACACTTTAAAACTGTGTTTATATGTACCACCCGTACATACTTAGTGGCGCCTATGAACAATAAATCTTTTCTCGATGATCGCTGTTCCTAGTAGGTATTCTTCTATGGTGGAAATTATAAATTCTAATGCCAAATAAACGCATTTAAGCTCACACAAACAAAACTTAAGACTTTTTTATATGTATAGAGAAGATCTAAGATAGTATTACGAATAAAGTTGAAGCCAAAAATAACACAAGCCTAAATAAACTTCCGTACAAAAAATACGAGCGGCCCACCAGCGTATCTGGTTTCAGCACAAATGAGAACATTTCGTTGTATGCTCTCCACTGCTTACATTTGTGATTGGTTTGCGGATTAAAAGAGCTTTTACTGCTATTGTTGTTTTTAATTTTGGACAAACAAACATCTGCTTGAAAATAAAAAACAATGAAAATATTTATTATTATCATTCACATCAACACGATTCATTAGGTCTACAGAGGCCTGGTGCTTACCTCGGACAACGAACCTATGGCGACCCAGCGAGGTAACGTAGCCAGCTTACTAATAGTTTTGAGAGACTATGGTTAGAATACAATAGTTATATTGTATTCTAACCTATATAACCTATATATATCTATAGTTATATATAATACATTTATTATAATAACTTATGTATTATTGTATATATATGACTATGTATATATGTATGTATTTGTATATTTATTTCTTAAATTAGTTTGAGTATTTATGTATCTATTGCCTCTTTCCTGCACCACCTATATCGCCTGATTCAAATTTCTTTCATTTAAGTTGCCTGGAAGAGATCGCTTTGAGCGTTAAGGCCACCTATTGTATTACCTAGAAAATATTGTAAATATGGTAAATATGGTCTGTTTTTGTAATTGTATATTTTGGTGTGCGATAAAGTGTTATCTCTCTCTCTCTATAACTAAGTTAAGTTTTCTTTTATTGTATTAGTTTATAGTGTCATTGTAATTTATTTTTAAAATATATGTACAATTTTTAACCAGTTGTTAGAATTTTATTTTAGGTAAAAAGTTGCTTGTATCAGAAGATCCCGCTCTTCCATAAACTTAAGGCTAGTAGCAACGCCGAACTCTGAGGTTTTTTTGCGCGACAGCGGAGATTTGGTAGACGCGGTCGTTTTTCAGATGCATTATTATTTTATTGTGAATAAGATAAAGTAGTATTTAAAAAAATAATAACACTAAATTATACATCTCTCTTTTATATATACATATTTACATATACATTATGATATACATATTTCTTTTTCCTGTTTTGACAATAAATGAAGGAGTAAAATGGGTTCCTGACAATAATTTCGAGGTGATTCGGTGAATTTTTTTCTTAACTTAAAATAATTATAGAGAAAATACGAAACAACCACGTTACGTCTCATATTGCGGGGATTTACGATAATTTTTTTGCTATATTATTGATCAGTAAATACTCACAAAAAGTCGTTTCGTTTGCGGGGTCCTTTCGACCTTTTCCAGCAACAGAGGCCTTAATACTGTCGAGAATGGTAAGCACAGATTACGTAGATTTTTTATAACTTGACAATAAGAACCAAAATTGATGTTAGGCTTATATAGTGATATAATACTTCACATCTATAAGTATAAAACAGATCTTCGCTTTTGGTTATATAAAATACTTAGTGTTCAATGTTCATACCAAACTTTTACCGCACTATAAAGTGATAGTACCCTACATTACACACGCACCATGAAAAGTAAGAGTCTTTACTAAGAGATTACCGGCAATAAAGTATGGGACGTTTCAAAACGACGTCCTAATGGGAAAATAAAACTGAATACAATGATATAAAAGCAGATGGACTCAGTTTTATCACTGCGGTTTATTTTCAGTAGATCTAGGAAAATTCTTGAGCGATACACGGCCGGTTTCCGTATCTTACTATTCATTGAGTTGTTATAATCGGTAAAAAATTGATATTACTTTTATGGATTTATATTACTTTTCTATCCGTGCAGGAACGGAGAAAGAATACAAATTTCTGCGGCCGGGCGGCCTGTCGTAAGAGGTGATAAAACAACCCACAGCCAGGTAGTAGGGCATTTGTCCGTCTGGATGGCTACCGCCATTAGTCTAGAGTATGCCGCCATAACAACCTTAAGTTGTGCTCCGGCGTTAGTGGTCAGGTTCCTGCCACCCTTTAGAGAGCGGCAGCACATTGGTAGCGGCGCCTTTGGTGTTACATGTCCATAGTCGATGGTAACCGGTTTTAATTAGGTGGGCCGTCTGCCAGTCTGCTGAACTTACGCAATATAATAATATAATAACGCGCTAACTAACAACAAAACTTATACACATACTCATACCAACGCGCACTACCACCGCATTGCATTACACGCACACTTCACAAACAAACCAAGACACACAAAGAGCCTAAAAGTTAATAACCCAGGAACAGAAAATAAAAAAACAACACACATGGCACTAGATAGGACAATATATATAAGTATACATAGATATAAGGCCCACACTGCACATGCACTTCCTCACAACACCAGCATGTAACAGATACACTCTACATTAGTATAAGTTTAGTATTAAAACTAGAATAAATTAATATAATAAGTTATTCGTAAGATACATACACCTCAACACAAAAATCAATAAATTAATGTCACACACAAGAACCAAAATAACTAATAAACGTGTTAAATTTAAAAAATTAAATCTAGAAATTAAGTTGTAAAAAAGGGTACGGAACTCGAGTCCGTAGAGTTGTTAATAATAATTAAAAAAAACTTACGCAATATATTAAAAAAATGTGTATACATCCCTAGTAGATCGCTATAAAGCGATAAGACCGTCTTTTGTTCCTGCCTTCACATGAAATGACTGTAAATAATTTACTACAAATGTATGTGGTGAACAATAAAAGAACTTTCTATCTATCTCCCTATCATCTCTATTGGATAAGAAATCTTCAAAAGTAAATTCAAACTAAATTAAGAGCTGAAATAAAAGCTTTGTTCTTTTTATTTATTTTGGCAATTACGACACTGCTCTGACATTGGAGTGCTTCAATCTAAGGTTTCAAATGATACAGGCGTTATTGCGAAAGAAGGACGCTACAACGTAATAAGAAAAATAAAATAGCACTACTTACGCAAGCTCTCGATAAATTAAACTGAGCCTTACTATATATTAAAATAAATAGACAGATCGAGCCGCGAACTCTCATTGTCATAAACCGGCTAAGGGTAGTCGATTTTAGAATAGGAAGCCGATTGTACCGAACTTAGTATTAAATGATCGAATTAGTACGGATAAAGGAGGAATATTCAAAAATTCAATTCAAAATAAGTTCCACTGGAGAACACTTTTTGAAGGTCATACATATAAGTCAAAATTTAAATCTACTTCCTATTCTATGTACTACGCTTCGCAATGTGTTATCGCTGTTCAAAGGAGAAGAAGCGGCAAGAAACTCCCCAGCAACACGTCTAGCTAAAAAATATTTTTTTCATCATAGCAAGCTAAGTCAGAGGATACTGACTTAGCTTGTCTGATGTTGAGTGGCAGTGAGTTCCATAAACGGACAGCCTGTACTGTGAAGGAGTTGTCAACGAAGGAAGAAGTGTGTCATTAAGGAGAGATTATTACTAGAGCGCAAATAACGGGAATGAGAAAGATGTAGGAAAGCAAAACGTTCCTTTAAATAAGGAGGAGTACGAGGATCAAAAAGAGATGTGGATTGTATTACTTTTCTATTTATATTATTAGTATAACCATAGGGTGTTCATACATACATAGTCACGCATACGGGGTCAAGGCGCGTATGGCTCGTCGAAGATAGTTGAATTTGGAATTTTCTTCAAAAATTCAACCCATATTTCCAATTTAATAAATTCACGGCATATACAATGAGGTTTTGACCCATCCCAACGTGAGCAGCCTACAGACTCCGCATTGGACCAATAAAAATGCCACGGGGATCGAAGTTACGCTAATTCTTATCTGTGACACGATGGTGCATACTTAATGTGATGAAGTCATAGAGTATTTATGTCAGATACGTCGCTTTGTATCGAAATATCGTAATGTAATGTATCGCCATTGATGGAACGACACAAGTATACCGTATGGCTTTTATTGATGTTATAAAATATCGTATAGAAAATATCGTATTTGATTTTTGGAGTATAAATCGTCTTTATAATGTATAATTAAATGAATGACTTATGGTGATGGTACATTTGGTATATTTTTTTTATCTCTTATTCACGGTTTACGTGAGAGAAGCTAAATGAATCGCTTCTAATTTAAGCAATTTTTAAAATTGAAACGTTGAAAATATTGGATTTTGGCGAGATCATATATAAAGAAAATTTCCATGCAATTTTTTTTCCGTGTTCAACAACGAAAAATGTTGATATATTATACGTAAGAACGATTAAGACCCTCTATTAATATCTACTCTTTGATAAGAAAATCGAGGTAATTGTAAGGATCCTTGCCCTGAACTCTAAAGTGTGGTTGGACTATTAATGAACCGCCCGCGGAAACATTTAATTTCTAATCGAAACGGTTCTACATTGCTTAATCTTTGTAAGCCAGGTCAATTTATTAGCTTCTTGAGTGGTTTAGTTTTCTCAAAGTTCTAGGGCTTTGTTCTAGTTACGTGAAACTAATAAACTTTGTTTTTAAATGTAATACGTAGTTTGTAGCTTATTAAGAACTTTCGAATTTATGAAGAGGAAAATTTAAAAGTAAAAATGTTTTGTTAAATTAGATCATATTGTTGTGTTGCCTACAGTAATGAGCTGATAGATAGTTATACGGTTATTTCATGTTATCTTCGATCCAAAAGGCCGGTCTATGCCCCGGGCAATATATTGTTCAGAGCTTTACACACTCGTTGTGAAATTCTCGCTGATTCTTGGGGGAGCGCATTGTATGCCGGCTGTGCTCGTAGAGTGACCTGAGGAGAGTACACCGTGTACACACTTGGTGTATTGGTTAAAATTCAGACTATTCTATCATACCTCACTCACGAGCTAACAAGACCCTTTGGTTCAAAGGAAAAAGACCAATACGCGACTATGAGGCGACGAAAGATGGTGAGTCCAAAACAGAGTGAGGCGGGACGAGAAGGACCATGTAGATTTGTACACACTCGCTCTCGGCATGTCTTGGGATCCCTCGACTAATGTGCAGCCGAGATTATACCCGCCAGAATGGCCCTGGAAAGTGCTGCTATCTTTTGCAAACATAATTAGATGAAAAATAAGTAAACGATTGTATACGGACGACATGTGACTGGGAGGTGGTGAGGAAAGCCAAGACGCAGAGGTGGAGCGAGAGCATGTACATACACTTTCCTTCTTAGCCTGTCTCAAAATACTTCGAGGAGTGTATGCAGTCCGCATTATTGTTATTAATCAAAGATACAGCGTGGTCAGTTTTTTAGAGAAGTTCTTTTATGACAACTATATCGAACTAATAGTTTAATAGTTTCTTTTTAAGCTTGACTTGTATTTAAGATTGATTTTGGAAATATTTATCTATCATATTTCGTATCATCAGTTTTTCAACAAAGCACAATTCCTAATAAAAAAATAGGGTAATATATTATATTCTTTCGCTGGCTAATATCATAGAAGAGTATTTTTTCCAAGTGCTAGTGTTTCAAATACTTTCAAGAAAAATTGGTTTGAACAAGATACGTTGAACAGATTTTGAGATATTTTTAAATAATTGTCCTTTTAAGGGCCGATTTTTCAGTCATCAGATAAAAGTTATCAGTCGAATAAATTATAACCTGAGTGAGTTCAAAAGTCAGACCATTCAATTGCATTCATGCAACTGACATTTTTAATGTTTCTATGTTATACTTTATTCTGTGAATAACTCTTATCTGGTGATTGAATCAACACTTAGGTTTTTAAAATATCTCGCTAATAAGACAGTCACTTACCATCAAGAAAAGATTACAGATAGATAGCTTTTTGTTCTTCAGGAAAATTTAATTTATAAACAAAAGAAAAGCGTAAACCAGCGTTCATGTGTGGATCAGGGGTGGTTTACAATTTGTCACATGTAAGGACATATATAATATTTCATAAAAATTGGTATAATAAGGTTGATACACATACTACATTATGCAAAGGACGACATCAAACGGGCGTGTCTGAAAAATCGCTTCATGTCAAGTGTCAAATGTGCTGTGAGGAATTCACGTCACGTCGTGTAAATCAACCGCTGGGTGTCAGAATGGCGATAGTATTTTTGAATTAAATACGGTTTTCCCCACGGCTCCGCCTGCATACATGTATCTCTATTAAGTAATTATTTAATTGAACGGGTTTTGACAGGTCTTATAGTCTGATAATTATAATTTACAGAGACATATTTTGCGGGTAGGATGAAAACAGAATTTTATTTATTTATTTATTTAATTTATTTGGGAAACATACAATAATTAATATTCTTAAATATAAAACACAAAATTAATACATAAATCAATCAAGTTTCCATTAAAAAATAATTTATATAATTAAAATAAAAATTGGCTCAAATAGTTAATTACAAAAAAAATACACAATCATACGAAAATTACATAAATAAGATGTCAATTTAATTTACATTAGGTTAATATTGAATAAAATTGAAAAAAAAATGTGACAATAATTACTAACAAATTAGAGATTAAAAAAAATAAGTATTCAAAAAAAAGTTTATGTCATTATTCTAAAAGTCATTGGATCATTCTAAATTACAACATTTTTTATTTTTTAGGAATGATCTTTATTTATTTCAGATATTCCTAACTGATGTCTCAAAAACTACGAAGCGAATTACTAGGAATTACTCCGCCTATTATATAAAGCCAAAATCTGTCAGTTTATTGCAAAAAAAATCATCCCTCAATTATATGTCGGATTCTATATTAATTTTTAATTTTATTTGCAAAATCATTGCACTGTTGTATAGTGGCATAAATGTATGCGACAAATATTATTCATATGGGACTCGGCAATTTTTGAGCAAAATCACCATGAGACACGATGGATATGTATTATATTAATATTCCTCGACACTGGTGACACATTATATTCCTTGACTCGTTCACTTTAATTCAAACACACATACCGCACCTAAATTCGTGTAGGACACATCGTGAATACATTTACATACAACCAAAGTTTGCCCCGCGGCTACGCGACGTGTTAAACCCTAGACAGTAGCTTTATTTTACGTACATAAAAACTTGATTCGGTTTTTTACATATAATAATAACAAAGATACTAAGTCCACATAGTCTAGGCAGCAAAAAATACAGATGAGCCGAAGCGTACCTTACTTGAAGTAATGTGAATTGAAACAACGCGATTGCAGCGCCATCTATTTTGCTAGTCCGTCATTCCATGCAATCAACGTTACTTATTGGGATAAAAAGTATCCTAAGTGTTAACTAGGGATATAAAACGCCTCTGTAGCGAGTTTCATTTATATACGTTCAGTAGTTTCCAAAAAAGATGCGATCACAGCGCCATCTTTTTCGCTATTTTCATCTATCCCACGGAAACGACGTCATTTATCGGAATAAAAAGTATCCTAAGTTACGCCCCGTGATATAAGTTAGCTCCGTTTCCAGTTTCATTTAAATCCGTTCAGGATTTTTAACGTGATGCTCTAATAGACAGACATACAAAAAATTTAAAAATTGTGTTTTTGGAATCGGTTGGTCCGAATTAGCCCCCCTGATTTTTTACACGTTTTTAAATGCAATGTACAAACTCGAAGCATTTACAGATTTATTATAGTACAGATGGAAGATAGATTATTGTATTAGTTTTCTTTTCTTAGACTAATGTTTTGGCTAACGGGTTGTACTAAGCGCCCTGCAGTGACAATGGATGAGGCGTTTTTGGCGGGCGCCTGCCGGGGCTTATGCGGACAGACAATAGCCACTTCCCGCGGCCCTAGCTATAGACGACTGTAAGGACCTCAAGGAAGTTTTAGTGGGTATTCCGGCAATAGGCCCGCGAGACTTCATACGCCCTCACCATGATCCCCACACGGTGATATGTACATAAATGGATTTATTCTCGTAAAAAAAATGATGACTTATACTAAAGGTTTATTTTTAACCTAACTCAGGCACCAGCCTCTTACTCAATAGTGTTACTAGTTAAGGATTCCGTTTATACCAAACTGGCCTGGATACCTCAAAATATTAAGACTAATGCGATGCGGTTGCTCAGAGGTTGTGGTTCGTCTGCGGTCATTTCCATCATGTAGCAGGGATGCTGGTGGTTGAAGCATTTTCGCTGGTGAATGCAAACTATTAATCACGAGAAGGCGGGACGGCACTTGATATACGGCTGCGGAAGCAACGGAAGCTTTTTAATATTATTAAGCGAACTAGACCATACTGTTATGAGGGTATAACTAACTCATTGGCTTTCTCATATATATAGAGAGATCACTTTACACAGACTAGCTAACCTGGGCGATTTTCACATGGTACAGCCATGCTGGGTTTATTATCTTGATTAAAGCTCTTAGGGTCGGCTCTATGCGTATGATACCACGCTCTAATAGGATATCGACATCAAACGACTAGCCTTGAGCTAATTGTGTTTCGTACGATGAGTGAACTCTCACTCATCTCATCACTCATCATTAATCACTCATCATCATGTATATATATTATATCATGTATGTATATATTTATAAGATACTAATTCGGTAGTGAGAATAATCCAAAATTCCTCTGTTCTTATCAAATTTTTTGTCCATCCAAAGGTTGTCTGGAAGAAATCGCTAATAGCGATAAGACCGCCTATTGTATTGTAAAATTTTGTTTTTGTTAACTGTATCTTTAAAAGAAAATAAAGCATATTCATTCTTCATTCATTCATCACTCCGATGGCCCACTTCCCCCTCTCCTTATACCATTTTACCCATAATACAAGCGTAACTTGCATAATTTGGGGATATACAATATGTGTATTTGTCTCCCGATAATTATTTATAGCCTTAGGCATTATAAGGAAAATACAACATCATTAATATTAACTAATTGGTTTTGTTTAAATTAAGTTTTCCTTATTGTACTTATTTATAATAATTCTTATTAGCAATGAATATATACACAGTTCGGCTTATTAACATTTATAAAAAAAAATATATAAATAAATCTTGGATAACTTTTGAAAACAATATAGAGGTAATTTTATTTTGCATTTAAGAAACATTTGTAATTCTTATATGTGTGAATTTAATTATTGTTTAAAAGTTTCAACAAGTGTTGGAGAACGCGAAAGTTCAAAAAAGCAATTATTAGTTTTCGTCTCGAGGATTTATTATTGTTGTATAATGATCTGAAAAATGTTAGAAAAAGGTACTTATTTTAACACAGGATTTTACATTGAAACCGAAATGGACACGTTATTACCAATATGTTACGTTTGAATTCACTAGTAGCTCCAGAAGACGTCTTGCCCTGAAAATAGAAAAATCTAGAATCTGATTCCAGCGCCACCTACCGGGTTTAATTGTGGATCTAAATCATCCCGGCACCCAATCTAACACTATTTTTTTTTATTGAAGTTTTTGTAGGGATCCCTAATTTTTCTAGTAATAAATATAGCCTATATTAATCTAGGATAACGCAGTATTCTAACGATGAAAGAATTTTTAAAACCGGTCCCGTTGTTGACGTTTATATGATCTAAGAATATTAGTATAGATTGCCAGTTTAGCGAGTTTTTAATGAATGCAATGTGTAATATTAATTGTGGTAGTTGTGAAAACTGTCCACTCACATTTTATTTTTGGATTATAATATGATATGCTGTTTAATTGTTTGTCCTTGAGTTCTCTAAAGTAATCTAAAGATATATTTTTTTTTTAAAAAGAAGTTTTAAACTAAACTATCTTATTATTTAATATACAGTACAAGCGATTATAGACTGTAACAAATTGCTGCCAGATGGGAGCGTGTCCAGAAGGCTGGCTGCATTGCCGCGCTGTATGGCGATGCTTATTTGTTGGGCGAAATATGAGCCAGCCTTCTGATCACGGGTGGCATCAAAGAGTTTCTTGCAAATCTCTATGTCTATCTCTAATACCAATGTCGATCTGGGTTGCATTACAATGTATAAACTAATAATAATTATAATATAGAGTTTTGAAAAAATCAAGATATACTTATATAACTATGGAAGTATAGTATTCTTTTTCATAGCAGACTTTCAGAAACGCTTTAATGAAAATGGTTCCAATATTATTTGTCGAGTAGTTGTTGAGATATTTCCGATATTCACTCCGGGTATTTTCGGTTAAATACTTTTGTAGTTCTGTAGACAAATAACGAAAACAAGGGCCTATTTTCATCTCTATAGAATATTTTATTCATTGCCAAATACTTATTTAATTTATTTTTTACTTTACATACTCTTATTAGATCTACTTCTTATTGAATTTACATACTATTATTAGTATCTTAAAACATTGTAAGGACATAGAGTAAAACCTATCATAAATTAACCTTTGTGACCGGCGAGGTAACGCTGCCAGCCTTCTAGCCCCCCTTTTTTTTCAAGGAAAAATTCGTTTGTGGACCCCTGCCGCACGAAGACCTCTCCTACATCAATCCGTAATTGAGAGGAGCGCACGCAGGACACCGATGCGCCCACTACTCAGCGGCTTGGATTCAGGTGGCGGCCTAGTGTCTCCGCAGCTCCGCTGCCGCTCTCTTACGACAGCCGAAAGCGGCTGCTCGCTCCCTCTGCCTTCTAGACCCCTGTTATAGTGGTTTGGTAGGGCTAGACGGGTTTAGTGTTGATTTTCTGTATATATATATTGTAGTTAATTTCCAATCAAGTAATGTTTTAAGGTTTAGTTTATAATTTATTTTATTTCAGACTAGCGGCCCTGTCAGACGTTGCCCTGCTCTGAAAAAATAAAAATCTAGGACCCGATCCCAGCGCCAAATACCGGTTCCAATTATGGATTTAAACCATCCGAGGAACCACTCAAACACACAAAAACAAAATCACCAAAATCGGTCCAGGTGATTAGGAGGGTTCTAGGACCCGATCTCAGTGCCATCTACCGGTTCTAATTGCGAATCTAAACCATCCGGGAACCCACTCACACACACAAAAACAAAATCACCAAAATCGTTCCCGGTGATTAGGAGGATTCTAAAACCCGATCTCAGCGCCACCTACCGGTTCTAATTGTGAATCTAAAAGAGTAAGATATTTTTTTTTATTCTAAGTCATGACAAAATAAGATTAAAAATCTTGCCAAAAAATTTAGGTTTATTATTAAGAAATAAATAATAGGGGTTGATCGTAGAGGGGTGAAAATTTAGGCTTGTATGTATTTTTTAATGCTGTATCCTAAAAAAATAAAGATGTTGTCTGATTCTCAGACCTACCCAATATGCACACAAAATTTCATGAGTATCGGTCAAGCCGTTTCGGAGGAGTATGGTAACTAACACTGACACGAGAATTTTATATATTATAGATTAGCAGGTTTGATACATCGGTTATATGGATGTGCCGGTTTCATCACGACGTTTTCCTTCACCGTTGTTAGCACGTGGCGATTGTTACAATGTGCACATTGTATATGTATTAATTATAAAGAGCCAATTTACAAGATAAGTGTAGCGTATGTTTTAAGATGTTAAGAACAAGTATATCTATAACAATCGAGCCTTAGGGTTACGTGGACGAAGATGTAGAAAACCCTTGTAAATGTTATACAAATAAAACATAATCCTTCAAAATCAATAATGTTCACAAACTAAATTATGTATGAAAGACAACTTTTCCGCCGAGTGGATTCGCTGTACTCTGAACTTGAAGGGTCCACGCATATTGAGCAGAGGGTTCTATGAAAAGAAATTTATATCACAAACTAATATAAAGAGTATATCCAATACGAATGCTTTGCTTTACATAAGGTTCCGTACAGTTTACTAATATTAAGAAATAAATGCGTAGGTAATTTTGTATGTTTGTTATGATTAAACGATTATATGTATCTTAGTAGATGGTAGTGTAGTCTCTCCTTGCCTCATATCATCTGATAGGCCGACGACCAGTGTAAGGTCGCCGGCAGGGGCTAGATGAGGAAGGCGAGAGACCGCAATATGCGGCGTAGATTTGGGGAGGCATACGTCTAGCAGTGGACATCGATCGTCTAAAGATGAGATGAGTTCATAGGGTCCAGAAGATAATATCGTAGCCTGGAGATGGATATGTTCTATCGACATGTTATTCGATTATTTCGAATCAATTTAATCGATTCGATGTATGTTCAGTGGATGTGACCAGTCGTGACTCGTATACATAAGTCGTGTTGAATCGTCGTAACGTCTCTGTTTATTACGATGCCCGAGTCAAGTTCGGAATAATCGACTATTAGTGAAAATTATCAAGTGTATCAAGGTGTTTCAGTAGTTTTATAGTCGATTGTGTCGTTTAATTATATCAATTGATACAGTCGACTAGAAAAGCTCATCACAGCGTATCGCTAGATGAAGCTACTTAGAGCACAGAGGGTTTAAAAACAATAGAATACATGTTGTAATATTATAAACTGAATTTACTCGCAAATTAGTATGCAATTGTTTCAAACAGTTTTAATTTTTTTTAGGATTCCGCTGCCATTTTTCGCAAAAACAGAACCAATATTATACATATAATCGTGTGTCTGTCTGTAACTTGTTTTTCATTAGAGAGATAATTATGGTACTTTTTAGACCACGTTTTTGCTCTCATTTGCACCAATTGGGTAATTGTGTTTAAATGTTTTATTCAATACGTAAAATTGAATACTACAGCGGAAAAAGTTTTAAAATAAACATATAGACACAATGGTGCAGTTATATAGCAAAAAATATTTTTTAGGCTTAGAACGCACTGCGATTAAACGCGAGCGGTTTGAAACCGCAGAAATCGTAACATAATTATAGCTATCTATACAAGTGCACTCATTAGTAATTTTTTTTCAGTGATAAGTTTAATCAAGTAATTTGTTACATTTGAATAAAATGGTTTGAAAACGCACGACTTTTTGTGTCTCATATTATAATTAGTACGGCAGTGCAGGCACGGCGGTTAACCGCGTTCAATTTTGATATTCATTATCTGGCGACGTGTTAGTAGATGTACCCAATAACTATGGCTGCAGCGTCGTTTACGTAACTTATTTTTAAAACCAAAACCTCAACACATGTGGCTCGTCAGAAAGCCAGTGTCTTAATGAAATAAAATTTACCAAAAACTGCCAACCGCTGTACGAGTTTGCAAGCCTGTTTACGTTTTCACTTATATAAACCGCTCGCGTTTATTTGTAGTGCGTTCTAAGCTTTAGGTGGCTGTTTCACCGAGGGATGAACATACAGTCTAAAGTTTTGTATATATGCTGAAATAAAAATAATATTTTCTATTTTTTCTTTCTTACGGATCCCTAATAAAAGGGAAACTGTGAGCAGGCCAAATACCTCGTTCTTTACGAACACCTGAGAAAATCCACCTGTTTGTACTTTATTGGATCCTATTTTCATATTAAATCTGGTGACGTGTATTTGATGGTTTAAATTTCATATCTTTTCCACCAAATGTGTAATAAAGATGAGATTATTTTTGTTATCTTGCATTTTTTGGATTTAGTAGTGTTTGAAGTAAAGATATGTTGCTGGGGAGTTTGTTGCGCCGCTTCTTCTCCTTTAGCAGTAACTAAAATTGCTTTGGAAGCGGTGGTAGACTCATGACTTTTAATAAGTAGTTTGTAAGATTTTATCCGTGCAGGAACGGAGAAAGAATACAATTTCCTGCGGCCGGGCGGCCTGTCGTAAGAGGCGACAGAACAACCCACAGCCAGGTGGTAGGGCATTTGCCCGACTGGACAGCTACCACCCCTGGTCTAAAGTACGTCGCCATAACAACATTGAGTTGTGTTCCGGCATTAATGACCAGGTACCAGTGTCCCTTAAGAGAGCAGCAGCGCATTTGTAGCACCTTTGGTGTTGTAAATGTCCATAGGCGATGGTAACCGCTTTCCATCAAGTAAGCCGTCTGCCTGTCTGCTGAACTCCTGCAATAAAAAAAAGATTCCATTTTGTAATAAATACATGCATTTTCATTTTCCCTAAAGTAAAAATAATCTTATCAATATCAATTTAGATATAGCATAGCTTTTTATTGATTGTAACATGATTTTTTAATTTATAAATAATATTAGTCCATAAACGTTTCACTGCTGGGCTCGTACCTCCTTCTTTTTGGTCGATTGGTGAGTTTCACATACATGCAGGTTTCAATACGATATTTTCCTTCACTGTTAGCTCGTGGTAATTATAACAAAATGTGCATATTAGGTTGGAAAGGTATCAGAAAAGTAAACCAAATAATAACAGCTGGTAAAAACGACTCATCGACTCTTTAGGTGCTTAGAGAGCTAGTGCCTACCTCAGACAACGTATCAATATGGCAATAAAGCGAGGAAACGCAGTCAGCCTTCTGGGCACCTTACCTATAGAAGACGGTGACCTAGGCCCAGTATTCTATTTATAGTCTTTAAGGATTTTTTTTTTAAATACATATAATCGAATACAATGCAAGAAAACTTAACTTATTTGTATTGTATTCTACTCATAGTCCCTCAAGACTATAAGTAGAATACTGAGCCCAGATCACCGTCTTCTATGTGTAAGGTGCCCAGAAGGCTGGCTACGTTTCCTCGCTGGATCGCCATACTGATCCGTTGGCCGAGGTAAGCACCAGCCCTCTGATCACCCGAAGAGTCAATGAGTCGTTTCGATAAATTTTGGTAGAGGCTCATGGCCTCAGGACCCCACGGTCCAAGCGTCTCGACAGCAAACGGCACAAAAGGATTTAAGGATTATATGTAGAATACAATATAACTAAGTTCCTTTTATTATATATTTTTTTAATATAAATAAAATCGACATACACACACATATTTTATATACCCAAATTAAGCAGTTACGCTTGTATTAAGGGTAATTTACAACGGACTAGTCTAGGGCCGATCCCAGACATCGAGACCATACGTAAATTATGACGAAAATTCGTTTCTGAAATTTATCATACCAGGAATCGCAATCATCAATCGTCTTTGCGTTGCAGTGAGCTCAACCACAGAGGCCGTCATATAGTCTTAGTTTAATAAATTTTGTTTAATTAGATTCTTTAATAAGTTAACGTATGTTAATAAGAATAACCGTATATATGATGTCAATAATAGAGAGGCGCAGAGATGAGTTGCGCCAGGTCCAGGTGGCAGAGTGGCCGGACCTCCTACCAAAACCCCAGAGCCGGCATCGCCTTTATCCAAGCTAGAATGGCTGCAGAGGCTTCACGGTACCCTCATGTTCCGCCTGACGCAGGTCCTGTCGGAGCACGGTTGCTTCGGGAGGTACCTGTGTCAAATAAGGCGTGAACAAACGTCAGGGTGCTACCACTGCGTCGGCGGCGACGAAGACACGCTGCACACCCTCCTGGTGTGTCCAGCCTGGGACGAGCAGCGCCGTGATCTCGTCGCGGCCATCGGGGCGGATTTATCTGTCCCGGCCGTGGTGAAGGCCATGGTCGGGAGCGCCGACGCGTGGGACTCAGCTGCCTTCTTCTCCGAGACTGTCATATTCGCAAATGAGGCGGCGGAGCGGAGCAGTCCGCCGCGATCCCCTTCCGCCAGAGCCGGCGGCAGTGACGGAGGGTCGTCCGCGATGACCGGCGGGGGTACCGGACCCGACCGCACATAAAGGCTGGAGAGGAGGGACGTGCACCGATCCGCCCGCCCCCTCTCACTTTGAGGTGAGGTCGAGGTAGCTGGAGAGACGCAGATCTCCGGCTAATACATGGTGAGGCCAGCCCGCAAAGGGGCCGGCCGCTTTCGGTCCGGACTGGACAGAGGTGAATGCGCGAGCGAGCCCTCAGCCCCGACAAAGGACGCTCGAGGATCGGACAAGGGTTTTAGTGGGTATCCTTAACCGCGGCGTGGCAATAGCATTTCACACGTGAGGTGCTAGTGCCATCGCGACTTGGCGAATCCCACACACGGGCCGCGACCTTTCCCCCTCGTGCGGCTTATGGTCCTCAACGGATTTCCCTTGTATAAAAAATAAATAAATACATAATGTCAATAACAATAAAAGGAAAGTTATATTAGTATGTATTTTTTAGTAAACTTCGTGGAAGGTGTATCGTAACCCTAACTTACATTACTAAATTATGCTGTTTAACCCGACCCGAACAAAATGTATTTAAACTTAAACGTTTAAAAGGCACTTACCGTAACAGACAAGCAGGGTTCGTTAAGCTGCCCTAAACCGTTGAGTGTTAATTAACTGCGGTTTTAGAACTGCTGGTTACAACAGCCATTCTAAAGCTTTATGATTCGTGCACATGTACATCAGATATACAAAATGCTTATGTATATAGATAATGGAACCGTCAAGTAACCTCCCTTTGTCCTACACGAACTTTCCTTTCATTATGTTTAAATGCAAAAGTGGATGGATGTAGAAGTCGTGGAAGGCTACAACACACCTTCCATGATCAAATGATCGTGTACTAGCAGAAGGTGATGTCAGGAGCCTTATGAACAGACGAGCGTGCATGACAAGAGTTATGAATGTCAAAGAAGCAAGTGAGGTGTGTAAAAATAAGCCTAAATGGCGCTCTGTTGTTCGTGCCTACCCCGCAAGGGAACTGGCGTGAAGTTATGTATGTATGTATGTTTAAATTCTCCATTGAAAACTGATGCCTTGTATATTGTATGTATCGCAAGTGGAAATGGCAGTGTTGCTTGCTATGCATTCTTAGTTCTCTTCCGCTTACACGATTCGCAACACAAAATCGAAGTTTCCCGTTCTACTACACAGGTAAGGTAGATCGAGAGGAATTATCAGTGGTGTAAATGACTTTTTATTATTCTATAGTTAAATGACGTAACGCTGGGAATATTATAGAGGGTATTTCCTACAGAAAGCCTTTCATCGTGCGCGGGCTGTCATGCACTGATTTAATTTATTTTTGAAAATATAACTGTACAGCAGTATATTAATTTATTTCTCATTAAAATCTCTTTTCAAAATTTAATGTATCTATGACGTAACATTGGAGGTCAGGCAAAAGTCAAAACATGTTTCTTACAAAATATACTATTTCAATTACATAGTAACACTCGTCGGCGATTGGTATGAGAAGGATGGGATGAAGTGAACGGGATAGGTGGGACGAGATAAAGGTGGTGGGATAGAGGGGATCATATAGGAGAATGGAATAGGAGTTGGGATAGGGAGATAGGGGGGTGATTTCCATCCCAATTCTCACCCATTGCACAAAACAAGATTAGCTCATGGGTAACCGTTTCACGCCGATATTCAGTGAGCGCATGGTATCACACAGATCTACGGGGCCTTATATCTGTATTTAAGAATATCCAGCATGGCTGTACCACATAAAATAAAAGAAATTAATTAATTTTATTTACTTTTTGAAAACCTACAGCTAAATATATTTGATTAGATAACTATAATTAACAAAAGATAGCCAATGACAGGTTTTCACGAATAGGCTATTGGTTACAAGTAACAGGCAGACGTAAAAAAGGCACCAAGATGCTTAGTCACTGTTGAAAAATTTATGGCTTAGACACCTCTTGGCTCCTGAAATACTGATTAGAAATGGGTCTATGTCATCGTATTTACTTACATTATTTAAATAATTACTTGATCGCACTAGAAATGAGTTTTGTCTGTAATTAGTAAAACTTAAAGGTACATTTATGGGTTGATTAAATCCTATTGTTACGAGTGCGGGATTCGAATTAAAAATGCCGTTGGAATTACTATAGAATTTATTAGAACTATACAAACATGTATAACACAGGTACAAATATAACTCAACACAATCAGTTCAAATGTAATGCGCGATTCAATAACACGCCCAAAGTCCGTCACTATATAGGTTATCGAATGTGCACAAGTCTCGCCTTGATCGTGGTTCTCGCTAGACTGACTCTCTCCATTGGGCCATCGTTTTATAATGCACCGATGCAATATGTCTACCTGGCAAGCGTCAACGCAATATTCCAGAAAACGTAATCCGCACATTTGCGTAATTATGCCTGCGAACGGCCATAAACGAGTACAATACACAATAGGATGTTTTCTAATTACAAATTTTAAACACAAAGTAAACAAAAGAAGACAAACAGTCATAAATAGTTTCAATTTTATTAGCTCAAACGCCGCGGCAGGTAATAAACGCGCTTTGTCTACAGGTATGTAGGTGGCCCAACTTGTAACACTATAGACTTCGCTGGAATATTAAAGTGGACCTTACTTAGACGATCTGGAAAATCAATATCGGAGGAGATCATTTTTTTTAAAAGAAAAACCCAACTCTGAATGGAATAATCTAGGTCATGATCACTCCCACATAAGGGTTCAACCTCTTATAAATCTCCAATCCGCTGTCAACAGCCTAAAAACTTTCAAGTTAGGGTCCGCTTACGAACTTTATCTACAAATTGCCCGACAAAAAGGGGAACGATCCGACTCTTGGAGCAAAAACTCGGTGGATATATCGCAATGCGCTTGATGGATTGCGTCGGGAAAAATGGCATGGAGTGCGACATTTCTCTTCTTGTGTTTGTATAAAAATGGTAAAAAGTATTTTTTGTTAAGCGATCTCATCCTTTTTAACCGACCCAAAAAAAGAAGAGGTACTCAATTCATCGTGTTTGCTTTTTGGAATGCCCAGTCATTTGTTTGTATCTCAACCAATTTTGATCGTTCTTTTGTGCGTTGGATTCAGTACAGTTTAAGGAGAGTTTCATATAAATTTTATTGTTATTGGATACCAAATACGTGACGTAAAACTGAAAAATAAAAAAATCTAGCAAGAATGAAACCACCCCGTTTTCTGCAATATCTATACCTATATATTAACACGTGAAGCAAAAACTTTGTACACCTTTTTACGAAAATTGCGCGGACGGAGGAGTATGAAATTTCACACACTTATAGTTTATATAGAGAAGAAGCGACGAATGCTAATATTTTTTTAAATTATGCATAAAAATACATTAAATCAATAAAAAAACATTACACACTCTTTTGTTTATTGTTAAAGTCAAATTGACAGTGTAGCCTTGGCGAAATATGTGATGATAGAAGTATATAGTCTCTGACAACAGAACCTTAATAATGTTCAAACTTATAATTTAAAATAATTATTATGGTCGAATTTCGACCACGGGCGACTAATCTTTTTAGTTACGCTTGAAGTTGGTTTCCTTTGCCTGTGTTTAATTATTGCGGGGGGCACTAGCATGTTTTGTGCTTCCGTACTTTTTTGTAGTCTGATGTAAGTTCCTCGTCACCACAAGACTTTGTATTATTTAATTAATCTATCCATCTTCTTTTTGGCCTGTTTTTATTTCTATTTTCGTCAAACTTATACAAAATTTTTATGTGATCTAGTTCGGATGTATAGTTGTTCATTCGTCACGTCCTCACATTATTATTATACATATTTATTTACTTTCCAAGTGATTTGCATTTTTCTTTAAATGAGTATTTATTATATGAAATCTTACAACGTTTACGTAATGATTGTAAGTAATAACTTACAATAATTACGTAAAAAGGTAAAAAAAAAATTAAAACAAAACACACTACCAAACTAAAATAAACTACCGGTGGTTAGGGCTCCAGAGACAGGAACCTCCTCACAATTCGTACCGTGTCCAAGAGTGTTGCCTTCTGTATCTGGCTTTTCACCTATCCCCTATTATTATATAGTTATATTGTATGTAATACAAATCTTTTGCTAAGCTACCGACGCCAAAAGTAGACCTAATTTTTGACTTATATGATGTATAATGTATGGTCCATGTGTTGTACTCAATGAAACACCCCTGACGTATGGACTGTATTTATTATAGGCGCTTACAACAGCCAACAGCAATAGGTATGATCTCAACACTACTGTACTAACAGGCACGTTCAAGTCAATCAACATAAGTTAGCACTACAACCCGGATATTCCTTTGAACAATGATAGCACTAATTGCATCGCTTTCACCGATCAATACTAGATGCACGATTCGGAAAATTAAAAAGAATTAAAGATTCGGAAATTGGTTGTATTCTTGACCAACTGATTACTGACCATTGACCATTGACCATGCCGGTGGCTCGCGCCGCACTCGCTAAGGTACTACTTTTAAGCAGACGCTTAGCTGCTAATCGAGCGAGCTACATATTCGCGGCAAGAGAGGTCAGAAGGGTGATTCTGTCCACAACATATAACATGCAAAAATCTTCTCCAGTGCAAGTTACGTATGAATTAAAACTTACGTTTCATTCAAACTTAAAATTACGTTTTATTCAAACTTAAAATTTGAATAAAACGTACACAGAGCTTCACTTTGTACTTGACAGATTACCTACTCTATTATAACTGTACAAAATGAATTACAGTTGTCATCTCGTGACAGATACATGTGCCCGGTAATGTTGCCGTACCCTCATCATCAGTGATACATAACACCGTCCATAATTGAGAAACTCTGAGATGGTTGTTTTGGACCTTAGATTATAACTACGAGAATATTTGTTATCTAACTATTGCCACGTTAATCAAATAATAAAAGTGTAATCAGGTAGGACAATGAGAAATTTTTCAGAGTTCCGTAGACATTTTGGCGAAAACGAATATCCTGTCATGTTCATCTATCCGTTTGTTTGTCTGTCTGTGTTATAAGATCGTTTTTCTTGTAATGTATTGGGTTTATGAACGAAATTGATTAAGAAAATAGAATAAAATATATTTCATTGTACAATAAAATTAATGAAACCGTACACAAAAGCAGTTTAGGATTAGGCTCAAATGGTAGTCTTGACGCTGATAGCCATGTCTTCTAGACAACCTCGGGATCGAGAGAGAAATATAGCACAAAAGCTAGGGTTCGATTTAATTGGACAAGGTTCTAAAAATATTTAAAAACAGATATAAATATTGTTAGATACATATAATACTACTTCGTCCACGCTTGACTTGAATTGTCTCAGAAAAATTCTCGCGGGATTCCCGAGATAAAAAGTAACGCACATTTTAAGTCTAAGAATTTGCTGTCGCTCAGCAAAAACCCCATCGAAATCGGCTCAGTTATTTTTACGTGAATCAAACAAACAGACAAACCGACAAAAAAAAATGCATCGTGTCCTTTATCGTTTATATAGTATATTACAGTAGTTTTTTTAAATAGTTTAATGTACAGGACACCGCATGTTTAGAACTGTATAATATTATAGATAAGTTTTTTTTTATTGCAGTAGATCAGCAGACAGGCAGACGGCCCACTTGATGGAAAGCGGTTATTATCGCCTATGGACATTTGCAATAGCAAAGTTGCTACAAATGCGCTGCTGCTCTCTTAAGGGAAACTTGAACCTGGTCACTAATGCCGGAACACAACTTAAGGTTCTTATGGCGGCATACTCTAGACTAAGGCTGGTAGCCATCCAGATGGGCAAATGCCCTACCACCTGGCTGTGGGTTGTTTTGTCACCTCTTAGGACAGGCCGCCCGGCCGCAGGAAATTATATTCTTTCTCCGTTCCTGCACGGATAAAAGATACATACGTCTATTAAAAGAAATACATATTTTACAATAATTCAATCAATAGCATAAACGTACATACAATAATAAAACTTCAACGGACAAGTGGATAAACGAATCGCAACAAAATTTTAACTTGAAGTTTTACCGGCAGGTTTTCAAATTGGACATGTACATTAATAATCTGCAAGTAAAACTTCAAATTAAAATTTTGTTGCGATTCGTTTTTCCAGTTGTCCTTTGAAGTTTCAGTTCTACTATGTGTCCCAGCACACATTTCGATTTTTCGCAGGTTTACTGCAAATTATGATTTGGTTAGGTTAGGTACATTTTAATGAATGCATTTTTTATTTAAACATATTTTATTTTATCAAACAAAGAAACTGAATTCTATCTGGAACCAATAATAACATTATGCCGCCTCTCACCACGTCTAGTCTAAATTTATGCCGCTCCTCCACGCGGCCGTAACGCCTTTTCGTGACAGAAAAATCCTAAGAACCCCCGTCTATATAGAAGTTTCACTTCAATAACGTATATTTTATTTTGAGCTAGTAATCCTTCACGAGTTTATTGTACGAGGATATACTATAGTGTGTACTGAAAATCTAGTCTGTATGATGATATAAAGTTATACAACATACATAAATAACGAAGTCGTGGAAAATAAAGATTAACATTCTTATTCATATTCAGTTAGAGTACGTTTGAAGGCTTCTTTATGGTTCTCAAAGAACTAACTCAATATATATATTATTATAATATTTATTTATTATTATTGTTAATTATTATATATTTATGTACAAATGTTTACAGTAGTCACATTAAACAATAAAGGCAGGAATTACTATTTACATGAATATAAAAATTAAAATAACAATTAATATCAAACTAAAACTAACTTAAAACATATAATTAAATACAAAATATAAATTAACTTATAAATATAAATATAAACTTTAAAATAAACTACAAACTACATAAAAACTAAAACTAAATAAAAAAGGGAAAAACGCCTAAAAATAAGTTAATGGTCCCAATCCACTGTCATTTTCATTTATTATTATGATATGTATATTTACCGTACTTGTAACTAAGGGTTGATTTTTTTCAGTGTACAATGACATAGTCGTTTGTTATTGACCGTTAGCCAGTTTTTAAAGAAACACAAGGCAATGTTGATTAACGTCTTTTTAGTTAAGTCAATACGTGGTGAGATATTAGCTGTCAATGTCGAGGTAGAAAATTCAAAAAAATCTATGCGTTTAGTTATTTGATGTTTTGAAGAAGACGGACTTTCCATTATTTATTATGGTCTAGGTGTCTGGGATAGGTCTGAGAGTGGTCCCTGTATACTAGCCGTAACACAAGCATAAATTGATTAGCTTGGACATATTATTATTTTTCTATTGCATGATTTCAGCAGACAGACAGACGGCCCACTTGATGGATTCGCTAAAGCGAAATTGGAACCTGGCCACTAATGTTGGCACACAACTCAAGATTGTTATGCCCACATACTTTAGAGTAGACATCCAAGCGGGCAAATACCCTGTGGGTTGTTTTGTCGCCTCTTACGACAGGCCGCCCAGCTGCAGGGATTTGTATTCTTTTTCAGTTCCTACACGGATGAAAAATGTGTGCTTGTCTGCTGATTAATATTAAGAACAAAATACGCTTGCATGTACAACGTATAACGAGTACAATTATATCTGATGCCAGTAGCATACAGACCAGACCAAATATATACTAACAATCAATCCCCTTAAAAACAACCATAATTTAAACGAAACATATCAGAATACATAGTTTTACTTTTTGCTACTTAGAAGTGGAAGAATGGCGATCTCTTTCAAAAATTCCGTGCCTACCCTCAATATATCAAGCCCGAGATAACTTGAACTCCATAAAACAAAATACACAAAGGTGAAAATTGTCCATTATTGGTTCGAACAAGATTTACGAGAGCCATTCGTTTTCGTGGCAAGAAAAAATATAGCACACTTGAAAAAAAACTAGGAAATTCTACGTACTTGTGGTGTCGATGTCAGGCTTATTTGTAACCGATTGGTCAACTTGAACGCCGGTTGGCAAGGTCAGCATTCGGATGGGTTATCGAATCGTTGAATTATTATGGTTTTGTGATTTGAAAAATATTTTTTGATCTTAAGTAAAACATATATTGAATTTTTTACTGCATGTTGTCAAGTTTTTGGCTATATTGGATACTAGAGTTTACCCCGCGGCGCCGCCGCGCGTCAAACTCTAGTGCGTACCTCTTGTTTTAAGAGCAGGCGTTAATACAGGATATATTGTATTGTATTTTTATGTTGGTGCTACTTGCCCTCGGAAGATTTACTTCATTTTATATCGCAAACTATCCCATCTACCGGGATGAATAGTATCTATGTCCATTTTCGGTATTCAGACAGACAGATCGAGTGAAAGTCGCATTTTTTTTAAGATTATGAATTTTTATATCTATAAACTTGATAAATGATTGGTCCCCCATACAAACTTTAATACCCTATTTCAACCCGTTCTAGTTTTATTTATACAACTAAATATTGTGTAAACTACACAAACGACCAAAACTACCAAACGTACTAAAACTACCAAATTACCAACCAAAACGACCAAATCCACCAACTAAAACTACCACAACTACTTAAACTACCACAACTATCAAAACTACCAAAACTACCACAACTATCAAAACTACCAAAACTACCACAACTACCAAAACTACCACAACTATCAAAACTACCACAACTATTAAAACTACCAAAACTACCACAACTACCAAAACTACCACAACTATCAAAACTACCGCCACTACCAAAACTACCACAACTATCAAAACTACCAAAACTACCACAACTATCAAAACTACCACAACTATCAAAACTACCAAAACTACCACAATTATCAAAACTACCAAAACTACCACAACTATCAAAACTACCAAAACTACCACAACTATCAGAACTACCAAAAATACTACAACTATCAAAACTACCAAAACTACCACAACTACCAAAACTACCACAACTATCAAAACTATCAAAACTACCACAACTATCAAAACTACCAAAACTACCACAACTACCAAAACTACCACAACTATCAAAACTACCACAACTATCAAAACTACCACAACTACCAAAACTACCACAACTATCAAAACTACCAAAACTACCACAACTACCAAAACTACCACAACTATCAAAACTACCAAAACTACCACAACTATCAAAACTACCAAAACTACCACAACTACCAAAACTACCACAACTACCAAAACTACCACAACTATCAAAACTACCACAACTATCAAAACTATCAAAACTACCACAACTACCAAAACTACCACAACTATCAAAACTACCACAACTACCAAAACTACCACAACTATCAAAACTACCACAACTATCAAAACTACCACAACTATCAAAACTACCAAAACTATCAAAACTACCAAAACTACCCCACCCTTAAAAACTACCAAAACTACCACAACTATCAAAACTACCAAAACTACCACAACTATTAAAACTACCACAACTACCAAAATAACCGAATATACCAAATCGACCAACCAAAACTACCAAGTCTACAAACCAAAACTACCACAACTATCAAAACTACCACAACTACCAAAATAACCAAATCTACCAACCAAAGCTACCATAACTATCAAATCTACAAACCAAAACTACCGCAACTACCTAAACTACCACAACTACCAAAACTACCACAACTACCAAAACTACCACAACTATCAAAACTACCACAACTATCAAAACTATCAAAACTACCACAACTACCAAAACTACCACAACTATCAAAACTACCACAACTACCAAAACTACCACAACTATCAAAAATACCACAACTATCAAAACTACCAAAACTATCAAAACTACCAAAACTACCCCACCCTTAAAAACTACCAAAACTACCACAACTATCAAAACTACCAAAACTACCACAACTATTAAAACTACCACAATTACCAAAATAACCGAATATACCAAATCGACCAACCAAAACTACCAAGTCTACAAACCAAAACTACCACAACTATCAAAACTACCACAACTACCAAAATAACCAAATCTACCAACCAAAGCTACCATAACTATCAAATCTACAAACCAAAACTACCGCAACTACCTAAACTACCACAATTACTAAATCTACCACAACTACCAAATCTACCGAAACTACCAAATCTACAAAACAAAACTACCACAACTACCAAAACTACCACAACTACCAAAACTATCACGACTACCAAAACAACCGAAACTACCAAAACTACCAGCATAAACTACCGAAAATAGCAAAACTACCAACCAAAACTACCAAAACAACTAAACTAAACAAAACTACCTAAACGACCAAGTTGACCAAAATAAACAAAATGACGAAAATGGCCAACCACAAATAAAAAACCTATCCTAGTTTCCGGGATAAACTTTACATAAATCTATCCCAAAATCTATCCCAGTATCCGGGATGAAAAGTATCCCTTGGCCACCCTCGGTATTCAAGTTACACATGTACCGAGTATCAGCCAAATCAGTCCAATAGTCTTTCCATAAAAGGATAACAAACAGAGAGACAAATATACTTTTATCCCGGAAACTATCCCATTTTCCGGGATAAAAAGTATCCTATGTTCATTCTCGGCATCGAAAATATATATATATACTGAGTTTCAGCCAAATCGGTCCAGTAGTTTTTACGTGAAAACGGAACAGACAGACAGACAGACAGACAGACAGACAGACAGACAGACAGACAGACAGACAGACAGACAGACAGACAGACAGACAGACAGACAGACAGACAGACAGACAGACAGACACACAGAGTTACTTTCGCATTTATAATATTAATAGGGATAGGGATTTTACGAGAAGCGGTTTCTAGCAATTTTTCAATTCACCATTTAAGAAATAAATATTAGAACAATTGCTCACAAATCCTTATTTTAACACTAAAAAATTATGCATGCACGGATGCAGAAGTCGTGGAAGGCCACGACACACCTTCCATGATCAAATTGATCGTGTACTAGCAGAAGGTGATGTCAGGAGCCTTAAGAACAGACGAGCGTGCATGACAAGAGTTATGAATGTCAAAGAAGCAAGTGAGGTGTGTAAGAATAAGCCTAAATGGCGCTCTGTTGTTCGTGCCTACCCCGCAAGGGAACTGGCGTGAAGTTATGTATGTATGTAAAAAATTATAAATATTTATATAAACTAGTGGTCGCCCGTGGTCGAAATTCGACCATAATAATTTGTTGTCAAAGACTATACTTACTATATAGTAAGTACATATACTATTCTTCTATAATCACAGATTTGGCCAAGGCAACAACAAAACAAAAGAGTATATATTTTATGCGTGTGTGTGTCAAATACATGGTAGTGTGTGTAATGTTTTTTTTATTGATTTAATTTATTTTATATTCGTCGCTTCTTCTCTATATAAACTATAAGTGTGCGAAATTTCATACTCCTCCGTCCGCGAAATTTTCGTGAAAGTTTTTGTTTCACGTATTAATATATAGATTCTAATTTATCTATCTATAATATACAATGAATATGTTCGGTTTGATATGTCTTTATATATAATAAAGACATATCAAATCTTACATAACTTGTAGCAAGTGCCTATCTATATTGACGGCCTCTGTGGTTGAGCGGGCTAAGCCTTTGCCGACGTACCTCATTGCAACGCAGAGGCTCCGGGTTCGATTCCTGGTATAGTAAATTTCGGAAACGTATTTTCTTCGTTATTTACTATGGTCTGGGTGTCTGGGATCGGCCCCAGAGTAGTCCGTTGTATATTACCCATAACACAAGCGTAACTTGCTTAATTTGGGGATATACAATATATGTGTTTGTCTGCCGATTATATTATTATATCGAACCGAATACGGTGGAAATGAACGAAAGTTCAGTGCACTTCCGACCAGTGCCACTCTCGGGTGCATTCAACATTAACATTTTAAACTATAAGAAATAAACAATAAACAAACATTATAACTAAATAAACATTTCTAACTTAAAAAATAACCTACACTGCAATCTTGGTACTGCTACATTTGATCCTTCGAGCCGGATGAATTTAAAAATTAGAAAAATCAGGGGCTGAAGCCGTCTCTCTATTAGACGAACAGTGAACGGCTAACTGTTTGCTTCCAGTTGTCTTCCCTATAATTTTTAAATGGAGTGTCTATACAGCACGTAATGTATATAAATAGACTCATTTAGTCAGCGGCCGATTAGCAACGAACGATGCGCGCGGTCGACGGCCCAGTTCGGTCACTACGCCGAAAGCGCTGCGCGCCATTACGCACGCAGTCAGTTGGAGTGACACTACGGAAATATGTAGTTGTTTGCTTGGATGGACCCAATGTGTTTTATTATTTTTATCTTTATTTAATGCCTCCAACACAGCCATCACTTCGCGAATGTCTATGGCATTAAACACAAACACTTCTCTCAGAATACTGATAAATACTAACCGTTTATCTTCTCTCCCAAGAGTTTGCAAGCGCTACGCGGCTAATACGCTACAGTTCGCTGCTAATTCGACATTGAGTTAGCGACCGATACGCCGCTCAGAGTCAGTCGCTCACAGTTCGTCCCATGGGGACACGGCCTCAGGCAACTTTGTACCATGATAAATTACGTTGTTTCCGTTGAATAGACGAATATGCCAAGGAGATGGGCCTGCGGTTGCGTTTTTTTGGGGTTGCCGATGCAATCCACTAACAAATATGTCGTGATAGCAACGTGAACAAAGAAAAAAAAGTAATGGAATTATGGAATAGCTTTTTATCGACTGTTCAAGCTTTGACCTAGTAAGTATGTTTGATAGAAATCTTAAGTGACCACAATTCTGGGCTAGCCTATTCGGGACAGCGCATTAGCTTTTCTGACGCGGTAATGTGTTCAGTTTGTTGGGAAGGGTTTTACTTGATATGGGTTTAGGACTCATTACCTATATCGTTTGTTTATAGTATATATACTTATGTAGCAGTAGTTTTTCTAGCAGAATTATGGGAGTTACTTTGCAAACTGTACCAGAAATATAATACCTACTATCAGGTGTCAAATGCAAACTAATACGACTATACAGTTATAATAGTAAAAGTTTGACCGCTGTTTCGGCTGATGAAGCTAAATAATGACGCAGTCTAGCATGATGCGCACTTACTATAGTTCTTGGATATCAGAAAGAAGATTTTTTTGTTGTTGTTTATTATAATAACGCCAAAGCTGTTACCAATGTGCTGCCGCTTTCTAAAGGGAGACTGAAATCTGTCCACTAATGCCGGAGCACAACTCAAGGTTGTTATGGCAGCATACTCTAGTCTAGACTAAGGGTGGTAACTATCCAGACAGGAAAATACCCCACGACTTGGCTGTGGGTTGTTTTGTCGCCCCTTACGACATGCCGCCCGGCCGCAAGAAATTGAATTCTTTCACCGTTCCTGCACGGATTGAGTATAGAAGTGTATAATATAAACGAAAGGTTAGACATACTGCGATGTATCTAATAGAAGTCCAACAGACTAGTAACCTTGTATTTCAAGGCTCTATATGTAACGGAATGATGTCACATACTATTAGAATTGCGTGATATCATGACATGAAGCGTCGTGCTCAAGTAAGCAAATGTCGATGTCCCTTTTAGAGCTACTCTAAAGGTTTTTTATTCTTATTTCGCTATGCGGATGGAAATGCACGGATATACGGTCCATGAAATATCTCCCAACTGAAAGCGTTCTTAAGTATGTTTGACGAGGATTCGAGCTTAATATTTCCTGTTTGGGTTTGTTTTTTTACTCGCTTATTATTGTTACGTGCGAGTGGGGATACACATTTGGGATTGGAAGAAAACACCAGATTTTTTTAAATTGTACGACTTGTACAGCCGTGCGTGATTCTTCTCCGCAGAGTTGTGTCTACACGCTCAACTAACGACGCACTGTCCCGACCATAAGATGTTTCACTCACAATACCGTCGCCGATATTGCGTAGACCACCTCCTGCTACTGCAGTGCTCACCTCTGAATATACCGCGCGTAGCTCGCTTCTGGATCTCTACATAAACTACATTAAAACTCCTCATTCACTGAACTGTCCACTAAACTTTTCACTAAACTCACTACTAAACTGTTGACTAAGCACGTCCCTGTCTTGTATTAACCTTCTCTTCCAACTTTTTCGTATCGCACTTGTCGCTTCGCTGTCTTGAACTGAAGTCAACTGCCCGGTAGGCGCGCCTTACGCTGCTTATATACCCCTGCTGCTGATGCTTATATAACCTATAATTTCGATCTTCTTTTCATTATTCTTTTATTTACTATCTATCCCTTTCTAAACCTCTATCTATCTCTGTCTTTTCCTTCCCGAACCTTCTATTCTAGAACTTTCGTTCATCATTTATCCCATTCTAAAATGTATTTGTCCTTGTCTTTTCCTTCCAGAATCTTTTACCTTTTTCTAAAAGTCTTGAGACCGGCTTACACTGCCAGAAAGTTCTACCCTCGGTCGCCACACTATTAGTTAAAATATAAGGTATGTAACGTTAAACTAAATACAAGTCGCTTATATGTAAATAGAGCAGACTATGAGGTTATTATTGTTTCTTTTTAACATAAATTATAATTTTTCTAATATCTATCTATATTATTCAAAACCACTCATTTAAATTTTAGCTGGTTTTCATACGCCTCTCACAAAAATATATATAACATCCAAATATTTTGTTTCTTGAAAGATACGAATAAAAATATTAACTGTCGATACTCAGAGAGAACAATTAAATCTTATTATTAAAATTGTAACGCACAAATGAACAGTCTCTTCAAATTTGCTTGCTTTAGAAGTTTGGAACCAGTTACCAGCCAAGGTTTAGCAGTTATTTTGCGATATATAGTTATCCAAAAAATATATTGGTGCTACCAAAGTCCATGTTGTACCTACCTAAATATACGCAGGGACTGATCCTGCGTGAGATATTTAAAAAAAGTTTCTCATCTTAATTTTTTTTTAATAATAATAATCGGCGGAGAAACACACATATTGCTACAATTTGGGCCACCTGCATACCTATATAAGTAGACAAAGCACATTTACTACCTGCCGTTTGAGGTGATAACATTGAAACTATTTATGACTGTCTTCTTTTGTTTACTTTGGGTTTAAAATTTATAATTAGAAAAACAGTCCATTGTGTATTATCATCTTTTATGGCAGTCATTAGACAGGTGTATCGAACTGATTCTAAGAAATCCGATCTACGCGGGCTGGTAGCCGTATTGTATGTGTGCAGTATAAAGCAATGGAAAGATCGGCAGTTAAAGCGATAACACAAGCGAGGCAAGACGTGTATACATTTAGTGACGAACTTTGCGCGTGTTATTGAATTGTGCATTACATTTGGACTTATTGCGTCCGGTTATATTTGTACCTGTGTTATACGCGTTTGTATAGTTCTAATAAATTCTATAGTAATTCCAACGGCATTTTAATTCGGGTCTTGCAGCTCGTAACAATATTATTATTAGATCATATTCATCACTTATTAATGCTTTGCTACTAATCGATCCAAATTTGTAAGCGTTCGTAGTAGAACACTAACATACTACTGAATTATCTTCTTTACCACGGTAATAAACTAAAGATTTTTATTGACTTAATTCTACTACAGTCAATAATAAACGCGTATTACGACGCTAATACATTAATATTGTTCCCAAAGGTTCTGAATCACCGAATAGGAAGCCTATATGACTTCGGTTTATTACTGAAAAAGCTACTAAAGCAGGGCTTGAAATACAATTAAAATGTGGTATCGTTATGTATGCTAATTCAGATGACAGTAGAAAATAAATGTCGTTATAAAAATTACCGTTATTTCTAGCCATTTTGCCGGTAAAAAGATAAAGTTTATACAAGTTTTATCGGTAACTTTACCGTTATAACTACATTTTGTTACCGTCGTCACTGTCTTTCACTCGCAAAGATTGTTAAACAGTATTGTGCTAAGAGCGCGCGTAATGTTTAGAGTTGTTTGTCGACTGTTTCAGTAACAAGCAGTCGTAATAAAGCCAATTCTTAAAAATGGTAACGTCATTTGAAATAACGTGAAAAATATCTTATTATATTACGTATAACGCTATACATACGATTTTTAACGTTAAAATCATAAAAGTTATCAATTTTTTTTTTAAATTTAATATTACCATCTAATCTAAAAAGATTAATAAGTAATTTAAATATAACCTAAATTAACTAAAAGTATTCTTACTAAGAAAGTGTCCAATAACACTTGTCTTATTGTCTCTATTAAGGTGAAGACACTTTGTTCGTGTGTTCTTTATTAATAGCAAGCACATTACACTACACTTTTATTTTGTTTATAGCACTAGTTCAAATGGTTTTGTCCTTTTGAGCCTTCTCGTTATGTCCGTGTTGTCGAGGAGCTGGATCGCCTCGACATTCACGTGATGATGAAGCCGATGCTCGTGGGCTTCCGCGTACTTCTTAATAATGCTGTTGACAAACTCCACTTTCAGGTCCCGATGGAGGTCGCTCGATCTAACATACCATGGCGCGTTATCAAGTAACGGTAAAAAAATATACCAGTATGGCAGTATCTTTTTCTATAATACCGATAATTACCTATATTTTTAAAGGACGTTTTCAAGCCCTGACTGAGAGGACTTGGCTCGGTATTCTATCTACAGTCCCAAGAGATTTCGTGTAGAGTATATTCTTCGACTTCTATTCTTTTTAACAAAATACCTAAAAGAGTAGGAACTTCTTATTACCTATTATGTATAATCTTTCTACGATTAAAAATGTGATTGTTTTTAGAGTTCCGTAGTTATTTCACTAAAACAAAACCCTTATGTCTTCTCCATTCCAGATCGTGATCGTTGTATGTGTGTCAGTCTATGTATTTTTTTTATTGCCTTTGGCAGGCAAACAAGCAAACGGCCCACTTGATGCAAGATGGTTACCGTCACCTATAGACGTTTGCAACACCAGGGGCGTTGCCGTTCGTCGTCAGCCAATCGCAGTTCACTGCTGAAAGAATGCCTCCTCAAATCGGCGCCACTCATTCCTGTCGTCCGACTCCCTCATCCAGCGCCTACCGACGACCTTGCGCAGTTCGTCGGTCCATCGGGCCAGAGGGCGTCCAACACTACGTTTACCGAGACGCGGTCTCCACTTGAGGACTCGTCTGCTCCATCGGCCATCGGTCCTGCGGCAGACGTGACCGGCCCAGTCCACTTCAACTCGCTAAGTTTGCGGGCTATATCGGTTACCTTGGTCCTCTTACGGATATCCTCATTTCTAATTCTATCCATAAGAGAAATACCTAACATAGGTCGCTCCATAGCCACTGCTCAAGTATTGCGGTATGGTTGACGAAGCTTATCGAATGCTGCCCAGTCCAACTGAATCCTCTTATTGGCTTCCCTCTCGAAGTTGTGCCTGCTTACCTGTATTTTCTGTCCAAGGTAGATATATTCCTGTACAAATTTAAGCGTGGCGCCATCGACGTTTACCGCTCTCGTCATGACATGTTCATTGAACATGGATTTCGTCTTGTCCAAATTCATGCCCAGACCGACTCGGCGGGAAGATTCATTTAAGCTACCCAGCATTTCGGCAAGTTCCTTCAGTCTCTGCAAAGATAACGATATCGTCGCCGAAATGGAGGTGAGAGATGCGGTCGTCGTTGATGTTGACGCCCCGTTCACTCCAGTCCAGAGCTTTCAAGACGCGTTGCCGGCCTCTAAGGAATTTTATAATGCCCTTTTAAACGACCCCATGTTGTAGCGCAGAGGGAAAACCTTGACGGGAAGTTCCGTCCAGATCATTGTGATACGCGGAATAAACATTCTAGAGAACCGTTACGTAGTTGAGCGTGAGCGTTGTATGTCACATACATTTTACTCTGACACTACTACTACAGTTTTTACTAAGAGTTTTTCTGGTCGCAGCTTATGCTCCCGTCAGCTCAGCGGATCCCCAAGAACTCGGGAAGTTTTGGGAGTCTGTGAGAGAAATTCTGGATCTGGCTGAAGGGAACGAAAGACTAATTATGTGTGGTGATCTTAATGGCTGGGTGGGGACCAAACGAGACGGCAGTCGCCTCCGAAACAGAATAATGGATACAAGAGCCTACAGAGGCCCCACTCTTGAAACGGACCACTACCTGGTGATAAGCCGGTTTGTGGGCCTTTTCAAGAAGTGGAGACACTGGCGAGAGCGTACCAATTTCGGGGAGCTTGAAAGAATAAAGTGTGAAAAATTGGAAGATGTTAGTGTAAGGAGTATGTATGCGCGCCTAGTCGAAGAAAGGCTTGCAAAAGCGGACTTCTCCGACTTAGATGTGGATAATGACTGGGATAGTATGAAAGAAAGTATAGTGGAAAGCGCAAAAGAAGCATGTGGATGCGCGAAGAGGCACATAACAACGAAAGGTGATGAATGGTGGGACGCGGATGTTAAATCCAGCGTAGAGAGAAAGAGAAAAGCCTGGCTGGATTATGTTGCTTCCTTGCAACAGAATGACAGTATGAAAGAGATGAAGAAAGAAATTTATCGCCTCTGCAAGAATGAAACCAAAGCTTTAGTGAAAGAGAAGCGTGAAAGAATAAAATTGAAAGAAGAAGAGAAGCTGACGGAGAACTTCGAGGCGAATACCAAACTCTTTTGGAGAGAGGTTAAGAAGTCTCGGGGTTGTTCGTCAGCTTCCAGAATGGAAAGAATAAAATCTAAAGCAGGGGACGTTCTTGCTAACCCACAAGAGGTATTAGCGCGATGGAGTGAATATTTTAGAGAAATGTATGATAATATCCCGGATGCTGGCACCACGACTGAGTCTGTGACCGACTCCGAGGAGTCAGCATCCGAGATCACTTTGGAAGAGATCGAATGGTCGATAAGAAGTCTGAAAAATGGAAAGGCAGTAGGAATCGATAGTGTGTCTGCTGAGATGATCAAATCTGGTGGAACCTGCGTCCGGGACGCTTTCCTGTCCTTATGCAACTTGTGCTGGAGGACGGGAAAGGTTCCCAAGGACTGGAGGCGCGCTGTCATCGTGCCCTTGTATAAAGGCAAGGGGTCACGTATGGAGTGCGCCAGCTACAGGGCCATCAGTTTGATCAGCACAGCATCTAAAGTGTATGCGAAGATTATTGAAAAGAGAATGAGAGTTGTATCCGATGGATTACTGTGGGATGCACAAGGTGGTTTCAGAAATGGAAGGGGATGTATGGATCAAGTTTTCTCTCTCCGCAATATCGTAGAGAAGCAGCTGGCTATGGGCCGGAAGGTTTTCTGCGGTTTTGTGGATCTAGAGAAAGCATTTGACAGGGTTGTGCGGAAGGACCTCTGGGACATATTGCCCGGATATGGGATTAATGGCCAATTGATGCGTGCTGTGCAGTCCACTTACGAGGGCTGTATGGCATGCGTGCGGGTGGAAGGCAGCCTGTCGCCCTGGTTTGACGTCAATATTGGCGTCCGCCAGGGCTGCGTGCTGTCGGCTTTGCTGTTCATCCTATATCTGGACGATTGTCTCCAGAGAATAAGATTGATGGATGTTGGGGTGCGGATGAGTGATCTAGTTGTAAGCACCTTGCTTTATGCGGATGATGCCGTGCTTTTAGCCGAATCGCCATCAGAACTGCAAACACTAGTCACAATGATGAAAGATGACTGTCAGGCGAGAGGCTTACATTTGAATGCGAAGAAAACAAAGGTTATGGTGTTTGAAAGAGAAGAAACCAGAACGAATGCAAGGATAATGGTCGATGATGTTATGCTAGAGCAAGTGAATGAGTTTGTATATCTTGGATGTGCTTTTAGCAGGGATGGAAGGTACACCGCTGATATAGAAAGAAGAGTGAATTTGGGGAATAGTGTGAATGGAGCGTTAGGTAAACTTCTAGGCGCTAAGAAACTCAGCCAGAAGTCGGGAATTCCACGCGTGCGGTACTTTAGGCGTGTCTGTTGAATTGGTTTGTATACAATTTTATTTTACACAATCGTATTTATAGAAGTTGTGAAAGGATGTACTTAAACTATTTATAATATTATAAAATTCTAAAAGTACCGTGTTTGTAGGTTCATTGAAGCGATTTAAAAAAAAAAAAAACAACTGGATTATACTATATAAACGACGGAGAACGATGCATTTTTTTAGAATTCTTGTCTGTTTTTTCGGGATTCACGTAAAAATTACTGGACCGATTTCGATGCGGTTTTCGCTGATGGACAGCATATTATTAGGCTTAAAATCTGCGCTACTTTTTATCCCGGGAATCCCGCGGGAATTTACCTGGATATGATTTAAATTTTTTTTACTGATCCATAGCAAAGTTTATATAATAAAATGCGTGATATTTTTTATTTCGGGAATCCCGCGGGAATTTTTCTGCGAGCGGTTTGTAGTTATTCAGATGCATAACAATTTGGAGCAGTTTTCGCTAAAACGACGACTGCGGTACATTATGCCCCGGGAACTTCGCTGGAATTTCAAGTCAACCGTGGACGAAGTCGCTGGTACATCCTAGTCTTTATATAAAAACCCAGGTTCCGGATGTTTGCAACCGCAAAAATCGTAAATTAGTCAATAGATTGAAGTGAAATATTATTACAGCGTTGCGTTGTAATAGAAGTATTTTTAATATTTGATAACTCACTGATAGATAGCGCTGCAGTGCATCAATTTCAGTACCGTTTAGCTAATTGCCATGAAAATTAGCGTACATAGAGAACATGGACAATAATTTTGCACCATATATTTTACCATAACTCGCCATAAAGGCGTGGCAGTGCATCAAATTTAACACAACGATGTAGCTGCACGCAACACAGTCTAAGTAAAAAATTCTAGGTAAATCTATGCCTGCTAGAAAATTTTAATTTACGTCCTTAATAAACACTATATGTTTGTTTAGCTTATTACTGGAGACCAATAAATTCTTTATTTTTATAATTAAAATTGTTTTAAATGTATAGTGAACAATAAAGCTTTATCTTTCATTTATTCACAGGATATAATCCTTTAAATTCGCGCCAATACCTGATTCGATAACTTTGCAAAACAATTTCAGTTATGAAAGTGTAACCAACCCTTAAGGGAGTACGTCTTAAATGTATTGATTACCACAATTCGTCTGGGAACGGGCCCTTTGATTGCCTTTTGATGTCCTACCGTCATTATACACATCAATCATTGTGTAGATTATGACATTTTAATTGTATGTAGAACTATTTTATTAAAAGCACTGGGCAAAGTAAATTTATGGAGGTTGATGACCCTATGAACTAATGGCCTGATGACCCCGGTACGTATGAATATGGGTGTTTATTAAGCCTTTGTGGTCGACTAATATTATAATAATCTTTATTGCTAAGAATCAGATACAGAAAGTAACATCGAAATCCCTAATTCCCGAGCTAGGCACTAGGCCTGCGTTTTGAGAATCAGTACCCTCTCACATTTTATAGACTTATACTGTAACTAGGGGTCGCCCAGTGGTCGAAATTAGACCATAATTAATTTAAATTAAAAGTTTGATGATTATTAAGATTCTGTTGTCAAAGACTATACTGTAATCACAGATTTCGCTCATGGTACACTGTTAATTTGACTTGAACTATAAACAAAAAAGTATATATGCGTGTGTGTGTCAAACATGGTAGCGTGTTTAATGCTTTTTTTATTGATTTAATATATTTTTTATGCATAGTTAAAAAAATATATTAGCATTCTGCAGGCGTTTTCTTTATAAACTATAAGTGTGCGAAACTTCATACTCCTCGGTCCGCGTAATTTTCGTAAAAAGAGGTACAAAGTTTTTGCTTCACGTATTAATATAATGATGATAGCATTGCGCGTGTGTGTGTGGTGTGGTGTCTGTGTGTATGCGTGTGTGTGTGTGTGCGTGTGCGAATGTTCATGTTCACTGTATGTCGTAGCACGAAGTTTTGGCAGACAAGCCCCGAAGGTTTTTTCGTTATTATTCTCAAATTTTCGTTAAGTTGAAAATACACAAGTCATTTCTGTCTTTCAATATTGATAGAAATTAAACATAACTTAATTGTTAAAAAATCATATGTGACGTTTTAACTGCTTATTTTTTATTTAATGATATTTCTTAGATTATGGGATGTTTTCATAGATGAATTTCTGTTTAAAGTATAAAATATTGTTGTGTACGAATAACTAAAAGAAATATAAATAACAACATTTGAAAGTGTTTACAATAAATTAAAAAAAACCCGTAAAAGCAGTTTTAAAATATCTTTTTTATTTTTTTCGTTGCAAGAGTTCAGCAGATAGGCAGATGGCCCAACTGATGGAAAGCGGTTACCATAGTCTATGGACATTTGCAACAAACAGTTACAATTCTCAAATTATCTTTAGAAGTTCTTTTGTGAAATTTTAAATCTGAATATGTAATGGCAAAAGCACAAAAGGTAAGTAAGGAAAGTTGATGTAATTTCAATAAATCAATAGCTCTTTGAATAAATACTGAAAAATGAGGTACGCTTTACGATCTTCAAGGAAGAGGTTTTGTTCCTGAGAGGAGCGGATTTAACATATCAATAACAATATTTCTTTAAAATTTTAAGTTGACGTTGCTATTTAAAAACATTATTTACTTAAACAAATCCTTTAAAAAGCACTTCTCTTTATGTAAGCCCGTACTTACACTTGCAAGTTGTGCTCGCGTAAGCCGCTAACGCTAAGCGTGCACTACGATCAGCCGCCTCCTTCTGCGAAACCGTCATGTCCGCAAAGGAGGCGGCGGAGCGGGAGAGAGAGCAATCCACCACGCTCCCCTCCCGCCAGAGCGCGCCCCCTCTCACCTCGTGGTGAGGTAGAGGAGCCGGAGAGACCCAGATCTCCGGCTACCAAATGGTGAGGCCAGCCCGCAAAGGGGCCGGCCGCCGTCCGTCCGGGCTGGTGGTGAATGCGCGAGCGAGCCCACAGCCCGGACAAAGGACGCTCGGTATCGGACAGGGGTTTTAGTGGGTATCTCTAACCGCGGCGTGGCAATAGCATCTCACATCTCAACGTGGGGTGCTAGTGCCACCCCGACCTGGCGAATCCCACTCACGGGCCGCGACCTTTCCCCCTCGCGTGGCCTACGGTCCTCAAACGGATTTCCCCTGTATAAAAAAAAAAAGCGTGCACTACGATTGTCAATACCGGACTCATGCTTTCACAGGTGAGTTTGGTATTGATAAATAAATATAAATAAATAAGCGAGTAAAAGTTACAAGGCCGGGCTTAGATAAAAGGAAGTACTTTGTTTATTTAATGTTTTTTGTTAAGTCCTGAAAAACAATAAAATATTAATCGCTACCGCTTATTAATGGATCTATTACAAAAGGCCTCCTCGCAAACAGGCCATGATTAAAATATGGTTATTGATTACATAAACAGATGTCGCATGATGACACTGTATTTGTACGGGGTTCCACAAAACAAGCCTAGACCCGTCGCATTTACGACGTCTGGCTCTGGTTGATCGTAATTTTAATTATTACGTACATTGAGACCGATTTTTTTTATTGCAGGAGTTCAGCAGACAGGCAGACGGTCCACTTGATGGAAAGCAGTTACCATCGTCTATGAACATTTGCAACACCAAAGGTGCTACAAATGCGCTGCTGCTCTCTTAAGGGGACTGGAATCTGGTCACTGATGCTAGAACACAACTCAAAGTTGTTATGGCGATATACTTTAGACCAGGGGTGGTAGCCATCCAGTAGGGTAAATACCCAACCACCTGGCTGTGGGTTGTTTTGTCGCCTCTTACGACAGGCTGCCCGGCCGCAGGGAATTGTATTCTTTCTCCGTTCCTGCACGGATAAGACGTCTTTATATGTCACCACTATTTTGTAGTTTTATATGTAGTTATTTTGAGTACACTATAGCAGTATATATGGGTCATAAACAGAACAACCAAAAAAATTGTGCATTTCATCAAAGTATTAAAACAATATACCTATTAGGCTATTATTTTTACTAAAAAATGTAACTAAACAAACATTTTAGTGATTTACCTTCAAATAGTTCTATTTTTGTTAATCGTCTAGAAGAAATGAAAAGAAATGCATCAGTTATGTCCTCTTCCGTGGACCGTTTCCAGTTGACGTTCGTATGTTTATGAACGAATTAAAAATACATTGAACGAAAAAAATTATGTTTTTTTTAATACTTACCTTACTTATATCTTATTATTATTAATTAACGATATTGTAAAAAATAATCATCTTAAATAGACATATCATCACACATAAACTTATTGTTATCAGTAGATCCGACTCCTTCCGTGGTCTCATTATAATACGTATTCGATACTGAATAATCGAAACGCATCTTGGCTTTATTTATTTTTGTTGGCAACACTTTTTAGCTGTCAGTTAAAACTTTCATGTTAGTGTGGTGAATGTGCGCTGTGTAAAAATAAAACAAAATTTTATTTTAATAAGTGTTTGACCATAATTTACGTCAAAGATCGTTGTGACTTTTCTGTTATATTGATATTTTGGTAAGTATTGTCTTAAAAAATAGTTGCGCTGTATATCCTTGTGAGATATCGGCGGCCATTGTTAAAATGCACATGAGTTTTTTACTAACCTCAATTTTTTTTATTTTGCACCGCTGTTTATAACCTATTTTCTCTTCTGTGGACAATCTTTTCAGGGGACACTATGTCCACCGAAGGGTAAGCGTCCACGGAAGTGATCCTATTAAGCTTTGATACTTTTATGAAGAACATTTTGAATTAAATTAATACTTTTAAGCACGTGCTACTTGGCGCTTTTATAAACTTGTATAAATTTTATTACTATTCTTTTAAACTTATAATAGGTATATGGTGTACAAATTATTTGTATAGTGCTAAATTGATAAAGCTAACAAAATTAAACCCGAATAGTGTTTTATGGTGTGTGGGAGTAGAGAGGTTGTGCTTACCTTGACATAATCATTCATAGAAGATTCTACAAATACCCTTGGGACAAAAAAAAATTATGACCTTGTACTATTATTCCATTATCACACGAACAACTTTCTCTTGTTTGATGGTCAATTTGAGCGACGAATCTCACAATACTTTGCATGACTTTTAGTCTCTAGCTTTGTGCGTATGTCTGGAATTTTGCTTTATTTTCAGGAAACGATGCCGCGAACATATAAATCTAATCTCCAGTTAAGTGACGAAGATAAAAAGGCTCGACGACGTGAACAAAAAAAAATGAGCATGCGTCGAGCACGAAAAAAACTGGACGAAATTGCTAAAGAAGAAATAAGAAGAAAGGACAGGGAAAGGTATTATAAAAAGAAAGAAAAAGGTGAAATTAAAACAATTGACCAATATACTCCAAGACAGCAGCGTCAAATAAGAAAAATGTGGCGGGAAAAATCAAAGAAACGACGTGAATTATTAAAAATGCGCAAAGCCGCAAATGTTCTACTGGAAGATAATACTCCACCGATAAGTCCTTCTTCATCATTTTCACGCATTGAAGTAGGAAGATTAATTGCTGCTCGCAACAAGAGAGAGAGAAAAGCAGAAAATGAGGCTTTGAAGATAAAGGTTTTAGAAATGCGAAGAATTATTAAAAGATACCGAATGCGGATAAGAAGGCTGGAAGCAAAAAAACACAAAGTAATAAATACGCCTAGTTCTAGCAAAAATGCCTTGAAGAGAGATGTGAGAACAGCTGTTCATGATTTTTTAGTAAAGGATGAGTATAGCAGACTAACTGCGGGAAAAAACGAAACTATTACCAGAAAGAAAAGCAAGCGCCAGATACGTTTATTGAATGATACACTCTTAAATTTGCACAAAGTTTTTCAAAACGAAACAGGCATGAAAATCTCATATCAAACATTTCGAAGATACCGTCCATTTTGGGTTCTGTTTCCGAAAGCATCAACGAGAAATACATGTCTTTGTGCATTACATGAAAATAGCGATTACATAGTTCGATCACTTTATAAAGCACAAGTTATATCTTATGGATCAGCTTCTGATATGGCTAAAGCAATATGTTGTAATAATAGGCTGAATCGAAATTGCTTAGAGCGAAGATGCAAAGACTGCAAAAATAAGAAAGTTGCATTTAATGATTTTAATGGTGACGACTTTATTATTTATGATAGATGGATTATTAAAAATGTTGGTATAATTGTAAAAGGGAAAGAGAAACAATGTAAGAAATGCATTAAAGAAACAGTGAAAACTACAAAAAAATCTCTTGTTCGATTGTTTAACTTAAACTTACCAGTGTATATGCAGCATATGGCTAATTTAATTCATCAGATTAAGACAGTTCAAACCCTTAAACAACAATTATCTCCAACAGAAGCTTTGTTACATATAGATTTCTCAGAAAACTATAATTGTAAATATAGTTCTGAAGTCCAATCGGCTCATTTTGGCGGATCTAAGCCTCAGTTATCGCTTCACACATGTGTATACTACAGCAATAACTTAGGGTCCCTAAATAGTAATTTTAATACAACCCCCATGTGCACTATCTCAGAGAACTTACGCCATGACCCCGTAATGATATGTGCTCATCTTAGACCTATTCTTCATAGGATCAGAGAAATAAGTCCCAATTTAACAGATTTACATATACTGAGCGACGGTCCAACTACCCAGTACAGAAATAAGTCAATGTTTTATTTGATTGCAAATTTTTTGGGCAAAGAATTGAATAATGTCAACAATATTATATGGCATTACAGCGAGAAAGGCCATGGTAAAGGAGCCCCCGATGGCGTAGGTGGTTGCGTAAAGAGATTGTGTGACAATTCAGTTGCATTGGGTAAAGACGTGTCCAATTATGATAGTCTTATGACTTGCTTAAAGGAAAATTGTAGAGGTATAGAGATTTACGGCATCGGTGACCCCAGCATTCAAGACATTCAAGAAATTATGGATCAGAGCCCTGTAAAAGCTTTCAAAGGGACTTTGAAGATACATCAACTCTCCTGGAGTCGAAATGAGTCAAACATTTTACACGCTAGAAGATTAAGTTGTCTATCTTGCCCAGCATGCATGATTTGTCCACATTTTGAAATCGGACAGATAACAGTTCAACACGAGAGGGTTGTATTCAATTCTCCAAATTCTATGTCTCATGAAGGTACTTTGTCTCCAAGGAGTATATCGTCGTCTCAAGCTACAACAGAAACTTTTAGGTCTGATCTCATAACCCCAGAAGAAGAAATTTTCCAAAGCGCGCCTATTTGTCCTAAGAAAAGGTTGAGATTAATTTCTATTTCTGATGAATCAGAAATATTTCCTGTACATTCAAGAAAGAAAATTTTCTTCACAGTCAGTGAAGATGAAGATTCTATATTTTAATACATATTTACAATTGCCTATTACCGCTGATTTTAGTTTTTAATAATTTTTCTAATGGTAACAGAAAAGAAATCACTTCCCTGGACATTTTTGTTTTATTTTTTTAATCAAGAAATATTTTATATGTTATTTTGTTTCTACTTTTAAACCTTAAAGTACACTGTAATTGTTATCATGTACAAGTTTATAAAGATTTGAAACTATCATTATTGATTGAATCTCTAGTTTTATCTTTTCTGTTGATATTTACATCTTTTCGGTGGACACTTAAAAATAAAAATATTATTAATTTCCTAGAAAATAAGGTTTTGATCTCTGAATTTAATCATACTGTGATCTTTGTGTTATTATTCATAATAAATGTTGATTTTTTACACAAAAAGCGTCATTTTTTTATTTTCAACTTTTGAAACTCACATTTGTTTATGACCCATATATTCATGATGAAAGAATGACTAAACAGATATACAATGCAAAAGTGGATGGATGCAGAAGTCGTGGAAGGCCACGACACACCTTCCATGATCAAATTGATCGTGTACTAGCAGAAGGTGATGCCAGGAGCCTTAAGAACAGACGAGCTTGCATGACAAAAGTTATGAATGTCAAAGAGGCAAGTGAGGTGTGTAAGAATAAGCCTAAATGGCGCTCTGTTGTTCGTGCCTACTCCGCAAGGGAACTGGCGTGAAGTTATGTATGTATATGTATTTATTTTAGCTTATGTATACATGCATATAAGTTCTTATACCTAAATGTACATTTACTTATTTGTAAATAAATATTTACATAATAAAGTACATACAAATCTTTCACAGTCTATTGCTTTAATGGTATTATAATTAACATTACTAACAAAACAATATAATCACTTAGTACCCCCTGTTCAGTGACCCGTAGCGTAATAAATTCGTCAGCAGCCAATTTGCTCTACAAATGACGTTTATTTGTTCGGAGCTCCGACTTATTTATTACTATATGCTCTATTGGTTACTAAATGTCTGTGAACCCATCTTGGAATATCTTAAAGCAAATCTACTGTGCTTTTAAATCTCTTTTGTATTTTTTTGTTTTTTAGTCCTAATTGATTTTTGATGATATTTGTAGGTAATACAAACCAAAGTCGTGGTAGCGTAATAGCTAGCTCACCCGTTTCAGATTCAAAGGGCACGGGTTCGAATCCTGGTCGAAATGCATGCACCACTTAAGTCGTTTTCTTAACGTAATGTGCATATTGTTACAAATATCACGTACTAAAAACGGTGAAGGAAAACATCGTGATAAAACTTGCACATCGAGATAACCGATGTGGCAAACCTACCAAGCCGCCTTGGACAAGCGTGGCAGGTATAATGTCCGTTCCCCTATAGTGGGAGGTCCTAGCCCAGCAGTGGGACGTTTACGGGCTATATATATATATATATAGCCCATAAACCACACAACCACAAATATTTTTTTTAAGAAATATTAGGTTGGGTAATAAACATTAAGGACTGCTGGTTTTTTTTTTGAAACACGCTATTTAATACTGTTCTGTGTATTGAAAATACATAGAACAGTAATCTTTAATACACAGAACAATCAATTTAAATATTATGAAGCAACATTGGCTGATGTTGCTTCATAATTTTTCTACATCCTAAACAAGAAACAAAAGTTAATTTGTATAACTTTTTGCAGTCACTTGTGTTTCCAGAAACATCCAGAAAAGTCATTATCCAACTTCAATACACTTTAAAAAAAACCAGATATTTCCTATTGACGATCTAAAAGAGAGAAATATATATACATACATACATACATAACTTCACGCCAGTTCCCTTGCGGGGTAGGCACGAACAACAGAGCGCCATTTAGGCTTATTCTTACACACCTCACTTGCTTCTTTCACAATTTCAATCTGACATCTACCTTTATATAAATCTCTCTAGTCTCTAAATCTATTTTATTTTTAGTTATTAATAATGATAGCTGTTAGCCACCCAAATAAAATAAAATAAAATAAAAATAAATATAAATTTTATAAAGGAACACTCTTTCGTAAATTAATTAATGGTAAAAATGAATTGATCAATAAAAAAGTATAGATTTTAAGACTAGTCAAATTACCGATATTTTTTTAGGTATGAAGTTGTGATTTCATTTGAAAGGATATTTTACCCTAATCTTTGCATCAAAAAGTAAATGGAGAATAAGAATATGGCTTGGGTCACGCTGTTTTATATCCAATAAAGTAAAATGAGATAGATAAGAAACAACATATTATTATAATATGTGTTATGAAAGGCATAACATTTTTGCGATATTATGGTGAGAATATATATTCTAAAAATAATTTTGCTAAAATGCAGATATGTCTTCTTCATGCTTCATTTATATTACGCCTATTTCCAAGGCAGTAAGCAGGAAAGAGGCGAGGAAAATAGACAGTGTGTGTATCAAATAAAGATGTGAGAGGTTTGTTTTAAATGATATATCAAAAATGTCTGAGAAGAATTTTAAAAAGACAGAAAGTAATTTTATATGGGACAGTCAAACTAATATAAAACTAAGTGGTAACAAAAAGGGTCTTCGGGTGATCAGAAGGCTGGTGCCTACCTCGGACAACGAATCAGTATGGCGATCCAGCGAGAAAACATAACCAGCCTTCTGGGCACCTTACCCATAGAAGACGGTGACCTAGGGTCAGTATTCTACTATAGTCTATGAGCAGAATACAATATAACTAAGTTGTCTTTTTATTGTATTAGTTCATAAAGTCATTGTAATTAACAAAAATAAACTTAAAAAACTTGTAAAAGTCTCAGCATAATGCTGGTTTGTCGACCAACGCTGACCTTCCCATAAGGCAGTGTTTTCCAATCTGTGGGTCGCGACCCCTAGGGGGCTCGCAAAGCCTTCCTAGGGGTTCACTGGCAAGCAAAAGGGAAAAGGCAATTTAAATTTATACTTCGTACTTAGGTACTTTCTAAGCTCAGCAGCTTTTTGCAGAGTATAAGGCCCTAATAATGAGCATGGGTAACAAAATGGAGAAAAACATAAAAGTAGTCTTCTATATTACTAACTTTTTGTCTGTCTATGGCGCGAGGGGGTCGCCAAAATTTTTCAGCCTGTAAACGGGTCGCGTATTCAAAAAGATTGAAAACCACTGCCATAGGGTATCGTCACGGCAAACGTTACATCATTACATAGTATGTAAAAGCAATATATAGTCAGGGTGGGCAAGTCTATTAGTGGGGTAAATTCGTACACCTCTCATTTTTTACCTTTTTACAAGCTTTTAACTTGCAATGGATGTATCTATACATGCATCTATGTATGTATGTAAGTTCGGGTGGAATCTTGCAAGTTTTTGATTGAGCTAAAATTTTGCATGCATATGTATATCACGTGACAATGTATTAGTATGGTACCTAAGAGCTGATCTGATAATGGAGTCGGAAGGTGGCCATAGGAACTCCTGTATTAAACAAGATAGACCCGTCGTGTTTGGGCTCGTTTTACTCAAAAGCTTGTATTTAAAAATCTTTTAAAAAAAGTTTATTAAAACTAAATTTAATACCAACTACAATTCGAACATAAATTGAGTCTTAGCTTTACTCACTGATTTGTTGTCGTCCTAACTATTTAAACACGGAAATAACGAGAGATGTTCGGAGTTCCCCCACTGACGGACTTCCCCACCTTGACTATAATCTTATACAAAGTTTTAAAGTTTCAAGTGATCAAAAAAATGCATCATTAGTAAACATACTATACTTGCAAAAGAAGAACATCCATAGCTTTTAATTCAAAATCAAGTTCTTTATATTTCCCTAAGTTTGAGATGTTAAGACAGAAAAAGCCCGACATGTTAAGTCTGTCCCAAAATCTTAAAACTAATAACCTTCCACCTCACCACCAACAAAGTATTTTATTGTTGGTTTTATTTAAATTTATTTATTTGATTTACTAATTAAATATTACACAAGTAGAATTAGTTTAACAAAATTGGGTCGTTTTGGTCTTACGCCAAAAGGAAGGTTTGCACTGAAAATCAACAATATGTCGGATATAATTCCGGCACTGTAATATACAGAGTTCAAACCTTGTTTGATGAAACTGTGGTGTACTATAGCTCAAAATATGCTCTTAATAATTTATAAGGAATGTAATTACATCGCTATTTCTTCAAATAAATGTTCAAGTAAGTTGAGTTTACATACTCGCGCTGTCCATTTCTCTGCCTGCTACCATAGAAATAGGCAGAAGAGTTATAATATTATGGCTCTGCATGATTGTGAATGTAGTACATCTAAAATATGTATTTATTAATATATAACTGTAGCAATCTATGCATGTTTTCCTCCTGTTAAAATGTACTATATCATGTTTCTGTTTATGTGTGTGCATCGCAGTTTCAAAGTTGCATTGTATTTACCTATATATATAAAGAGACACTCTACATGCGTGACCCGACCCGCACGTGGTCATTGATTAAACGTAGGAGTAATATTAACATTAATTGAAATAATATCATCTCATAAATGTCTTGCGAGAGTTGGGTATGGAAGAGAGAGCTTGAAAGTAGAGTAAACGCGGTTGAGATGCGAGCACTGCGCAAAATCTGCGGAGTGACGCTCGCGGACCGCGTTCGTAATACCGAAGTAAGAAAGAGAGTTGGTCTGAAAGAGAGTGTCGGGGTGAAGGTAAGGAAAGGAATGCTCCGGTGGTTCGGGAATGTGGAAAGAATGCATGATGAAAGAATGACTAAACAGATATACAATGCAAAAGTGGATGGATGCAGAAGTCGTGGAAGGCCACGACACACCTTCCATGATGAAATTGATCCTGTACTAGCAAAAGGTGATGGCAGGAGCCTTAAGAACAGACGAGTGTGCATGACAAGAGTTATGAATGTTAAAGAAGCAAGTGAGGTGTGTAAGAATAAGCCTGAATGGCGCTCTGTTGTTCGTGCCTACCCCGCAAGGGAACTGGCTTGAAGTTATGTATGTATGTATAAATGTCTTACTGCTCGGCTTGGGAGTCGAACCTCTAATGATGTTTGCGGCGACGCTGGGTTTATGATAAGCGGACTATGTCAAATTATAAGAAAAGAAGTGTGGGAAAATTTTGAACGGGAAAGTATGGGAGGAAAAGCACGCACGTATCTGGTTAATGGATATGGGTGACGTACTGCTCGTCAGCTCCTCACTTGAATTCACTGGTCACTATTGTACTTGATATAAAGTTTATTTATGTAGTGTATTGAATTATTAATTAATGCGGCGAAGCAATGATGTTTAAATTATTTATAGTATTTTTATTTGATGGCGTATATTGTTTAATGTTGGAACAACATTCCCCTCCGATAAGGAACCTGCAGTCAGTTCAAGGGTTTAGGGTCAAACTCAAGAAGTTTCTTGGTGACCGTTAAAAATCACAAGCGGGCCAAAGACACGACACCGGCATAATATAATAATTTTGGTATTTTTAAGGCTCTTTTTTTGTTATTTATTTACTTTGTTTATCAAATAATATGTTGTGGATAATATCGTTAAATTTTTTATATGTATTTGGTTGTACATGAATTTTATGTTATAAATATATGTAAATTTATTGAACTATTTGTTTTTATTACGACAATAATATAATTATTTATTAATAATATAGTTCAAGCGGAAGATCAGCGTTGGTGTAAGAGATCGACATATTATGTATATCTTCTGATACTTTGTGGTTGTTTTCTCTGTTTTTATTGTGCTTTATTTATTACTTCAAATGTGTTTGTTTCACTTGTATATGTCCTGTTTTCTTTCTTTCTTCTTTTTTTATTTTAATGTATTCACATGCGGTGCGAGTTATAGTATAATTGTTAATAACAAAGCGGTGCGGCGCGGAGCGAATTTAGATGATTTATTTATGTTAATTTAATTTATATTAGTTACGTTATTTTATTTTATAAAATATTTAAAATAACGAAGCGATATAATTTATTTTATGATGTCATAACATGAATGACTTGGGCTACGTTCCACGTGAGGCTCACGACGATCACGTTGACGAGCGCGATTTTTCCCGTTTCACTTGCTTGCGGGCGTTACAATCATAAACTCTAGTGGAACGGATTATGGGGTGTTGATGTCATTAACGACGAAATATACAATGTCATTGGTTTATTTGAAAATGGCGCCTTTTTTAATGTCAATCGATAGAGAAAATCAATGCTCTGTGGGCATCGCCTTCGCAGCTCCTAACATGGGTCTGTGTGAGCGCTGTGTGATCGAAAATAATGACGTTGGTGATCCGTTATAGGATAATAGGAGTAAGGAACACTCACTTGACTGCTGGGTTTGTTGGTTCGTATTTTGTAATTTGTATTTTTCACACGTTAAAGTACTTCAAGCGGTCGCGTAGCAAGACTGGATGATTTTTTACAGATGCGGAAGCGCAGCGCCATAGACATAGTTTCTTCGGTTCCGTTTCTGCGTCTCGTTCGCGCGAATGTTGCGGCTGATAAGAGAGAGAAGGAAAGGAAACTGGGAGGATATTATTTTTTTTTTCTTTTCGCGGTGTATATGGCGCCAACAGACGTCATTAGTGAAGTTATCGCCACGACCATAACGACTGTGGTCCCCATGTGGAACGGCGGACGGAGCATTTTGGGCGTTGTGAGATACTAAAGGAACGCGCCCTTGACGTGCGTGCGAAGAAAGGAACACGCCGTCGATTTTAAACGGAGAATTTAAATATTTTGAAGAATAGATTGTAAAGGTCGAAAGAAGGTTACAAGGCGATACCAAGTAGGTTGTATAAGGTTTATATCGATATGTAGATTTCATCAAGATGTTTTTCTTTCCGACAATTCTAAACGCTCCCATAAAAATACAGAGATAGACTCCGTATTTATTTTGCAGCCAAGTTTTATAAAAGATTTAACATAAATCTGATTTTTCGTTGCTAACATTCTTGAAAGTAAATTTGTGATAGCAATCTTATTTTAATACCTAAGTGAATTGGTTTGGTTTTTGAGAAAAAGTGTTCAAAGATACTGGTTTCAAAATTATATGTTTAAGCTTATAAAGAAATGTGTAGTAGTGTGTGTAGTGTGCAGTGCTGATTCTTTTAAACCTCTCAATAAGTCTCCCAAGTATGTGGCGATCCACGCGTCAAGGGTTCCGTACAGATAATTAAGGTTAAGCTATTGAATTCTTTGCTTGAGGAAATCTAATAATATTCAATCAATATTAAATCTCTATAACGATGGAACGGATTTTGACCAAGTCACAATTCGTTAAAAAAGTATATTTAAGCTGGAGCTTTTAAAAAATTCAAGTAGTAGACCACTTGATTTTTTTTCAGAACTTTCCACTTCATAATTCAAAAGTAAGAGAGAGTAAGAATGGAGGTACATTTTTTACGATTACAAACTAATCTCACGAGGTGTTGATTTGAAATTACTTTATCAAGTAATACAATGAAAGAAAATTTAACTTATTTTTATTGTATTTTACCCATAGTCCCTCAAGACTATAAGTAGAATACTGAGCCTAGTTCACCGTCTTTTCCTTTAAAAATGCCTTAAGGTGCCCAGAAGGCTCGCTACGTTTCCTCGCTTTATTGCCATATTGATACGTTTTCCGAGGTAGGCGCCTCGCCTTGATCACCTAAAGAGTCAATGAGTCGTTTTGATAAATTTTGCTATCAAAATTTAGCGTGCTAAGCGAAGCCATCCATTCATCCGTGCAGGAACGGAGAAAGAATACAATTTCCTGCGGCCGGGCGGCCTGTCGTAAGAGGCGACTTAACAACCCATAGCCAGGTGGTAGGGCATTTGCCCGACTGGATGGCCACCACCCCTGGTCTAGAGTATGTCGCCATAACAGCCTTGAGTTGTGTTCCGGCATTAGTGACCAGGTTCCAGTTTCCCTTAAGAGAGCAGCAGCGCATGTTTAGCACCTTTGCTGTTGCAAATGTCCATAGGCGATGGTAACCGCTTTCTAACAAGTGGGCCGTCTGCCTGTCTGCTGAACTCCTGCAATAAAAAAAAAGCCATGAGCCTGTAGACGCTCATGGCTTCAGGACTCCACGATCTAAGCATTTCCACAGCAAACGGCACAAACATATATCTCTCACTGAGAATTGCATAGTTGCGCCGCTTGAGTAATTCAGGTGTTTCCGCGCCGAACCGGCTGATCTAGACGTTTTGATAAATGAGATGCGGCTATCGTGTCCACGCAGGTCGCATCCCACACCAAAGGCTTCCCACGTCGCCAGGGAATTAGAGTTATTTCGTCAACTATTATTATCATACTTTTACTAAAGTATCTATGAAACCCTAAAAGAGACAGAATTCGTTGAAGTGGTGTCTATGATTAATAACATTAAGACTTTGATACCTCATCAACCGAATATACTTCTTGATTTGGAATCATTATCAATGTTCTATAATATTTTATCTGTGTAGGAACGGAGAAAGAATACAATGTCCTGCGGCCGGGCAGCCTGTCGTAAGAGGCGACAAAGCAACTCACAGCCAGGTGGTAGGATATTTGCCTGACTGGATGGCTACCACCCTGGTCTTAACAACCTTGAGTTGTGTTTCGGCATTACTGATCAGGTTCCAGTCTCCCTTAAGAGAGCAGCAGCGCATGTTTAGCACGTTTTGTGTTGCAAATGTTCATAAGCGATGGTAACTGCTTCCCATCAATTGGGCTGTCTGCCTGTCTTCTGAACTCCTGCAAAAAATATATCTATCTAAGCCTTGGTTTGAATCTGATAAGAATAATGAAATTTCGTTGAAAGTCCCTATCTTTAGATTTGGTGGAAATCGACTGCTTAATCCGTATTCGATCCATCTACGTACGAATTGATAATGAGTTTGGAAGTGAATTGAAAAACTTTTAAAGACGAGTCTATCTTCATTGGATTTGTGTTTAGAAGTTTTTTAAGTAATGAGTTAAAAGTTGCTTTTTCATTTCATAGGTTAGTAATTGAAACTATAACGACATATTTGACTTTCTTTTTTTGATGTTACAAGCTTTTATTTAACTTGCAATGGATGTACCTATGTACTTATATGTATATAAGTTCGGGTGGAATCTTGCAAGTTAAATTTGACCAATTTCCAGGTTTCCGATTGAGCTGAAATTTTGCACGCATATGTATATCGCGTGACAATGCTATAATATAGTACCATGGAGCTGATCTGATGATGGTGTAGTGGAACACTTACAAACCAATAGATGGCGCTGTGCAATAATTAATGTCACAAACGTTTCCCGAAACATACAAAGAATATATACAAAATTTCAACTATAACAGATGGGCCTAGGCCTGCGAGGAACAACATTAGCCTCGCTGGAAGATCTTCCTTTAAGACGGAGGAGCATTCTATCTCGCTCCTCCACCCTATCGGGGCTCACATTTCAATGGAGTCGGAAGATGGCCATAGGAACTCCTATACTAAACAAGATAGACCCGTCGTATTTGGGCTCGTTTTACTTGTCTTGGCTATCACTCTACTGCTACATGATATCCAGGATCTTAAAAGCTTGTACTTAAAAACCTTTTAAAAAAGCTTATTTATGACATAATTGCATTATAACTATGTCTAGTACATAGTTATAATGCAAAGTGAAGCAAACTTAAATAGTATTGTATTCTACCTACAATCCCTTAAGGCTATACGTAGAATACTGAGCCTAGGTCATCGAAGAACGGAAAAAGAATACTAATTCCTGCAGCCGGGCGGCCTGTCGTAAGAGGCGACAAAACAACACACGACCAGGTGGTAGGGCATTTGCCCGACTGGATGGCTACCACCACCCTTGGTCTAGAGTATGCTGCCATAAAAACTTTGAGTTGTGTTCCGGCATCAGTGGCCAGGTTTCAGTTTCTCCTTCAAGTCCAGTAGCATATTGGAAGCTCCTGTGATATTGCTAGGCGACGGTAACAACTTTTGATCACAGTTGGGCCGTCAGGCTGTCTGCTGTGCTTCAGCAATAAAAACAAATATTATAATCCTCAGTACTTGTAAAACAAGATAGCAATTTAACTCTTGAATGTAACAAATATTGATTAAAGTCCAAGCCTATAACGTTGATCACTAGGATTGGTCCGTTACAATGTTTCTCGTAAAATCCTCTTTGTAGGGCACAAGGGACCAGATACGGTTTATAGCTGGTTCTGCGGAGAACATTGGTACGCAGCACGGTACGTGTCGTTTTATGTCTCGACCTTTTTGAGCCCCAAACGAGAAGCTGTAAAAAGAAGTATTAAATTCAGTTTTTTTATGAATGTATAATTTGCTAGGCAAATACTGTGGAAGATGACACATTAAACTTGAAATGATAATAGTTCTCCTGTTAAAAAAGTAACTTATAACATACTCTGCAATTACAGTTGACGCTGGGATTCCCAACAGTACTATAATATTGTTACGAGTTAGCGGGACTCGAATTAAAATGCCGTTAGAATTATTATACATACATACATACATAACTTCACGCCAGTTCCCTTGAGGGGTAGGCACGAACAACAGAGCGCCATTCAGGCTTATTCTTACACACCTCACTTGCTTCTTTAACATTCATAACTCTTGTCATGCACACTCGTCTGTTCTTAAGGCTCCTGCCATCACCTTTTGCTAGTACAGGATCAATTTGATCATGGAAGGTGTGTCGTGGCCTTCCACGACTTCTGCATCCATCCACTTTTGCATTGTATATCTGTTTAGTCATTCTTTCATCATGCATTCTTTCCACATGCCCGAACCACCGGAGCATTCCTTTCCTTACCTTCACCCCGACACTCTCTTTCAGACCAACTCTCTTTCTTACTTCGGTATTACGAACGCGGTCCGCGAGCGTCACTTCGCAGATTTTGCGCAGTGCTCGCATCTCGACCGCGTTTACTCTACTTTCATGCTCTTTCTTCCATACCCAACTCTCGCTTCCATACGCGAGCGTAGGTACCAGCACCGCGTTGTGTACGGCGAGCTGGGCCTTCTGGCTGAGGTTCTTAGCGCCTAGAAGTTTACCTAACGCTCCATTTAAACTATTCCCCAAATTCACTCTTCTTTCTATATCAGCGGTGTACCTTCCATCCCTGCTAAAAGCACATCCAAGATATACAAACTCATTCACTTGCTCCAGCATAACATCATCGACCATTATCCTTGCATTCGTTCTGGTTTCTTCTCTTTCAAAAACCATAACCTTTGTTTTCTTCGCATTCAAATGTAAGCCTCTCGCCTGACAGTCATCTTTCATCATTGTGACTAGTGTTTGCAGTTCTGATGGCGATTCGGCTAAAAGCACGGCATCATCCGCATAAAGCAAGGTGCTTACAACTAGATCACTCATCCGTACCCCAACATCCATCAATCTTATTCTCTGGAGACAATCGTCCAGATATAGGATGAACAGCAAAGCCGACAGCACGCAGCCCTGGCGGACGCCAATATTGACGTCAAACCAGGGCGACAGGCTGCCTTCCACTCGCACGCATGCCATACAGCCCTCGTAAGTGGGCTGCACAGCACGCATCAATTGGCCATTAATCCCATATCCGGGCAATATGTCCCAGAGGTCCTTCCGCACAACCCTGTCAAATGCTTTCTCTAGATCCACAAAACCGCAGAAAACCTTCCGGCCTATAGCCAGCTGCTTCTCTACGATATTGCGGAGCGAGAAAACTTGATCCATACATCCCCTTCCATTTCTGAAGCCACCTTGTGCATCCCACAGTAATCCATCGGATACAACTCTCATTCTCTTTTCAATAATCTTCGCATACACTTTAGATGCTGTGCTGATCAAACTGATGGCCCTGTAGCTGGCGCACTCCATACGTGACCCCTTGCCTTTATACAAGGGCACGATGACAGCGCGCCTCCAGTCCTTGGGAACCTTTCCCGTCCTCCAGCACAAGTTGCATAAGGACAGGAAAGCGTCCCGGACGCAGGTTCCACCATATTTGATCATCTCAGCAGACACACTATCGATTCCTACTGCCTTTCCATTTTTCAGACTTCTTATCGACCATTCGATCTCTTCCAAAGTGATCTCGGATGCTGACTCCTCGTTTATAAATTATTATAGTTTATTAGAACTATACAAACACGTATAATACAGGTACAAATAAAACCAAACACAACAAATCCAAACGTAATGCAGAAGGTCTTGATTCCCGAATGTACACACGTCACGCCTGTATCGTAGTTGTAGCTCAACTGACCCCTCTCTCAATCAGGCCGTCGTTTTATACTTCACAAATTGCGAATGTGTGCTCGCCCGGCAACGTCCACACAATTTCCTAGAATTAGCTTGTACTTGTAATCCGCAACACCTGGCTAATGATGCTAATGAGCGAGTACAATAGAGGAATAGACGGTTCTCCACAATAACTAGAAACGCGTGCCAATAAATAAGTGAACAAAAAAAAAACGATCAAAAAAGGATTACAATTAGTCAGGTAATAAAATTTGCTTTTACAGATCTATACGTGGAATTTGTCTTTGTCGGGGCCTGGGTTGTAACAATATATAGTATCCTATTATATTTTAGCTATTATATAATATAGTACGAAATGTACTATATTTTCATCACTAATTCAGTTGTCGCGCTTATTATGCCACCTCGCGGCCCGGTAGCAGAGTCCATACTTGAAGTCATTTTGGTATACATGCCCCTTTGACGCCGTGGAGTAAGAAACATTGATAATTATTATAGTGACGCCGGTGTAATGCCCTAGTCTTATTAATTAATTCTTGTGCAGTGAATTAATTTGAACTTTGATAACATTGAAATAATTGTATAATATAAAATTATATAATATGGGAAATACTAATTTTTTCCGAAAAATAAACGAATTGTTATTATTATTATTCAAAATCTTATTATTATTTTAAAAATAATAGAACTTTGCTGGCCAAAGCAAAAAGTAGTAATAAATACACATGAAAGTTCAATAATTAAATAAATAAAATAATTAATGACAAATAAACGTGTACCATTTTCCCCCTAATTTGCTCTAAAATTACAATAAATATTTTTACGCTTAAAAAACAAAATTACTATATTTTCTTCAAAAAAGATGCACCTCAGTTGGCGCCGCTAATTCATTTTTGGTATTAATAGAAAATTTAAATTAAAATTTTGAATCATCGTCTCATTATTTCACGTGTATGTCTATGAACCTTTTTGTGTATGTTCGTATGGATCTCGGGATGGTTTAGATTCACAAATGAATCCGGTAGGTGGCGCTGGAATCGGTTTCCATGATTTTGATGAAACTATTTTTTTGTATTTGAGTGGGTCCCGGGATGGTTTAGATTCACAATTGGATCCGGCAGATGGCTTTTTCCGAGTAGGACAACCTCTGCCTTGCCCACTAGTTTAAAAAATATGTTCTACATATATAAATAAAATTGAAGAGTCTGTTTGTGGTGTAAAATGAAAAATAACAGCTTTTACTATATATATAGTAGTAGTCATTCATATATAAAAGAAAGTCGTGTTAGTTACACTATTTATAACTCAAGAACGGCTGTACCGATTTGGATGAAAATTGGTAAGGAAGTAGCTTAGAACCAGTAGACGGACATAGGATACTTTTATGCCGTTGGAACCGGTAGCTGGCGCTGAGATCGGGTTCTAGAATCCTCCTAATCACCTGGACCGATTTTGGTGATTTTGTTTTTGTGTGTTTGAGTGGGTCCCCGGATGGTTTAAATCCACAATTGGAACCGGTAGGTGATACTGGGATAGGGTCCTAGATTTTTATTTTTTCAGAGCAGGACAACGTCTGCCGGGCCGCTAGTGATATATAAATGTATGGTAACTTTATCAAAAAATCATTTTTTTTCTGTTGTTCCAGCTAATCTCTGAAATGGTTTGTACCGATTTTGACGGGACTTTCACTGGTAGATAGCTGCTGTTATGAGGATCGACTTACGCTACCTTTTTACTTTCCTAGGGTACTGTGAAAACAATTTCAACGCGGACGAAGTTACGAGCACAGCACGGATTTTTTTATTTTAAAAATCAGTTAATACTTAAAAGTCTATCGACTCTTATTCGGGAGTCCCACATACTCCTTGGTGGCTTCCCTCGGGGCTTGAGGATATGCGTAAATGCATTGCACCAGCGCTGGCAAAAAAACCGATTATAATCGCTTTTCAACTGTTTGGCCGCTTATGCCTAATTATTTTTGAAGTCGTATCTCGCTGTAGATCTTATACTTCTCAATATATAAATATGTTCGGCAAATCCAAAGCAACGCTGCTAAAGTTCTAAAAATGGTTATTTATTTATATGTATAGATATTATTTATATAGCAGCCGTCATTTAAAAGTTGTCATTTATTTTGAAATCACAAACAAACAATTCAAAGTTATTCATAATGTTAGATATGATAATTGCCTATAGTGCATATATGTAAATAGGTATTGTGGATAGACCTAACTAAAATGATTACAGAAAAATATAAAATTTGCCTTTCATTATAAAACGAAATCTTTGGAATACTTCAACATTAAAATTAACAAAATTTCACTTATCTCGTAGCAATAAACCTTTCTGTTGAATTCTTTTTAAAGTAGGTCTAATCTTAAAAGCAATTAATATCCTCTTTGTAACGTAAAATCCTCTGAAAGTAAGAATGCTCAATTTAATGCAGACATCATTAGATAATTATTTCTGTTATAGCAACTCAGTGGTTAAGTTACTTGTCCCTCATTACAGTCTAGTGGGTTTGAATTTTGACGGAGGTAGCTAATAAATTGTTACGTTGACGTGTAATATATTAGATGCACTCGCTTTAACTCATATAGTCATAACAATGTCTCAAGACCTCATGCTTGAGTGTCCCATGTATAACCGATTTGGGTGCGGTCTCGAGACAGCCACACCCACTGAAACAGGGATTCTCAAAGTGGTCGATATCGACCCCCTGGGCTCAAAGTCTCTTTCCCAGGAGTAGACATAAACTAAAACTGATTTTGAAGGTCGACGAGGTCTAAAAATCGATCTCTATTAATCAACACAAGTTCTTAGTTGAAATTTTCAAGATACTGTGTAAGTTGTGCTATGTGTACCAACTTGTTATAAGAATGACTAAATTTATTAGTTTTTATTAGTAGGAAGTATCATTGTTGTACTTTTAAAAAACTTTGTTGTACATACATACATACATAACTTCACGCCAGTTCCCTTGCGGGGTAGGCACGAACAACAGAGTGCCATTTAGGCTTATTCTTACACACCTCACTTGCCTCTTTGACATTCATAACTAACATAACTTTGTTGTACTTTTAAAAAGTCGTTAAGCGTCACAAGTTCGTACAAGGTGAAAAACTCGGCAAGTCAATAAATATGGACAAGTTCATGCAAGATAATTTGGCCATGAGGGTCTGAGGTATCAGTTCATTTTGGAAAAGGAGTCTCTTGATCAAAGTAGTTTGGGAATCCCTGCACTAAAATCATCGAGGAGACAATTTTTGTCCTTATCTCAGGCAAGGACTCGAGGTTGTACTTGGAGAAGTTCTGCATGCGACGTCAAGGAGGCCATCAAATGAAATAGGGTAGATTTTAAATCTATACTCTGATTTTTAATTACCTGCACTAAAATGACAGCTGCAATTGACCTATTTTATGTTGCAAGCTTGGAGCAACTCATCACTGTGAGTTTTATCATATAGAATTTCTGTAAAAATCCTTTAGAATCCAACTCACAGTGGTGAGTTGTTGATTCAACTTATACAACTCACTGATGAATCAAAAACAGGTCGATCATAGCTGTCATTTTAGTCCAGGTAATTAAAAATCATAGTTCAGATTTAAATCTACGATATTTTAGGTTTTTTTTAACAACTCTACGGACTCTAGTTCCGTACCCTTTTTTTACAATTTATTTTAAGAAAAAGTTTAGAAGTTATACACGCTTGTGTACCTTAAGAATAACTTATCATATTAATTGATTGTAATCTTAATACTAAACTTATACTAATGTAGAGTGTATCTGTTACATGCTGGTGTTGTGAGAAAGTGCCTGTGCAGTGTGTGCCTTATGTCTATACCTATATATATTAACCTAACTAGTGCCATGTGTGTGATTTTTGCCGTTTCTGTGTCTGGGTTATATTAATTTTTAGGCTCTTCGTGTGTTTTGGTTTGTTTGTGAAGTGTGCGTGTAATGCAATGTGGTGGTAGTGCGCGTTGGTGTGAGTATGTGTGTAAGTTTTGTTGGTTATGTGTTTGTGACTTTGTGTGGTATTATAATTAATTGTTTAATTGTTGTGACAATGTGAATATTTTAGGTTTAAGGTTTAAGACATTTATTTCTCAAAAGAATTTATAATTCACTTACAGAGAAATAACTAATTACATTTAATACACATTTACTCTTATTAAGCCTAAATAGCACTCTGTTGTTCGTGCCTACCCCGCAAGGGAACTGGCGTGAAGTTATGTATGTATGTATGTGTGTGTACTCTTATTAACGCATTTGTCCATTTATTATTGTAATATTTAATTAATGTTTTGTTTTCGAATGAATTTAGCTTGTTATTTTATACTAATATATAAAGCTGAAGAGTTTATTTGTTTGAACGCGCTAATCTCAGGAACTACTGATCTGATTTGAAAAATTCTTTCAGTGTTAGATAGCCCATTTATCGAGGAAGGCTATATATCATCACGCTAAGACCAAACTTATTTTTTTAATTATTCCACGCGGACGAAGTCGCGGGCAGAAGCTAGTTTATAATATGTGAGGGTAGTCTTGAGACAAAAGTCGAAGCAATGCAAGGGCAACGGGCTTATTAGAACGCGTATATATATATTTTATTTAACAAAAGCAATTGAGCCTTTGAGATATTGGGAATTATGTTGTGTGGTTTCCTAAGTAATATATTCGGGAAGACGGCTTATGTAATAACTTTAGGAGACGCCTAATCCTGAGTAACAGAGGCGGTGAGCTTAGAGGCTTAATTAAGCAAATTTTATGTTAAGCCTTGTTGTTGTTATACGTATTTAAGTGATTTATTTGAGAAACCTTCACATGTTCTGTTCTGACATTTAAATGATTTTTTTAATGCTGGATTAGAGTAGACAGGCTAAAAGAATACCTGATGAAAAGTAGTAGTACTCTATTGTTTGTATGTAAATAATATGTTTAATTAATATAAATATTTTTTTATATTTAAATGTTATTGTATATTATGTATATGTCGGGTTTACGCCGGGAGCGAACGAATGACGCTCCGAGAATAACACAATTACGATATTAAATATTGCACAATAATACACAGATATATTAGGACAACTCCAAGAGTTGCATCCACGCTTGTCAGGTGTCGAGCAGCAATTTGCTCTCCAATAATACTGCGATTATCAAGCAGTAATTATCGACCACAATATATTACGTGCTCCTCGTCCAAGACTACCAATGTAGACTGTCCGTCGTAGACTTGGTTTTATAGACTGCCGGTTGAAGACTCCCCTCCTCTGCCCGAACACTCAGTATTTATAAGGTCCTAGTAGCGCGCTGCAGTGATAACATCCGGTAATACTGTGGCGCCACTTCAGTTACACTTCCTTCATAAAACCAACTTCCGCCCTACGTATTAACTTCCAACATCCGGTTACTCCATTTCCGGTATCCGTTAGCTTAATAATAAATGCTTCTATGTTGACATCCGGTTAAACAACTTCCGATTACTACATGAAGGAATACTCTATGCGGTTATTGACTACTACTACATATGGTTATTTTATAATAACAAATACGATTCCTACATTTATTTTGATATGTATCTATCAATGTATTTTATTTAGATATCTCTGTATGCATATGTATTTGTTATTATGTATGCATTTGTGTATGTATGTATGTGTGTAAGTATATACTTATTTCACTTATTAACTTAAGTATATATTCATTGCTTTTTTACACAAATTTAGTTCGCTCGTTTATTCCCAATTTAACTTAATAGGAAAACCTGTTATTAGCCCTAATTTTAAGTACTATTTTGCTTCTTTATATTATTAATATACGAAAAAAAATATAGGTTTGTAAAATTCATGTTTCCAATCGTTGTATCCGTGCAGGAACGGAGAAAGAATACAAATTCCTGCGGCCAGGCAGCTTGTCGGAAGAAGCGATAAAATAATCCATAGCCAGGTGGTAGGGCATTTACCCGCCTGGATGGCTACCACCCCTGGTCTAGAGCATAACGCCGTAACAACCTTGAGTTGTATTCCGGCATTAGTGGCCAGGTTCCAGCCCCATCTATAAGTCCGGCAGCACATTGGTAGCACCTTAGTGTTGCGAATGTTTATAGGCGACGGTAATCACTTTCCTTCACTATTGGGCCGTCAGCTTGTCTGATGTGCTACAGCAATAAAAACAATTCTAAGAAAATTTTATGACAGCCTGCCTAAGAAACCCCATGATGTAGCGCTTAGTCGGGAAGTTCCTTCTAGGGTCTTAAAATGGTTAGTTTTTGAGAATTGCTTACATAGTGATATTGATAAGTGTCTAGATAGACTGGTATGTGTAAGATTGGGTATAAGGTTCCACATAATCTTGACACTGGTAATCGTCATACGAGTCTCCGAGAGTGGATATTTGACCCACCATATCTTTATGATACGCGGAATAATCGTTTTGTACAATAGTTACGTTCTTAGTATTTCAATGCTTTTAAATATTGAAAGAATCAAACAGAAAAAAAGACCTAAAGCGTAGCAAAAACCAACTACCAGACCTCAAGACAGTGTGAGCTCTTTCTTTGTGCAGCAGAACACAAATTAATTTGATTGACATTTTATTTTATTTTATCAGTCACCCATTTTAATGTCATATAAAATAATTAGAGCTAGGCATGTTGCTGAAGAGTTTCTTGGGCTGCTTCTTCTCTTCAAGCCACAACATTTTGCGAAGCGGTGGTAAACTAGATTAAGCTCCCATAGAGTAAATAATAACTGTCAACAAAAAATAATAATTGATATGAACAAGTTGGCGTTAGGCTAAATAAATATTTAACAATACTTATTGGCATGATATATTTGTCTTCCGTTATCACAATAAATTATTAGTAATAATAATAATTTGATTTTAAAAGTTGGAAGTAAAGATATTTTAATACGAAAAAAGATCATGGTATAAGGTATAAGATTCAAAGTTACTCCCATGCCATGAGAAAGTAGAAGGAAAATCATGTGCGAAAATAAAATTTATGAGGTTCTATATATAATAGTCCATTACATATCAAGTAGTTGACTGTTTTATATCTTGAAACATTTTGGAAGTCTGCTACGGTAACGCTACGCCTCGACTACGCCAGTATTATGTCGTAGCTCGACGTAGCAGCACGTCGCGACTCATGGCTGCGCACTGCGATATTGAATACGTTCAAGTTGCGATTCAACATAATTTTTATATAAAAAAATATTTTAAATTAACAAAAGTGAATTCAATATAATGTATTAATTAATTAGTAAATAATAAATTTAATTTTTGTGTTTATAATGAGTGTTGAAATATTAAATTTATTGAAGAATGAAGCTAGGTTTTCGACTGAAAATAAACGTAAGTTTTTTTTAAATAATTAATTTATTAAAGTTTCGTTCATTAGTAGCTTAAATTTAAAAAAAATATTTAAGACATTTGCTTTGGTCTGGACATTGTTAGAATCAGCTTATTTGGTGTATATTATTTGTAATTTAATAGTAAATTTTATCAACAAAAACTTGTTTGCAATAATTATTTTTAAATGAAATATAAATCTTAAACTAAAATTCTGATATTTTTTGCGTATACGTATATATTTATTGCGTATAGATTTTTTACGAAATACATTGTACAGTTTACAAGATAAAATACTTTAGTCTACTATGGACTAGCTATACTAATATTTAAAACTATGAAATATTATTTAATAAAAATCTTTATTATTACATATTTAACTAACTACCTACATAATTTACTAATTTACAAATATGTTTAGGAGTTTTTTTTATTGCAGGAGATCAGCATACAGGCAGACGGCCCATTCGATGGAAAGCGGTTACCATTGCCTATGGACATTTGCAACAGCAAAGTTGCTAGAAATGCGTTGCTGCTCTCTTAAGGGAAACTGGAACCTGGTCACTAATGCCGGAACACAACTCAAGGTTGTTATGGCAACATACTTTAGACCAGGGGTGGTAGCCATCCAGTCGGGCAAATGCCCTACCACCTGGCTGTGGGTTGTTAAGTCGCCTTTTATGACAGGCCGCCCGGCCGCAGGAAATTGTATTCTTTCTCCGTTCCTGCACGTATGAAAATTATATTTCTTGCTTGATTAGATTGCTAATCATATTTCTTATAATAATAATTTGTTCACAAATAATAAACTAAATAACAATAATAGATAATCACCATGTTCCCAGAACATTGCGATAGGCAGACGCCATAGTCCCAGATCCCTAGTTCCACCTGCAATTCACACCAATACCTTTTGTTCTTATTCCCTACAATAGTCCTACACAGACCGTGGCTTATCCTTGAGTGCATTACTATATGGTGTAGATAGGGATAATCGCCGGTGAGTGTCACGCCACATTTACATTAAATTTGTCAAGGGCCTCTACGTGTTGGCATTCCCATGGCCCCACGCAAGCGCTCCAAAAATCCAGGCCATTTTAATGGCCCGTGGTCTCTACAGACATATAAATAGATAATAATCATATGAAATATATAAATTTATATAAAAATATAGCATATAAATAAACTAGGTAGTATATGTTTGGTATAAACAAACGAATAAGAGACTACATACAGAAATTAGAATTGATAATGATGGATGATTTTTTGACAAATTGCATATGATTGACATTAATGTATATATTTAGATTTGTTTGTTCTTGTTAATTTTGTAATAATAATTGTGACAAGGTGTTTTATCAAAAAGACATCTTAACGAAAATTTGCACGCCTCATAAGCAAAACATGTGAATCTAATATTCTAATGTCATCTCAAATTGATGTACCATGTCTTAAGCAAATAAATGAATTTGAATTATGTTATTTTTTATTAAAATAAATATATGAATTTTTTAGAATCTGAATACTGTAATATCCAACCAATCTATCTTTTTTTTTTTATTGCAGGAGATCAGCAGACAGGCAGACGGCCCACTGGATGGAAAGCGGTTACCATCGCCTATGGACATTTGCAACAGCAAAGTTGCTACAAATGCGCTGCTGCTCTCTTAAGGGAGACTGGAATCTGGTCACTAATGCCGGAACACAACTCAAGGTTATTATGGCGACATACTTTAGACCAGGGGTGGTAGCCATCCAGTCGGGCAAATACCCTACCACCTGGCTTTGGGTTGTTTAGTCGCCTCTTACGACAGGCAGCCCGGCCGCAGGAAATTGTATTCTTTCTCCGTTCCTGCACGGATAAAAATATATAGTACTATTTGTATTATATAAAAATATATAATACTATTTATTGTATTTACCTATCTGTAAATATATAGTCACCTAAGAAAGTGTTTTTCCAGTCTTGCCAACAAATCGTACTTAAAGAAATTTTCACTAAGGCTGAGTGTTGGAATTGGAATATATTTGAATGCTTTATTACTGTCACATAGAGTTTACAAGCGAAAATAGACCTTATGTTAGGCTTAACTCGTCGGTTTCGTAAGTTAACTCGCTTTTTAGTTAAGAAGCGAGTTAATGAAAGTGTAAATCATGCTTTTAAAGACAATTGATATACTAGTAACTTATAGTTATAGGAAGCAGTCAGTGCAATATTAAATAGCCAGGTGGTAGAGGGTATTTGCTCGTCTGGATGGCTACCACCCCTGGCCTAGGATTTGTCGCCGTAAACAACTTGTGTTGTGTTCCGGCTTTAGTGGGCAAATTCCAGTCCCTGTTTAAAGAGCGGCAGCATATTAGTATCATCTTTGGTGTTGCAAATATCCATAAGCGATGGTAACCGCTTTCCATCAGGCGGGCCGTCTGCCTGTCTGCTGACTCGTGACATAAAAAAATAGGGTGAAATTATATTATATTAATTTGTTCTTGGCACCAGACTGCAACAATTGTCACCCTATTATTTTATTCAAAACATTAATAAATCTTGATATTTTACTTTTACTTCGCAGTCATACAATGATAATAATTTTATTATTGTTGTATGGGTGTTAAATAAATAAATAATTATCGCCAGGGAAACACATACACATTATATATCACACAGACAGACAGACCACAGTAAATAACAGAAAATGATTTTTACGAAATTTACCATGTTAAGAATCGAACCCAGAGCCTCTGCGTTTTAGTAAAATTGGCCAGTGAAGGCTTAGTCCCCTGAACCACAGGAGCCCTACTAAAATAAATAATATTTAGACATAAGTAAGTTTTCTCAATAATAACCGTAATTAAAATTAAGTTTTAACGATTTTGAGTGCGGCAATCAATTTGAGTTTTATTTCGTCCTTTCAGTCACTTTTAAGTAGCCGTGATCAATTTACATCTTTGTCTACCGTGATGACGGCTACTGAAAGTGGCGCTTAAAAGGAAATTCCTTCTAATATTATAAATGCGAAAGTAACTCTGTCAGTCTGTCTGTTGCTCTTTCACGGAAAAACTACTGGACCGATTTGGCTGAAGCTCAGTATATATATAATATGCCGAGGATGAACATAGGATATTTTTATCCCGAAAAATGGGGTAGTTTTCGGGATAAAAATATATTTGTCTCTCTATTTGTTATGCTGTTTATGTAGTTTACAGATAGATAGACGGGGGATAGATAAATAAAACTATCACGGTTTGAAATAAGGGATGAAAGTTTGTATGGGATATCAATCATCTCTCAAGTTTATAGATATAAAAATTCATAATACAAAAATGCGATAATATTTACCAACAATTACTTGCACTAATACAAAGGATGTACATTGTTTTATAAAAAAAAGACATGACAAATGCAGTAATCACTTATAGGCAAACACTACATGCAATTTAATATTTTGTAGTTTGAATAAACTATAATATAATTAATTTAAAAAAAAAGAAAAAAGATATAAGGCTTTAATAGCTATTAAATTTCAAACATAAAGAAATTTAAAAAAAGAGAAGTTAATTAGCAATGTGGGATGCAATAATTCGACGAAATTTGTAATATGAATTTGCATGCAGATCAGTAATATCACTATAAAGGTTTATTAGTTTACATAGTCTAGGTATGGGAGAGTTGGCGCCAAGAACCGTGCGACGTAAAGGCGGACATAGAGGCGTGATAGGTGTTCGAGGGCATCTAGTCGGTACTTTAAAACTAAAGCTATTAAGCAAATCGGGACAGTCAATCAATCCATTAAATAGTTTAAACAAAAATTGCATATCCAAAATATCCCTGCGTTTGTTTAAAGAAAATATTTTAAAATGCAGCAGCCTATCCTTATATGAGAATGATCTTCGCGCCCTTCCTATGCGAGATGCAAGATGCCAAAGAACAAGATGTCTCTCTTAAAACAAGAGGTACGCACTTGAGGTACATCCGTGGCTCAGCCGCGGGGTAAACGCTTGTACTAAATAATATATTAATAAATTATATTAATAATAATGTATTAATAAAATCTGTAGCAAAATTTGTACGTCGAATACCTATTCCATGTACCATGTTTTTGTACAATAAATGATTGTGATGATTGTTTTGTTTTACAAGCTTTTATTTAACTTGCAATGGATGTACCTATGTATGTATGTAAGTTCGGGTGGAATCTTGCAAGTTAAATTTTACCAACTTCCCGGTTTTGGATTGAGCTGAAATTTTGCACGCATATGTATATCGCGTGACAATGCAATAATATGGTACTATGGAGCTGATTTGATGATGGAGTCGGAAGATGACCATAGGAACTCCTGTACTAAACAAGATAGACCTGTCGTGTTTGGGCTCGTTTTACTTGTCTTGGCCAGCACTCTGCGGCTACATGATCTCAAAAGCTTGTATTTAAAAACCTTTTTAAAAAACAAGTTTTATGTCTTTTAATTTCACTAAGTGCCATTTATTGGGTAGGGTGACAAAGATGGCATAGTTTACCCTAATTAAAATAGTAAAGTATGTATATACTTACCATAAGTATACAAACAGTTGTAACCACAATAGGCCGCACATTCAATTATTCCGTCGGGCTTTCTCGTGACCAAAAAATTACACGAGACCCATAAAACCATAACATGGAAGCCATGTAATGGCCGTGCATGTTACATTAGGATATTTTATTCAATGGGATCGATACACCGACACGATTGATTCCGCCCAATGACGCGACCTTTCAATTATATTTCGTTGTCGAGGCAATTTAAACTCGCTGTTAAAATAATAACGATTGATGGAAGTTACGAATGAATGTAAATGCTTTCTCAAACAAAAATGAAGATTGACGTGATAGAGTCAGGCTGGAGTCATTATCTTCATTCATTTAGGGACAGATCGCTCAGTGATACCACGCTCATACAGGATATCGGCGTGAAACAGGATTAAGCTAATCGTATTTCGTACGAGCAGTGAGACTTCCGATTGCCCACTTCCCCCTTCGGCTATCTTCTTTTTTTTAAAGTGAAATTTCTTTAGAACCGTTGTGATTTGAAAATCGACGAAAGTGACACTAAAAAGAAATAAACACATAAAATTCAACCTTATTTAATTCAAAATAGAACACATTTTTCTTTACCAGTTAGTATTAATTTACAGTTTATATAAAACATAAAAGATTTCAAATGAATTTTAGCTTTATTTGTATACACTTAAGCTAGATATTCTTTTATACGTATATCAAAGGAAATTATGCGTAATAGTGCATTGAATTTTAAAGTTTATATTAGTGACTTAAAGTGTAAATTAGATTGAATTTTTGGAATTATAATATGTTGACGGACGTAGGCTAAAGGAATTATATGTATATCGGCTGGGCGTAACTATGTTCTAAATCTCAGCCTTTCCAACACATTCAAAGCGCAGGGTCGTCAGGGAGGAGGGGGTTTTTAGTGGGTATTGGGGTTGCTCGCCCGTGCAGCAACGTTCGGAGTCTTCCACACTATTCTGTGACGTCGATCGCGGACGGAGCGCTGCCAAGAGCATACTATTGCTGCAGTGTTATCGCCCCCGACCGACGCGTGTCGTTCCCCTAGCAACGACCCAGTTTGTGCGTAAATCGGTTAAGCATTCTCCCTCGCCTCAAAACCAAAAAAAAAAAAAATTATATGTATATTAATAAAAATTAGAGAAGAATTATCTGTGAGTACGTTCTCTAAAGATTTACTTCTACTGCATGTGAACTACACACACACACACACACACACACACACACACACACACACACACACACACACACACACACACACACACACACACACACACACACACACACAGAGACTCACTCAAAATATTTTAATGAGGGGAATCCGTTTGAGGACTATCCATCGCGGCGAAAACGTGATAGGAAGTGTGGGATTCACCAAGTTGGGGTGGCACTAGCACCGCAAGCAAGAAGTGTTATTGCCACGCCGCGGTAAGAGATATCCACTAAAACCTCTCGGTGTTCCGTACTTTGCCTTTATCCCAGGGCCACAAGTATTTGGCTTCGCCAAGGAGTAGGCGGGACGGGAACGTCAGCGTACGTCCTTGCTCCGCTCCCGCCAAAGGAGGACGCGTCGCTGCCGGAGGGCGTGAGTAGACCTCCGGCCGCCATAAGCGGGCAGCACGGGTGGCTCCCTTGGGGTAAGCGTTCCCACTCAACGTTAATGCCGCCAAGATGGAGGCACGTCAGTTTTCACGTCTCCGCACGCACTCACATCTCCTCTCATGAGGAAGGGCACAAACCGCCCCACGCACAGAGAGCATGAAGTCACTGACGGCTCCCCCCTCTCCGCGGTGCGGCAATAGCATTTTTTGCTTGCGGTGCTAGTGCCACCCCAACATAGAGAATGCTACACTCCCCACCACATTTCCGCCGTGGATGGTCCTCAAACGGATTTACCCTTGTTAAAAAAGATAGCCCATCAGCCAGTCTGCTGTAAACTACATACATACATACATACATAACTTCACGCCAGTTCCCTTGCGGGGTAGGCACGAACAACAGAGCGCCATTTAGGCTTATTCTTACACACCTCACTTGCTTCTTTGACATTCATAACTCTTGTCATGCACGCTCGTCTGTTCTTAAGGCTCCTAACATCACCTTCTGCTAGTACACGATCAATTTGATCATGGAAAGTGTGTCGTGGCCTTCCACGACTTCTGCATCCATCCACTTTTGCATTGTATATCTGTTTATTCATTCTTCATTCATGCTGTAAACTAGTTATAAAAAAAATAATCAATTTGGAACCAATTAAGAAATATGTAACTTACAAAAAGCACTTGCATAGCAAATTTGTAACCTTACAAAAAGCAGATTTGCATGCAATTTTCTACATTTGAATTTCATATTTTCGATTCCGGTAATTTACATAACAAATTATAGCAATTTTCATACACAGGTACGGAAATAAAGCTATTGAAGTTTGATATTACAAAATACATAGCTATTGTAATTTGTGCTGTCACAAAATTGTAACCGACAGAAGGTTAACTAAGCAAGTTAAGTTAAGTTTAAGTTTATGCACTCGCTTTCGATTGTAGTATTGTAGGTCTAAAATAAATGTTGACACTTTGTAAACGTTTAGATTTGATTATGTTAAATAAATAATATCTTCGATATAATCGTTAAGTTGATATCAATTTATTATTGAATTATTGCTTCGTAAATAACACTGTAAACTAGCTTTGCATACGTATATACCAATTATGAGTATTATCAAGCTATTATGATTGAAAAGATAAGTCTATAATGTATTAGATGTATAAAAGAAAAAATTAATATATTTCTATAGTTTGTAGAACGGATTTTACTATAATATAAAACTAACCTAAAATCGCAATACACGTCCGTCTTATCTGTATTACAGTCTTTTCATAGAGACCTGAAATTTGTCGGTGCCATACATAATATGTATGTACGCACAGTATATAACTGCATCGCTTCCAGCCCATTCAGGCGTTTAGACATCGGTTTAGACAGTGCAACATCAAGATATTTGTTTCCGAGCTTTCCATATATTGGCTTTCTGTAGTTTAATGTTTTGTGGTACTGACGCAAGACGTAGTCGTGTTAACTTCTCGAGCAAACAATTCGCAACTTTGACATGATCCTGTGTTCGAGAAATAATTACACTTGTTGTTCATTTCTTAAGGCTATTACACAACATATTTATAATAATAATGCTGGTAAAACCGATTTCGGTTATATTGTCCGCTATACATTGAAGCAATGATGATGAAGCATTGAACACGCGACAACATTGAACATCCGACTGTGACCATACTTCCATAATGCAGATATTAGATTGATCAACCAAATTGAATCAATTTATTATATTAGGTATTCAATGACATTGAATGATTCAAGTTTGTGTTTATACGGGTAACTTTCATTGATTCATTAAATTGAAAGGCAAAAATTAACCCTGTAGTATTGGCTTAACGATCACATTATAGACAGAGAAGTATCTTGTCACACTAATAATTTTGCAGCTGTGCGCTTTTAATCACTTAGCTTTATAGTCGCTTGTCATACATACCATCATACATGTATACAAGATTATGTTTAATTAAATATTTACTAGCATCTCTATGCGACTATTGTTAATTTACAAACTGTAAATTTATGTTAATATGACGGGCCAGTAGTGTAGATTGTCGAAAATCACATTAACAAATTATTTCCTCAAATTTTCAGAACTACTTCAGATAATTTAAATTACGTTTTAATGGTTTTAAGCGCAACATTTTATTTGATTGTTATTTAGACGTTTCGGCTACTTTTCAGTAGCCTTGATTGCGGAAGATAAAGATGTCAAATGTCAACGAGTAATGCTAAAGGTATTATTTAGCCTACCCTCAACTTATTCATTTTAATTTTAAAAGTGGTCGAAACGTCGGATTTTTTTTTAAATAAATTGTCATATTAATAACCTATTGTTGGGATAGGAATGTTTCATTCTTGGATCCCGCGGACTTCTCCCCCCCCTGTTGCTGAAGAGGGCCTCCTCCCCCACAGCACGTTCTGGGCTCGTCAGACAAGCCTTGGAACATCATGGATTCAGTACTTAATGATCTAGTTTTTGAGGCGTCCCGTAAAAGCATTAAGATAGGGGCGCAGGATTAGGTTTAGTGAGTAGTTTTACGCCCGTCGTCCCTGGGGCTACCGCATTGGAGGTTGCGTTGGGTATACCGCCGATCAAAAGTCCCACACATCCCTCGGTGTAAAGCTTTCCCCCAGTCCCGAGGATGGTGTTCCAAGAAAAGACATTCCCTGCGTCATAAAAAAAATTGATAGATAGATAATACTTTCTTATACACCAATACAAAAATGAACTTAAAGACTAAAATTATATCTAATTATGTACAAAGGGCGGTCTTCCCGCTAAAAAGCGATCTCTTCCAGACATATATATATATATATATAATTAAGATATATATATGGCGATATATATGTATACGTATACATATATATATCGTCATATAGTACTATATATTATATATATATATATTTATATAATATATATATATATAAAATATGCAAGAAGTGTGTAAGAATAAGCCTAAATGGCACTCTGTTGTTCGTGCCTACCCCGCAAGGGAACTGGCGTGAAGTTATGTATGTATGTATGTATGTATATGCAGAAATTTTATATATAAAATAGATATATACTTAATATACATACCATATAAATACATATCTACAAAATATATAAATGTTTATATATGATATTATATTATATATGATACTTATCATTCGTGCAGGAACGGAGAAAGAATACAATTTCCTGCGGCCGGGCGGCCTGTCGTAAGAGGCGACTTAACAATCCACATCCAGGTGGTAGGGCATTTGCCTGACTGGATGGCTACCACCCCTGGTCTAAAGTATGTTGCCATAACAACCTTGAGTTGTGTTCCGGCATTAGTGACCAGGTTCCAGTCTCCCTTAAGAGAGCAGCAGCGCATTTGTAGCAACTTTGGTGTTGCAAATGTCCATAGGCGATGGTAACCGCTATCCATTAAGTGGGCCGTCTGCCTGTCTGCTGATCTCCTGCAATAAAAAAAAAATGAATTTAAATATCATATTCTAACGAGGGGTAGTCTTTTTTTGTCATAGTTTTAATTGTCAGCGCAGCGCGTTCCACAGCTGTTGCTTCATTCTTAAGAGGACATATGATATACCCACCGTGTATTATCCAACGTGTAATCCAATCCAAATTTGCGGGTTTCACACATTGAGTCTTGATGTATAGATTTCCTTACATGTTCCTTTCACTACCAGTACGTGGTTATTGTAACATGCACCTAGTATTTTCTTAAGTTTTCGCGATTTGTATGCATAATAAAACTACGTTTTAACGGTTTTAAGCGCGGTAATTTTATTTGATTTTGGTTTTTTCGACGTTTCGGCCACTTTTCAGTGGCCGTGATCACGGAAGAGAAAGATGTTAAGTGTCAACGAGTATTGTCTTCCGTGATCACGGCCACTGTAAAGTGGCCGAAACGTCGGAAAACCCAAAATCAAATAAAATTACCGCGCTTAAAACCGTTAAAACGTAGTTTTATTACATAAGCACCTAGGTTCAGAAAAATTACTCTGATATGCCCCTCTCTAGAATTCGATCTCTTTTTGAATTATATATAGGTGCCTTAGGTAGTAAGGACATTACGAGTGTTTACGTCATGTTAACTCACTTTTTTGTATAAATTATCTAACTATTTATTACACTCTAGCGGCCCCGGCAGACGTTGTCCTGCTCTGAAAAAATAAAAATCTAGGACCCGATCTCAGCGCCACCTACCGGTTACAATTGTGGATTTAAACCATCCGGGAACCCACTCAAACACATAAAAACAAAATCACCAAAATCGCTCCAGGTGATTAGGAGGATTCTAGAACCCGATCTCAGCGTCACCTACCGGGTCTAATTGTAAATCTAAACCATCCGGGAACCCACTCAAACACCCAAAAACAAAATCACCAAAATCGGTCCAGGTGATTAGGAGGATTCTAGAACCCGATCTCAGCGCTACCTACCGGTTCCAACGGGATAAAAAGTATCCTGTGTCCGTCTCCTGGTTCTAAGCTATCTCCCCACCAATCTTCAGCCAAATCAGTACAGCCGTTCTTGAGTTATAAATAGTGTAACTAACACGACTTTCTTTTTATATACTTATATATAGATTACAAACAAAATTAAACAAAAAAATTATAATTGATTTGTGTTTACAAAAAATATGAATTTTTAACTTACTTTACTAGTGTATATTTTATATTAATTATAGTGTATTGGTCATATTATACACCGACCACAATACAGGTAAAAAATTAAGTGACATTCTCGCTGTGTCGAACCACGTTTCAGCACAGCAATGTACTGAGTGCCAACCTCATTTTTGAAACTGCGGCATACAATTTCTGTATATGTTTTCTTTTAATTTGTTTATCTCGTGTATGTTGCATTATGGAAATAAATATATTCTTTCTTTCTTTCTTAATTTTGATATTTAAAATGAAGCGTTTCAGTACTGAAGTCGAATGTTATACTTGGTTCAGTGCCTAACTTTACAAGTTTCACTTGTAAAAGGGTTAAATTTAACTTAATTTTCGTCTACCTTATCTCGATCTTACTTTTACAGGTGTAATATACACAGCAGTAAATTTTCTGTTATGATAAGAAATCTTTGTCCTCATTCCCTCAGTTCTAAGGAATAATTACAGGGATGTATATCAAAATAAAATTTTATAGGATACTTAATTAAAGTTGCGATAGTACAACTGTTATACTACTTAAAAATTTTGTACCTTGCTAGTTTTTTTTTTGTTGCAACTGGATTTCTGAAATGAAACTTCTTTAGAATCGTGATTTGAAACTCGATGAAATAAAAAAGCGACACTAAAAAGAGCTAAACACATAAATCTATAGGACTAAGTCTGTGGCAGAATGAGATACGAGTTTACATTGTGCAGCACAGAGAGAGAGTCAATAAGACCGATGATTAAACATAGGTCCAATTTGGACCGACATAAAACTGATAATAATATATTTTTAGATTAAACCAGTGAAAAATTGAAAGCGATACTTTAGAAGTTTATTTTGAATTATAATATGCTGACGGATATAGGCTAAAGGAATTTATATTTATATTAATAAAAGTTAGAGAAGAATTATCTGTGAGTATACTGTAATACTTGCAACAACTCAGAAGGGTTTGTGGTAGTAAAAGAACAGCAACTGGTCACAATACTTTATAATCAGAAAACCTTATGGTTTTAACACATTACAGACACTAACTTTTAACACTCGACAAACAGTTTTAGAACATCGCCATCTCCCCAACAATTTCAACAGTATAAGAAACTTAGCATATTGCCACAACCGATAATGGATTGAATTCATTGATAAACTATTTTAATTAAAGGGTTATGCATGACAAGAATTATTAAATTATTGTTTGGAAATTTTAGATAACACTTTATACAATATATTATATAAAACACACTTAGAGTTTTACATGTAATAAAACAAACCGAACACAGTATAAATCTATCGCGTCTGCCAACATGAAAACAAAATGTAGTGAATACCGTCTATATACAATTGAGAGAATTTGAATTATAATCTGTACACAATCACCACATATAAGATATAAACATTCCTACATTAAATCATGTTAAATTATAGAGAACTATTCACTCTATACAAAACAGGCGCTAATCACCAAATAAATAAAAATATAACATTATTATTCATTTAAGGAAATGGTCGATTGTATCGTTTAGAAATAAGAGGGTACATAACAAAATTAATTATTAACTTTAAAAAGAAACACGACAAGGACAACTATGCTACTAAATAACTGTAACAATATTCTCTGAAGTTTTTTATTTCTATTGCGGGTGAATTTTTTTTATTGCATGAGGTCTTGAGTTCAGATCGTTCACCTGATGCAAAGCGGTTATCATCGTATCGGCCATATTTGTAATACCAAAAGCGTTACAAATGCGCTACTGCTCTCTTTAGGGATACTGGAACCTGGCAACTAATGCCCGAACACAACTCAAGGTTGTTACGGCAGCATACTCTACACCAGGGGTGTTAGCCATCCAGACAGGCAAATACCCTACCACCTGGCTATGGGTTGGTTTGTCGTCTTTTACGACAAGCCGCCTGGCCGCGGGAAATTGTATTCTTTCTCCGTTCCTACGTGGATAAAACATTATACTAAACTATCGTTTTGTTTTATGAATTTTAATGTTTGGTTCTACTCCATCCTTTCTATCCCATTCCTCCTGTCTGACCCATGTCTCCTCTTTTTTGTAGCGTCTAAATGCTGGCAAAGCGTTGGCTTCGCCCCAGCTGTAGCAAAAGTTTGGAGGTAACCACTTTCCATGAGCTAGGAAGTCTGCCTGTTTGCCAGTTTCGCAATAAATAAAAATCTCCTAAATAGTATTATAGCCCTTTGTTCCTGCCTTTACATGAAATGACTCTAAATAATTTACTTTATGAAAAAAAGATGGCTTCTATGGTTGAGCGGGCTAAGTTTTAGCCGGCCGAACTCGCTGAAACGCGGAAGCTCCGGGTTCAATTCCTGGCATGGTAAATTTAATATTGTCTGGGTGTCTGGGACGGCCCCAGAGTAGTCCGTTGTATATCAACCATGACATATGTGTTATTATAAATTTATTATTATTATAAATATACATTCTTTCATTATTATAATATATATCTTTGAAGATCACGGGCCATAAAAATGACCCGGACTTTAGGAGGGCTTGCGTGGGGCCATGAGAAAGCCAACATGTAGAGGCCCCTTGAAAAATTTAATGTAAATGTGGCGTGACACTGACCGGCGATTATCCCTGTCTACACCACATAGTAATGCACCCAAGGACAAGCCCCTACCAGTGTAGGACTATTGTTGGAAATGAAAACAAAAATACCGGGCTATTGGGGTGAATGGTACTAGGGGTCTGGGAATATGGGGACTATGGCCTATGTCTGCCCGTCGCAATGTTCGGGGAATATGGAAAAATGGGCAGACGGTGACTCGCCACTCCCTGCATGGGTCCCAAAAAATGCCATAGAAGACAGAGGCAACATGGGTGTGAGTGGCTAAGGGTTGTCGAGAGGTGGACTGCAGGTTCACCGAAGCTACTTTCGACGTTAGGCCATTTATCGCTTCCACCCCTGGAGCTTAAGTCTTAGCTCTAGTGATCTCCACTCCGTACCGGCTGGCTAAGGCAAGCACGGAGGCGGGATCCTTGCCTTCGCCCTCGGAGTCAAGTCCGAGGTGTCGCTACTCACCCAAGGTTTCGCTACAAAGCCCTCTTGCGGGTTATTATTAATATTATGTATTTGTTTACATTATTTCTACCGTTCCTTGAAATAGACTGTAGTTATATAATAACTAGCTGTGCCCGCGACGTCGTCCGCGTGGAATTTGCTTTCAAAACCTTCCGATTTTGAAACATTCTTCATTGGTGCTCCGCTCCTATTGGTCTTAGCGTGATGCCTTATAGCCTTCCTCGATAAATGGGCTATCCAACACTGAAAGAATTTTTCAAATCAGACCAGTAGTAGTTCCTGAGATTAGCGCGTTAAATCAAACAATATTAGTATATTTGGCTACAATACTAATACTTACATTTTAAATATCGCGATATCTTTTGAATGAAACGTCCGAATTGAATAATTCAAAAAGTTCTAGAAAGGTATTGAATTCGCCTTGAATATAGAGTAATTTATTTTGATAAGGATTAATACCAAGGTACAAAATAAAGAGTTTTTGAAGCGACGGCATTTCAATTATTTAAAAAAATAAAAGAAAATACTTATTGTGAGATAACTACAATCGTTAGACATATAGTTACGTGATATTTTTTGTAGACAATTATATGTTCTGCAAAGTGGTACTACATTGTTTTGTTCTATAATTAATACTTTTCGCAGCACACGCCGTGTGAGGATTTTTTCGGGTCATTTTTTTACACCTTGAGTTACATTATTGGACTTTTAGTAAGGATCCCTAATTTTTTTGAAAATTTAAAATAGCCTATAGCCTTCTTAGATAAATGTACTATTCAACACTGAAAGAATTTTTCAAATCGGCCCAGCGGTTCCTGAGATTAGCGCGTTTAAACAAACGAACAAACAGTCTCTTCAGCTTTATAATATTAGTATAATAATAAAATAAATAATCCATGCACATTTGGGAACTTCATCCGCATACACGAAATTCAATACATACTGTGTCTAATTATACTTATATGAATGCTGTGCGAGCAATCGGGTGTGTAATGTAATGGAGGTTTCCTGCCTATACTCCCTTGAAATTCAGTTAGGCCGCGTTAAATTAAATCCATTCACTCGCGCCGATGTCACGTCATATCCGATTTTCCTGTTCAGACTTTGAAATAATTTGCCATTTAAATTTTGTATTATTAGTATGTAAACCCGGCGAAACTTTGTTTTGGCTCAGTATGATATTAATTATTTAGGAAGTCAGTCAAATAATTGATTGCATAAAAACATGGTAGATATTCAAAATAGACGTTAACAATATTTTAAAAAAGCTACCTACATTTGTTTTGCCTATTCAGCGTGTAATTCTCTGTCACTATAGTACAAATACATACAGGTAATTTAGCTTCGCGACGATTTTGCGTTTGTAGTAGTGTACGGTTAGCATATAAATAAAGAAACTAATAGTTTTCATACATTTTTATAGGCAGGTACTTCACTTGAAACTAATAATATTAAACGATATTAAAATAATGGATATTTATATTAAAGGTAGTGTTACAACCTAGGCGCCGACAAAGACAAATTCCACGTACCGACTGTAAAAGCACATTTTATTACCTGTCTGCATTTGAACTAAATTGTAATCCTTTTATGATCGTTTCTTTTGTTGACTTATTTATTGGCATACGTTTCTAATTATTGTGGAGAATAGCCTATTGTCCTAATGTACTAGCTCATTAGCATCATTAGCCAGGTGTTGCGGATTATTTTGCATTTGTGGAGTATAAAACGACGGCCTGATGGAGAGAGGGGGCAGTTGAGCGACAACGACGATCAAGGCGTAACGTGTGTACAATCGGGAATCTAATAGTGACGAACTTTGCGCGTTTTATTGAATTACGGTCTTCTGCATTTCGTTTGGATTTGTTGTTTTCGGTTATATTTGTACCTGTGTTATACGTGTTTGTATAGTTCTAATAAACTCTATAATAATTCCAACGGCATTTTAATTCGAGTCCTGTAATTCGTAACAATACAAAAAGTTTGTATATCCATCACTAACCACTACCTATCATTACACTAGCTACTACTACCCTGACTAATTAGACGATCAGGAGGACAGCTGTCATGTATAAAAAACCCTCTCCAACTTGTAGACCTACACCCACTTAGCCAGTTTTATATATATCTCTCTCACTTAATTTCAATTTCAAGTATACATGATAATTCCATATCATTTTATGTGATACTCGAAGTGCAAAATTATACCTTAGAGTATCTTCAGTCTAGTATTTGCACAAAATACCACATTCAACTCACTGTGAATCCATTTGAAATTCAAAGTGCGGTATTTAGCGATGTAACATGAGTCTTTTAACTTAAATTCAGAATTAAAACGTATTATTGTACTGAAATGAAATGTAAGTGAAAATGATAATTAGTAAATGTTAATGAAGAGTAACTTCATTCGATTTGAATTTGGCGCGCATAGTGGTTTTATCATAGTATATTAATATACTACTATAACTAGCTGGCAAAGTACGTACAACCTCAGAATCATTTCTAAGGTGAAACTAAATTGTTGTTTTTACTACACTGTAAGCATTTTTTCATATTTACTTACCTTTTAAACCTTCCCTGGACTTCCACAAATAATTCAAAACTAAAATTAGCCAAATCAGTCCAGCCGTTCTCGAGTTTTAGCGAGACTAATAAATAGCAGTTGATTTTTATATATATAAGACTAGCTGACCCGGCAAACTTCGTACCGCCTCAGAATCATTTCTAAGGTGAAGCGAAATTGTTGTTTTTACTATATTCCAATCACTGATGACCTCTGTGGTTGAGCGGGCTAAGCCTTTGCCGGCCTACCTCACTACAACGCAGAGACTCCTTGTTCGATTCCTGGTATAGCAAATTTCGGAAATGTATTTTCTTCGTTATTTACTATGGTCTGGGTGTCTGGGAACGGCCCCAGAGTAGTCCGTTGTATATTACCCATAACCCAAGCGTAACTTGCTTAATTTGGGTATATACAATATGTGTGTTTGTCTGCCGATTATTATATATATATATATATATATATATATATATATATATATACATTCATATTTACTCACCTTTTAAACCTTCCCTGGACTTCCACAGATATTTCAAAACTAAAATTAGCCAAATCAGTCCAGCCGTTCTCGAGTTTTAGCGAGACTAACGAACAGCAATTGTTATATATATATATATATATATATATATATATATGTGTGTGTGTATATGTATATATAGCACATATATATATATATATATATATATATATATATATATATATATATATATATATATATACTAATTGAATGTAACAAACCAGTGATGACAACTATTACTCGCCTCTGCTCCTATTTTTGATATAACAATATTGTGTACACGACTCCCTTCGGCACGAATAAACCGATGAGGTTTCTGTGCCACAGTTCAAATGTGTTTCTAATGTATATGAATGTAAGCATATTGGATAATAAATTTTAAAAAAGAGAACAATAGAACAAATTAACACTGTTATTTTAAAATTCCTTAACGTATTAGATTAATTGAAATTGTGAATTTATTAGCTTTAACTGTTGTTTCTCTTTTCAGGTGAGTTGCGTAATTATAAATTCACATACAAAAACAGTGTGTATCGTCTTGTATTTAATAATAAAAACTCTTTTTTCATAGCAGCCGTTAGTTATTTAACTTACTTACCATATTATATATATCAACTTAATTATGAGCAGAAGTCGACTCGAAGGTGAGACGGTACTTCACATCTCAACAGCTGCTAGTGTTGTACAAAACGCAAGTACGAGCATGTATGGAGTATTGCTCTCACCTTAGGGATGGCTCAGCCAAATATCAACTCGAAGCACTAGAGTCGATTGAGCGGAGAGCCAGGAAGCTGGTTGGCAAAGACCAGCTTTACGATGACAAAACGCAAAGTCTCGCAAATTGACGCAGGGTTGTCAGCTTATCGGTTTTCTATCGGATTCACTTCGGAGAGAGTACAGCTGAGGTCTTCGATGTGTTCCCGCCATCTCCCTTCCATCATCGGACAACCAAACGAACCGGCATGCGGCACCGATATATGGTGGATATTCCACCTATAAGAACGAAGCGCTTTGCATCTAGCTTCATCATACGCACCGCAAAGGAGTGGAACTCATTGCCGGAGTCTGTCTTTCCCGATACTTATAACCTGGTTGCCTTCAAGTCCCGTGTGAATAGCTAGCTACCTGCTAGGTAAGCGTGCTCCATCCTAGACCACCACATCTTCGCTCCACATAGGGCGAGAGTGTGATCAAACGCGAAGCTATACTACAATAAAAAAGTACACGTTAAATAAAATTCTTAATAAATTTCAATAATACTTGACTTAAAATTCTAAAGCTTTTATTTTAAATTCGACTTGAGAATATATTTTGATAGTCATATAATAATTTAAAATATTCTTTATCGTCTTTATCGTTAGGTTGCCTGAAGGCTATTGTTTTAAGCGATAAGGGCAGGCAGCCTTGTTTATACCATGGCAATATTGTAATCGTATATGTATTTTTTTTTATAATTGTTTATTTGGTGAGCAATAAAGTGTTGTCTATCTATCTTATTATATAAGTTAACTAGGATATGTCCGCGACTTCATCCACTCTTGACTTGAAATTCCTTGAAATTGAAACATGTTTTTGTTCAATATTGACCTCATTTAAATTAAATAGACATTTTATGTAATTTTCGTATAATTGTGATATATTTTTTATTGTAATTAACTGTTTGAGGCAATTTTTATTTTTATTATATAAATTATTTTTTTGTGAAAACTTGATTGATGTATGTATTAATTTTGTGTTTTATATTTATGAATATTAATTATTGTATGTTTCTCAAACAAATTAAATAATAAATAAATAAATTCCCGGGACACAAAATATCGCAGTATTTGAAAAAGAACGTAAGCTATCGTTTTAGTATTAGCTCAGCGGACAGGCAAACGGCCCACTTGATGGAAAGCGGTTACCATCGCCTATGGACATTTGCAACACCAAAGGTGCTAAAAATGCGCTGCTGCTCTCTTAAGGGAAACTGAAACCTGGTCACTGATGCCGGAACACAACTCAAGGTTGTTATGGCTATACTTTAGACCAGGGTAGCAGCCATCCAGTCGGGCAAATGCCCTACCACCTGGCTGTGGGTTGTTTTGTCGTCTCTTACGACAGGCCACCCGGCCGCAGGAAATTGTATTCTTTCTCCGTTCCTGCACGGACCAATAAAAATTTGGCTATACGAGGTTGCTCTTAGCTAAATTAGTTTTTGATCAGAGCCTTTGTTAGTTTTTCCTATTATGGGACGAATGTGTTTTGTGCTCCTTTTTGTTGCGTACATTTATTAAAGTATTACGAGAGTATGAGGATTACTAAATACAATGAATTTTTTATAGGATTCTAGATCCTAAACACTTGTTATTCTTTTAATATAGATGTAAACTAGTAGTGCGTGCGAAACTTCGTTCGCGTTGTCATTGCGATGCTCCTTAGAGATTTGCAACGGCTGTACAAAAAAAAAACACAAGCACTGAAATAACGTCATTTTACGGGATAAAAAGTATCCTAAGTGTTCACCCGGGATACATCCTAGCTCTGTGTCGAGTTTGATTTAAATCAGTTTAGTAGTTTTCACGTGATGACAGACAAACATTCTTACATTTTCGGAACCCGTTGGACCGATTTGGTTCCTCTAATTTTGTTTTCATTTTTAAATTCATGCATAGGCATTATAGGTTACTCTCTATGTTTGTATTCATCAACACTTCGTAGTAATAAGTGTATAAAGTAAGTAGTGTATACAATCTGAGTATGATTCGAAGTCGAGCCCAGGTCATTGTGATGAGACATCAATGCTTTTCACACTGAATTGAGACGATTTTTAATCAAATAATGGTTGAAAAATAGATTTAATTTTTACTAGCAATCTTCCTTACAGCGCCATCTAGTAAAATCAATCTGTACACTTGACTTATTACACACTAGACATATTACATGCTACTGGACACTAGATGGCATATCTACTGATATCGATAATATTTGAAAATTACATAGGTAACTCGTTGGTAATTAGCCAGAAATAATCAACAGCATCGAGTTCTCATTGCCATTACGAGTGTATTATACAATGTTATATAATATACTAGGATATGCGCGTGACTTGAAACCACGCTTCACTTGAAATTCCCGTAAAAAAAGTAGTACAGACGAACAGATAAACAGGCAAATAGACAAGAAATCTAAAAATAAATCTCCATCTTTTATAATAGTCTATTCCAGTTTTTTAATAGCTTCAATAAACAGACACAGCATGTTTAGAATTATATTCTCTCTCTCTCTCTCTCTCTCTCTCTCTCTCTCTCTCTTTCTCTCTATTCAGACACACCAAAAAAATATTATTTGAAAATATTTGGCTCCACATAAATATTCCACCAACACCGCGAGACTACTAAGGAAACGTTTTGCAATTGTATAACATTGTTTTAAGGTGCTCTCTCACCTCTCTTACATTACCTCGCCTGTAATGTAACTTTACAGATCCGAGACTACATCAGTGAAGGAGGAGAGCCGAGCATTACAGTCTGACATTGTGGATTCAAATAAAGGTTCAAAATCGAACCATAAATGTTTCGTTACAGGCGAATGCTCGTCAGTCAGAGAGGCAGTATTGTAACATAATGCTCAAAATCGAATTAAAAGTATTAAATTACAGGCGAATGCTCGCGGTGAGGGAGCACATTAACATTAAAATTCACCCCTTTCGTTGCACAAAGGGTGGAATTAAATACAGACGCTAAGACAAATACGAGCACGTATAATGAACTCAAATAAAACTGCAATACTTTATTGCGAACTAGCCTAGCTCTCGGCTGCCCTTTCATTAGAACATTCCGCAAATAAACCACACGAGTATGTTTCACAGCAAGCCTAATAAAAATTTCTCAGTGACCCTTTACTTGAATGAACGAAGTATTTATAGACTTTTATATTGCTTACCATTTTGCTGCCTCGCAAAATGGCGTAATAAGATCCCACGCAGTTATTACAATATGCTAATTTAGGGAAATTTCTGTATTAGAAGGTGATATATATAAGAAAAAAATTATAAGAAAGGTGCCAGAATTTGCCAGGTGGTAGGGCATTTGCCCGACTGGATGGCTACCACCCCTGGTCTAAAGTATGTCTCCAGAACAACCTTGAGTTGTGTTCCGGCATTAGTGACCAGGTTCCAGTCTCCCTTAAGAGAGCAGCAGCGCATTTGTAGCACCTTTGGTGTTGTAAATGTCAATAGGCGATGGTAACCGCTATCCATCAAGTGGGCCGTCTGTCTGTCTGCTGAACTCCTGCAATAAAAAACAAAAAAAAAACACGATGGCCACTTGATTTACAATACAATACAATACTCTTTATTGTACACAAACATTACAGAGGAAAAATACACAATTAGCTGTCGTTGAAATAGTTACTAACAATAAGAGAAAATAATTATAGCTATAAAAATATATACATACATAGAGTTTCAAAACTAGAATAAACACGTTATACAGTTAGATAGTGCTCCTTCACAAGTCTGATCTAAAGTAGTTTGATAGTATTTTAACATAGAATCTTAATAAAAAGTTAGTAGTTATAAAGCAATGAGAACAAAAATTACAAAGGCGAAGTACGAAGAGTAAAGAAGCGAAGTACGAAGAGTAAAGAAGTGAAGTAAATCCGTTATTACCGCCCTATACTGATTTAGCGATTAGAAATAGAGGTTGTGTGTAGCCTAGCCAAGGTAAAAGAATATTGTTACGTGCGAGCGGGAGTACGGACTTAGGATTAAAAGGAAACACTAGTTGAAACGAAATTCCTTATCGCGCGTTGTGAAAGGGGGCTAGACGGAAAAAACTCTTACGAAAAGTTGTCACGACACTTTTTGCTATAGTAAGCTATTGTAAGCTGTTTTTATTATTATATATATATATATATAATTTATTTTCGTTTCGTCTTTCTATTTCGCATTGAACAGTGTGGTGTCGCGACGATTATTTTTGTTGAGTGTATACAGGTTTTTTGTACATAATAAATAATAAAAAATAGAATCCCAAACATATGTTTCATACTTCAGTTATCACAAGCCAATTATTACTAAAATTGAGCCTACTGATTAAGTTTATATTACATTATATTTGTTAATAATATTTTTTTTTATTATAACTTAAATAAAAAAATTACAATTCCTTCTCTAATTATTATTATACAATTTCAACTTTAATGCAATGGAATAAAATCTAAAATATCAATTAGTGTAATAATATACGCTGTTTTTGATACTATTTGTTTGTTTATGTATTTCTTTCTATACATAGGTTTTTGATAAAATTGCGATGGTTTTCGATGCTTATCGACACACCTTTTGAGACGTTTTGAGAATTTTCAAGACATTTTAGGAGAACTTCGTTCCAAACATGTGTCCCAAAGACACCTCATTAGTTTTTTTTTTAACTAAATGATTTTATTGACTTATACAGCCGTACGTGATTCTTCTCCGCAGAGTTGCCCCCACACGCACAACTTACGACGCACTATCCCGACGATAAGATGTCTCGTAGATATTGCGTAGACCACCTCTTGCAGCTGCGGTGTTCACTTCCGAATTTACCGCGCGTAGCTCGTTTCTGGACCTTCTTTTAAACTACGCTAAACTCCTCCTTCATTGAATTGCCCACTAAACTTTTCACTAAACTCACTGTCTTTTATTAAACTTCTTTTCCAACTCTTTCGTATCGCACTTGTCGCTTCGCTGTCTTGAACTGAACTCTCCGGTAGGCGCGCCTTACGCTGTTTATATACCCGGAAGAATCTTCTGGAACCCATAATTTCGATCTTCTTTTCGTTATTTTTTTTTTATTGCATGAGTTCAGCAGACAGGCAGACGGCCCACTTGATGGAAAGCGGTTACCATCGCCTATGGACATTTGCACCACCAAAGTTGCTACAAATGCGCTGCTGCTCTCTTAAGGGAGACTGGAACCTGGTCACTAATGCCGGAACACAACTCAAGGTTGTTATGGCGACATACTTTAGACCAGGTGTGGTACCCATCCAGTCGGGCAAACTCCCTACCACCTGGCTGTGGGTTGTTTTGTCGCCTCTTACGACAGGCCGCCCGGCCGCAGGAAATTTTATTCTTTCTCCGTTCCTGCACGGATAAATTCTTTTATTTACTATTTATGCCTTTCTAAACAACTATCTATCTCTGTCTTTTCCTTCCCGAACTTTCTATTTCAGAGCTTTCGTTCATCATCTGTCCCTTTCTAACATCTATCTATGTCTGTCTTTTTCTTCCCGAACCTTCTATTCTAGAACTTTCGTTGGTCGTCTATCCCTTTCTAAAATGTATCTGTCCTTGTCTGTTCCTTCCAGAATCTTCTATCTTTTTCTAAAAGTCTCGAAACCGACTTACGCTGCCAGTTCTGTCTAAGTTCTGTTCTCGGTCGGCACAATATTCTTTTTGATAAGAAAATTCAAAATAACTTGATGTGTTTGTTTCATTACTATGATATTCTTCGCGGTTAGCACATGGCAATTGTAACAATAAGCACATGAGATCAGAAACTGCCTAAAGAATGCACGCTTAACGCTGCTTTGGATCTAATGTGTAGGTAATTCTCAGTTTTTGTTCCTTTTTTAAACGTAATATGTAATTATTGTAAGTACGATGCAATTCTTTAAAATAAAAACTTTTATTTCATTCTTTCAGGTCAGGAATCAACTCCCGCCCTTTTAGTTTATGAGACGAGTGTTCTAACCAATAAGCAACCACATTGTCTTTGTTCGATAAAGCCAATTCGTATATTTATCACTGATTTCGTAAACTGTAACTCTATCTTTGTCAGTAAATATCATTACAGTTTTCATGAAAGTTGAACTTCAGTGATTCACCGTGCCATCGGTCAACGACAGTTTCCTTCGGCAATTTTCTCTGAGGATATAACATCGATCATTCGCCAATAAAAGTAGTTTAAGTGAAATCAATCTCGCTTACCCATTAGCTTCATTTGATATCTTGGTGTTGATAAATGACATTCTAGAATATAACAGAATGTTCTTTATCTATAATATTATAAAATTCTAAGCATGCAGTGTCTGTACATTGAAGCTATTAAAAAAATAATAACTGGAATGAACTATATAAACGATGGAGAAAACGATGCATTTTTTAATTATTTTTTTTTTGATGCCTCTTTGTCTTCCGTGACCACGGCCACTGAAAAGTGGCCGAAACGTCGGAAAAAAACAAAATCAAATAAAATTACCGCGTTTGAAACCGTTAAAACGTAGTTTTATTACGTATACAAGTCGCGAAAACTTAAGAAAACATTAAAAGAGTATATATGCCCGTGTGTGTCAAATAGAGTTATGAATGTCAAAGAGGCAAGTGAGGTGTGTAAGAATAAGCCTAAATGGCACTCTGTTGTTCGTGCCTACCCCGCGAGGGAACTGGCGTGAAGTTATGTATGTATGTATGTATGTGTCAAATACATGGTAGTGTGTAATATTTTTTTTGTTGGTTTAATGTATTTTTATACATAACTTTATAAAAAATTAGCATTCGTCGCTTCTTCTCTGTATAAACTATAAGTGTGCGAAATTACATACTCTTCCGTCCGCGCAATTTTCGTAAAAAGGGGTACAAAGTTTTTGCTTTACGTATTAATTAATATACAGGTAATAATCAGTAGACAAATACACACATTGTATATCGCCAAGCTAAGCATGTTCCGCTTGAGTTATGAATGATATACAACGGAGTACTCTCGGGCCGATGCCAGACACCTAGACCATAGTAAATTTCAGAAAGATAGTTACCATACCAGGAATCAAACCCGGAGCCTGTGAGTTCCAGCGAGTTTGGCCGACTAAGACATAGCCCGTTCAACCACAGAGGCCGTCGCAATAATATACCAATAATATAGTTTTCACAGTTCTACGTGTTATGTTACATAAATACTGCACTGACACTATTACATTTCAATTTAGAAAATCGGTATTAGTTTAGTAATAATATTCATCGTAAATTCTAAAACTTAATTAGTGCTATTCCTATGTTAATACATCGAGAGTAACTTCAATCACTGTGAATGGCTTCAACATTGCACAGCATCGAGTGTCAGTTGCACAAATGCACAGTCCATTATGCGAATGAGATCGGAGTGCTCGTCTGTTTGTTCAACAATAATGGTATCAATCGACTACCGTACTCTATTTATGTATAGATATATCTATAGAGTTAATAAATTATAATTGTTTGAATTAGAATTATAGGAGAAATTCGGAAATAGAGAAATAAACATCGTGATTCTAATAAGTACAAGATTATCCATGTATTTAACATGATACGAATACATTTTTTATAAAAAAAAAAATAGCTGAAGTTGAATAATATATACGCAAAAAAATTATATATATTAAATAAAATAAAAATACATAATTATTCTTTTATAAAAAAAAATGTCTACGGACAAGTGGAAAAACGAATCGCAATAAAATTTTCACTTGAAGTTTTACGGGCAGGTTTTCAAATTGGACAAGTACATTAATAATCTGCCCGTAAAACTTCAAATTAAAATTTTGTTGCGATTCGTTTTTCCACTTCTCCGTAGAAGTTTCACTTCTACTATGTGTCCCAGCACACGTACCGATTTTTCGCAGGTTTACTGCATATTACGATTTGGTTAGCTTAGGGATATTTTAATGAATGCATTTTTTATTTAAACATATTTTATCAAACAAAGAAACTGAATTCGATACGGAACCAAAAAACGCATCCATAGTCTACTCTAACATTATGCTGCCTCTCACCACATTTAGTCTAAATTTATGCCGCCAGACCACGGGGCCGTAATGCTTTTCCATGACAGAAAAATCCTAACACCCCCCGTATATACAGAAGTTTCACTTCAAAATGTTACCGGCTGAACATACATTAAATATAATTAAAAATCTGCCCGGGTGCTACGGTCACTAAACCCGTTATGCTCGGGTATGATATGCCATTGATACGTTCTAGTGGGCATAGTAGACCGTATCTTATTTTTTACCGTGCCTGATACGTTCTTACCACGGTCATGGTACGATCCGGTGTAGTAGTAGGCAGAGACTTTTATACTAAGTTTGTTTTTGACAACAATAAATGAAAATACGCACTGAAATGAAACTACAAAGGCTAGAAGTTATCAAAGCCTTGAAACTAGACGCTAACTCATTATTTGCGGGATTGTACCCAGAGCTTTGAGCTTGATAGAGCAACTTTTAAACAAACATCAAAGTGGGCGCTGCGTGTTAATTGCGAAACATTCCCCGTATACAGGTAACTATAAAGAAAATAGGTATTCCAAGGTTTTTGGTATATATTATAGGTTGGGAAAAAGTTTCTTCGCATTTTATATAAAAATTCAAAAGGTTTTTTATAAATTTTATTTACATTTGACTAAAGTATGTAGGTGCCATTTTGTTGGATAACTTTTTGCCGATGATTCCGATACAACCCCTGCCTGTTTCTTTTATTCCTCCTATGCCAAAGATACCACCCATGCCGGTTATCACTCCCATTCCACCTTTAATGCCACCATTTCCTGCACAACCCTTACCACTGCCTGTACCACTAGTTCCTTTGCCACCAATTCCATCAATCGACACCCATTCACCAGAGCCATTGCCTTTCGGGGTACCTATGATTCCGGCTATGACCACACCTTCTATACCTAGGGTACCGTACCCAGCTTATCCACCAAGTGCACCTTACGGGTATCCAAACATAGGATATGAAATTCCTAACATAGCCTATGGAATACCAAATATTTACATGGGAAGGCGACAAGTTGGCATGGTTCCAGGGTTACCAGGACTTGTATCTCCTGATGGAGGTATTAACATTTTACCATTCTCAGACGTGTATGCTGATATGTTCGTAGGTAGAGACGTGATCCTATGGCTATAAAAATTTTGGGGCTTCTGATCAAAAAACTGCGACAAGTGGTTTTGGCAGTCCTCTCGTGATGTTAACCTGACAGTGCCTAAAGAATTCTGCAGAGACCGAAACAAGTGAAAATCTTAAGGTGCAAGGTCAGGACTATACGGCGGATGCATTAACTCCTCCCAGCCAAACTCGTAATTTTTGCTGAGTGGCTAAAGATGTGTGAGGTGAAAAACCACACCCCCGTTCTGTTGATTAATTCCGGCCGCTTTCTCTCAACTTTTTGCTTTAAGCTCATTAGTTGTTCACAGTACAATTCAGAATCGATGGTCCTGCTTGGCGGTAACAGCTCATAATGAATAATGCCCTTCCAATCCCACCATACACACAGCATCACCTTCTTGCGAGTTAATTATCCTTTTTTGTTTCTTATTTTTAATCTCATTATCTGTCATTGCCAACATTGCAATTCTATTTTTTCACGATTCTATACACTCAAATAAATAAAATTAAGTGTAATAATTACTTCTTACTAAATGCATATGAAAGTGTATACGGCACTTATATCAAAGAATCAATTTTAAACATTTTTGTCTATCTGGACCAATTTGGACGGGACTTTTACTGGAAGATAGCTGATATTATAAGTAGTAAATTAGGCAACCTTTTTTTTTAAGATTCCAAGAAAAAAATCCACACGAACAATGTCGCGGGCACAGCTAGTATTTTATAAACGTAACATTTATTAAAATGTTGACAGTACTGTTCCTTGTATTCGTGCGAGCAAAAGTCGACTTTAAGGTGACGAACATATTAATTCCGTGAGTGTAAAAATAGATACAACACGTCGTTTCTAATTTGTAAAGGTCTTGTCTGTCCAAGTATTCATTTTTAATACATAACGACATCAGTATTTAGACATTATTGGCAATTTTACAAGTTTGGTTGTCATTTGTAAAACCATTGCTATACAAAAATATACCTTAACACGTGTTCAAAAGAGTGTATATGAAAAATGTCGTGTGTTTTCAGGGTATAATGAACCAACCTCTATCATTATATAAATGATAATAGCAGATTCGATTCCAATAACATAAGTGCCCATTAGACGCTTTTATTGGTTAATGTAGTTTTATGACTTATATCTGTTTTATGCTTTTACGTTGTTATGTATAGTTCCCGGCATGGATCTTGAGCGATCGGCGGAATAGTAAGATCGATTTATGATTTGAGTGTACACGAAGTGATGCGATTTATCAAGGTTTTTTTTTTAAATTGCGAAGGTGGCAAACAGGAAGACGACCCGTTTATGCGCGGTTATTATATCTTACCGACCGTTAATTTGCTGTACTATCAATTAATTATTATATTGTTACAACCTAGGCGCCGACAAAGACAAATTCCACGTACGGATCTGTAGAAGCACATTTTATTACCTGTCGGCATTTGAACTAATTGTAATCCTTATATGATCGTCTTCTTTTGTTCACTTATTTATTGGCATACGTTTCTAATTGTTGATCGTGTTATAGCAGAAGGTGATGTCAAGAGCCTTAAGAACAGACGAGTGTGCATGACAAGAGCTATGAATGTCAAAGAAGCAAGTGAGGTGTGTAAGAATAAGCCTAAATGGCGCTCTGTTATTCGTGCCTACCCTGCAAGGGAACTGGCGTGAAGTTATGTATGTATGTGTGTTTCTCATTAGCATCATTAGCCAGGTGTTGCGGATTATCTTGCATTTGTGAAGTATATAACGACGGCCGAAGGATAGGTATAGGACAGGGATTGTGAAAGTTTAGTGGCCAGTTCAGTGAAGGAGGAGTTTAGCGTATTTTAAGAGGAGATCCAGAAACGAACTATGTGCGGTAAATTCGGAGGTGAGCCTCGCAGCAGCAGGAGGTGGTCTACTCAATATCGGCGACGATATTGTGAGTGACACATCTTATCGTTGGTTGCGCGTGTAGGGACAACCCTGCGGAGAAGAATCCCGTACGGCTGTGTAAGTTAATAAAAGCATTTATAACTGGTGTTTCCTTTCAATCTCAAGTGCGTACCCCCACTCGCACGTACCAATATAATGTTCTTGTCCCTTGACTCGAAAGGGACGTTATCACATTCCATCAGTTGGGTCGTCTGCCTGTTTGCCTGATTCAAACTATTAGAAATAACGTTAAAAGTCGAATGGAAAGGGGAGTAACGCTTCTTCCTAACGCGATGATCGCTGCGAGTTCACTCTGTAAGTCGCGTAAAAGAACTTCGTTACAAAAAAGCCGACGTAGATAACAAGATTCCGTGTCATAACTAATTGCCATTTTTTTTGTTCTAGCTGCTGGTCATTGGATTAGAAGAAGAGAAGCTTTAAGGCTAAAACGAGAACAGTATCGCAATGAACACCACAGAAACAGAGAGAAGCGACAAGTTGGTGAGTTTATTTTCTTATCTCCTCCACCGGAAGAACAAGATTTGTCCGGCCTTAGCTATCATCTTTTTTTCTTCATTACTCTTTTTTTGATTTTATATATTTTTACTCTTATTTGTTTTTTATTATTTATATCATTATTTATTTTTCCTTTCAAAAGTCTTACAAAGGTCCTTATGTACTATTACATTGGTCTTTTACTTCTGTTATACATTTTTCCTATTTGCTATTTATATCTATTAATTTTTTATTTATCCTATCGTCGTTTGTAGACGTTATACGTGACCAGAAGGCTGGCATCTATTTTGCTCAAAGATTAAGCGTTGCTATACAACGTGGCAATGCCGCCAGCATTTGGGAACGTTCCCGGTAAGTGATAGTCGTTTGGGACCAATATTTTATTCTCTTTTTTATTTAGTTTTATATTTATTTATCCTATTATTTTTGCCTTTTTTATTTTTTTATATACTATGGTGAGCTTATTATTCGATACTACCTTCTTTTGAGTTATGATAATAACAGCCCATAAACGTCCCACTGCTGGGATCGGACTTCCCGTTTACATGGGAATCGTGGGGGAAAAACGTGGCGGATATAAACAAGTATATCCGCCACGCTTGTCCAAGGCTTATTGGCGAGTTTGATGCATTTTAACTCGCTGGATCGCCATAGTGATCCATTGTCCGAGGTAAGAACCAGCCCTCTGATCATCTGAAGAGTCAATGATACATTTTTGTAGAGGCTGAAGGCCAGTGGCGTGGCTTGCCTTAGACGGGTCCTGTATCAAAATGTGTTGGGGAAAGTTTTTTATAAAATAATCAAAAAATACTCGAATTGAATTAAAATAATTATATATTGATTATAAGTTATTACTCATACTTAATGCTCCTAGAAGCTAAGATAGACAAACAATTCAAATCAAAGATACACTTTTCTCGCCGATTTTTCGACAAACTTAGTTATCAAATCATCCATAGCTGAAGACGATTTCAGTTTTTCTAGATTTTCTGTCTCTATAGACATTAATGACAAGTCTGATAGCCGTTTCTTTTGACCTAGCAGTTATTCTCAAAAATGTTATTAATCTATAAAAATTGTGAATAAAATTTTAAGAATTAATGCTTACATATTTTTGGGGCCCCTGTAGCCTAGAGGCCCCGTATCAATGACACGAGTGATACAGCGGTAGCTACGCCGCTGCTCATGGCCTCAGGACCCCTCGGCCAATAATACATTAACTGCCAAAGCAAAAATGAGAGTTCTGTCCCTGCAGGAACGGAGAAAGAATACAATTTCCCGCGGCCGGGCGGCCTGTGGGAAGAGGAGACAAAAGAACCCACAGCCAGGTGGTAGGGTATTTGCTCGACTGGATGGCGACCACCCCTGGTCTAGAGTATGCCGCCATAACAACCTTGAGTTGTGTTTCGCCATTAGTGACCTGGTTGCAGTCTCCCTTAAGAGAGCAGCAGCGCATTTGTAGCACCTTTGGTGTTACAAATATCCATAGGCGATGCTAACCGCTTTCCATCAAGTGGGCCATCTGCCTGTCTGGTGAACTCCTGCAATAAATAGATAAAAGTTCTCAACTGACAACAAAAGTAATACAATGAACAATATTAGCCACCCACGTGACGGGGTTCCTGTCTTTTGACACGAACTTCATCACGTGACGACGCGTGGCTAAATTTAAAAGCGACTACACTCAACGTCACGCAATTGACAATGAACGTGTTAAAAATTTACGTCCTAATTATTATGGCTAAGTTCGGTTATCAGTCCATTAGTATAACATTTTGATAAAGTGTGTGATACTGACATGTTTGTATATATTAGAGGAATACATTTAGTACAATTTTTATACCTATATATTGTTATTTATGTAGGTTAAGTTTAGATAATAATGAAATATGTAGGGTTTTGTAGCTAATGGCATATTAGAGGGCCTAAAGCGGCGGCCGCTTTCGCAGATTCATGTTATGAATAATTATGTCAAATATTTAAACAAAGTGGAATTATATGCTGTTACACCTATCACTATAATTATTTAGACATGTAGGGTTGACCAGAGTTATCATGTAAGTATGGAACCTCTGATCACACCTATACGTTTGTCTGTCAGCGTGATGATATACTTAGCTGTATAGTGATTGTAGCAAGCGCCTTCTTATTCAACAGTACCAGGTTAAATTATACATACATAATTTCACGCCAGTTCCCTTGCGGGTTAGGCACGAACAACAGAGCGCCATTCAGGCTTATTCTTACACACCTCACTTGCTTCTTTCACATTCATAGCTCTTGTCATGCACGCTCGTCTGTTCTTAAGGCTCCTGACAACACCTTCTGTTAGTACACGATCAATTTGATCATGGAAGGTGTGTCGTGGCCTTCCACGACTTCAACTCCCGGTTCAATTATGTACGTGGATTCATTGAATACAGTATTTATTACTGATATTTACAATGTTTTGATGTTCACTGATTCTAACGTTACCCAAGGGATCCAGTTTAAAATAGAGAATAGCTTTGATTTTAAGAACCTCAACGGGCAGAATGCTGCCGTTGGATTTCGCGAATACTGAGTAGCGTGTGGCCTCGATGATGATCTTGCTGCTTCTCTTCCTGTTTTTTTTTTTGAGAAGGATTCAGCTGAATAGCCGCAGATGGCTGTTTCAGCGATACCGGACTTTGGGGGCTTCCGACTCTGTGGGAGCAGAGGCGTTCAGCCCGAACCGCGTCGGCCCAAGTCTCTTCCTGCATGCTGCGGGCGCTCTTATATATTGCTCAGCTTGTTATTGAAGACGCAGGTGGCCCGTGCAGGGCCGCCTACGATTTGTTGCTATGAGGAATGATATGATATGATCATGATTTTCCAAAAGCACCTACTTTAGACCTCCAGAATCCTTATAGTTTCTTCATTTTCATGCCTATGCCTATTTTTCTATGTTCAATACAGGCGTTTTATTCGGAGACTTAATTCTATCTCAATTGGATATATTTTAGATTATAAATGGTTAGTTTTGGGCAGTAGCATATCTTCCTTGGCGGTAGTAAACAGAAAGATAGCAAATAAATGAATAGCAAGATAGGTCTTCTCACCTACAGGCGGCTTTGAAAGGGCGATAAAGCCACCGAAGCGAAGCATGGAGAAGAAATGCAGCATGTAGAAATCTGCCAACTCTTATAGAAAACATATATATGTGTATGTGTCAAAGAGTTGAAGCAAAGGTCTATGTAAAAATAAATCTAGTCTAGTTCGCATAATTTTTAAATATTTTGACAGCAGGGAAATTTTTTTCCCAGGGCCGAAAAGCACTGTTTTCATCCCTGTGATCAAGCAACTCCAAGCGAGCGTACTTTCAGAATATGAGAAATGAAAAATAATGTTGACTTCGTGGTTATTATGAAAGTAATAATACTAAATACTATTAACTCAAAATTCTTTATTCACTACGAAAACAAACACATTTTTCAATGTTTTTTTCTCCGTGCAAAATCGGAAATAGAATATTAATTCCTGCGGCCGGGCAGCCTGTCGTAAGAGGCGACGAAACCACCCACAGCCAGGTGGTAGGGCATTTGCCCGACGGCATGGCTACCTTGGTCTAGACTCTAGAGTATGCTGCCATAACAACTTTGAATTGTGTTTCGGCAACAGTGGTCAGGTTTCAGTTTCTTCTTCAAGGCCGGCAGCACATTGACAGCTCTTCTGGTATTGTTAATGTCTATAGGCGATAATAAACACTTTTCATCACTGTTGGCCCGTCAGCCTGTCTGCTGGGCTTGAGGAATAAAAAAAAATGGTATAATAAATACATTACATACATGTTTCAGTTATACGCGTAATTAAAATTAAATTATCATTACTGTGACTCCTGTTCTTGCATATTAGATGTCAAACACATATTTTAGATTATAAATGTCTAATTTTAAGTAGTAACATATCTTCCATGGCAGTAGTAAGTAATAAGCAGCAAGTTAGCAAATAAATGAAATAAATGTCTACTCACATATAGGCGGCTCTGAAAGGTTTGATAATATCAGCGAAGCGAAGCATAATTCTCAGAAATGCAATATGTGGAAATCTGCCAACTCCTATAGATAACATACATATATGTATGTGCGAGTTGAAGCGAAGGTCTATATAAAAGTAAATCTAGTCTAAGATGCATATCACGGCGACCTTCCTTTAGCGCTCATTCAAGATTTTATATGCAAAATATCTTAACGTGTTAGCCGATATAAGAATATGTTTTCAAAGTTTTGAGAGGTGAAATATTTGAAAAGTTTATGCAATACGTAGACTTACTAATTTTGCTAATGTTTTTTTATTGTTATAAACAAGTATAAAAACAGACAGCCTTGGTTTGCAACGTGGTTAAAGATGCCTTTAGACGTTTGGAACATCAGGGACGAAGCCAGCTCATTGCCAGCTTAGAATGGGATAGGAGGGATAAGACAAAGGGCATGGAATAGGGCAATGGAATAGGCGGGATAGAAGAAAATAGATTTTCAAAAGGAATTAAAGAGAAGGAATGGAATAGAGAAGATAGATAGGAAAATAAGTAATCGAATTAAAAATCCCTTCCTTCTCAAGGCCTGGGACGTAACTAGAGATGTTACGAATATTCGGCTGCTATTTGGAATCCGGACATTTTTTAACTGGATCTGATGAACTGGGATCCGGCGGAATACCGAATATTGTAGCGTGAGAAAAACACCGCACATATTGCTCAAAATTGTATACATTTCCATGCATCAAAATTGATAGTTAAACTACATTTTAACAGTGTTCAATGCGTTATAAAATTACGTTTTAACGGTTTTAAGCGCGGTAATTTATTTGATTTTTATTATTCCGACTTTTCAGTGGCCGTGATCACGGAAGACAAAGGTGTCAAATGATGAAAGTGTCTTCCGTGATCACGTCGGAATAATAAAAATCAAATCAATTACCGCGCTTAAAACCGTTAAAACGTAGTTTTATTATGTATACAAGTCGCGAAAACTTAAGAAAATATTAAGTGTTCAATGCGACTTTATATATTTTTTTATGGTGATATTACGTTTTGGCCAGTTTTTTATAGTGTCAGAATCAAATAAAAAAATCATTTAAAATCCTGCTTAAAACCGTTAAAACATAGTTTTAATTTTGTGTACCTATCATTTGCGAGAACGTAAGAAAATACTACACAAATTATTGCTTCAAAACTAATCTGCTACGCGCGATCTGTACATATCTTATGCCCAACATTCGGTAGCTGAACATTCGACCTTTCGGTTCCAGACCATATATTCGGAATTCGGCATTCGGCCAAACCACTATTCGTGGCATCTCTAATTGTAAAGATGTCGAGGGCCAGGAGGACCATCACACAGGGTTTACCTAGTTTGGACTCCTGTCTTTCCCACTTTAATTAAGTTTCTCTAATTTTTATACTTTATTTATTGTGTAGGAAGTAAATAAATAAATTTTCGGTTTGGTTGACGCTCAAGTGTTGTGACTTTCTAGCAGTATCGAGACATCAATTTGTTGAAAGTCGGCATTAACATACTGATCAAAGCGAAGAGTGGCAACACTAGGGTAATTAATGGAGCTTGAACGGTTTACACGATAGACAAGCGCCCCCGCCAAATTACCGAGTGATATTCGCCAAAGTCTCGATATACAACAAAGGTGCTAGCTAGCTAGCTGCAGATTCAAGTACGTACCGTGATTACATCGTTACTGCTAGATCTAGGACCTTGAGCGTCGAAATAATCAAAATTTTACCCAGAGTGGCATTCAATGGACATTGTCTGGAAATCAGATGCTACAGCCTCCCCTCCCTTTGGACTAGCTTCTTCTCTGGGCCCTGTTAGGACTGTGAGATAAAATGGTACGCACCTTGCATGATTGGCTGCTTTCCTTCGATACCTTATATGAGCCAGGCACCAATAATTACACTGTCACATATTCTATTACATTTTAAAGTTTTACACACGTCGCGGTGGATTAATTTTGAGTTTTTATTGACGGCCTCTGTGGTTGAGCGGGGTAAGCCTTTGCCGGCGTAGCTCACTGCAACCCAGAGGTTCTGGGTTCGATTCCTGGTATAGCAAATTTCGGAAATGTATTTTCTCCGTTATTTACTATGGTCTGGGTGTCTGGGATCGGCCCCAGGGTAGTCCGTTGTATATTACCCATAACACAAGCGTAACTTGCTTAATTTGGGGATATACAATAGGTGTGTTTGTCTGCCGATTATTTATTTATATTTTATTATGAGTTTTAAGTGGAACTTTGTACGTTCTTTGTGTATGCAGCGGACGAGTTTTGCAGTGTCTCTGTTTCAACAGAACGTGGGTCAGAGGGGGTTTTGAGTAAGAAATCGGAAGGAAAGAGTGAATGTCAAGATTGGTGCTCGTATATCTATAGACGTATGTATATTATATACATAAGCAGGTGTGAAATCATTCAACGTTATAATTATCGTGTCTAAAGGGGATCATAAATCACAAGCTTTGTGCGAAATCAGCCACTTTACTTTCACCTGAGTCATCATTTATAAGAGCTGACGTAACGGAGATGAAATAAATCTTTAAAATTATAGCCCTAACTGGTGCTATTTCCGAGAAAGGATTAATTTGACGTTTTAGGCTCAGACGAATAAAAGTATAGACGGAACTGACGTGAACGAAAGCGACAAATGAAGTGAAGTATTTTTTCCTAAGCTTGTGTGCGTAAACTTATGTAGTACCACGTGGTTTGCTCTGTGTGGTTAATAGTTAATATACACAGGAAACTACTCCACCTTTATCTGCACTACGACGATTATTTAATATTATTAAGGAATAATATACATACATACATAACTTCACGCCAGTTCCCTCGCGGGGTAGGAAGGAATAATATATTTATTCAATATTCTCTATTCAATATTTAATACTCTTCTGAACAATAAATAATTGTGTTTTTGTTTCAAATATATATATATATTTATATTTAGTGCATAATTCAAGGAATATAAAAAAGATTTTCATAAAATTTGAAATGCAGGATAAGCTACAGGTATACCATTGGCATAGGCACTTTGGCACTACATATTGGCAATGATTGGCACCCTATTGATCTATTTAAGATAATAAGAAATATCATGTTTATTTTATAGTCATACATTCATCATATTATTATTATTATATTACTAGAAAATAAAAAAGATCTCTTAATGTATTGAATAATATAACAGGGTGCTAATATCTAAGGTGGGGTGCCAATAATGATAATGATAGATTTTTCAAATTTTATTAAATATAATAAAAATCGTAAGCAGTGGAGCTTTGAGTCCAAGCTCCTGATGGTCAATACTTCAAGGACAGGAACCTCTAATGCCGATCCCTTTGATTTCATACGCTCCCCTGATCAGTGTGATGTTAAGAGGTCGTAAAAACTATAAAGTCGCTGATATGCCACCAAACGCCATAGATGGTTAACCAAAGTCCGAGGTGGCCATCAAACGTTGATGACTGGTTAAATAAGCTGCAGACAAAACCAACGCAAAGCCTGCGAAGGCCATATTGCCGCAGATTGGCCAGCGAAAGCCGTTGAGAGACCACCGTTATACGGGTAGGCTCCATTGGCTCCAAACCCCGCCACCGATGAGTAGTCGCCCGGCGAGTAGTATTCGAGGTAAAGAGATTTTCTTCGAGGCCTCAACCTCCTCGTCGCCTCTAATGGCTAAAGAGGAAGAAGACCACACAAAAATCTCCTCACAATACAAGCCACGTCCAACAGAGTTGCCTTCTGCATCAGACCCTCCAACCAAAGACCAAGCGAGAGCTATTCTAACTGGCAGTCAGAGCTCTTCACTATTAAACCGTTCGCGGATAGCAGTATCGGTACTATACGATTGTGGAATCCAAAATCCACAAGGCGGTAACCTTGTCAGCAAGATCAATATATTTTATTTATTTTCTTTATCGTCATTCACGAGGTTACTATCATGTGGAATCGCGACATTTACAATCATAGCACGTCTCGAAGCCCTATCAACTATCACAATATCAGGCTTATTGGCGACAGGAGTCCTGTCTGTGTTAATTTTTCGATCTTTCTAGAACAGATATTGATTGATATTGACCAATGTCAAGAACTGGCTCGGGCTTGTATTGATAATAAGGTACCTTTGATAAGGTTTTTATCTATAATGAGGATGAAGAAAATATTCTCTTACCTCAAAATGGGTTAATCTTTGTGAGACACGGACACAATCTTTAAATATCCAAAGCCGCGAAAATAACTCTAGTTTTCACTATAAATCCTGCTCAGACGAACTAATAGGTAGACCGAGCCCCGAACTCTCAGAGCGAAGCCGACTACCGAAACTTGATTTTGGAATAGGAAGCCAAGCGTGCGGCAGTGCGTTGCGAAAACATAGTATTATCATATATTTTTATTTATTTAACAAGACAACAAAATGATTACAACTTATTGAATTATACATAGCATAGAAAACCTCTGGGGTTTATATTAGTACTGTGGATATTTACGTCCGTAGCACTTAACAACTTTAAGGTAACATTTGGTTTAAAAAGTGCATTTTAAATTTATTTTTAATATTTTTTGTTATAATGCTTTCCCTTAACTCAATGGGTAAGTCATTTAGCAAGCGCGGAACTAAATATGCAGTTGTGCGCTTGCCGTATATGTTGTACATATCATACATACGTAGTATTAAATGATTGAATTAGTACTAATAAAGGTGGAATAGTTTCCAATGGACACATTACTACTAGCCACACAGACGTAAACCACATATACAAGTTTACGCACACAAGTATGTTAAAAATGCTTTACTTCATTAGACGCTATTATTGACGTAGGCTCCGTTTGTATTTTTATTGGTCTGAGTAATACTGTTATAAATTACAATTTGATTGCGAATAAAGCAGACTTTGTTTAAGATTATTCAGAATTTCTACTGATTTATTATTTCTATAAAGAATCGCTAGGAATTTTTTATTATTTCGTTAATAATTCCTCTATGTAAAGGATTAATAGCCGGCTATTGTTGTTGGAATGTAACGTGAAATTATTTAGGAATTTTAATATAATGAATTTAAAATTGTTATATCATAAATAATTCAAATTAATTGATTAAATGTACATTTATTGATTATAATATAATGTATTGTAATAAAAAAAAAACAATACTAGCAAGAATAATCGCCCGGTAAAGGCGCAACTTCTAATCGTGCTCCATCCTGATCCATATCTCCGGTCATCATCAGGCGTGATCAAAGGGAAGCGCAAATCTGTACAAAAATAAAAAACACTTCCGAAGATTCTCGATGTATTTACTTGCTTAATTGTTCTTAATTTAAATTAGACTATACCTATATATATACATAAATCTTATCGCTTACGCGATGAGTACACCAACGTTATAATCATTATTAAATATTAGGTTGGGGAAAAAGTTTCTTCGCATTTTATATAAAAATTCAAAAGGTTTTTTTATAAAGTTTATTTACATTTGACTAAAGTATGTAGGTGCCATTTTGTTGGATAACTTTTTGCCATCTTGTAGGTAGGGACGTGATCCCATTGCTATAAAAATTTTGGGGCTTCTGATAAAAAAAACTGCGACAAGTGGTTTTGACAGTCCTCTCGTGATGTTAACCTGATACTACCTAAGGAATTCTGCAGAGATCGAAACAGGTGAAAATCTGAAAGTGCAAGGTCAGGACTATACGGCGGATGCATTATCACCTCCCAGCCAAACTCCCGTAATTTGTGCTGAGTGGCTAAAGATGTGTGAGGTCTAGCGTTATCATGGTGAAAAACCACACCCCTTCTGTTGATTAATTCCGGCCGCTTTCTCTCAACTTTTTGCTTTAATCTCATCAGTTGTTCGTAGTACAGTTCAGAATCTATGGTCCTGCCTGGCGGTAACAGCTCATAATGAATAATGCCCTTCCAATCCCACCATATACACAGCATCAGCTTGTTGCGAGTTAACCCGGGTTTCGCCACAGTCTGTGAAGCCTGACCGGCATTTGACCACGATTATTTTCGCACGTTCTTGTCGTACGTGATCCACTTTTCATCACCAGTTATCAGCTTCTTCAAAAATGGTTCGGTTTCATTACGCCGTAATAAAGAATCACAAATGAGTACACGGTTCATTAGGTTTCATTCAGTGAGCTCATGAGGCACCCAAATATCGAGCTTTTTTGTGTACTCAGCTTTTTTCAAATGCGCCAAAACCATTTTGTGGTCAATTCCCAGTTCTCCAGCTACATCGTAACTACTAATATGCCGATCTTGCTCCACTTTTTCAAAAATGACATCAATTTTGTCCGTAACAGGGCGACCAGAGCGACGTGCATCTTTGATATCAAAATTTCCGGATTGAAAACGCTTAAACCAAATTTGCGCTACTCTCACAGATGCTGCATTAGGTCCATAAACATCACCAATTTTTTCGCGGCTTGTGTTGCATTTTTACCTTTTTTGGAGTAAAATTTTAAAATGTATCGAATTTCTTCATTAGATTCACTCACTTTAACAATAAGAAAAACAAATGAAAATCACACATTTTCCTAATTTGAATTTGGAATTGTCTTCTTTAAAATTAAAACTTTTTAATGATACCAAAACTAGCCAGATACAAATGGTATAGCTAAAGAGATCTTATTACAAGTTCATACATACTATATGCGAAAAGACTTTTTCTCCAACCTATTATTATATTTACACGTTTATGAGATTGGATATTTTGCATTCACCATAGTCTTTAACTGCGTCAATAACATGGTGAATGAAACGTTTTTTTATTTTTGGCGAGGGAAAATGCTTAACCGATTTACGCATAATGTGGGCCGTTGCTAGGGGAACGACACGCGTCGGTCGGGGGCGATAACACTGCAGCAATAGTATGCTCTTGGCAGTGCTCCGTCCGCGATCGACGTCACAGAATAGTGTGGAAGACTCCGAGCGTTGCTACACGAGCGTGCAACCCCAAATGGTGGTTGAAACGTGACCCAACAGCTGACAACGGTACAATATGTTAAAAATTTATAATTAGAACATTTTTAGCTGTGAAAAATGAACGAACTTTCACATTTAGGTATATAAAAGCATAGGTCGATAGGCACTTGCCTCCCACCACTATAGGTAACTCGATCAATTTAAGTTAATTACTGATACCGCCTTTTTAAATCTATAGAGACTAACCTAATAGGCACGACCTTCATCGTTGCGTAATTCTGTAGATAACGTCGAACAAGTTTATCGTGAAGATGGCATATAGGCAAGCAACCCATCGCCTATAGACATCTGCAACACTAAAAGCGAAGCCAACGCGTTGCCAGCCTTTAAGATGGCATAGGAAGAATGGGATAGGAGGGATGCCGGAACACAAGGCGAGGTTATTGTGGCGGCATGCCTTAAACCAGGGATTCCCAAAATGGTCGATATCGCCCCCTGGGGTCGAAATCGGTTTCCCAGGGGTCGACATAAACGAAAACTGATTTTAAGGGCGACGAGGTCTAAAAATCGACCTCTATAAATTAATATAAGTCCTTATTTAAAACTTTCAAGATAATGTATAAGTTGTGTTACGTGTACCAACTTGTTATAAGAATGACTAATATTTTAGTAAAAAGTATCATTGTTGTAATTTAAAAAAAAACCTCAATAAGTCGATAAGCATGAACAAGTTCGTGCAACATAATAAGTATTTTGTAGTAGTAGTATAGTTTAGTGTATAACTAGAGCTAGGATTTTTAAAGTAAATCGGCTATGGGGGTCTGAGGTATCAGTTCATTTTGGGAAAGGGGTCTCTTGCCTAAAATAGTTTGGGAATTCCTGCCTTAAACTATAAAAAACTGACCTCCTTGCAAGGTCAGGATGTGTTAAAAACATTATTGGGGAGTGATTTGTCAATAAAATATACTAACGAGATATTTTTTGCACCTAACGTTCCGACATCGGTAAACAAACATGATATATAACAATCATATGGAGGAATTATGATACGTAACAACCGATACCTACATTATGCGCGCATCCTTGTCGAAAATTGGGCCGTTCATGTCCCATTTACTCGTACATGACACGTGTCAAGTGCTGACCCAAAGGGAATTAATTATTTATTAAGTATCAAAAATGTTTTCACATATTTATGAGCGTCGTCTTAGATTATGTATTAATAGTTTGTTGAAATGGTATTAATCATTTATATTAAATATCTAAAAACTTTTTTCTTTTATCATCATCATGCGAGCGTTAAAACTCGGTTGCGTTCAGAGCGTTCGCCTCGACGCCAAGGGTCCGCTTTCCTACTGTTTGTTCTGCACTTCGTGCGGTCTTTAGCATCTCCCGTTTTGAGAATAGTGGTACGCATGTCATCTTCTTGGGCCTTCCCTTCGATCGGCACCTGGCAGAGGCGGCATGGCTAGACATTTGCTCTCCACATAATTAGCCGCTGTTCGTAAAACGTAATCATACCAGCGAAAGTGACTCTCTTACAGTTTGTCTGTTATGTCACGGACATGAAGACTGCCGCGGATGCGGGAGGTTCTGACGCGGTTTTTCCGCGTGACTCCAAACATCCATCGCAACATATTTATCTCTGTGACACGCAGCTCTCGCTTGTGTCGCTTAAGTACAGACCTCCAGATCAGACAGATCTAATGGACGAAAAGATCTAACAACTTTCTTTTCATTAGGCTAAATAAGATTAGTAGCTTAGTGGCTAGAAGGGTGCGAGTTCGAATCCTAGCCGAAAAGTGTGTATTACTTAGGCAGTTTCTTGACACATCGAGATAACTGATATGTCAAACCTGCCAGTCCGCCTTGAACAAGCGAGGCGGGTATAATGTCTGTTCTCCTATAAATGACAGTTCCAAGCCCAGCAGTGAAATGTCTATAAGCTCTATATACATTTCATTGCTCAGTAAATAGCTCTCCAACAACATTAGCCAATTTGCATTCATAAAGGACTTGTAATAACATGTTATTAAAATTCAGCCAATACGTTCCCATAAGGCTTGTTTACGAGTTAAGCTGACTGTTTTATGTACAATAAACGCGGTAAACACGTAATTATGACAGTAAAATAATGAATGAAATGTAATAAATTTTATAGAGTTAGTTTAACGCTAGTATTCCAGAACCATTCTTATGCATAAACATGAGTTGGTATAATAAAACTACGTTTTAACGGTTTTAAGCGCGGTAATTTATTTGATTTTTATTATTCGGACCACTTGTTTGGGATCGGATCATCAAAACTATTAAGACCCAAACCCTATAAAAACCAACTGACTGACCTCAAGACACTGTGAACTCTTTCTGCGTGCACCGGAACACAAATCAACTTGATTGATAATTTCTTTTCATTTTTCTTCCGACCCGTTTTAATATTATATAAAATTATTAGAGTTAGGCATGTTTGCTGAAGAGTTTCTTGTGCCGCTTCTTTTCTTCACGCCACAATATGTTGCGAAGCGGTGGTAAATTAGATTAGGCCCCCATCGAGTAAATAATAACCATAAACAAAAGTTAAAATTAAATAATTAAAATGAACAAGTTGGCGGTAGGCTAAATAAAACTTTAACAATACTCATTGACACTTGCCGTCATCACGGCTACTGAAAAATGGACGAACCGTCGGAATAATAAAACTCGTTAAAACGTAGTTTTATTATGTATACCAGTCGCGAAAACTGAAGAAAATATTACATAATCTGATAGTTCGTCTAAATTAAAAAGTATTTTCAAATACAACAGGAAACCACGAAGCTTCGTGACTTTTCAATTTTATCATCAAATATACATGTCATTAATAAGTATCAAGAATGAGATGTCGCTGCCTTAGCCACTAAGTGCCACGACTGTTTAAATTTAAAAGTTTTAATCGAAACTAAATTTTGCTGAAATACATTTTTGAAAGTCATGTGCATATTTTATAATTCATTGAAAGCTGGTTAAGTGGGCACTGGACATGTAAGAAACCTCTCCTGATAATTACAATGTGGTCCCGTCACATTTGCATTGAAGTGTCTCTGATACTGGGAATTTTCAAACTTTTTTTTTTTTTTAGTTTCATATATTTTTTTCCGATGTTATCTTTGTAATTGAGACTTTGTAGATCGATAGACTGTAAAAATAAGACAATATATCTAATTTAGCCATAGGTTTTGTATTGTTTTGATAATAAATATCTAATCTATACTATAATAAACCTGTAAATGGTTCTAGTTTGTACAATGCGTTTAAAAATGTGAACAAAATCAGGGGGTGTAATTCGGAACAGGAGATTCGGAAAACGCAATTTTTAGAATTTTTATCTGTCTGTCTGTTAGTGCATCAAGTGAAAACTACTAAACTAGTATTTTTGACAAGGGTATAAAAATATACAACAAACTTCCTCTCTTTCCTAAAGACATTAAAACTGTGACTAAATTTAAACGTAAATTAAAGATCTTTTTGATGAAGAAGACGTATTATTCGATTGAAGACAATTTAATAGACACATTTTGACACTAGATGATATATGTAGATTTTAGTAATAATTGTCTATCCGTGCAGGAACGGAGAAAGAATACAATTTCCTGCGGCCGGGCGGCCTGTCGTAAGAGGCGACAAAATAACCCACAGCCAGGCGGTAGGATATTTGCCCGACTGGATGGCTACCACCCCTGGTCTAGAGTATGCCGCCATAACAACCTTGAGTTGTGTTCCGGCATTAGTGACCAGGTTCCAGTCTCCCTTAAGAGAGCAACAGCGCATCTGTAACACTTTTGGTGTTGCAAATGTCCATAGGAGATGGTAACCGCTTTCCATCAAGTGGGCCGTCTGCCTGTCTGCTGAACTCATGCTATAAAAAAAAAATTGACAATTGTATAATAATACTGTTACGACCGACAAAGACCAATTCACTCCTGCAGTTTATTACCTTTCGGCATTTGGACTTCTTTTGTTTACTTGAGTTTAAAATTTGTTATTAGAAAAACAACCCTTTGTGCATTGTAATTTTATGGTAGTCATTAGCCAGGTGTGATTCTTGAAAATTCAGTCCACACGGTCGAGCAGACATATTGTATTTGTACAGTATAAAGCAATGCCCCAAGGGAGGGGTGAGGCAGTCAAGCGATAACCACAAGCGAGGCAAGACGTGTGTACATTCGATAATCTATATAGTGACGGACTTTGCGCGTGTTATTGAATCGTGCATTACGTTTGAACTGATTGTGTTCAGTTATATTTGTACCTGTGTTATACGTGTTTGTATAGTTCTAATAAATTCTATAATAATTCCAACGGCATTTTAATTCGAGTCCTGCAACTCGTAGCAATACAATAATAATAGTAGTAGTATATAATTTTAACTGTTAATTCACAATACCATGCTATATCCTAAAAGGGTTACTACTATATAGGTATAGTCATGTCTATGTATCTACATTAGGCATTGAATAATGTCTATAAATATGTAAATATTTAGTGTACTTTTTTCTTAGGATAAGTATTTTTCATTATACTCATTATTTTTTATTTATTATTACATCCTACATTTTCCTCTTACTTGTACTTTATATTTTAATCATTATACTTATACATTATTAATTTTTTAGCTCGAGTCTCATGCCATAGATTTAGGAAGTGGGTACTGAAAATCAGCGCTGTGTCGGACTTCGTTTTGGCACAGCAAAATGCTGAGTGCCAACCTCATTTCCAAATTGCGGCATACAATTTCGGTATAATTATATCCATACTTTGTTATGCTACTATTTTTGTTGTGTCTCATATATACATACATAACTTCACGCCAGTTCCCTTGCGGGGTAGGCACGAACAACAGAGTGCCATTCAGGCTTATTCTTACACACCTCACTTGCTTCTTTGACATTCATAGCTCTTGTCATGCACGCTCGTCTGTTCTTAAGGCTCCTGACATCACCTTCTGCTAGTGTCTCGCTATTAGAAATAAATATTTTTGTTTCTTTCAATAACCATATAAAAAGTTCACTGTTTTTTAATTACTTACTATTGTACTATGTATTATACATCACATGAAATAAACTTTCACATGTCTGAAACGTGTTTGTTTGCTTTAAATATTAAATGAATACAAATGAGGTGCTACACGAAAACAAGTTTGTTGTTTTAATGTTAACAATACGTACTTATAGTGTCAGTTATTACAGGATTAAATTCAAAACATCTGTATTTGTTTTTTATTTTTATGCAAGTATAGGTTTGCGTTTGACCACTGTCTCACTCGATGTTGAGTGATGACGCAGTCAAGGATGGAGCACGCTTACCTAGAAGATACCTATCACTCGTGACTTGAAGACTTCAAGATTGTACTTGTCAGGAAAAACAGACTCCGGCAAATTATTCCACTCTTCGGCAGTGCGCACTAGAAAAGATGAAGCGAAACGCTTGGTTCTGACTAGTGGTGTTTCCACCATGTTGCGGTGGCGCATACCGGTGCGTCTGGTTGACCGATGGTAAAAAGGGGATGAAGGAATAAGTTCGTGCAATTCTAAGGAACACTCCCCGAAATGTATCCGATGGAAGACAGTCAGTCTCGCGACCTTACGTCTATGCTCTAGATTCTGAAGTCGAGCATAAAAGAGATGATCATTGCCGACCAGCTTCCTGGCTCTTTTCTCAATTGATTCCAACGCCTCCAACTGATATTTGGCTGACCCGTCCTAAAGATAAGAACAGTACTCCATGCAGGACCGAACTTGTGCTTGGTATAAGTTCAACAGTTGTTCCGACGTGAAGTACTGTTTCACCTTTGCAAGTATACCCAGCTTTTTGGCCGCCACTTTTATCACACTATTATCTAAAGATGGCAAACACGCAATTGGCCCAGTGGATGGAAAGTGGAAACCGTTGCCGGAGGGCGTTTACAAGACCAAGGACGGTGCCAACGCGTTGCCGCCTTGAATTTATACTAACCTTCTTATATAACCCCATATTGTAGCGCAGAGGTAAAACTTTGGCAGATTGTTCTCTGCTAGACGTCAAGGTACGCGGAACAAAAGTACTAGCGAACCGTTGCATAGTTGAGTAGCTCAAAAACTAAATATTTAATCTATCATAGTAATCTATCTATAATATTACAAAATTCTAAAAATCCCACGTCTGTACATTAAAGCTATTATAAAAACCCAACTGAAATGACTATAAAAACCATGGAGAACACGATGCATTTTAAAAACATTTCTTGTCTGTTTGTCTCTTTCGGGGTTCACGTAAAAACTACTGGACTGATTTCGATGTGGATTTCGCTGATCGATAGCAAATTCTTGGACTAAAAATTTGCGGTACTTTAACATTGAAAAAAAAAACGATGTGTTTAGTTAGTTCCGAACTATATTTCTTTAAATATCCATTTGAAGAGAAGTTATTGAGACTCATTTTTTACCGCATTTGTTGTAATGTTTTAATGTTAATTTAAAGGATAAAACGTAAAATGCGAGGGAAGGATAGTTTGTGGCATTCTCAGCATGCTATTTCCATGGTTACGTAGCCACCCTTTTATTCTTGTTGATTGTCCTAACTGTTACACCTTTTTAACGAGGGGAAATCCTTTTGAGGACTATCCACCGCGGGGGAAACGCAGTGGGGAGTGTGGGATTCGCCAAGTTGGAGTAGCACTAGCACTATTAACAAATACTATTGCTACCCACGGGTATATGGTCCTGCAGCCTTGCGAAGCCCTGGTAGGCGATTGCTCAATGGTCTCTTTCATTGCCGGGGGATCCTCGCCTTTGGCGTCTTCGTACTCTCTGTGCGTGGGGCTTTGTATGACGTACCCTACGGGAGGAGAGGAGGGCTCCTATCCATCCTTCCATCATGATGGCACTAACAGAGAGTGAGACTCCTTCCCCAGTGACACACCCGCACCGCCCGCTCCTAATCATTACCTGGCCAATACACCTGTAAATTCTTCTCGCATAAGCTGCGCGGTATTAAACTTATAGGTTACGCTCATAAAAGAATAACAATAAACTTAACAAAATATAGTAATTTTTAAGTTTTGCTTGACACCGACTTCTAGATGTTGTAGAAAAAGTCGGTTAAATATTTATATTTTGGTTATGAGTGTGAAGTGGGTTTTATTTTTGTTAAAAAAAATAATTACTTTTTAGTTGCGCAAATACTTCAATAGCTTTAAAAATAATATATTAAGCACCTGTAGAAATTCTACAACTGGCACGCGTAAGAAAATGTAACAGCTACACGCGTATACAAGATTTTTTCCAAGAATTTAGTCGCCCGGCGTTTTTTTAATAAAGGTTATGTTAGATAGCCCTGGGATCCGAGCAGTCAACAGATCCTGACTTGGTGACCATATCACTACCTCGGGAGTATACACTTACGAGTAAAGAAAACAATTTGAAAATCAGTTTACAATTGACCGAGATATCGTATTACGAAGAAGTTGGCTAACAATTTTCGTGAGTTTTTCTAATTCCTTGGAATCCACTCATCAGATCCTGACATGATGACAATGGGACCAATTCAGGAGTATATAACCTTTCTATTATAAGATATATTACAAACGGTTCACAATTGACGGAGGAATCGAGTAACGAACATACCCAAAAAAACATACAGACGACTGAAGAAGCTCCTCCTTTTTTGAAGTCAGTTAAAAATAGATATATACATAAAGGTTAATGAATTAGGGTATCAATTAAGTTAATTATTTTTGTTCTCACTTAACAAACGAGGGACGACAGCGAAATGCACATTGACATGTTTTAATTAACATGTAAACAAGTCTGTGTTACCATTCAAACTCGCAAAATTTTCGAGTTGAATGTTACGAGTTGCAGGACTCGAATTAAAATGCCGTTGGAATTACTATAGAGTTTATTAGAACTATACAAACACGTATAACACATGTACAAATATAACTGCACGCAACAAGTCCAAACGTAATGCAGAAGATCGTAATTCAATAATAACACGCGCAAAGTCCGTCACTAAATAGATTACCGAATGTACACAAGTCTTGCTTCGCTCGTGGTTATCGCTCGACTGCCTCGTCCATCAATCGAGGCATTGCTTTATACTGCACAGATGCAATATGTCTGTCCGACTGCGTGGACCGAATTTTCTAGAATCAGTTTGTACTTTAAATCCGACACACCTGGTTAATGACTGCCATAAAAGATTACAATACACAATGGCCTGTTTTCTAATCACAATATTTAAACACAAAGTAACAAAGCAAGTCCAAATGCCGAAAGGTAATAAAATGTGTTTCCACAGGTACTCAGGTGTGAATTTGTCTTTGTCGGCGTCTAGGTCGTAACAATAAGATAAAATAAATTGGCATATATTTATAATGACATTGTTACATGTTGCTATCAATACTTAAATCGTACCACTGGTGATACGATACGACACCAGCGTGTTCCAAACCTGTATAGCCTTAAATGTAAAAGAATTGTTGTAGAAAGTAGTTATGCGCAGGAATGTTCAATTTAAGTTAATTTTAATTTAATATTATATGTAATCTAACTATAAACTAGTACAATGAAGGAAACTTAACTTATATTGTATTCTACCTATAATCCCTTGAGACTATAAGTAGAATACTGAGCCTAGATCATCGAAGTCAATGGATAAGGTTCCTAGATGGCTGGCTACGTTACGTCGCTGGATCGCCATACTGATCCGTTGTCTGAGGTAGGAACCAGCCCTTTGTTCTCCCGAAGAGTCAATAAGTCGTTTTTAAATATTGTAGGTCTTAGGACTCCACGGTCCAAGCGTTTCAACAGCAAACGGCACAAACATATAACTCTCGCCGAGGATTGCATATTTGCGCCGCTTGAGTGAATCAGCTGTTTCCACCGCCGAACCGGCCGATTTAGATGTATTTGGTAAATGGGATGCGACCAACGTGTCCACGCAGGTCTTATCCCATACCAAAGGATTGCCATGCCGCCAGGGAATTAGAGTCGGTCCGTCAGGCCGCCTACCATTGTCACGTGCAATACGGTTCGGCTCTAAAAGAGCCGGCACGTTAGGGGCGTTAATATTTTTGTTATTAAGACTTACTCCACTATCATTATATTAATACATGAAGCAAAAACTTTCTACCCCTTTTTAAGAAAATTGCGCAGACGGAGGTGTATGAAATTTCGCATACTTATAATTTATATAGAGAAGGAGTGCAGAATGCTAATATTTTTTTAATTTTGCATAAAAAATACAAATAAAAAAACATTACACACACTACCTTGTATTTGACACACATACGCATATAAACTCTTTTGTTTATTGCTAAAGTCAAATTAACAGTGTAGCCTTGGCGAAATCTGTGATTACAGAAGTATATATAGTCTTTGACAACAGAACCTTAAAAACGTTTAAACTAAACAAAACATAGTTTTCTTTTATGAACAGTTAAATTGTATTCTACTATTTGAGGTTAAATCTATTTTCAAGTCTATGTGAAACATGATAAAAGATTTTTCTTGGCAATTGCTGAACTACTTAAGTTATGTTATAGGACAAGACTGGAAAAATAAAGTTTTAAAAATTATATCAAAATTTGGCACTGCAAGACTAAATGTTTCATGGCGTATTGTTTTATTTAAAATTTGGCAATCACACTATTACCAATTTGGCAACACTTTTAGATTATTCAATCACGATTTTTTCCTTGTTCAAGTTTTGCGCATTTCTTTTAAAATAAGTTGAATGGGATTTTAAAATAATAATGTTTAAGTTGATAATTCAACAGCATGTTATAAAGACATATTTTTATTTAATGAAAAACTAAAGATGCGTATTTTCTGTATGCCAATGATTAAACATAAAATTGTTTGTACGGTTCAACATACAACGTTTTACTGACGGTGCGTCCTATTTTAGGCACTATAGTATAATAATCATAACCAGCGGACAAACACACAAATTGTATATCCCCAAATTAAGCTAGTTACGCTTGTGTTATGGGTGATATACAACGGACTACAATAGGGCTGATCCGAGACACCCAGACCGTAGTAAATAACGGATAAAGTTAGTTTTTCCGAAATTTGTCATGCCGGGAATCGAAACCGGACCTTCTGTGTTGCAGCGAGGTAGGCCAGCAAAGGTTTAGCCCACTCAACCACAAAGGCCGTCATATTATGATATTACTATAAATAACGCGGTCTGCGGAGTGACGCTCGCGGACCGCGTTCGTAATACCGAAGTAAGAAACAGAGTTGGTCTGAAAGAGAGTGTCGGGGTGAAGGTAAGGAAAGGAATGCTCCGGTGGTTCGGGCATGTGGAAAGAATGCATGATGAAAGAATGACTAAACAGATATACAATGCAAAAGTGGATGGATGCAGAAGTCGTGGAAGGCCACGACACACCTTCCATGATCAAATTGATCGTGTACTAGCAGAAGGTGATGTCAGGAGCTTTAAGAACAGACGAGCTTGCATGACAAGAGTTATGAATGTCAAAGAGGCAAGTGAGGTGTGTAAGAATAGGCCTAAATGGCACTCTGTTGTTCGTGCCTACCCCGCAAGGGAAATGGCGTGAAGTTATGTATGTATGTATGTATGTACTATAAATAACGCTCACAAATAGTTTGTGATCGAGTTGCTATTACATCGCTACGAGTTACTATTAGTCGCAACATACGACGTCAACTACCACTAAGTTGAACCAAGGTATCAGCATCCAAGGTCAACTAGTACGAGAATAAATCCCTGAAAGCAATAAGGTGTATTATCTTCACTCTACTACAAGAATGCACTAGAACTTTTTTTTGAGGCAGGGGACGTACGTTTCGTACACTACCGGATCCTTTACTGGGATTAGACCAAAGCAATGAGAGTTATCCACTGAAGATAGCGCAGCTAACAGAGTCAATTGCGGCATGGTCACTCATGGGCTAATACTCCACTAAAACCACCCTCCTCTCATGTGCCCCGCGCTTATGGTAGGAAGAGCGTGAGACTTAGAACTTCGAATCAGTGCTTGAGAGTGCCCCAGGAAGCAGAGCAAACTCACTTTGTCAACAGGGGGATGAATCCTCCGCTCCCTGCAGTGGTATTACGGGAGAAGAAGTTAAATATAAATAATTCTAGACCCTCCAGTGATAATAACTTCCAAGAATAAAATAAAAAGACTTCGTTTAAAAAAACCGACTTCAAAAACTAAAAAGTATAAAATAACTTATTTCTAAAGCTATTATTATTAATATATATTATCTAAAATATCTTAAAGTCGGCGCTTAGTAATTTTCAAAAAAATATAGAAATTTTTATGTTTTACTTTGCACCGACTTCGAGATGTTTTAGATAATATATTTTAATAATAATAGCTTAAAAATATATAAACTAAACTAAACTATAAATAAAGCTATACTTACAACATAACATAAATCTATAAATAAAAAATTGACTCCAAATCGCTGTCGGCGGGGAGCGTCCCCAAAATGCTGGCCGCATTTCCGCGTTGAATACTTAGTTGAAAATTAAGTAAAACCATAATTGTTCTACAATTATTGATAATAGCTTTAGAAATAAGTTATTTTATACTTTTTAGTTTTTTAGTTTTTGAAGTCGGTTTTTTTAAACGAAGTTTTTTTTATTTTATTTGTTACTCTTTAGTGTCTAGCTATAGCTATGTATGAGTAGACCTACGAAAGGTGCCGCGCTCCTTAAAAAATATAGGTTCTAAGAAACGGAAACAAAAAAATGTTCGTAAAATGAAAACTACTGGGCCAAACTATGTTAAATTTTTAGGGGACCAAATGGAAGCTATTCCGCGTCGAACAAAAAAGAATCACGTAAATCGGATCATAAATCTCGGAGTAATCGGTGAACATACATTAAAAAAAAAGATCCCGACGAATTGAGAACGTCCTCCTTTTTTGAACTCGGTTAAAAATAATAAAGTCTTAGACTAAACCTTAATAAAATACTAAACAATTATATTAATGCATTAATTTAAAAGAAAAGCTCTTCAAAGTTCATTAACCTCAAACTAAATTTAAGAAGCGATTATGACTACAAATGAAAACCAAAGATGTCAAATGATTACGTTTCCAAGAAACAGGAGCTTTGTAAAATGAAAATTGGTAGTTAATTTCATTCAGGGCAGCTTCAGTTTATTTCTTTTGTTTCAAACATAATAAAGTCATTTAACGTACTTTAATAAGAAATTTATTATAATCAGTTTTTTATTTTTGTTTGTTTTACGTTAACTTAAATAGGATCCTGTTTTGAGGGCCTTAGGCTGACTCTTTTGGAGTATCGCTTAGTGACATTGACATGTCTAAATATACTGGCAGATGTAAGACATAGCTTGAAGATCCACTTTATTTTGATACTTGTCATATACGTAATATAAAGCGCAAGCAGCCGCTTTAGGCCCCCAGATTCACATAATGCTTAGTATTATAATAGTAGGGGAGGCTAAGCGGGAATTTTGGGATTTACTCGAGCGTGGCAGAATAACATAAGGGGAGAAACCTTGCACCCTTTTATGTACCCCCATATACTAACCCTTTATATAGGGTATGTTTATTCTTCAATTTTTTTTTCAAACCATCACATTAAGGAAATTCCTCCACATAATTGTCAGCTTATGGTTTAGCACGACAAGTGCATCAAGCTGAACCGTCTGTATATTAATCTGACGCGCTCGAGTATTCCAATGTTACGTTTTTTTTTGCATTTTCAAAAATCGGCCATGACTTTTGGTCGCGTTCAAATCGTGTCTTTTAAATAGGAGTTCATTTAGGGTTTACTAACATCCCTTTTGAATATCTGATGCGCTTGAGTATTTCTGCGCGACTCTTTTTTTTGAAAACCTGTACACGCTCCCCTCACCAGTGAAAGGGTCATCATCATATAACCTTTTTTAATTTTTAGCACCTAATCTTCACAATCCAAAAGGACCTCGCGACGCTCGAGTAACTCCACATTTAGCATCTTGGGCTCCCCTACTATTATAGTATTTGCTATACGCGACATATGAGAGCGACCAAGTGTATTCACTTCTCGATGCTGTCTCTAATGTGTTCGGTTCACACGCACACTCATTAGTATGGGTTCTTATGTAAAACAGATAAATAATGTATGTAGTCCATATAAGGACAGACGGACGAATATGACGATTACACAAGAGTTTCGTTTTTGTCAAAAAAGTTTACTGAACTCAAAACTCGAAACATATTTCACACGTTTACAAATTACGCCGGACGAATAGATTTCAATGCTTATGTTTTGGACCTCTGTATTTATTCCTGGTCAATGGACTCGGTGACTAACAACACGTTTCGATGCTTTTGGGCTGACCTATTAATCGGGTCAATGCGTATTTCTTTCAGTAGGGTAAACATTATTAATATTAAAAAGCTATGGGATAGTTAAAAAAATAACACCCGTGTCGATGTGGGAGTGGCACAATCCGAGCGAATCAGGAAACGGATCTCGGTAAGTTTCGGTACAACGCATACCGTATTATACTGTATAAGTATATTATCCGTGTAGGAACGGAGAAAGAATACAATTTCCTGCGACCGGGCGGCCTGTCGTAAGAGGCGACAAAACAACCTACAGCCAGGTGGTAGGGCATTTGACCGACTGGATGGCTACCACAACTGGTCGAGAGTATGTCGCTATAACAACCTTGAGTTATGTTCCGGCATTAGTGACCAGGTTCCAGTCTTCCTTAAGAGAGCAGCAGCGCATTTGTATCAACCGTGGTGTTGCAAATACCCATAGGCGATGGTAACCGCTTTCCATCAAGTGGGCCGTCGGCCTGTTTGCTGAACTCCTGCATAAAAAAAAAACCTGATATATATGTTCTGCACCGGCGAATCAGAAGGACGCTTAAAAATGTTGTGCAGTTTCAATTTTTTTTTTTTTAATGGCTTTGGACGACATTAATATTTGCTTGAAGATGTATTCGAAGCCCCAATGCAATAATCCATTAATATACTGTGTTAAACACTTCTTTAAATATGAATTTGTTGTGGACTGTAAATATTTTAATTATAAATGAAAACTACACGTGCGTAATACAATGACGATTTTAATAGCAAAGGAGGGAAAAAAATATACAGATAAAAGAAAGAAAAACTTCGTTCTAAATTCAAATATTTAGTATTGATGGCCAGTACTATGCCACACTAAAGTAATAAATACTTTTTGTTGGAGATTCCAACATACTGTTACTGAAAAAATGTTATATCAACATTTAACATATGTGACTTGGTATTCACGTACGCAATTTTTTTCAGATTTTTCGATACTGTTACTTATGAAAAATATCCTCAAAATATTTTTACTGCTCGAGACTTGCAAATAAATACAAACTATTTTTCCTGTGACTATTGCACCGGGGCTTCGAGATGTATTTTAAAACAACAATTTATGCATAATAATAACAGCCCATAAACGTCCCACTGCTGGGCTGAAGCCTCCCATTATAGGGGGGACAGTATACCCGCCACGCTTGAACAAGGCGGCTTGGCAGATTTGACACATCAGATATTTTGATGTGCAAGTTGCATCACGATGTTTCTCTTCACCGTTGTTAGCACGTGGTAGTTGTAACAATATACACATTAGATCAGAAACTGATTAAGTGGTGCATGCGTTCCGGCCAGGATCGAAGCCGCGCCCTTTGCCAGCCGGTACTCTACCACAACTTGAATCTTTTCATATATGCACGTTTATATTAGACCTGACCTTTATTCATAAGACGTGTGATTTGATTATTATCCTCACTGCTGTCATACCCATGTTTTGTCAGTTTCCTTTCATGTATTCTGTCTACATGCTCAAACCACCTTACCACTTAATATAATATTAAAGTTAAATAAACATAAGGGTGACCTAGGGTCAATCGATACAATGTTGTGACAAACTAGTCCGAGGTACTGTGTTATTGGGTGTTGTAGCCTTGTATTATAAAAGATGTTATTACTAGGTATATCTTGTATATATATAAAACTTGTGTATATTGGTATATATAGTAGAGTACTATATTTATTATCAAAATGTAAGTAATCGTACAATAATTATGTATACCACCAGCGCCACTCCTAGTCAGCAATATTCTTGCCAGGGGTTGTCGGGAAGAGATCACTTTTTAGCGATAAAACCGCTTTGTACACAATTAGAATAATACTAGTTCGTAAATGTTCTGTAATGGGGTATATTAAAGTGTTATCTATCTATGTAAGACTAGCTGACCCGTCAAACTTCGTACCGCCTCAGAATAAATAAATAACAAACATTGAGTTCTGAACGACGGGACGAACATCAAACGTTTGACATTCAAAACCGAAAAATGAAAAAAAAACCACTTTTAAATTTAACTTGATTTCTGAACGACTTTTAAATTTCATTGATTTCTAAACGACGGGACGAACATCAAATATTTGACAGGTAGGAATAGTTTCTAAGGGGAAGCGAAATTGTTGTTTTTACTATATTCCAAGCATTTTTTTTCTTATTTACTCACCTTTTAAATCTTCCCTGGACTTCCACAAATAATTCAAAACCAAAATTAGCCAAATCAGTCCAGCCGTTTTCGAGTTTTAGCGAGACTAACGAACAGCAATTGATTTTTATATATATGGATAGATATTGGAAAACATATATTGTTGAACGCGAGAGATTATCCAGATTGACCAATTGGCTACATGGGTTAGGTAAATTTATACATTTTTAATACGTATATCCACTTCCTAGGTGTCGGGATGAAATAAAAAAAAATTCTAACAAAAAAGAAATCAAGAGTAACTAAAAAGTAATAAAAATTACTATATTTTGCAAATTTATTGTTGTTTTTTTTTTTACTTGGCACTGACTTCAAGATGTTGTAGAAAGAAGTCTGTTAAATATTTATTTTTTGCTTTTTCGTGTGAAGACGGTTTTGTTCTGCTATATCTTCGCTCAATGTTTGATAGCAATATTTTTGTTATGGACTATTGTCAAGCTTTACTGAAGCGAACGCAAAATAAATATTATCAAAACTGATTTAGAAACAAAAAACGAATCGCAACAAAATTTTAACTTGAAGTTTTACGGGCAGATTGTTAATGTGTGTTCAATTTGAAAACCTGCCCGTAAAACTTCAAGTTAAAATTTTGTTGCGATTTGTTTTGCCACTTATCCGTTGCCATTCGTTTCTCCACTTGTCTGTTGAAGTTTCACTTCTACTATGTGTCCCAGCACACATTTCGATTTTTCGTAGGTTTACTGCAAATTATGATTTGGTTAGGTTGGGTACATTTTAATGAATGCATTTTTTATTTAAACACATTTTATTTTATCAAACAAAAAAACTGAATTCGATCCGGAAACAAAAAACGCATCCATAGTATACTCTAAAATTATGCCGCCTCTCACCACGTCTAGTCTAAATTTATGCCGTTCCTCCACGCGGCCGTGTAAGGCTTTTTCGTGACAGAAAAAAATCCTAAGACCCCCCGTTTATACAGAAGTTTCACTTCAAAAAGTTACGGCTGAACATACATAAAAGAAATAGTTACACGACGAATTTAGCACCTCATCCTTTTAAGAAATCGCTTTAAAAAAATTTACGAATGTAGAATCTTTTACTACTATTTCGAATCCAGACTAGTTTTGCTCCAAAGATTATACCAAGTTAAAAGTCAGTGAAATCAGTTGAAATAATGGACTTGGAACGATTCGATGGGTTCATACTGGGTAGTGGGAGCCATGTGTAATCTATATAAAAAAAATGTGTATGTGTGCCGTTCACACGCAGTAGGGGTGAAATAAAGTGTGACAAGGGGTGGGAGGGATTCCAAATATTGTGACGCCACATTTTCTATTGTTACTGCATACCTGTAGAAACACATTTTATACCTACCTTTCGGCATTTGGACTTCTTTTGTTGACTTTGTGTTTAAAATTTGTTATTAGAAAACAGCCCATTGCGTATTGTAATCTTTTATGCCAGTCATTAGCCAGGTGTGTCGGATTTAAAGTACAAACTGATTCTAGGAAATTCGGTCCACGCAGCCGGGCATACATATTGCATGTGTGCAGTATAAAGCAACGCCTCGATTGAGGGACGAGGCAGTCGAGCGATAACCACGAGCGAAGCAAGACTTGTGTACATTCGGTAATCTATTTAGAGACGGACTTTGCGCGTGTTATTGAATTACGACCTTCTGCATTACTTTTGGACTTGTTGCGTACGGTTATATTTGTACCTGTGTTATACGTGTTTGTATAGTTCTAATAAACTCTATAATCATTCCAACGGCATTTTAATTCGAGTCCTGCAACTCGTAACAATTTCGTTATATATTTAAGCTTTAAAACACGAAATTCGAAGTATTAACGCAAAACTTCAAGAGGAAGAAAGAAAGAAAAAGACTTTATTTGAAGAAAAAGAAGAAGAAGAAGAAATTTTGGTGACATAATTACATGTTTACATATTATTATTATATACTCGTACATAGCATATTTTCCAAAACATTTCCAACTCTATATGTATGATCATTGATCATATTGTTTAGATTATTAAATATAATATTTTCTGCCTCATTTTCTCGCTGGCTTAGACCTATGTTTATCTCTTTTTAGAGTCGCTTTTTCGTTTCATCGAGTAACAACGATTCTAAAGAATTTTTACAAAAAATATAAACATACATATAAAAAAATAGTTACACAACAAATTGAGCAACTTCTCCTGTTTTGGAGTCGTTTAAAAAAGAATTACGAATATAGACTCTTTTGTAATTACACCATTTCATTAAGGTTGCTTGTCGATGTCAGTCGCATGTGTTTATGCCTATCACATAGAACGGAAACACGACATGAAACCGCGCCTTCTTGTCTAATAATACACCATTACATTTCATGTCGTTTATATAACAATGATCACTTATGGTATTACAATTAGATGATAGTAGTTATGTCGATATTTCAGAAAATCAGCCACGTGCGTGTGCGCGTCTGTGTGTGTATGTCTGTTTTTACACGCAGAGAGAAGGGTTCCGTGAAGGTGTAGAATGTAAGCGGTTTTCATCATTTATTTACATTTTGGAGGTCTTTAGGTAGAAATGAAGTACTGCTGTGTGTTTGAATTGCAGTTCAGGAATGCATATTTATTTGGCAAAAATGCCGGTTCGTATTTTATAATATAGCACACATTTAGCTGCTAAACGAAATATCACAACTAATAATAATATGCGCACTCGAGCGATTGCACGTGCCGAGGTGAAGTGAGACGAGGTGTGCGCGGAGGGAAACACGTGGGGGGGGGGGGCGACACGAACGCGCGCTAAGCGCGTTTGCGCTTGCCTATCATTTGCGAATGGCCGCCGTGGTAATCGGTCGTCTGCGGTTACAACATAAAAAGATTTCACGCCAAAAGTCCCATATTTATCTTTTATTTATTGCATGAATTCAGCAGACAAGCAGACAGTACACTTAATAGAAAGCGGTTATCATCGTCAGTATTGAATGAATCTAATTCAAATTAATTGTCCTTGAAAGTGTGACTTAACAACCCACAGCCAGGTGGTAGGCCATTTGCCCGACTGGATGGCTACCACCCCTGGTTTAAAGTATGTCGCCATAACAACCTTGAGTTGTGTTCCGGCATTAGTGACCAGGTTCGAGTCTCCCTTAAGAGAGCAGCGCATTTGTAGCAACTTTGGTGTTGCAAATGTCCATAGGCGATGGTAACCGCTTTCCATCAAGTGGGCCGTCTGCCTGTCTGCTGATCTCCTGCAATAAAAAGAAAGTATTTTATAAATTTTGTAATAAAAATTGACACTTGACATTTTTGCGTTCCGTGATCACGGCTACTAAACAGTGGCTAAAATGTCAATAAAAATCAAGTAAAATGTAGTTTTATTATTACCTATCTTTTCTTCGGCATAATGTTATGATCGTATACATCGGCTCCATATACTTCACTCACGACTTAAGTTATTACTTTATTTGACAGATGCAGTGACTAGTGGAACAGAGCAGACTGAATTGGAAATAAGAAGTTCGACGAGACGAGCGTTGTCGCCAAACTCTTCGCGTGTCTCCGCCGGTGAGAGTGGTAAAGCTTCTTAGTTAATAGATTTGAAAACATGCTGCTAAATTAATATTTAAATATCGGTGTCTTACTTATTAAAATCTCATTAAGAAATGTTTAGCCGCCTCTTAAGTTCATAATTAATTCTATTTTATCAAATATGAACTTGAATTGGCTGTTGAGATAAAAGAAAATAATTGCAAACATATTTGTAACCAAAATATTTGACTAAGGAATGAAAAAGTGCAAATATTGTTGTCAAAACTATGTTTTTTAAATTTATATCTTGTCATTTTGACAGCTGATGTGCAGTATCTACATCTCATTTTTGAGTACCAGTCGGCGACAATGTGCTAATTGAAATAAAAAAACAGAATTTTGCCTCTTAACCATTGCTTAAACTACATCTCGGGGTTGGTTAATTTTGACAGTTATTTAAGCGTTACTTATCATTAAGAAGCGTTTATAAATAAGATTTTTCATAATCAATTGCAACGATACTTCGTGATATTGCTTAAAATTTAAGAGACGTTTATATAAGTAAGACCATGAATGAAAAAGTGAATGCAAAAACTTTATTATTTATTAAAAAATAAAATCGAGTTGTTAAAAATTACATACATCACAGGTTGTCAATCTATTTAGATTAACTATTTTATAATGTTGTAATGACGGGTTCCGTAGGCTATAATTGTTTTCGGTATTTGGTTACAGAACCATAAAAAAGAGTTTATAGAAAGTATTCCGTGTCTCATAATGCAGTTAAAAGATCTTGTGAAAACGAATTCTCTTATAAAGTTTTGAAATATTTTTATATACACGTTACATAATAATATTATAATAATGTTAATAAGCTTATCATAATACTAACTGTGCCCGCGATTTTGAAAAAAAATTCATTGCTGTTCCGCTCGTATTGGTCTTAGCGTGATGATATGTAGCCTATAGCCTTCCTCGATAAATGGGCTATCCAACACTGAAAGAATTTTTCAATTCCGACCAGTAGTTCCTGAGATTAGTGCGTTTAAACCAACAAACAAACTCTTCAGCTTTAAAATAGTAGTATAGATTAATAAGCTTATTATAATATTAATAAGTTTACATTAATATTAATAAAATTATTACCTATAAACTGTTTTGTGCTTTATATCGGTCTTATCCGTGCAGGAACGGAGAAAGAATACAATTTCCTGCGGCCGGGCGGCCTGTCGTAAGAGGCGACTAAACAACCCACAGCCAGGTGGTAGGGCATTTGCCCGACTGGATGGCTACCACCCCTGGTCTAGAGCATGCCGCCATAACAACTTTGAGTTGTGTTCCGGCATTAGTGACCAGGTTCCAGACTCACTTAAGGGAGCAGCAGCGAATTTGTAGCACCTTTGGTGTTGCAAATGTCCATTGGCGATGGTAACCGCTTTCCATCCAGTGGGTCGTTTGCCTGTGTGATATATATATATATATGGCGCTCTGTTGTTCGTGCCTACCCCGCAAGGGAACTGGCGTGAAGTTATATATGTATATATATATATATATATATATATATATATATAAGTAATATAAATTTTTGGGAGTTGGAAATAATGCGTGCCAAATTATATTTTAGTTCTTCAATGTTTAAAAGAATTGCGTCATGTTGTATATAATACCTGCAAAGCGTACATGAAACTTTAAAAGCCATTCGTCGTGTTTTCGTACAGTTTTCATTATTATTGCGTGTCTGCACTGAATTTATGTTTGTTTTTATTTCAAACTTTACGATCGCACTATATTGACTTGGGAATATTCATTAGACATTTCGTATAGACAATAAAAATTGTGTAGTTTTCTTTATATTCTGAGTTGTATCGAAAGTTAATACAATTAAATTGGTGGTAGTAAAAATTAGATTTCATTACGGTACTCGTCCGTAAGACTACCATGTCATATCTGCGAACAAAAACTAATGGCCATGTGCGAGTCAATTTTACGTATGGTGAGTTTCTCTAAATTATACAATACTGATATAAAGTCTTATGCAATCCAACTACGAAAATGAATTGTTAATCAATTTAAAAAAAAAATCGCACTTTAATTAAAACTACGTTTTAACTGTTTTAAACACAGCATTCTATTTGGTTCTCATTTTTATTTCGATGTTTCGGTCGCTTTTCCGTAGCCATGATCACAGAAGACAAAGATGACAAGTGCCAATGAGTAATATTAAAGTTATTATTTAGCCTACACGCAACTTGTTCATTTTATTTATTTAAATAAAAATCAAATTAAATTCCGCGCTTGAAACCGTTAAAGCGTACTTTTAATTATTAGTCGCGAAAACTTAAGCGGTTTGCATCCATCTTCATCATGTGCACCGCAAAAGAGTGAAACTCATTGCCGGAATCTGTCGTCTCCGATACCTACAACTTTGGTGTCTTCAATTCCTGTGTGAAATACCTTCTAGGTAAGCGTGCTCCATCTCAGACCATATAGAGATAGCAGAGGCTAAATATTAGGAAATAAAAAGAAGTTTCCTACAAAACTGCAGGGGGAGAGAGTAAATATAAATAATAGAACAATATCAGAACAGTAGGGTTATTCACAAACGTCGGAAACTTTTCCGCGTAAGAGCTGAAAGCGTATCGATTTGCCAGCCTACGGAACGTGAACAGTACCCATTCGATAATGTTTTGGAGGTCTTCTGGTGGAAATGAAATACTAATAACATGTTTGTATTGCAATTTAGGAATGCATATTTATTGGGTAAAAATACAGATTAATATTTTATATTACATCACACATTTAGCTGCTAAACAAAATATAACATTTAATAATAATAAGCGCATTGGAACGATTACACGTGTCGCGGTGAGGTGAGGCGAGGTATGCGCGGAGGGAAACACGGGGGCCCCGACTAGAAGCGGCGCGCTTGCCGATCATTTGCGAACGGCCGCCGTGGTGATCGGACTTCTGGGGCCACAATGTATTTCCGGCTGGATTTGTTAATTGCGGTTCCACGTTCCGTCGGATTGCAAATTTATCCGTTCGGGAGCTTTCCATTCTTACACGGAAACGTTTCTGACGTTTGTGAATAACCCTACTGATCATGGTCAAATAACAATTTATATATAATAGTATGGGTAGGTATAAAAAATTCCTTTCAAATTTTCAGTGACCGGTGCTACTTTCAAAGAAAAGTGCGAAGTTCAATTAAAAGAGCTCTCAAAGTTCTTTTGAGAGCGAGAGAGTGTTTTGTTATATCAATCTTGCTTTAACAATCTATGTATTACGTGAAGCAAAAACTTTGTACCTCTTTTTACGAAAATTGCGCGGACGGAGGAGTATGAAAATTAGCACACTTATAGTTTATATAGAGAAGAAGCCACGATTTTTTTTTATGCGTAAAAAATACATTAAATCAATAAAAAAAACATTACACACACTACCATGTCTTTGACACACACACGCATATATACTGTTTTGTTTATTGTTCAAGTCAAATTAACAGGTACATACATACATAGCTTCACGCCAGTTCCCTTGCGAACGAACAACAGAGCGCCATTCGGGCTTATTCTTACACACTTCACTCGCTTCTTTAACATTCATAGCTCTTGTCATGCACGCTCGTCTGTTCTTAAGGCTCTTGACATCACCTTCTGCTAGTATACGATCAATTTGATCATGGAAGGTGTGTCGTGGCATCCACTTTTAACAGTGTAGCCTTGGCGAAATCTGTGATTATAGAAGTTATAGTCTATGACATTAATTATTATGGTCGAATTTCGACCATGGGTGACCACTAGTAGGTATAATTGTGTATGTTGAGATCAACATACTCAACACGGCTGAGTGGAAGCGTTTTTGGTTTATCACTTTAGTTTATTTTTTATTATGATAAATTAAAAAAAATCTGAAATTGTTACATATATGACTATTTAAGATTTATTGCCTATGAAAGACTTGTTTGCAGTGTAATATATCTTCAAGATAGATAGACCTCTCGTTAAATTAACTTGAAGATAGCGTAACCTTCGTCTTCATGAATTTCTATTCAACAGACAATAGTTTATTTTAACTTCCCATTGTTTAGCCAAACCCGGCACTAGGGTAGGCAAAATAACAATCTGGCACTAATAGCATTTCTAGTTAATGCTCTGCATAAATAATACGGTAATAGAGAGCCGGCTTCGCCCATATTTCTGCCATATTACGGCGGAGAACTTGCCTGGTACGGCATATCAAATCGCATTGGTGTTATATTCTATATATTCTATTAGTGGACTTTACGAGTTTGCCTGCGTTTGTCATGGAATTCACAAGATGAGCACAACTGTCAATGAAGTCTGCCTTTGAATCGCGCACCTGGCGATGACGCGTGTTATTCGCCTCGTCCCCCGCCCCGCCCACAATGTATGACATTCTTCTCATAGTGACGCGACGGAAATTCATCTTAAAATATTTTAGGCGGATTTAGACAATATCTTTATTAATAGCTTGCTAGCGTTGCGTTAGCGTTTATATTAACACTATCCCACGGGAACTTTACGTTTTTCCGGTATAGACAGTATCCAAAGTGATATTTTAGACTATAATTTATCTCTGTGCCATATTTCATCCAGATCTGTACAGCCGTTCTGGCGTGATTGAACAACAAACATCCATCCAAACTTTCGCATTTATAATATTAGTATATTATGTTATTTTGATGTATAAGCTATATTACTGCAGAGTTTCATCAATATCCGTTCATTAATTTTTAAGTAAATACTGAAAGTTTGTTTACGAAATTTACCATGCCAGGCAACGAACTTGAAACCTCTGTGCCGCAATGAGGTGGGCCGCCAGCTTAGTTAGTTCAAGCACTACAAAGAAGGAAGTAGCGTAGTTCAATTGATAAAGCTGTTGCTGTCTTCGAAAAGCAGCGTGTAGAGTACTCAGATGGGCAACGCTTTATCAAAAAGAACCGCCCTAAAATCTACAGCTATATATACGACTCATCAGGACGGCTGTATTGCGCTCCTTGCAAAAGAACTTTTAAAACCAAATTTGGTTTCGATAGCTACCTACGCTCGCATAACCGGACTTGACAAGGTTCCGCGTTGGTATGTGGTTCAAGCACAGAGGGCCGCCAAAATCCTAAAAACCCACTTACAATAATACAAAACGAAAACCAATAAAGTTTTATACTGATTGCTATTGTAGTTATAAGTCTGTCACCACACCGTGACACGACCAAAATAATGTATATCGCTTTCAAACTTTCCTTAAAGTTTTCTGTATTACAACTACTGACTTTAACACTACAAACTTTGAAGGACGAAGTAAGTTTGTCCATTTGTTGAAATTGCTAGAATATTTACATATCAAATACTCGTAGTATGTTACAATATTTTTGAAGTGAAACTTCTTTAGGATCGTTGTGATTTGAAACTCATTAAAACGAGAAGAGATAAACACAAATCTATACGACTAAGCCTGCGAGGGAATGAGACAGAATGCATTATATTTAGTAATTTAAACACTATGCTCCTACAGATAGAGTTGGAAATGTTTTGACAATTTTCGTTAATACTTTAAATTTCATGTTTTATAGCTTCAATATATTATAACGATTTAATATATGAAATGTCACGTGACGAAATTTAGAGTCCCTCCCACCCCTTGTCCCACTACTTCTACTGCTTGTGAACTGTATACACACACAATTACTTTATACTAGTAGAATTTATTTTATACAACTTTCGCATTGCCATGAGGACTTCTTTCTAACTGAATTGCAACGCCGGATCCAAAATCACACGTGATCACAACGTTATCTTTTCGCTGTAACCTGACCATAATATCTAGAACATGATCTAGTATTTTTGCATTCTGGCAATATTGTCTTATCTGTAGTAAACGTCAGTGAATTATGATGGCCTCTGTAGTTGTGTCTTCGCCGGATTCGATTCCAATTGTGCTATGGTCTGGGTGAATGGAATCGGGTTCAGATTGGTCCGTTCTATATTACCCATAAGAAGCTTAACTTGCTTAATTTGAGGTATATCCTCATTGTATGTGTTTGTGTGCCGATTATTATAAACAAACGACACTGAATTATAAACAAAACTAATTTATCTATATATACTTAAATACGGATATAACAATACTAAGTTTCACACAAGCACTGATTTTGCAAGTCAAGCATATCTAGCATAATTTTTTTACCAAATAATCGCTGACATTAGGTTTGTAATGATTCACTTAGCTCCTTTTTATCAAATAATTGTTCTGTTAATTATCACAAGGTGTTAAAGCTCTTGCTTACAAAATTATAGTTAATATTAAGGTTATGTTGATATATTTATGTCGTAAATAAAGCAACTTGATACTTTCATGATGATTTACGTAATACCAAGTATTACTAGTAACTATCAAAATTACTCATAACATAATATTGAAGTTGCTTGTTTAGACAAATTTGCCAAAGTGGCGTCCCTATTAATTTTACTCCATTTTGGCATACTCTATGTATCTCTATATATATATATGTATATATATATATACATATATCCCAACGAAACGACTTCATTTACGGGAATAAAAAATATTCTAAGTGTTGATCTATATACTAAATTTTGTATAACGTTTTTATTTTTTTTTTATCTTGTCATGCTTGTAAGGAATTTGTGGAGATATATTGCAGCATAACATTTTAGCACGTCATGTCATTATTATAACTATAATATTATTTTTCTTTCCTTTTCTTGCCTTGGTCTTATTGAGTATGCATTGTTTGCTACAACTCCATTAATTCTTCATAAAGTGATTCTGTAACATACTTCTGTACAAAAATAGAATATGAAATATAAAGAAAAACAATATTTAGCTAGACGTGTTGCTGGGGATTTTCTTGCCGCTTCTTCTCCTTTACAGCATCAACACGTTGCGAAGCGGTATACATAGAATAGGAAGTAAAAAAAAAAAATTAACTTACATGTATGACCTTCAAAAAGTGTTCTCCAGTGGAACTTATTTTGAATAAAAACTTTTGAATTTGATCAGAAATGTAAGTTAGCTGCGTCGAGCTTCATGTAAATCCGTTCAGTAGATTTCACGTGATGCTCGAACAGTCAGACAGATATGCTATTTTTATTCCGAACAACTTGCTAGGTTGTGATTTAGCAAATTGAGTTGTTTATGTAGTTTTATAATATTTGCAAAAACCTCTTTTTAATAATGTTTCTTTTTTGCAGAGTGGGATGGCGCTACTGGCGGCCCTCCAGCGGAGGTAGTCCTTAGAATCCATCCAGCGGCTTCACCCACTGCGAACATCAATGGGTCCCAACTTGACATTGGTAAGTAAACTTCTTTACTGCTGCATATTTCATAGGCCTTCCCATATTTGCGCGAAGGATATGTGGCGCGATCTCATCGTCATCGGTGTGACCGGGCCGGAGGGCATACGGGTCTCCAATTTAGGATTCGTCTGATCCATTGACCAATGGACAAATGTTTTCGGTATATTCCACTTAATTCCTGTTAATTTTGCGAACTATGTCGTTAAATTTGGTCTTGCTACAGATACAATCTCTTGTATGCTATTCCTCCTGTCAGATAGCTCTACCCCATCTTCCTTGTACCCTGTCCCTCCTATCCCATGCTTCATATCCCAATGCGTTAGCTTCGCTCCTGGTGCAAACATCTACAGGCGACGGTAAACGCTTTTTATTAGATAGGTCGCCTGCCAGTTTGCCAGCTTCGCAATAAAAAAGTAGATATCCTCGTTTCGAATTTTTTCATGAGAGTAATAGCATAGCTTGCTCCATAACCTGCTGAATAATGTTGTCGACTGGACTTGCTATCAGTGTCCACGTCTTGGCATCGTAAGTCATTACTTGTAGGATGCACTGCTTCAAGATGTCCTCCTTTTGGATTTATTTATGGTAGAAATCTAACATAGCTTGCTTTATAATACATTGAATGGTGTGGTCGACTGGACTTGCTGTGAGTGTTCACGTCTTGGCATCGAAAGTCATTACTGGTAGGATGCACTGCTTCGAGATATCCTCCTTTTGGATTTATTCATGAGAGATATTCGGACTATAATATCGTTTTACTAATATTATATTTTTATAACTGGCAAGATAGCGCAGGATGATTTTCTCACCCTAGCGGCCAATATGGTTGAGATGGCCTTGTTTGTTTAAACCCCAATATTATTTATTTTCTAAAAGTAAAATGTTGTCTTTCAAACAGCTTTCATTTCATACCACAACACATGAATCTATTCATAAGTTTATCTCTTTTTAGTGTCGCTTTTTCGTTTAATCGAGTTTCAAATCACAACGATTCTAAAGAAGTTTCACTTCAAAAAAAGAAAGACTTACACTAAGAAAAATCTTTACCACATACATTTCTTAAATATAATCTAGAAATAATTCAAGCATGACAGGCTTTCAGGACTTGTAAAATGATTTATTATTTTCAGAAACAATATCGAACTCTACTAATATTCTACTACATTCTGACAAGTTACGTTCAGTTAGGTCGTAAATCTTCATTGCTTTGCGGTTTCGGAATATTGGTTGATTTAATGCGTGCGCAATGTGGTCTTGTTTTAATGGGAGTTCAAGTAGGTATAAAATTACCGTTTTGTGTTGAAAAATGAATTGAAGAATTGATTTTTCAAACACCAGATGAAACTGATTCATATAATAAAATACAAGATGAAGAAATTAACAATTGTGATTACGTGAATAGAACAGGCCTACGTTCAGCAATGGACAGGAACTGGCTGAAGAAGAACGAAGAATAATAATAAAGCAGTCAAATTGTTTGGTCCTTGCTTAGAATAAAGTAGGTAGAACATCGCTCCATCAATTTCGCTGTCTACCCTAGTTCTGTGTGAGGCGACGACCAATGCAGAGTAGGGTAAGGGCAACCATTTTGGACACTCACTGTCAACGTTTGACGAGAACCACACCGCACCGTGCGCTGATACCTTTTCTAAAACTTGTCAACTTGTTGTGATTACTGGCCGTGCCAAGACAATTTGCTATCCTTAAAACTTTGTACGAAGTATTAGCTCTAAAGTAGAATTCAGTGCTGTGTGCTGTTTCTGTGTGCAACCTGAACCGAACCAGGACAGGGCGGATCTTAAGGTTGGTGAATCTTCTACTTTTCTAGTGCAAGGATTTAGGTCATATCTCTCTCGTACTGTCCATCACAAATTGAACCAGATAATTATTATCCGTGGTCTACAGCGCCCCACACGAATTGTTCCATTCTTACATATAGTTAGATTATAAGTAATTTATTCGATGGATAACTTTTATCTGAAGATTGAATAATCGACCTTAATTAAGTATTTGCCTTCCATAACATTTATGACATCTCTAGCAATGATCTATGCTTTTCCTAGAAATCTAGATCTTGACATTTTACAAAGTCAATACGGGCATTGTGCAGTTTCCTAAAAACGTGGTTTGTTCTGTGCAAAAATCCGGCAAAAATGGGAATTGATTGGGGGTAGACTTAATGGGTGCTAACATTTTTGTGATTTAAATTTGAATTATGTAAATTCCTTCCTTTTACGTCCGTGAAGCTTTCACTTGATTCTCTTGAACTTTGAACCGTTTTTGTTTGTATCTCCTCGTGAAGGTTTCTGACAAACTTTGACACATGATAGGTGGGGTTCGAGTAAATACGATAAGAATTCAGAAAAGGCATTTAGTTCGAGCCATTACGTAGTTATTTATAAAACTAACACTATAATTATAGTTATTGGGTTTCTATTTCTTACTACGTATTCAAGTTTGACATTAACTCCATATAATTAATATAAATTTTCTGTCAATGATAAGGTAGATAGATAGAAAAAAAATTGCCAGGTGGTAGGGCATTTGCCCGACTGGATGGCTACCACCCCTGGTCTAAAGTATGTCGCCATAACAATCTTGAGTTGTGTTCCGGCATTAGTGACCAGGTTCCAGTCTCCCTTAAGAGAGCAGCAGCGCATTTGTAACAACTTTGCTGTTGCAAATGTCCATAGGCGATGGTAACCACTTTCCATCAAGTGGGCCGTCTGCCTGTCTGCTGATCTCCTGCAATAAAAATAAAAAAAGAAAACTTTTTATTGTTAACCACATACACATAAAGTAAATAATTTACAGTAATTTAACATTATTATGTTAAGGTGTCGCTTTAGAGCGATCTCTTCCAGACAATCCTGACTATGGACAATACGGACTATATTTATGAAAGGGACCGCAAGTGTATGACGGTAGTGTTAAAATTAAATACATGTAAATAGAATATATGAATATTACACAATACCTGAAATAAATAAAAATATAAATAAGAGAATGGATAGTAAGAAATAGAAACAGAGCAAGTAGCAACTGAAACATATTCCTCTAGGTTCAAACTCTAGGGTAAAAGAACAAATTAAATACAACTGCACACACTTTATCTTATTATTATAATTCTTTTATAGTTGCAGGCTGTAAAACTTTGGAATATGTTGCTTCTTACTGTCAGATGGCCAAATCCTTTACCAATATTTAGAAATTTGCTTTTAATGTCTGATTAACACAATGTAATCATGCTTATATATTTATTATAATAGTTTATGTATTTTGAAATATCACTATGTATATATGTATGTATTTCTATATTTATTTCTTCAATTATTTTGAGTATTTATGTATCTATTGCCTTTTTCCCTGCACCACCTACATCGCCTGATTCAAATTTATTTGATTTAGTTTGCCTGGAAGAGATCGCTTTGTGCCATAAGACCCCTATTGTATTCTGGCAGGCACGGACAGACAGACACAGACGGCGGCGTCTCAGGCGCCGCCAATCAAGATCTCTCCACGTCCCTGCGAGGGACGTTAGGAGACATAGCCCCCCCACAGGATAGACTAGGCGTGTTGCTGGGAAGTTTCTTTCGCCGTTTCTTCTCTCCCAGCCATAACACGTTACGAAACGGCAGTAAGATAGCGTAGGCCGCCGCGAACCGCCGATCCCGGCCCGCCGGGATCCTTCCCCTCGGGCTTTATATTACCCGTCGCCCGTTCTCAATTAGTGCTTTGTGTCGCCCTATGGTGGGCATCATTAAATTCATCCCCCTCTCATGGCAACAGTCCAGCCGAGGTAAAACTCCTTAGGGAGCTCCCTCGAGCAAGTTGCCCCCCCGGGCTCGAGCGCCTTCGCTTCGCGAAGGCACTCGCCCCAAAAACCCCGGTAAAGTTGTAAGGTCTTCGGACCAACAACATAAAGTCAAGTCCAATAAAAAAAAAAAAAAAACCCTATTGTATTGCCTAGAAAATATTGTAAATATGGTCTGTTTTTGTAATTGTATATTTTGGTGTGCCCTCTCTCTCTCCAACTGTATTATAAGGTTAACATCTCAGCTTTAGGGAGCTATCTCTAATAAAATGCTTTTGTCACCAGATGGCAGTGGTGTGGTGGTGAGGGCCGAAGAAGCCCTGATAGTTGCTTTCGTTCTGCTCCTCTGGGTGGCGGCCATCGCGCTCTTCTTCAACCGATGGGGCAAGATCAGGTGCGTCTATAAACTGTACGTAGATAACATTAATATATTTAAATGCACTTATATTTTAATCATAAGTGCACTTTTAGTCATGTTAATGTTTATTTCTGAATGCTTTAAATTGCTTACTATAAAGTTTCAATCCATTTATGTTATTATTAAATGATATTTTTTGGCGTTTTATTATATTTATTAGGATGCATGGCACAGGTATTTTTTTCGAAAACAACTGTGTTTATATTGTTAACACTGAACAGGAGGAAGAAGAAAACGTCTACACCTTTACAGAACGCTTTATTGTGCCTGGACTGACAAGAATTTCGAAATCAATTAAACATAAGGACATATCATATTGACTTTATTTCCATTTCACGTGGTCTTAGCTCTTCGGTACACTTTATTTTAAGTTCACTGGTATGCGTGTCGTCCTTTACGACGTCAAGCCAACATTTCTTGCTATTATAACCCCTTTTGCCCAAACCTGACGATAGCGGCATGGAATGACATTTCCCATATAACTAGCCGGTTAGCGTACCAGTATTAGCGTAGACAACACTTTTTTATTTTTCATTGCTGAAGTACAGCAGACAGGCTGATGGGCCAACCGCCGATGTGATGTAAAGTTGTTACCATCGCTTATAAGCATTTGCAACGGTAAATGTGCTACTAGTGTGCGGCCGGACTCGTAGATGGGACTGGAATCTAGGCACTAATGCCGGAACACAACACAAAGTTGTTATGGCGGTATGCTCTAGACTTGGGGTGGTAGCCGTAAACGGGCAAATGCCCTACCATCTGGCGATGGGTTGTTTTGTCGCCTCTTTCTCGCGTCATCATTCCGCATGATTCCTCACATTCACCGCAGTATATTCATCTCCCGTGACACGCAGTTCTTGCTTGTATCGCTTGAGTATGTACAGGCCACTACCACAGCACTTCACTGCCAAACAAAAGGACAGGTGGAATAAAATAAGAATTTAAAATGTCTACCTATAATTAAAATTTAACATTGTCATTTATATTTAATATTATAAATGCGAAAGTTTGAATAGATGCTTGTTGCTGAATCACGCCAGGACGGCTAAAGATCTGGAAGAAATTTGGCATAGAGATAGATTATAGTCTGCAATAGCACATAGACTTTTTATCCCGGAAAAATATGTGGTAACCGTGGCATAACATTACCGCGAGCGATGCCGTGAGCAAAAGCCAGTATTTTAATAAAAGACTACATGAAATCAGTAATCAAATTTGTGGCTCAATAAATATACGTACTCACGACATCATAGCCCTGACCTTTGCAATTAGATGACGTAAATGTTGATAACATCCATACTGGTATATAAAAATGAAAGTGTGTTCGGATTTGTTGGTGTTTGCATTCTTGTTAGTTCCGTCATTGTGATGAGGGATATGAAATTGTTTTCAGTAAAGTTATATAATCTTATATATGTATATATAGTATAGTTATACATTTATTATTAAAATGTAAGTAATCGTACAATAATTATGTATAGCACCATCGCCACTCCTAATCAGAATATTCTTGCCACGGGTTGTCTGGAAGAGATCGTTTTTTAGCGATAAGACCGCCCTTTGTACACAATTAGAATAATACTAGTTCGTAAGTCTTCTGTAATGGTGTACAATAAAGTATTATCTATCTATCTATCTATAAGAATGACTAAACAGATATACAATGCAAAAGTGGATGGATGCAGAAGTCGTGGAAGGCCACGACACACCTTCCATGATCAAATTGATCGTGTACTAGCAGAAGGTGATGTCAGGAGCCTTAAGAACAGACGAGCTTGCATGACAAGAGTTATGAATGTCAAAGGGGCAAGTGAGGTGTGTAAGAATAAGCCTAAATGGCACTCTGTTGTTCGTGCCTACCCCGCAAGGGAACTGGCGTGAAGTTATGTATGTATGTATGTATCTATAATAAACTAGGATATGCCCGCGACGTCGTGCAGGCTTGACGTGAAATTACCGGGACATAAAGTACCGCAGCATTTAAAAAAGAATGCAAGCTATCGTTTAAGTGAAAACTGTGTCGGAATTAGCTAATTTTTCTGCACCCGAACAACTTCGAATCGCCCCTGAGAAAATTCCCGCCGAAGTCTCGGGATAAAAATATCACACATTTTGTACAAACTCTTTGCAGGTTTTTTATGGTCGTTTGATGTTATATAGAAAAACATTGTGAAAAATGTAATGTCTATTGGTGGCAAAATATATTCGGGTGATTTAATAATTTTATTTTGGAGTTTTACTAGAATATATCGATCATACGATATAACCATCGTCCCTACGTCAACACATTTTATTAGATAAAATTTGAAATGGATCAGTGAAATAATCACATTGGAATTCGAAATTATTAAGTTGGCCATTTTAAATCATTCCCAGAAAAATTCCCGCGGGATTCTCAAGATAAAAAGTAGCGCAGAGCTTAAGTCTAAGAATTAGCTGTCGATCAGCGTAAATCGCATCGGAATCGGCCCAGTAGTTTTTATGTGAATCCCGAACAAACAGACAAGAAATATTAAAAAAACAGCATCGTGTTCTTCATCTTTTATATTGTGTACTCCAGTTGTTTTTTTTTTAATAGTTTCCATGTACAGACACGGCATTTTTAGAATTTTATAATGTTATACATTTAGAGACATAGCAAACGAGCAAATGGTCCATCTGATGGAAAATGGTTACCGTCGCCTTTGAAGATTGGCAACATCAAAGGTGCTACCAATATGCTGCCGGTCTCGAAGGTGGAACTAGAACATAACTATTGATGCCGGAAGACAACTCAAGATTGTTATGGTAGCATATTTTTTACCAGGGGTGGTGGCCATCCAAACGAGCAAATACCACCTGGCTCTGGATTGTTTTGTCACCTCTTACAACAGACTCAGGCAGGCGCAGGTTATAAACAACTAGACAATTACTAGATCAACTGGTTCGGCAGTGGAAAAAGCTGAAAATCAAGCCGCGTAAATATGCAACCTCTAGTGAAGTTTGATTATTTTTGAAAGTTTCTAAAACGTTAGAAAGTCTTATAAAGGCTTGCAATGGACTTTTCAGATGACCAGAGGGCCGGTATCATTACCTCAGGCAATCAGTATGGTGATCTAGCGAGATAACGTACATTTACATACCTTACTCATAGCTGATACTAGGTCGCAACCTAGGTTCAGTATTGTACTTTTAGTCTTAAGGGATATAATATTAATTAATCAGATTATATTAGATTAAGTTCTCTTTGTTGTATAAAGATAAGCGTCCACCTGGCCGCATCGTATCAAATAGGTCGTAGCATTCTTTGTATAGGAAGTGAGACAAGTGCGTCCACTGATCGGCATTCTACGGAGCGCACGAATCTGCTCATCGGCAATGCCGACGCTTTTGCTCCGATGGGCAACTTTAGCGATGCGTGCCGATGACGTCATACGAAATGTTTGCTTTTTTTTATCTTCTGCTAACAAACAAGCAGGACAAATTACTCTTCTTCGCTTTCCTTTATTAACTCACATACACAATCCGCACGTACACTCACTATGAAAATCCGAATGAAAGAGGCATCGGCAACAGGATTGCTGGTTGTTGCGTCAGCAAATCTGATCGCTGCCGATACAGTGGACGTATTGCGAAAAACTAATCCGTTGGATGAGATGCGTTCGATGTTTACGATGCAGACATGTGGATGCTTACGTTTAGTTCATAATCTATGTATATTTTGATTGTAATAAAAATGCAGAACTTATCTTGTCCCATACAGAATGTTAGAGCCATATCAGCCAAAATTTCAACAGCAGCATCGGCAAAGTTGTGTGCTCGCCGAGAACTCAGTCGTCGTGCCACCTCACGTAAGTTTCATAAAAATGAAATATTATCACCTAAAACTGCAGTATGAGCTAGTTGGAAGTATAAAGAGAGTGCAAATGTCGCAACTTGTGTGACTTTATATAACTTCGGTTGGACTTTTAATATAACTTTCACAAGAGATTTTAATACTACAGTCCAAATTCTAAACCTAGATGAACTTTGATATGAACTCTTTATAGATTTGGAAATATTTTTTATTAAGGCAATTAATGTAAAATATTACATAGCTCAAAATTGCTTAAGGGGTCTTGTCCCATGAGTAATTTTTTATGTCATATCTTGCCCCATGCGTTTTCGTTTAAAGCAATTTTAAGCTCTAATTTTTTTAAAGCTCCACACTGAATAGTTCAAATGTTTAATAGTACATATTGAAGTGCTTTCTCTATGTGATCGTTTAGTTTTAATGTTATATAGATTACTTACCGAAAATCATGATTATTCCATATCCTTCAAAGAAATATTAGTTTTTGGTAAGGTTAGATAATGGAAATGGAAAATAATATTAATTGCAGAATTAAGAATAAATCTAATTTCATTGATTTTTATATGAATTTAGTAGACAATCTACTGATATGGGTTTCAAGATTCATCTGCATTGGTTACTAAAATATCATTGTTTGTGTAGCATCGAGCATCTTTATCTCGCGGCTGTGTTTCCTACGATTGCGGAGCTAGCTTCCCGTCCTATCAACCATATGGATACCTCGCCCACCGACCCAGACAGGTAATCATGTTTTATATTACAAAAGCTCTTTAGACTATTGCAGTTATTACAGCATGCGGTAAACAGGGACCGGTTTTCTAATTCAAATCTGTAATATACGTAGACTCTCGTTTTTCTCTCATCTTATCGTATCTATCATTAAGGGAGGAGGAAAAAAAATGTCATCAATCCGTTCTATATTATTCATACTTATTCAATATGACACATAAACGCGACTTGCTTAGCTTGAAAATGTAGTTTGTATTAATTTATCTTATAATTTATATAAACTCAAATGCTAGGGACTTTTTACACCACAAAACAAACATGCATTCATTAAATATCACACACAATAACAAAGTAACAAATAAGCGTGTACAACTTCCTAACTTCTTAAATTTAATTGTAAAAAAGGGTACGGAACTAGAGTCCGTAGTTGTTCCGTTTCTTCTCTCACAGTCATAACACGTTGCGAAACGGGAGTAAGATAGTGTAGGTCACCTCAAATGTCCGACCCGGTCCGCAAGGATCCTTTTCCTCGGGCTTCATGTCACCCGTCGCCCGACATTAATTAGTCCATCGTTGTCGCCCTTTGGCTGGCATCATTAGATTCAACTCTTCTTATGGCAACAGTCCAGCTGAGGTAAAGCCCCCTAGGGAGCTTCCTCGAGCAGGTTGTCCTAAAACTCCCGTTAAAGCTGCAAGGTCTTCGTACCAACAGTATAAAGTCAAGTCCTTATAAAAAATGTAAAAGGTTTGCTTTTTGTGGCCAGGCTGGAGTCATTATAAGTGTTAGTATATCTACCATGTATGTTTTATTTATGGAGCCATATAAGTGAGCTCAACACTCAAAAATATTTTGGGTTATTTATTGAATATTGAACTAAAAAGAGAGTCAGTCAATAAAAACTTAAAAGACAAGATACAAACCGTCGACGATGATTGCGGAAAACAAAAATGTCTTTATATAATTGTAATTTCTATTCTGGGTTACAAAAAAATCTATAATTTTACTATAATAATATATAAAATAATATAAGATTTTAGAAAGATATTTGGTTAAGGTTCTTCCGATCTCAGGGTGGAGCCCAAAACGGGCATTGTCCTTTATATAGAGCACTTTGGTTGAATCATCCAAATTGAAATACGGAAATGAACCGTCTGATATTGGCTTAACTTGTTTGTTGTAAATAACAGGATTGTAGTTAGGCGTGGTTCAAATGAAAGGCACCAATGATGTAAATGTAAATAAAAATAATTCTATTAAAATAAGCTATCTCTTATCTTCTTCTCTATTAATGTGTTATAATATCCTTGTCTATCTTTATTCGTTATAGGGAATAGAAGTGACTAAATTTACGGATTGTTTTCCACTTCTCGGACTTATGTACATATTAGCCGCGCATAGAGAGTTTACCGCTGAGCACCGTCTCTACTGCATCCTGCCTTCTACTAAGGCCACTTTCTAATTTTTTGTTGCAGCAGTGGTGTGTAATCGGTATTTTCGATATACGAGATACCGAGAGCTTACGTAGCCGCCTATGTTTCTTAAGCGTGACCGGATTTACTCGGTATATGCTTCTCCCGTACAGATACCGAGCAAATCGAGAAATGGACATAGAAATATAGGCACTCGGTAAGCTTTCGGCTCGCGTATAATTAATGAGCATACCGATTCCGTACCGCTACACTGCTGCGCCTACATATTAGAAAGTGGACTAATAATACTTCTAACAGCTGCATTTCACCTTCGTCTAATAAGTATCGTTAGCAACAATTCTCCTTACCAGTATATAATTAAAAAACAACCGATTCCGGCATTACTAGAAAAACACGTACAATTTAAGATAAGTAAAAAGCTCAATTCACCTAAAATACATTTGGTTAACGACAACGCGTATATGAGCGAAATTTGACAGGAAAATGATTTTTTATGTTGCAACGTAATACTGCAGTGAACTCCTTAGAGAGAATCTCTGAGTTTGGCAGACAAAACCTTGTCCAAATCAACCCCACAAAGACACAGGTTTGAGGATTCTCTACCGAGAAAATCCCATTCGTACATGGGCTTTAAATCCAAGGAACACTTACCACTTCTAAGAGTATTGGGATCCTTGGTGTCGGTATTTCAAACTATGTACAGTTGAGGGGCTACCTTGAAGGCAAGGCAAAAGTTGCCTCCAAGAGGCTTACCAAGCAGTATTTCACTCCGCGGCCTTGTACTTTACAAAGCCTAGGTGTGGCCGCATATGGAGTACTGCTCACACTTGTGGGCCGGGGTACCCGCCTGCCAGCTAAATTTTCTGGATATTATTCAACTTCAAGCCGTTCGCATTGTCGTCGATCCCATACTCATAGACAGTTTAGATACGCTTGGCTTTCGGAGAGACTTAGCGTCTTTTTGCATATTCTACCAACTGTAGAATAGGGAGTGTTCCTAGGAACTGTTCAGAATGATGCCTTCGTCTTCTTTTTACCACCGCACCGCACGCTATCGGTGGGGCATTCATCCCCACTTCCGTGAGCCGCTTCACTCTTGTACGCAACGGTTCTCTAGAACGCTTCTTTTGCGCTCCCTAGGGATTAGGGATGAGGTGCCAGCTGTGGTTTCCGCACAGCTCTACAATATGTTTTTTTTTTAGAAAGGGTGTTATAAAATTTCTTCGTGGCCGGCAACGCGTTGGTGACGTCTCTGGTGTTGCGAAAGTGCATAGGCAACGGTAACCGTTTTCTATCAGGTGAGCTGTCTACCTATCTACTATATTCCAGCTATAAAAGTGAAATTGTGGAAAAAATAACAACTAAGGTTCGGTGATGTCACACATGTATCGTTGAATAGATAGTTATTTTATCTTGAAAAATTATAAGCCCTCAACTAGGCAGCAATGCTGCCGCGTCGCCGCCGCACTGCTAGTCTGTGATTTTCTGTGTATATATGAACTGTTATGTAATTGTATTGTTCAGCATATTTATTAGATAATATACAAATGAATTGTAATTCAAATTATCTGAGAGAGTTGATTTCTCTAAACTGGAGGCAACACGTCCGAAAATAAATTTTCAGCCAATAAAAGTGTGTTTGACTTGCAAAAGGAGACCACGAGTCACCATCCTATCCGACTAGCACAACATGTAAGAAATCTATGGAGATTTTTGGCAGTGTGAATTATTAGTACCTATGTCATTATTGTGATGGTAACAATATTTTTATTTGTTATAACTCCCTTAATTCTTTGAAAGTAATTATTATTGTAATACAAATTCTAAATGTATTTAATAAAAAGAGCCTGAGATAGTTAAATGATTATGGTGAAAAAAATATTTCATCGCCTCTTCTCCTTTAAATAGCGAAGCTGTGTATATATAATAAATAAGAATTAAATTTTGACTTACATGTATGACCTTCAAAAGTGTTCTCCATTGGACTTATTTTGAATAAAAACTTTTGAATTTAAATGTTGTCCACTTTCCCATACTGCCATTTCACCGATGATGGCCGCCTGACAACGAAAGCGCGGTAGCGGACCGGTAACGATGTCTTGTGTACGCGCGCTAATGATGTTTCTACGCGCATAACTTAAGAATGATTTAACAATTTTGACGAATATTTTGTGTGTGTTTGAGTGGGTCCCCCTAATTATTTAAATTCACAATTGTAAACAAAAAAGTGGCGCTGGGGTCGGATTCTAGATTCCTATTTTTTCAGGATCGGACAACGTCTGCCGGGATGTGCATATTGTTACCACGTGCTAAAAAAACGGTATAGGAAACATCTTGATGAAACCTTTAGCCGGCTTCACTCTGAAAACTCGGGGTTCTATCTACTTATTTTGTTCGTCTGAGGATAAACATTTTACTCGTAGTATATCAAGACTTGTCTGAGTGAAATGGTTTATTTTTTCTTTCAGATACTGAACTCAATATTAAACCACCATGTGGTTTAATACTGAGTTCAGTGTGGTTACCACATAGTTCTGTATATATGAATCCAGTCGTAACAGGTCCGTGTAATAAATTTTACATGATGATCGATTGTTTACTTTTACAATACCCTTCTCTTATTGGAGCCTTCAAAGCAATCGATATAGTAAATCTATCTTTAGAATGACAGTAAACCGCCATTTTGACATCGAAAAATAATTACAGCAAACTTGTTGGTTGGTATTTCGAATATAGGTAGAATGAATGAATAATGAAGGCATAATCAGGGCTCATTTTACAAATACATAAACTCCTTTCTTTGTAACTATATATTTTACGGTCTACGGGCTATGTATACATTATTTATGGGTTTTATATTTAAAAGAACCCCATACTTATAAGTGTTAGTATGAGACAAACACAGCAGAGTACCTATCAAGTACCGAACACGCTCGGTCGTTCTAACGTGTCGCGTACGTACAGCACCGTAATCATACGATCATTTTATATCCAGTACTTATCATTATGATAGTTTTATAAGTTTGGAATTTATCATTTAGCATTTTATTTAATATTGTTACGAGTTGCAGGAGTCGAATTAAAATTCCGTTAGAATTATTATAGTTTATTAGAACTATACAAACACATATAACACAGGTACAAATATAACTGAACACAACCAGTCCAAACGTAATGCACGATTCAATAACACGCGCAAGGCCCGTCACTAAATCGATTACCGAATGTAAACAAGTCTTGCTTTGCTCGTGGTTATCGCTTGACTGCCGATCTCGCCATTATACTATAAATAATAAAGTAGTGGTAGCGTAATGGTTAGCGAACGAGTCCCAAACACAAAGGGGGCGGGTTCGATCCTGGCCGGCGGAACGCATGCACCATTTAGACAGTTTTCTGTCCTAATGTGCGTATTATTACAATTACCACGTGCTAGCAACGGTGAAGGAAAACATCGTGATACAACCCGCACGTCGAGATAACCGATGTGTCAAACCTGCCGAGCCGCCTTGGACTAGGATGGCGGGTATACTGTCCGTTCCCCTATAAAGGGAGATCCGAGCTCAGCAGTGGGACATTTGTGGGCTTTATATATCTAATATATAAAATACTCGTGTCACGGTGTTTGTTACCAAACTCCTCCGAAACGGCTGAACAGATTTGTATGAAATTTTGTGTGCATATCGGGTAGGTCTGAGAATCGGCCAACATCTATTTTCATATCCCTAAATGATAAGGCTGACCCACCCCTAAATATTTTTTTTAATTTGTCAATTTTTTAGATTTTTTTTATGATTCGGCATTAAAAAAAACAAACAACCCAAAACTTTTACCCTTCTACCACTAACCACTATTTTGTAATAGCGATATTAGTATTTTAATAATCTTATACTTGGATGATTTGTATTCAAATTTGAACCAGGTAGACAGCGCTGCAATCGGTTACTAGGTGTTTTTTAGGTAATTAATTAAGGTAAATTAAATTATTTACTATTATTTATTATTAATTAAATTAAGGTAATTTAGGTGTTTTTTTTTTTTATTTTATTTTTATTGCAGGAGTTCAGCAGACAGGCAGACGGCCCACTGGATGGAAAGCGGTTACCATCGCCTATGGACATTTGCAACACCAATTGTTGTTGTATGTGTTCAAGTTTGTCCCGAAATAGTTTTTAAATTAACGATTGGACCCAGTAGGTGGCGACGTGATACACCTCCTAAACGGTGGGCCTGTTTAGATTAACGTTTGGTCCCGGTAGATGGCGCTGGAATCGGGTTCTAGATTTTATATTTTAAAGGCAGGACAACGTCTGCCAGGTAATATATATATATATATATATATATATATATATATATATATATATATATATATATATGTATATATATATATATATATATATATATATATATATAAATAACTATTATTAATCACATAAATAACTATTACGCTCGCGGACCGCGTTCATAATACCGAACCTTATTCCAACAATAAAAACTCCAATTAAGGCTTTACATATAACTACAATAAATTTATATTATAACTCTGAAAGAGAGTGTCGGGGTGAAGGTAAGGAAAAGAATGCTCCGGTGGTTCGGGCATGTCGAAAGAATGCATGATGAAAGACTGACTAAACAGATATACAATGTAAAAGTAGATAGATGCAGAAGTCGTGGAAGGCCACGAGACACCTTCCATGATCAAATTGATCGTATACTAGCAGAAGGTGATGTCAGGACCCTTAAGAACAGACGAGCGTGCATAACAAGAGTTATGAACGTCAAAGAAGCAATTGAGGTGTTTAAGAATAAGCCTGAATGGCACTCTGTTGTCCGTGCCTACCCCGCAAGGAAACTGGCGTGAAGTTATGTATGTATGTATTAATCACAAATTCCCAATTTTCTTCGAAATCCCCGAAATACGACAATAACATTTATGTTTTTGCATACTGTCGACACTGAGTTTAAAGGTCGGCTATTTTCAAAGTGGACATTGTCTAGAAAAGCTTTTGCGTCCGGTTTTAGAATATGATACTGGGTCAACTGCGGTATTTTTACTCGTTGAAGATTCGTTATTTTTTTAGTGTTTTTAAATCAGAACGTAAGTTAAAGATTTATAGTTTATTTTGTTTTTTATTATTTAAAAATATCAATAATTATGTTTTATATTTCACCATAGGTACTATGAAGGAAAGTTTCAAGATGTCATGATTCTTATGGTAATATCAAACAACTGCGATTTTTGTAAAAAATCTACGAACAATGCACTTTAAAACCGTACAATTTTAAAAATGAATAACAATTATGTTATCCAAATATTGAAAAGTGGATATTCAAATAAATTGAGATGCCTTTTAGCATCTTACAAAACGTCGCAGCCTTTTTTATTGCATGAGTTCAGCAGAGGAGCAGACGGCCCACCTGATGGGAAGCGGTTACCGTCGCCTATGGATATTTGTAACACCAAAGCGCTACCAATGTGTTGCCGCTCTCTAAAGGGCGACTGGAACCTGGCCACTAATGCCGGAACACAACTCAAGGTTGTTGTGGCGGCATACTTCACCCCAGGGGTTGTAGCTCTCCAGACGGGCAAGTATCCTACCACCTGACTGTGGGTTGTTTTGTCGCCTCTTCGGTATCGCATCCGGCTGCACGAAATTGTATTCTTTCTTCGTTCCTGCACGGATAATGATAGCCTGAAAAGTTTTTACGACGAAAGTATTTTTGTAAGTAAAAGAAGTCAAATAGCGCATTAATTACATTATTTAAGCAATGGTCAAAATATTTATATCATAATATGGTTACGAGTTGCAGGACTCGAATTAAAATGCCGTTGGAATTATTATAGAATTTGTTAGAAATATACAAACACGTATAACACAGTCAGTCCAAACGTAATGCACGATTCAATAACACGCGCAAAGTCCGTCACTAAATAGATTATCGAATGTACACAAGTCTTGCCTCGCGGCTGGTTATCGCTCGACTCCGATCTCTCCATTGGGACATTGCTTTATGCTGCACAAATACAATATGTCTCTCGATTGCGTAGACCGAATTTCTTAGAATCAGTCCGACACACCTAGCTAATGACTGTCATAAAAGATTTCACTACACAATGGGCTGTTTCTCTAATTAAAATTTTTAAAGACAAAGTGAACAAAAGAAGTCCAAATGCGGGAAGGTAATATAGTGTGCTTTTATGGTATGCAGGTGTGAATTCACTTTTGTCGGTCGTAACAATATGAATGATTACTGAAAGAGCTTGGTGGCGATCGCATTATATTAATTCGGTGCTGTCGCCTAAAAAATCTTTCGCCTAATAAACAAGCCTTCTCACACAAACGTTGATTTACTATTTTTTAAATTGAAATCTCTTGAAAATTTTCTAGGATTTTGTTGAAGAGCATTATATTTTGCCCCACAAAAATATTGTAAACTTTATGGAGCCTACCTGTGGGAGTTTTTCATTTATTTATCTTCTTAGTATTTTTACAAAGTACATCTCCTAATCTGGGAAATCAGAGATATTTTCTTAACATATAGTACATTTTCAAGTATACATATATTGTGAAGCCATTGTTAAAATATTTATTTCTTTAAACTTATCTCGCAAGGAATCTCGCAAGGAGTTGTAAATTGAGCGAATATCACGCGTCTGCAGAACAATGGTGGCATCCTTTTAAATCTCAAGCTTTGATAATTGGCAGCCACTACCTGTTAAATATCATACATCAGTCAATAATTCCCTTGGTAATTTTAAATGGTGAGCTGATACCATATTCTAGTAGCGCGAAGAACCTAGGCGTGATTATTGACAGTAAGTTATCATGGGTTAATCATGTAAATGAAATTAGCAAAATAATTCACTTTTCATTCCAGAATCTGAAGCGTTTGCAAAAGTTTCTTTCTTCCTTTTAATACCAAAATTATCCTGGCTCAATCTTAATGCTTCCCCTTCTAGACTGCGCCTACGTACTGTTGAAGAACTCCTAAACACACTCGAACGCCTTCAGAATATGTGTATACGATTTGTGTTTAGACTACGAAAGTTTGATCATGTTTCCAAATTTAGATCACAACTCAAATGGCTTCCGATTCGTCTTCGGCGTGACTTTCACGTCGTTACATTCCTATTTAAAATTCTGCACAATCCTCATTTTCCCTCATACCTTCGCGAACGATTTGAATTCCTAGTTCCCTCAGACATGTCTTGCAGGACGTCTAACAGTGAAAGTGTGGCTGTCAACGACCACTTCCTTTATATATATTTAGTATTCATTCACTTGCCTTACCATCGGTTGAATTTTTACTTATATGGAGTGTATGTCAAATTTTAACCGATATTGAGGCAAATGAAGTCAGTAGGATACAGGAACGGGCCATTAGTCTACACGGTTTTTTGCGCGGTGTCGTGTACACGTGCGCTTAAGGTTCTATTTTTGACAAAACGTCTACGGAACCCTAAGAACGTTATTCTAAAACGCATCTGTCCTAACGTAAATGTAAGCCTAATGTACTATAAATAAAATTAATTTATATGTAACTAGAATACATAGCATACATTTATCATATTAATTTAGTTGGTTTTGATGTATTAAGTTTTGGATTATCTAAGCTAGTTATGTATGTCGAATCGTATGTAAATGATAAATTACTAAACTGTATTCAATAGTTGCAGTAGAATCTGTTTATTGTGACTCCGCCTATATTGGATCAACCGCTTAATATGAAGTAATTACACACCTCAGTTTGGTTTTCAAAGTCGGATATAATGACCTCACTTATTGTGACCTATTATTATAAATTATATCCGGTTATAGTGACAATTATAGCAATTGTATAAAGAATCATGTGCTTAAAATGATTAATTACCTTGATTCTAATTAAAACAACTCTTCTACACAAAAAAATATAAAAAAAAACCGTCTTCAAGAATAACTAAAAAGCAAAATAGTAGATTGTTATACGAAAAGTGACAGTGACCTATTTAGGCATAGGATGGTTTAATTTACTTAACAGTTCGCTTGCCTAAATAGGTCTTTCGCCCGAGGTTAACACTGCTTTTCATTTCGAATTTGAGGAAAGAAAATAAAAACTGATTAGTTAAACAAACAACTACTTTTATAATGAAATCAGGCATTAAATCCATACCTAACGTCAATGAACTCATTTAATACGTCACATATGTAACGTCAAGTAAATTTGTTTTTCTGTGATATTCTAACCAGCCAGTATTTTTTTGTTATTGATTATAATAAATATTTAGCTCAAATTAATGTAAATTAAAAAATAATTTTGTGAAAGTAATTTATAAGTATAAAATTTTGTTACAAAATTGATGATACTTTTATACTACAATTTATGCCGCTATTTAACAGTGGTTGTAAAAAAAAGTTGGAACATGAGTCGTATATCTATGGTTAGCAAAGTTTTAAATTTTTTGACAGCAGGGAAAATCGTTTCCCTGGGACGAAAAGTATTTTTTCGTTCCTGTGAACAGGCAACTCCAAGCGTAGGTACTTTCAGACTATGAGAAATATAAGATATTTTTTTACAACATTTTGAAGTCGGTGCCAATAAAACATAAAAATTACTCTACTTTGCAATATTATGTACAGAACAATTATTGTGATTGACTTGAAGACGTTGTAGAAAATTGTAGTTATTCTTGAAGTCGCTTTCTTTTTTAGTGGAAACTTTTTTTTTTACACCTTTAAATTGCATTTACCCTAGTAAGGTAGCTTCTCGAATGCGGAAATGATAGCTATAGGCAAAGGAAGCGTACTTAGAAAACGTTGTTGAACTCAGTATGGAGGCGATCTGTACCATGTTATCACCACATATTATTCCCCTTAAATAAGTGCTGTTAAATTTCACTAACAAACATGTCATTATCATGATAATGAAAACGAACTTTCGCTAGCACATCCTGCTCAGTGAATAAATGTATATCAGTCCATTCTGACACTCGCCGCCCGCTGCCACAGCGCAGCTTGTGTATTTCGGTTTCAGAAAACCACCTGCTCAACGCGACCTTCGAACTCGTCTCGTAACCCATTTTTACATTTTGTTTTAAAAGTCCGATTGGTGTAAGTGCTTGGTGAAAATTGTTTAATAGAATGATTACACCCATCATCTGGTTTCATCATGCAGCATTTTCTTTTGAATCCCAACTCCGATCGTCGATGTTGTCTGCATACGATGGATCTTATTACACAGTTTATTCGGACGTGCTGTTTATGGTTACGGGTTTCCATTTAACTCCTTCCTAGTTCTAGTCAAGTGTAGTACAGCACGTGATTGATCATAATAAGTAAGGTACCGTGTTATTGTTGTATCCGTGCAGGAACGAAGGAAGAATACAATTTCCTGCGGCCTGGCGGCCTGTCGTAAGAGGCGACTAAATAACCTACAGCCAGGTGGTAGGGTATTTGCTCGACTGGATGGCGACCACCCCTGGTCTAGAAGTATGCCGCCATAACAACCTTGTGTTGTGTTCCAGCATAAGTGCCCAGGTTCCAGTCTCCTTTAAGAGAGCAGCAGCGCATTTGTAGCACCTTTGGTGTTGCAAATGTCCATAGGCGATGGTAACCGCTTTCCATCAAGTGGGCCGTCTGCCTGTCAGCTGAACTCCTGCAATAAAAAACAACAAAAAATGGTACCTATTTGATTTAGGATTTTCATAAACCTAACAGTATTTCAATACGTTTTATATTTCATTTCGAGGTATTTTATACTATATCTCAGGAATCCAAGGTCAAATAGCAATGAAATTTCTATGAAAACATTCCGAAGCTATGACTGAATCTAAAGCAAAAGTAATGACCAAAAAATTGTTTCAGAAGCAAAAGGATTACAACGAATTTTTTGCTGTATCTTCGGAATCCCAAGTCCGATAGTAATGAAATTTATATCAGACTGCTATGAAGGTATGAAGAGTATGTCAGTAGATATGATTGCTATGAAGGTAGGAAGGTAATCCAACATAAATAAAATGATTCCGGAAAAGCCGCAAAATTTTAATATTTCTGCGTGATTTCAAGGATTTTTTGCTCTATCTTCGGAACCCAAAGTCTTATAGCAAAAAAATTATATGGGACCATTTCCTCATTTTACATGGGATTTTTTGAGGCTTTGCTAAATCGGACACAAAAATAATCAACGAAATCGGTTCAAAAACAAACAAGTTATGGCTGAACATACATACAAAATATTTACACGACGATTGAGATACTCCTTCTTTTCTGAATTCGGTTAAAATTATAGTGCTAGGCGAAATTCATATAGTTAATGAGGCCTGAAACAATGTATTAATTTTACAATGATAGTTTTCTAGATACGTATATATATGCTTTGTATGACGTCCGCTTGATATTATGTGTTTGTCACATACCTTCGATGTTATTATAAACGGATTCTACTGTGTTATGTACTTATAAGTGAACTAATTACGGATTCTGCTGTAAAATATATAAATATAAAATTATTTTAATAAAATCTCTCGAATTTATTTTTGTTTTTTTTTTAGTAACTTTAGTTTCGTAATAAGTGGAGAATTTGAATCAAGGTGGTGTGGGAAAAGACGAACTTGTCAAGCAACACTGATTTTGAGATATTGCATTATAGGGTTTTAGATTCTGAGGTGGTGGCACGTGGCTGGAGGCGATATCGGGTGTCGTGTAAGAAAGGAAACTAGGAAACATCTGTACAGTACTGGTGTTTATTCACAACTGAAGGCTTGCGGGCACAGCCGCACGTACACGCAAAGCGTAATACTGCTGGGCTTACAAATGCTGACAGACTGTGTCCCTACAGCATTTTTAAGTTTGGAACCTTATGATCCGGAAACCCATAAGTTTTACAATGAAACAAAAATATCAGCTGAATCACTTAAAAATAAAAAATGTTACAAGCATAAAAATATTAAAAACTATCTTAAGACACTGCAAACCTGTTTTGTTCCCTGTACTTTTTAGGTATACTACTTTTTTCCTGCATGTATTTTTTTAAACGTCCAGAACTTTAAGATTAAGTCGTGATTCATCCTGTTCGCTTTATTATCGTATAGTACCTGAAATTCCCTACAAAATCACATTCACTGATTAGTTTCGAAAAAAGGTGACAAGTTCGTCTTATTCCCTGGAGTCTTCATATTTAAGGTCATGAAAGGGAACAAAAAATAAATATCAATCCTCAAACTAATGACATTGTCTTGTATGGTATATGTATATATAATTAGGTAGTATGCCAGCTGTGATTTCAAAACCTAAGGAATGCACTTGGCATTCCAAGATTTTTTGCAATAAAAGTCACGACCTTCAATGATGTATCAATAATAAATACCAGCCCATAAATGGCTAGTGCCTCTCATTATCAGTGCTCTCTCATTAGGCCAGAAAACTGCCTAAGCGGCGCAAACGTTCCTTATCAGGATTCGAACCCGCGTCTTTCGATTTTGGGACGCGTGCTCTTCTAACCATTAAGCTCCATGGTTTCAATTTCAATGACGTGCCATTTTGAAACTATTTATTTCGCTTATTGGAACCTATATAATATTTTTGTATAGTCGCTATTCTGTTTTGGTAAGCACAATACATCGGCAGATGGCTATTCTATCTAATCAATCTTCTGTACTATAATAAATTTGTAAATAGTTCGAGTTTGTACATTACGTTTAAAAATGTGAAAAACTAACGAGGGATAATTCTGACCAGGAGGTTATGAATTTTTTTTTATTGCAGGAGATCAGCAGACAGGCAGACGGCCCACTTGATAAAAAGCGGTTACCATCGCCTATGGACATTTGCAACACCAAAGGTGCTACAATTGCGCTGCTGCTCTCTTAAGGGAGACTGGAACCTGATCACTAATGCCGGAACACAACTCAAGGTTGTTATGGCGACATACTTTAGACCAGGGTGGTAGCCATCCAGTCGGGCAAATGCCCTACCACCTGGCTGTGGGTTGTTAAGTCGCCTCTTCCGACAGGCCGCCCGGCCGCAGGAAATTGTATTCTTTCTCCGTTCCTGCACGGAAAATGCATTTTTTAGATTTTTCGCCAGTCTGTTTTTATGTCTGTCTGTTTGTTAAAGCTTCACGTGAAAGCTACTTAACGGATTTAAATGAAAGTCGACATAGAGGACGCTTGTAACTTAGGATAATTTTCATACTGATAAATGACATCGTTACCGAGGTATAGACGAAAATAACGAAATAGATGGTGCTGCAATCGCATGTTTTTTTGGAAACTACTGAACCAATATGAATAAAACTCGACATAATGCTGGCTTATAACCCGAATTAACACTTAGTATACATTTTATACCGATAAATGATGTCGTTTACTTAGAATAGATGGATTAGCAATATAGATATATAGGCACTGCAATCGAATTATTTAAATTCACTAACTAATGTTACTTAACCTATGTTGTCATAAACAACATGCCATTCATTGTATTACTTCAAATCAGGTTGGCTTCGACTCATCATCATCATCCGAGCGTTAATTCCCAATTGCGTTCGGAGCGTTCACTCCGACGCTCAGGGTCCGCTTTCCTACTTTTTCTACTCCACTTCGCCGGTCTTCAGCATCCCCCGTTTTGAGACCATTGGTACGCATGTATCCTTCACAACGCCAACATTTCTTGGGTCTTCCCCTTCGACCGGGACCTGGCGGAGGCGGCATGGCTAGACATTTCTTCCCCACATAATTAGCCGGTCTCCGTAAAACGTGGCCTTACCAACGTAAGCGACACTCTTGCAATTTGTCTGCTATGTCACGGACATGAAGACTGCCGCGGATGCGGGAGTTCCTGACCCGGTCTTTCCGCTTCACTCCACACATCCATCGCAGCATATTCATCTCCGTGACACGCAGTTCTTGCTTGTGTCGCTCAAGTACAGGCCACGCTTCACTGTTGGCTTCGACTCACCTCTATATTTTGCTAGGCAGTTGTCTAGACTAAATGGACATAGTTTCTTTGTTATAACTATAATATGTTTTTTATATTATACGTCAAATACCCGAATTAAGTTTTTATGTAAGTAATAAAATAAAGTTACCGCCTAGAGTTTGACACACGGCGTAGCTGCGTGACAAGCTTTAGTTTATAATAATTTTTAAACAATATAATTAATGTGCCATTTGACTCTATTTATTTGTACAGTGGCGGAATCAAAAAGTTCGCCAGCTTTGAAATGGATTAATTTAACGTTCTGCGAGCACATGTTGCCTTTTTAAACTAACTCGCAGAACAGACTGTTCCACAGAAAATTATGTTTAACTGTTTGACAATAAAGTTTAAAATGACTTAGATCAAAGTTTTATTCTTTGAGTAGAATACGATTATTTACACTATGGCAATGGAATCGTATTTTGAATATCTTCATAACGCCAAGATATTGAAATAACATAATCGGACTTTGATGTATTTTTTGTTTGTTTGTTTATTTTGTGTTTTGTTGTAATACTTGCAACAAATCAGAAGGGTTTATTTTTTTATTGCAGGAATTCAGCAGACAGGCAGACGGCCCACTTGATTGAAAGCGGTTACTATCGCCTATTTACTTTTGCAACACCGAAGGTGCTACAAATGCGCTGCTGCTCTCTTAAAGGGGACTGGAATCTGGTCACTAATGCCGGAACACAACTCAAGGTTGTTATGGCGACATACTTTAGACGAGAGGTAGTAGCCATCCAGTCGGGCAAATGCCCTACCACCTGGCTGTGGGTTGTTTTGTCGCCTCTTACGACAGGCCGCCCGGCCGCAGGAAATTGTATTCTTTCTCCGTTCCTGCACGGATAATATGGTAATAAAAGAACAGCAACTGGTCACTACATTTATAATCAAAGAACCTTACGATTTTAACATATTTTATACACCGACTCTTCACACTCGACAAACATTTTTAAAACACATCGCCATCCCTCCAACAATTTTACAGTATATGAAACTTAGCTATTGGCTCAACCGATAGCGGATTAAAGTCCTTGATAAACTATTTTAATTAAAGGCTTATGGATGAAAAGAATTTAATACATAATTTTTTTGAAATGTTAGATAGTATTTTGTACAAGATATACATACATACATAACTTCACGCCAATTTCCTTGCGGGGTAGGCACGAACAACAGAGCGCCATTTAGGCTGATTCTTACACACCTCACTTGCTTCTTTGACATTCATAACTCTTGTCTGCACGCTCGTCTGTTCTTAAGGCTCCTGACATCATTTTATCATATAAGATATGATATAAAATATTATACTAAAAGTTTTACATGTAATAAAATAAACCGAACACAGTAGAAATCTATCGCCAACATGAAAATAAAATGTAGTGAATACTGTCTATATACAATTGAGAGATTTTGAATTATATTCTGTACACAATTACCACACATTAGAGATAAATATTATTACATAAAATTATGTTAAATTATAGAGAACTACTTACTTACTGTATACAAAACAGGCGCTAATCAGCGAATAAATAAAAATATAATATTATTATTCTTAAGGAAATGGCCGATTGTATCGTTTAGAAATAAGAGGGTACATGATAAAATTAATTATTAACTTTAAAAAGGAACATGACAATTATGCTATAAAATAACTGTAAAACTAGATTACTACAATCAAAACAGAACATTTATATGTGCTTGATACTTTAAGTGTTCATGAATATTCAAGTTTTAGAATAATCTCTAATCAAATATGGACTCATATAACCCATTCTAACCTCAATCAAATTGTAGGCCTTGTACTGACGTATACAACGGATTTCTTAAATAGTATAAAAATCATATTTCAATAAATAGTTAAGAGCAAGAACTGATAACTACACAAACATTTAAATACTAGAATATGCCCGCCTCTTCGTCCACGCTCGTATTGAAATTCCTGCGGGACTCCCGGGATAAAAAATATCACACCTTTTATTACATAAAATTTTCTATCGATCAGTTACAAATCACATTGGAATTTGATTTTTTTTTCTGGACATTTTAAATAATTCACACAAAAATTTAAGCGACATTCCCAGGATAATTTAAGAAAATACCAATTACCATGGAAGAAGTTCCATGCTATTACTGTTCAAGCAAAAATTAATATAAATAATTTTTTTATCTGGAGTATACCTGAACCAATTGCTCTATGCATTTAAACCCGATGGTGTGCCAAAACCTTGAAATGACAGTGCCAGAGTCCGACCTACTTCAATTATCCACTAGCAGTTTGCAATGGACAGAGATATCGAGCCAAGGTTAGGGATTCATAAAGCTGTTATTATATCAAAGAGATGGTAAACGCTGCTATGCCAAACTATAACTTAACACTATTTACGTAAAGTATCTAAACTTAGAATAGATTAAAAATAAATTTAAAAAAACCTATTTATTGCGAAACAATTCGTGCAGAAATAATGCTTACATAAGTTCCGGTACTAGGACTAGCCTTTATCGCAGGACACCAAGTGCGTGTGTCATTGACTTACAATTCTATTTACTCTCTAAAATTAAATATTTTTGTAATAGATGTTGTGTTGTTAAATGTGTGTGTATGTGTGTGTTTGTATGTGTCGAATCAACTGAGATACTTTTTATGATCTTACAAAACACCGAAGCCACCTAGACTTTCTACGAGAACGCCAACTTATTCATTTTAATTAATTAATTTGAATTTTTATTTATGGTTACTATTTATTCTATCTTATCTACTGCCAAATCTAATTTACTGCCGCTTCGCAACATGTTGTGGCTTAAAAAGAAGAAGCGGCGCAAGAAACCCTCCAGCAACATGCCTATAAAGGCGAAAGATTTGTACGTTTTGAAGGGAAACCAGAGTCCGAAACAGAGCAGAGGCAGAGGAGAGGAGAGCAGAGGCGAAACATAGCAGCTAGCCGCAAGAAGGGTAAGGAGGTCAGTCTCTTCTGGGTGAAGGCCTACGTTGACATCAGGGAAAACGAGCGGGCGGACGAGTTGGCCAAGTCGGCCGCACTTTCTTTGAAAGTGCGACCGCACTATGACAAACTTCCGGTTTCATTCGCCAAACGGCAGATCCGTCTCGGAACCGTTGGCGAATGGAACCAGAGGTATTGTCAAGAGTCGACTGCGTCCGTCACCAAGCTCTTTTTCCCTGATGTTGCGAGAGCATTTAGGCAGAGGAGATTGATAAGGATATCGGGCGTGCACGCGCAACTGTTTACGGGGCACGGAGGGTTCTCCGAATACCTGAACCGGTTCGGGCTGAAGGAGAACCCTTCGTGCATTTGTGATGATAGCAGTTTAGAAACTGTGCCGCACTTGATCTTTTACTGTCCAGTGCACGCCCGAGCGAGGAGCAACCTCGAGGTTAAAATAGGGACAGCCGTAAAATACGAGAACATGCATGAACTGATGGGCAAAAGACACTTAGATGATTTCATAAAATATTGCATTAAAATAGTTAGTATAGTAATAAAACGTAACAAAGATAAATAAATACATATTGAATATATATTATAAGAATATATATATAAGAAACTGTAAAATAAAAAGTAATAAAAACAGAAACCATAAAAAGTGTAAATATATAGCACAAATAAAAATAGAGATAGGAAAACATAATGTAAATAGAAAAAAAAGTAAAATTACAATATTAGCGTAAAAGTAGAAATAAGAATATGCCGATAACAATGTAAGAAAATAGTGTAGAATGAAACTAGAACTAATAATTGTATATATAGAATATAAGACTAAATGTAATAGAAATAAGATGTAAATAAAGACAAAAAAGCATAATGAAAATAAAAAAGTAAAAAAGAATAAAAAAGATAAAAAATAATAAAAAATGGAAAATTAAAACCCTGACATGTCGTGATTGTAAGGATTGAGGAGAATTTAAAAAAAAGACATGCCTATAAAACTGTATTAATTATAGTTTCAAAAATAATTAAAACTATTTATATCATGTGATTTTGAAGTTATGATAATGACATGGTACTTGACGTCTGCTCTTTTATATGAACATTGTTTCAGAATTTATTGTGGTATATGTTAACTACCCTATTTACTGCTATTTAGGAAAATTATGTTGATATTTTTACATTGACAAATAAACACATGCTCAGATGTAATTCACAGAAAACTAGCTTTGTATAGCTAGCAGTATCTGGTGGATTGCATCCTTATAATAGGACCGTTCTTCGAATATTTCAGCCACCACATTGAAATTTTCCACGGTCCGCAGTAACAAGGCTGCGTTGCGTTTATCCTGATATTTGGAGGTTGTTTGTTACTTCAAAGTTTTTGCGTAAGTATAGTGCGTTTATATAGGTAATTGTTTTAAAATGTTAAGTATAGCGAATAAATTGTACAATAGGACTTATTTTGTTCATTAATATGTCGAAAGGTTGTTTGTTGTAAGCGATATTTTGTGACAGACTTAACATTTAGGTGTTTTCATCTTAATGTCTTTTTAAGGAAAAACCTGGCACTCAATTCTGCTATTTCTATCTCGACAAAATCGCTGACACTGTCGTCTCAATCGGAGGTTTGCCTGATTTATATATTCTATTAATACTAATAGGCTGCCAGTGGCATGTCACTCTACTTTTATAAAATATTTACAACAAAAAAAAAACTCGGCGAAATAGATGTCTACAATTTTGCTAGCTCTTTAGTGGCGTAGCTTGCCTTAGACGGACTCTATATCAAAATGTATCGGGGGGCCCAAGGGAAGGGGAAGTTTTTTTTATAAAATAAACAAAATTCACTCGAATTGAACTAAAATAATTATACTTAGTCTGGCCATAAATACTTGACGGCCTCTCTGGTTGAGCGGGCTAAGCCTTTGCCGGCGTACCCACTGCAACGCAGAGGCTCCGGTTTCGATTCCTGGTATAGTAAATTTCGGAAACGTATTTTCTCCGTTATTTACTATGGTCTGGGTGTCTGGGATCGGCCCCAGAGTAGTCCGTTGTATATTACCCATAACACAAGCGTCACTTGCTTAATTTGGGGATATACAATATGTGTGTTTGTCTGCCGATTATTATTATTATGATTAAATACTGTTACAATTAAAAAGAAAAAAATATTACATTTAAATTTGTAATCTGTCATTTTTATATGATTGTTCATTGTGTTTTCTCATTTTGGCGCTAATACATTTTACAACACTTCGCGATATTAAAATGGAGTGGGGCGATAAAGAGAACCGAATCGGAGCTGAAGACTGACCGTCACCTAGTCCCGATCTTAATTCGCTGGATTATGATTCATGGTCAGTTTTAGAGAGTACGGCTTGCTCTAAACACCATAATAATTTGGAGTCCCTAAAACAAACCATACGATTGGCAGCGAAGAATTTTCCCATGGAAAGAGTGCGTGCTTCTATTGATAACTGGCCTCAACGTTTAAAGGACCGTATTGCAGCTAATGGAGACCACTTCGAATAAGCTTTTTATATTTTAAATTGTTTTATATCTATGTATTAAACTAACGGACTGTAAAACTTATAAATGTTATTTGCAATAGAAAAAAAAATCTTTGTTACAATATTTATGGCAAGACTAGGTATATTGTTTATAAGTTATTACTTGTACTTAATGCTAGGAGCTAAGTTAGACAAACAATTCAAATCAAAGTTACACTTTTCTCGCATTTTTTTCGGAAAAGTTGTTTATCAAATCATCCATAGCTGAAGACGATTTCAGTTTTGCTAGATTTTTTGTCTTTATAGACAATAATGACAAGTCGATAGCTGCTTCTGTTGGCCTGGCAGTTATTCTCAAAAATGGTATTAATCTATAAAAGATTGTAGATAACATTTTAAGAATTTTTGCTTACATATTTTCGGGGCCCCTGTAGCCTGAAGGCCCCGTAGCATTGACATGGCTGTTACGGCGGTAGCTATGCCATATTTCGGCTAACGCCATTTGTGCAAATGGTAAGTACCATTTCTTTTCTACTATCATTCGTCGCGACGATATCGAGGAGATATTGTGGATTTAGTAGAGTATGAATTTTTAACACTATCGCAATGGAAACTTATTTTCCATATCTTCCCATTGCCAACATAATTAAAAAGCAGAATTGGGCCCCTGCCCTCCAATTAAAGCATATGGATGTTCTTCTTTTTATGAAAATTTATTTCAAGAAAATGTCAATGATTGTAATGAGTTTTTTTTTCTTAAATTTTTGTGTGTTATATTTCATTATAATAAAGTCGCACATAATTGATGCCATGGGCACAGCTAGTTATAAATATGAAAGTGTTTCTTTGTTGCCTTTTTACGACTAAACAGCTAAACTGATCTTATAGATACTACATAGACTGCGCCATAAAATGTTAGAGAAAATAAAATTTACGACATTGCCTCAGACTTCCAGTGAAGTATATATATATATATATATATATATATATATATATATATATATATATATATATATATATATATATATATATATATATATATATAAAAGAAAGTCGTCTTAGTTACACTATTTATAACTCAAGGACGGCTGTACCGATTTGGCTGAATATATACATACATACATACATAACTTCACGCCAGTTCCCTTGCGGGGTAGGCACGAACAACAGAGTGCCATTTAGGCTTATTCTTACACACCTCACTTGCTTCTTTGACATTCATAACTCTTGTCATGCACGCTCGTCTGTTCTTAAGGCTCCTGAATATATGTATCTATATAGTATATAACTCATTATATAACTCATTTACCAAATAACAACAGTCCATAAACGTCCCACTGCTGGGCTCGGGCCTCCCACTAATGGGGAACGGAGAGTATACCCGCCACGCTTGTCCAAGGCGGCTTGGCAGGTTTGACACATCGGTTGTCTCGATGTGCAGGTTTCATTACAATGTTTTCCTTCACCGTTGTTAGCACGTGGTAATTTTAACAATATGCACATTAGGTCAGAAAGCGGCCTAAGTGGTGCATGCGTTCCGTGCAAGATTCGAACCCGCGCCCTTTGAGTCTGGGCCGCGTGCGCTAGCCATTACGCTACCAATTATATTGCTATTAGTGTTGGTATTTAAATATATTGTGAAAATTTTAAAAATGTGAATTATTTGTCGAATATTATAATTATAATAAAACATATTTTCCTTTCAACGAGAAACCTTTGTAGCTTACTCAAAGGTTTTTCGTTGAAACCTTTGAGTAAACTAAGCATCGTTACAAAAGTAATTTCAAGATTCTATTAAGGTTTCACATTCCTTTGTACAGGCGAAGTAAGTTAATTAAAATGCTTTATTTAATTCATAGCACTCCAAAGATACTGACTTTATTGGTAAATAATAATCATTACATACAAAATACAAACACAAATTTCACTCATTTAGCAAGTTAGTTAAAAATCACTCACTAAAGGCTCGTAGCATCGCCAATGTCCTTGAGGATTTTTCGGTACTATTTTTTCGGGCGATAGCGGGGACTCCATAGACGCGGTTGTTTTACAGTTGCATTATTATTATATTGTGAATAAAAAAAGTAAAAAGTAAAAAAATAATAAAACCAACTTGTGTCGCTCATGTACAGTCCACGCTTCACTGCTATACAAAAGGACAGGTCTAGCGATGGATTTGTAGACCTGTCCTAACGTAAGCGGCATTTTGGGGTCGCAAATGACACCTGTCATCTCACGCTATTTGGTCCAAGCTGTAATATCCGGGCCTTGACGTCATTCTTGAAGTCGTCTCGATGCCATCTATGCCATCCCATTCTAAAAGCAAGAAACGCGTTGCCCTCGCCCCTAGTGTTTCAAACGTCTATAGGCGACGGTAACCGCTTTCCATTAGGTGGGCTGTCTGCCTGTTTACCAGTTTCACAATAAAAAATAAAATATTAAATACATATAAAGCCGTATCAATTTATACCTCTATCTACGCAAATAATTAAGGCTCCTATTGCTGCAAAAGTCGAAAGTAAACAAAAAAGGAAACAATTTTTCGTTGGTATTTACTAATCAATAATTTACTAAACAAATATCATAAATCTTCTCGACATGAGACGCGACATGGTTTTCTCTTAATTATTCTACAGTTATTTTAAGTTAATTTTTTTTATCAAATCGCGTCAAAATTATTGACATTATACCATTTTACTCCTTCAATTTTTATCAAAACAGGATAAGAATATTTACATCTTTATAAAAGAGAGATAAATTATTTTATTTTATTATTTATTTAATTTTACTTTATTCTATTCACAATAAAATAATAATGCATCTGAAAAACGAATACGTCTATGGAATCTCTGGTATCGCCCCAAAAATTAGTGCCGAAAAATCTTCAAGGATGTTGGCGTTGCTACAAGCCTTAAATGTCAGTAGTAAAATTTTGTTCCGTCGAAAACGAGATACCAGATAAGCCATTGGTCCATAGGGAACAAGTGATAATAAGTGGAACAATCGCCTCTCAAGGGAAATAAACTGGCGGACCGGGTTTTGATGGCCACTCGGTATAGATATTGGTTAGGGATTACTTTGGTCGGTGATACTCAGTTTGTTTAGGTGTAACTCATATTATTAGAGTTAGTCTGTGCGTCTAATTATACTGCCGCACTCAGAGTTCGATAATGGCCCATTAATCTTAAAAATCAAAAAATTAACTATTTATATGCGATAGTAGTAGTCAAGATTATATTAAGGATATTATATACAATAATTTCTATCTATCAAAATATAAATTTCTCTATAAATTTTGTACTTTATTTATAATAATTATTCTGTATTTCTACCCTTCTATAGCCTAGACGGGAAATAAAAATAATATTATTTTTTTCAGCCCCTGAAGTACATAGCGAGCAAGCTAACGAGTTTCATGGAAATAAACATAAAATATGTATTTCATAATATTTAGGTGCATTGGTCCCCAACCCAAATAGGTCGAGCTGTGTATCTTAGGGACCCCTTATCTTCTTTTAGAATTACAAAATTATTCGTATATTTAAAGTAAATTATATACATATTGTCACGCCTGTTTCCCATTGGGGTGGACAGAGACGATGGACCTCTCTACCTGCAAACGCTTTTCCCTTCATCAACTTTCATTAATCTTTTCATATATACACGCTTATTTAAACTGCTTTTTATCTGACCTTTCTTCAAAATATTGTCAATTTGATCATGGTGAGTACTACGTCGCAGTCTACAGGCACTGTCTCTACCAGTCTTATATAGATAGTATATATATACTTGTTTTGTGATTCTGCTATCATTCATTCTCTCTACAGGCCCAAACCACCTTAACATTCCTTTTTCAACGCTTGTCACTAGATCCTCTTTCAATCAACAATGTTCCCTTATCACACTGTTTCTTAACATATCACTTACATTAACCTTACATATACTTCTGAAAGCTGTCATTTTAAGTGCATTATCCTATTTTCATACTTCTTCTGCCATATATTAGCATTGGTAATAATACCCTTGATGGAAAGCCAGACGTAGCTTTACAGACACTTTTAGGAAAGTAAATTTCTTACTGTATATATAACTAGCGGCCCGGCGCGGTTTTACCCGCACTCTGTCCCGCTCCCGTGGTATATAGCGTCACGTTATATAGCCTATGATACTCCCTGTTAACGTAGCTTTCGAACAGTAAAACAATTTTTAAAATCGGTTTAGTAGATCCAAAGATTAACTCCCTACAACGTCACAAACTCACAAACTTTACCTATTTAAAAAAAATTAGTACAGATTTCCTTCATCTTACACACCCTCTCACACTCACACATATACACCTGCGCCATACACTCAAATATGACGTATAAAACAAATTTTTTAACCGACTTCCAAAAGGAGGAAGTTCTCATTCGCCTGTATGTTTTTTTTTGTATATTTCATACGCGATTACTTCGTCAATTGTGAACCGATTTTCAAAATAGTTTTTTAATCGTAGGAGTATACTCCCGAATTGTTCCCATGGTCACCATGTCCGGATCTGATGACTGGATCCCAGGCAAATCGAGAGCAATCCTTCTTGAAGAGCATCTACATCGAAGAGTGAGATGGAAAACTATTATACACGTGCCAGTAGTGCAATTTCTACAGGCGCTTAATATATTATTTCTAAAGCTAATTAATAACATATAACACTGCACCTAAAGACAGGCCCCGGTCAGTGTAGGACTATTGTCGAAATGAGAACAAAAGTAGCGGGCTATTTGGATGAACTGCTGGAGGAGCTAAGGATCTGGGATTATGGGGAGTACGGCATCTACCCGTCGCAATGTTTATGGAACATGGAAAAAATGGGCAGACGGTGTCGCGCCACTTCCTGCATATGCCCCAAAAAATGCTGTACAACATTGGTAAAGAGGTGTGAATGGTTAAGGGGTGTAGAGAGGTGGGCTGCAGGTTCACCGAAGCTACTTCTGACGTTAGGCCATTTATTACTTCTACCCCTGGAGCTTGAGTCTTAGCTGTAGCGATCTTGAATCCATGCCGGCTGGCTAACGCAAACACGGAGGCGGGGGAGGGATGCCTTAGTCCCCTGGAGTCGGGTACGAGGTGTCGCTACTTACCTAAGGCTTCGCCACAAAGCCCCCCAGGGGTTTATTTATTACTACATGTATATCCTTGAAGACCACGGGCTATAAAAATGGTTCGGACTTTTAGAGGGCTTGCGTGAGTGGGAAATAATAAATGCCTAATCTAAAAGTTGTTACTGAATACTGAAATCTAAAAAAGAATCTAATTTCACATACCCCGTAATATAATAACGTCAAATGAAATTAACTTGTAGAATGACATGAGTCACGTGTGGTTCTCGCGTGAACCCATTAATAAACATGCCAACAACAGCGCATTGGCTTCGAGACTACAAATAATCTATTATCATCGTTCTATAACCTACTAATATTATAAACGCGAAATTTTGTAGGAATGTATGGATGTATGTATGTTTGTTACTCTTTCGTGCAAAAACTACTGAAGGGATTTTGATGAAACATTACAATAATATAGCTTACACATCAGAATATGAGACAGGATATAATTTATAAAGATATAGTGTGAATTATCCAAAATATAACGATTATTCATCACCACGCGGGTGAGACCGTGGGGCGCTGCTAGTTTGGTTAAATAGTTTTTGTTTTTTATAAAAACATTATTAATCTGGTTTGTATCAATCTGTAGAAAGCGAACTATATTATTGCGGGTGCCAGTCCATATTTTCAAAAATAAGACGTGACATCAAAGGAGACGGATACACTTTTATACATTCTTGGGCCCAGCATGTAAAAAGATGAGAATGATTTTAAGATATATTTTTCATGCTAGTTTGTTCACACACACATTCACATTAAAAAAAACTTAACAATAAAATATACAATTAATATAACGTATAGCTTAAAAAAAATACAAATAATAATTAGGCCCCAGATCAACGTCAGCTGAGAATGTCGCCAAAAACCCTTTTTTAATCCATATCTCAACTCATTACATTTCTTTGGCCCAAATGTCCCCGTTTCCTTTAAGAAATAATCGGAAGATAAAATTTTGAACATATCGGAAGCGGGGTGATGTTTAAAAAGGTTTAATTATTGTACAATAACCAAAATTTAATAGGGATCCGATTAATGGCCGATTCCTATATCTTACCGACTGTTTATTTCCCTTACTAAAATTTTACATAAGCATGAGCTGATATAATCTCAAATAATATCAAAATTCAACCTATGGTAAGGCAAGTGAATGAATAGTAAGATATACGAACCGACCTTAATACAACAACAAAAGGAGAACGGTTGTGATAAGAGTCAATACCGCTTCGTTCTTCTATCTATGTTTGTGGAAAAAGTATTATAGTTTTGAAAATGATTTCCTAAATTTGAGGTGTTTTTTTTATTTATTTTTTTATTGCAGGAATTCAGCAGACAGGCAGACGGTCCGCTTGATGGAAATCGGTTACCATCGCCCATGGACATTTGCAACACCAAAGGTGCTTGCTACAAGTGCGCTGCTATTCTCTTAAGGGAGATTGGAACCTGGTCACTAAACCCGGAACACAACTCAAGGTTGTTATGGCGACATACTTTAGACCAGGGGTGGTAGCCATCTAGTCGGGCAAATGCCCTACCACCTGACTGTGGGTGGTTTCGTCGCCTCTTACGACAGGCCGTCCGGCTGCAGGAAATTGTATTCTTTCTCCGTTCCCGCACGGATAATAAATATAAAGGTTGACAAAGTAAATAGAATTCACAAAGAGAAAATTTCGAAAAACGAACCAATTAGAAATGGCATAGTGACAAAAAATGATTATCATAAAAAACAAAAATTGAAAGCACGATGCTGACAGTGATAGAGAATTTTATAAAATGTTTATATTTACAGTGCCATCGGCGTTCGAATTTCGAATTGTTTGACGACTGACACTGGCTGAATGGAGGGTGATCTGTCACTGTCTCACGATCGACGAGGGTCCGATTTAAAAATAAATTTATTTATTGTTCTTGTCTATAGGTTAAATGGAAAATTAAGTCATGTTTCGATATTTGAAATGTGACTTTTTATAAAATAAATACAGATTTAAAATATACCAGTATAAAAGTATCAGTTTTTAACACTATAAACAAGTTAATGTCTGTTTTTTATGTTTATGGCTTGGCAACTAGGCCTTTAAGCCAGGCGCAATTGTATTGTAGGCTATAATCGCGCCGTATAACGGAGTTCTTGTGAAAACTCGAAAGGTCACATTTGACTATACAGTTCACATTTCTCACAAAAACACATAATTGCTACTCAAAAACTATCAATATCCTACAACTATTGTTCATTTTAGAGTGGTTTTACACATTTTTAGAAAATAAAACTGCACAGCACAACGTCCCCTTTCAGTTCCCGCCAAAAACTCCAGTTAATGTCTGTGGCCCTTTTGGCCACAGATATTAACACTATCCCAGGCGAAACGGACTTGACAAATATACTGAGCATAGTGCAAAATGAAAGTTACGAATTTCAAAAATCTTTTATAGGGCGTTCCATTAGTAGCTCACAACGCCCAAAATGCTCAGTTAGCCCTTCCACAAGGCAACCGCGGTCATTGTGGTCGTGGCAAAAACGTCACTAATGCCGTAACCATTTTCAATCGCTCAACGCTCACAACGACCCATGTCAAGAGATGGGTCGAATTGCCGTTCCACTTGGATTTACGATTGTAACGCCGGTAAGCAAGTGGAACGGGATAAATCACGGTCGTGAACGTGGTTGTTGTGAGTCTCTAATGAAACGTCTAAAGCGTCGAAAGCCTAAATCATCTAAAATCCAAGCAACACTTTATATTGAAAGCGCTGTTATGTCGCAAAAAAAAAAATACGAACTGCGACAAATGCTTACGCATATTTACACAACCCCGTCGTATTTAAACCGCGTAGCAAACTTTCCTAATAAAATAAACTAAAGATTGTCACGTCTAACACGCAAACACAGTTAAGATTTGGCTAAATAGAATCGGTGCGAATATATTTTAGGGATGCCCTGACTAGGGTGGAGGAGCGAGATGGAATGCTCCTTCGTCTCACAGAAAGATCTTCAAGCGTTGCTAATGTTATTCCTCGCAGGCCTAGGCTATTATTGTTGGAAATTTGTATATATTCTTTATACGTTTCGGGAATCGTTTGCGACGCCTCAATTATTGAACAGCGCCATCTATTGGCTTGTAAGTGTTCCACTACAATATCGACAATATTCTATCCGGCTCCTATATTTTACTATTCATTTATTTGCCTTAGGTACTACTAGATAAACACTACAGATACTAGAAAACGATAGGTACTGGAGAACTCTCTTTTAAAAACTAGGTTGAATGGATATTGACGCTTCATACTCCTTAACTATCTTGGTAATTTGTTTAAAGTTTCTTACCTCGTGCCCTCATAAAGTATCATTAAAACTTTTTTTCTTAGATTACGAAAATATAATTTTAACACACCTTACCAATTACAAACTATACATACATAGATACATAACTTCACGCCAGTTCCCTTGCGGGGTAGGCACGAACTATAGCTATATTATAATATTTGTCAATGGCTCCATACAAATAATGACAATTTTCTACCATTGGAAAGGTATCGCGGTGTTGGTACTTACGCTCACGTATGGAAGAGAGAGCATGAAAGTAGAGTAAACGCGGTCAAGATGCGAGCACTGCGCAAAATCTGCGGAGTGACGCTTGCGGACCGCGTTCGTAATACCGAAGTAAGAAAGAGAGTTGGTCTAAAAGAGAGTGTCGAGGTGACGGTAAGGAAAGGAATGCTCCGGTGGTTCGGGCATGTGGAAAGAATGCATGATGAAAGAATGACTAAACAGATATACAATGCAAAAGTGGATGGATGCAGAAGTCGTGGAAGGCCACGACACACCTTCCATGATCAAATTGATCGTGTACTAGCAGAAGGTGATGTCAGGAGCCTTAAGAACAGACGAGCGTGCATGACAAGAGTTATGAATGTCAAAGAAGCAAGTGAGGTGTGTAAGAATAAGCCTGAACGCTCTGTTGTTCGTGCCTACCCCGCAAGGGAACTGGCGTGAAGTTATGACTGACTGACGGACTGGAAAGGTTAATAATACTTAAATTTAATTATAGAAATCCGGGATTGAAGTTTTGTAGATATTACCTTAGTTAAATAAATTAGATTGTGGGGGTCTAACAAACTTGAGCATTACGTTAAAAGGAACTAAATATTTGCCGTTCGAAATGATTAATTTGTCTTTTCTATTTGCCTTTAGAGAAGGCACTTAATTTAAAGTTTTATACCTGTTATTAATAGCATAGACATAAGATACTTTTTATCCCAGACAATGTTCTACAGTTTTTGCAGGATATGAATTTACGCTACCAAAGTTGTTGATATATGCAAATTATCTTGACTTAGTACCATTGTATTTCAGATAGAAACAAAATCGTAGGACATTTTTTGTTCTGAAAAGTGGCATAATTTCAAATAAACATTTACAGAGGTATATTTGATGGTTTTGGTCAACTTAAACTATATCTTATTTTGATGTAAGCTATATTGCTGTAAAGTTTCATCAAAATCCATTTAGTAATTTTTAAGTACAAGGCCAACAAATATCTATCCATCCACATCATTATCCTTTTATAATATTAGTAAGAATAGGACAAAGACAACAGGAATGAATAGAAGTGTAAAGGTAGAATAAAAAAGAGATAGATGGATTGTGTCAAGGATGATATAATGATTTGTGATACGACAGTGGACGTATGCCAAAATAGAGGAGTATGGAAAGAAAAGACTTATTATGCCGACTCTAAAACGACGGCCTCTGTAGTTGAGCGGGCTAAGTCTTAGCCGGCCAAACTCGCTGGAACGCAGAGGCTCCGGGTTCCAATCCTGGCTAGGTAAATTTCGGAAATGAACTTTCTGTTATTTACTATGGTCTGGGCCTCTGGGAGAGGCCCCAGAGTGATTCGTTGTATCACCTGTAACACAAGCATAATTTGCTTAGCTTGGGGTTATAAAATGTGTACGTTTGGCTGTCGATTATTATTATTTATGATCAAAACATAAAAATAGTGGGATAAAAAGAGAATTACGGCAAATTCGCGTGGCGTATATTTGGCTTGCGCTTACACCTTAATGTAACATACCTGTGACCCACTTATCGCAGGATGCCTCGACGACCCAAAAAGGAAACTGTCACTGATAATGCAAAAGATTGAATTATTAATGTGCCTTAAGAAAAGATCGATCACTCTTCTAGAAAGGGTTACGAGACTCTTAGAAATGGAAACATTCTATATGATTATTCTTTTTCTCAAGATTCCGGCATACGCCCTACCACCTGGCTGTGGTTGTTTTGTCGCCTCTTACGACAGACAGGATGCCTGGCCGCAGGAAATTGTATTCTTTCTCTGTTTCTGCACGGATAAAATGCTTTATATTTATTTTTTATCAATTCAGACTCGTAACACAAAAGATAATTTCTCTCTTTTCTTTCACCAGATCCCAATTAATTGGGGTCGGCACAATATGTCTTTTCCTTCCACACTCCTCTATTCTTTTTTTTTATTGTAGGAGTTCAACAGACAGGCAGACGGCCCACTTGATGGAATGTAGTTACCATCACCTGTGGACATTTGTAAACCCAAAGGGGCTACAAGTGCGCTGCTGCTCTCTTAAGCGAGACTGGAACCTAGTCACTAATGCCGAAACACAACTCAAGGTTGTTATGGCGACATCATTTAGACCAGGGGTGGTAGCCATCCAGTCGGGCAAATGCCCTACCACCTGGCTGTGTGTTGTTTTGTCGCCTCTTACAACAGGCCACCCGGCCGCAGGAAATTGTATTCTTTCTCCGTTCCTGCACGGATATATTCTTACATACATCTTCTGTCACACCACAAATCATCATATCATCCTTCACACAATCCATCCATCTTTTTTTGGTCTACCTTTACATCTGTACTCATCCATCTTGTAGTTTAACATTATTTTTGTCACGTGGCTTTCGTCCCCCCTCATTATATGCCCATAACAACTTAGTCTTCTTCTTCTCAATTTTTCAGTCACGGGTGCAACTTTCAAAGATCCTCTTTTGTACTCATTTCTCACCTTATCCATTCTTGTAACACCACACATCCATCTCAACATTCTCCTCTCAGCTGAGTGGAGATGTTTGTGGTTTATCACTTTAGTGATCCATCATTTGGACCCGTATAGCATGACTGGTCGTATGACAGATTTATATATTTGACCTCTTAGTTTCAGTGGCATTAGTTTGTCGCACGTCACACCGGTTACTTGTCTCCACTTTAGCCATGCTACATTTATTCTTCTCCTTACATCCCTCTCTATATAACAATTACTCTGCAGTAGGGAACCAAGTCCAAGAACCGAGTCGTGGTAGCGTAATGGCTAGCGTACGCGTCCCAAACTCAAAGGGCGCCGGTACGATCCTGGCCGGAACGCATGCACCACTTAGTCAGTTTTCTGATCTAACGTGCATATTGTTACAATTACCACGTGCTAACAACGGTGAAGGAAAACATCCTGATGCAACCTGCACATCGAGATAACCGATGTGTCAAACCTACCAAGCCGCTTTGGACAAGCGTGGGGGTATACTGTCCGTTCCCCCTATAATGGGAGGTCCGAGCCCGGCAGTGGGACATTTATGGGCTGTGATTATATTTATAATTATAGTGATCCAACGTATCTGAATTCGGGGGTACATGGTAGTGTGGTTGATTGTAGTTTAAGAGGCACAGTACTAGAGGTCCCGCCGAAATCACAAAACACGTATTCGGTTTTGATTCTGCTTATTTTGATGATGATGATCTATGAATAATATAATGTAAATCAAATTGTGCTAGTGGCTGAAGCTCGATCTTTTTTAAAGTTTAAATTCCTTGCGGTCTTATTCATATTGAGGTAGAGTAAGTTTGTAGATTTCTTTAAGGTTCTTAAAGAAGCCTAACGACTTACTCAACTTCTTCTTTAGTTAAAACTCTAAATCGATAAAACGATATTTATAAAGAATGGTTCATAATGATTTCCTGAAACCCCAGACGCTTTCGAGAAAAATTACATGCAAAGGTTGACGGACTAACGGACGGGCTGATATGATGATTTTATAAGGTTTCACTTATTGTTAAAATGACTAAGGAACCCTAAAAATGAAAAAAACTTACTATCTTATTCATATGGAGTTAGAGTATGTTTGTAGGGTTTAAGGTTTATAAAGAAGCCTACAAACTAACTACAAACTTAGTGTAACTCAATATGAACAAGACGTTGGTTGAAATTTTAATTTTTCGATGTTAACATCGAGAATTATGTGGGGAACAAATGTCTAGCCATGCCACCTCCGCCAAGTCCCGGTCGAACGGGAAATCCCAAGAAATGTTGGCTTGACGTTGTGAAGGATGACATGCGTACCAATGGTCTTAAAATGGGGGATGCTGAAACCGCGCGAAGTGGAGTAGAAAAAGTAGGGAAGCGGACCCTGGGCGTCGGAGTGAACGCTCCGAACACAATCGGGATTTAACGCTCGGATGATGATGATCATCGAGAGAAGGTGACTTCTAGTGTCCTCTAGTAATGTATAACTTAGAGGGAGAATTTAGAAGCTTTATCAGTACATTTACGCTAATACACGATGGATAGAAGTAAGTTAGAAAAGTCAGTATCTTTTTATAACTTGAAAACAAAAGGGACATACATACCTATTAAGTATTCGTGTCACGTATAAGTTAGGGAAGGCTTACTATCAAATTTACCACCGCACTTATAGATAGATAATATTCCGTTATCTTTATTTATGTATTGAAAATTGAATCTATATATATATAAAAATGAATCCCTATTTCCCTTGGTCACGCCATCACGCGTGAATGGCTGGACCGATTTCGCTAATTCTTTTTTTTGTTGTGTTTGTTATTGTCAGGAGAAGGTTCTTATGAAAGAAAAATTGCGCAGAAAATTAGAAAATTTAAGAATACTTAACCACCATATAAAATTATTTCTAATCTAACCTTAGTTAGCGCTTTGGACAATATAAACTTTTTTAATGTAACCTTATGATGTTTGACATAGAATTGACAGAAGGCGTGCTGCAAATATCGTCAGAGGTTCTAAAAAAACTGAATATCGTTTAAAACAGATGCTTCGGTTGGAGATATTTTATTGATAAAATACATGTAAAATAATTAATTTAGCTGTAATCGGGTTCCAATATTTAGGTAAAATTATTTTTGTGTGTGTTCAAGTGGATCCCGGGATGGTTAACATTATAGATCTACCGGTAGGTGGCACCGCTAAAGTCTTCCTAAACGGTGGGACCTATTTTGATGTTTTTTTTTTGTATTTATTAAAGTGGATTCGAGAATGGTTTAAATTAACTATTGTCCCGGTAAATATCGCTGCAATCGGGTTCTAGATTTTTATTTCTAAGGGCAGGACAACGTCTGCTGGGTATAGCTAGTTTCTTTATAAAAATAAGCCTTGGCATAATACATTACGATCTCTTATATAGCTGGAAGCCTGGAGTACAGAAGACAGGTGGTAGAGTATTTACCCGCCTGGATGGCTGTCACCCCTGGTCTAGAGTGTGCCGCCAAAACAACCTTGAGTTATGTTCCGGCACTGGTGGCCAGATTCCAGTCCAGTTCCGGTAGCACGTTAGTAGCATCTATGGTGTTACAATTGGCCAAAGGCGATGGAAACCGCTTTCCACCAGGTGGGCCGTCTGCCCACGAAAAAAGAAACGATTATGGTCCACTTGATGGAAGGGAGTTCCCGTAGCCTATGCAAAGGTGCCACCAATGTGCTGCCGGACTTGAAAGGGGGACTGGAACCTGGAATTTGATGACGGAGCATATTCAAATGGTGGCATATTTTAGACCAGGGATGGTGGCAAGCCAGACGAACGAATGCCCGGCCACCTGGCTGCGGGTTGTTTTATCGGCTTTTACGACATGCCGCCTGGATGCAGGAATATGTGTTCTAACTCCGTTCCTGCACGGATAAGAAAGATTTTGTTTTAATGGCTCTTCTACACCTGGGATAGTGTTCTTATTACTTACTGTATCACGCAGGTGTAGCCAAGGGTTTAATGTGTTATGTGAGATGCGACATTGTTAATGTCGTTAAACATTGACACATAACTCATTTCATACACATTTGTGTAGATAACCATTAACTGCGTTTTTTTAACTCTATAATTTAAAGTCGCATTTGTACACAACTATTATAACAGTAACTTTAACATTAACTTATCTATATATCTTAATATATATAAATTACGTGTCACGTTGTTTGTCCGCGATGGACTCCTAAAACTACTTGACCGATTTTAATCAAATTTGCACACGGTGTGCAGTTTGATCCGACTTGAAAGATAGGATAGCTTACATTTGGACCCGGTAGGTGGCGCTGCAATAGGGTTCTAAATTTTATTTCTTCAGGGCAGAACAACGTCTGCCGGGACAGCTAGTTTGTGTATATAGTATAGTTATATATTTATCATTAAAATGTAAGTAATCGTACATTAATTATATGTATACCACCATTGCCACTCGTAATCAGCAATATTCTTGCCACGGGTTGTATGGAATAGATCGCTTTTTAGCGATAAGACTGCTGCCCTTTGTACACAATTAGTATAATACTAGTTCGTAAGTTTTCTGTAATGGTGTACAATAAAGTGTTATCTATCTATCTAAACCTGATGTAACATTCATGGATTAAACGTGTTATTATGTGAGTGAAGTCACAGTAAAATGAAAATAAATTTTCTAAATTCAAGTTGAGATGTTATCTGTTGTCTCAAACTCGCTGGTCTATTCATGATGTTAGCCTAAAATGATAGAAATAGCTACTTACTTTTTCTGGCCATGACCATCTCGATTTGTTTATATAGTTTTAGGCGTTGCCATCCTGATTTGCACACATTATAGAACTTGCAATTTCATTTTAAAGTTTTTGTAGTTAGTATTTTAGAAAATAACTTTGTCGTAGGTATAGTATATAATAACACAAAATTAGTAAGTGTATTCGACCATCTAGTCTAGCGAGTCCTTAAATTACCTAACCCATACATTTAACATGTATTTTCCAAGCGGGCTATCGCACAATGTGTGCCCGTAAATCTTCTAAAACAACGCTGCTATTAATAACATTTATTCATGAATGCATAATAGCAATTACAATTTTGCACTAACATGCACGATAGTCTATTTTAAAAGCTTAGCACTGCAATTTAATGTAAAAGACAAATTTGATACGGGCCTTACCCTTAGGGGTGCCAGGCATAAATAAAAAAATATAATTTAATTCGAGATCTAATTTAACGAAAATAAGGATATGGGAGTCATTTTATCAACAAATTTTAATATTTTTGCATACAAACGAACAGGCGTTATAATGACATCTTCTCGTGTAACTTTTGAAATGCTATGAAAGAATAGTACATTATGGTACTAGTGTGTAACATTGGTGATTACCACCGAGGCGCCATTGAGACTCGAGCCGTAGGCGAGGGTCTTAAGAGAGCCGAGGACGGTAATCATCAATACACACGTGTATCATACGACGTTTTTCAACACACTTGTGAATAAAATAACAACAAAAACTAATTTTATTTAGTAGATAAAAAAAAGTTATATATGAGTGAAAGTTTTATTTATTAAACACGTACGAGTTAAAATTTCTTCTGGCGCTCCTGTAACCCTCATACAGCCGAGCTGCTACGGCCGCTGCGTCTGCTGCGCGGCGGCGCCGTCTACAGTGTCTGGTGTACTGGCGGTGTGCCAAATTGCAAGCACGCCGAAGCGCTTCCAGCGTAGAGCTCCACCAGTACACCTGACGGGAGGGGTGAAAACGGCCCCTCCTGGGCATTGCCGCATCACAAACGCCCGTAACGAGCGTCCGTAGCTCCTCTGCCTCCTCTTCGACGTCGGGAGGGTCCACCACCAGCTCTGACGACCAAGTTGCTACCGTCAGGGCTTCGCGGAACACCTCCCGATTCAGCTTCTTCAGTGCCCAGCGCGGACAATCTCCTACCGGGGGCTCAAGTAACTGGGGGTCCGAGCTCCGGGCGGAGACGCTAAACCGGATGTATCTATGGTCAGAGAGCGTCTCCACCCTCTCCAGTACTCTCCAGTCACTTACACGGTGCGCCAGTGCAGGGCTGGCGAACGTGAGGTCAACGATTGAGCCGCCCTGTTGGCGCACACACGTGTATACTGAGCCCCGATTTAAGACAACGAGACCCTGTGTGATGGCCCACTCTTCCAAAGACTCGCCTCGCGCACAGGTACTCGGAGAACCCCAGGCCGTAGATTTGGCATTGAAGTCTCCGAGCACGAGTATGGGGCGAGATCGATTGCGGGCTACCACTGTGCCCACTTCATCTAACCAACCCTCGAAGTCGACGGGCCGACGATTCGGGGAGAAGTAACATCCAATGACTGTCATTTCCCCGATTGTTGCCGCCACGTATCCGCAACCTCTTACGATGTCGTTAAGGGGAGGGCACGAGGCGGCGGTCCGACCAATGATTACCACCGAGCCATCTAAGTCCCCCGCCCAGTAATCGCTGGGGATGACAAAGTATGGCTCGGCTACTACTCCGAATCCAATGGACCACTGCGCCATGCTTTGGATCAGCAGATCTTGGGCAGCGGCGCAGTGGTTCAGATTTCCTTGCACCACTAGAATAGAGGTAGCCATCGAGACGATTACTCCTCCATCCTAGTGGCATCGACAGGCTCCGGCACCAGAGATTGGGACCTTGGTGGGGGTGCTGGTAGTAGCTGGGCACCCTCGACCGGAGCCTTTTTATTCCTTTTCCTCTTCCTGTACCTTTTTCGTTTGGCCCTCTGTTGCGTGTTTTTTATCCTGGTATTGATGGTGGGGGGTCCCGCACGCTTGTTTGCGGCCGGCACTCCCCTGCACATCCAGTGCCCCGCCGCCTTGCCCGCTGCTGCACAAATGCTGCAGTGCGGCGTTTTGGCACAGGTGGCGGCGAGGTGTCCGGGCTGACCGCAACGGTAGCAATCCCGACTGCGGTCTATAGGGGAGGAGCAGGCACATGCGACGTGCCCCGCAACTAGGCAACGCCAGCACCGCTCAGACCGGTTCGGAAGGATTGTAATACCCGCCGAAGCCCACCCCACCATTATCCTCTCCTCTTTTAAATTTTTGGCCGCTGTCACTGGGCACGCCAGAATGACATAGCCCAATCTATCCGGGCCCAGACGCATCACAGTCGACCTGAATCTTTCAGGGCGATGGTCCGTGGCCCGGGCGACGGCGGCTACGAACTCGTCCGGTGTAGTACAGTCATCCAGACCCGAGATACGCACATTGATGCATTTCTCGGGCCTAGTGACTTTCACCTCCTCCTCGGGGAGGACACTCTTTAATTTGGCCGCTAGGGCATCTGCTTTGTCGTGGTTAGCTACTATAGCTAGTATGACCATAGGCTCATAGTCTATGAGGTTACGACGATTTGCATTTTTTTTTTAATATCTCATTTGACTTATTCTTTTTCCCTTCCCTTCCATTCAAACACACAAAAATCATCAAAATCGGTCTAGGAGCTTAGAAGGATCCTAGAACCCGATTCCAGCACCACCTACCTATTCCAATTGTGAATTTAACCATCCGCGGTCCCATTCAAACACACATAAAAAATTTCATCAATATCGGTAGTCATTCTTGAGTTATGCGCTTACATATATTTTTACGATTCATTTACAGATAGATTATATATTATTTAGGTATACAAATTTTTAATTTTTTTTCCAGGCTTTCTTATAAATATTTTTACTGTCTGGCAACCATTTCTCTCGTCCGGTGCCAGCTCTAGAGTACTAATTGCGTATGCATAGCGTGTCGGTCTGCTTATATGAGAAACGAAAATGGTTCTTTTCTGATATTAACATACAGTTGTTTGCTCCTGTAATTCTTATCATCCTTATTATTAACTAGGATATGCCTGCGACTCCGTCCACGATTGACTTGAAATTCCCGCGGGATTCCCTGGACACAAAGTACCTCAGCATTGAACAAATAATAAGCTATGGTTTTAGTGAAAACTGTATCGGTAAAAGCTAATTTTGTGCACCCGAACAACTACAACCCGCTCGCAGAAAAATTCCCGCGGGATTTCCAGATTAAAAATTATCGTAGACTATAAATCTAACAATTTGCTGTCGAATATGCGTAAACCGTATCGAAATCGGCCCAGTAGTTTTTACGTGAATCCTGAACAAACAGACAAGAAATCTAAAAAAATTGCATAGTGTTCTCCATCGTTTATATAGTCTATTCCAGTTGTTGTTTTTAAATAGCTTCAATGTACAGACACGGCATGCTTAGCATTTTATAATAATAAAGATATCTGATTGAAACATACTTTTAGAAAGAAGACTCGGAGTCCTTTTCTCATTACGCATTCGGCTAAGGCCATCTTTGCTAATGGTAATACCAATTTTTTTCTACTATTATTCTGATTCTAAATGGAGCGTTAGGTAAACTTCTGGGTGCTAAGAACCTCAACCAGAAGGCCCAGCTTGCCATATACAACGCGGTGCTGGTACCTACGCTCGCGTATGGAAGCGAGAGTTGGGTATGGAAGAGAGAGCATGAAAGTAGAGTAAACGCGGTCGAGATGCGAGCACTGCGCAAAATCTGCGGAGTGACGCTCGCGGACCGCGTTCGTAATACCGAAGTAAGAAAGAGACTTGGTCTGAAAGAGAATGTCGGGGTGAAGGTAAGGAAAGGAATGCTCCGGTGGTTCGGGCATGTGGAAAGAATGCATGATGAAAGAATGACTAAACAGATATACAATGTAAAAGTGGATGGATGCAGAAGTCGTGGAAGGCCACGACACACCTTCCATGATCAAATTGATCGTGTACTAGCAGAAGGTGATGTCAGGAGCCTTAAGAACAGACGAGCGTGCATGACAAGAGTTATGAATGTCAAAGAAGCAAGTGAGGTGTGTAAGAATAAGCCTAAATGGCGCTCTGTTGTTCGTGCCTACCCCGCAAGGGAACTGGCGTGAAGTTATGTATGTATGTATGTATGTATTATTCTGATGCGACGATATCGAGAAGATATTGTTGTTTTAGTAGAATACGAATTTCTAACACTATGGCAATGGAATCATAGTATCAATATATTCGCAACGCCAATATAATGAAATAGCAGAATTGTCTGCATATTTGCCAGCTTCGTAATTAAAAAATTAAGGCAGTGTTTTTTCATGTTATAGTATGAAAGTATTCATTCTAAAAGCACCTTAATTTTTTTCAGGCCGTATTTTTATTATAACCACAGGGGCTTGCAATTTACCCCTGGGATAAACAGCAGATGTCGTTGGGCTTGAAATTAAAAATAACAATATCATTAGGGTCGACTTGGCTTGTACTGTAATGAGGGCAATAACTTGCAAGCCACTTGAGGTAGTTGCTTGGCTAATATATATTTTTTTTGGACATGAAAAATAAGAGAAACTTTAGGTTCAAGTTTTGCGTTGAAGTATAAAATGAATTGAAGTGTAAAGTAATTTTTGTAGTGGAATGGCTACAAAGGTTGGTTGATATTGTTATAACTGAAGTTCTAAGAAGGCGAAATCCATATGATTATTAAGCAACCAGGTGTTTTATTACCTCTGCTATTTAAAATATCTGTAATCCTTCTATGGTTGCCTTCATTATTCATACTTTTATCCGTGCAGGATCGGAGAAAGAATACAATTTCCTGCGGCCGGGCGGCCTGTCGTAAGAGGCGACTTAACAACCCACAGCCAGGTGGTAGGGCATTTGCCCGACTGGATGGCTACCACCCCTGGTCTAAAGTATGTTGCCATAACAACCTTGAGTTGTGTTCCGGCATTAGTGGCCAGGTTCCAGTCTCCCTTAAGAGAGCAGCAGCGCATTTGTAGCACATTTGGTGTTGCATATGTTCATATGGGAACGTAACCGCTTTCCATCAAGTGAACCGTCTGCCTGTCTGCTGAACTCCTGCAATAAAAAAATAAATAAAAAAAATAATTTTGTTGCCTTTAATTTTCTAAGAATCGTCTGTTGTTAATCCCTGATCTCTTTGTATTTGCCGGCCGTCGAGTTGAAGATGTCATAAACTTTTTATTGTTCAAATTTCGTTGCAGATTCTTTAGAAACCATTAAACATTAAGGTCGGCTCGTTAAGTCTGAGTTAGTTGAGTTTCAACTGCGATCGAGACGCAGAGGAGGAATATCATAGTGACGGACATGTTTTATATATTACGATTTTCTGCCTTAAGGTTTGAACTTATTGTAATCGGTTATATTTGTAAGAACTGTGAATTATGTGTGTGTACTTCTAATAAACTTTGTGATAATTCCAACAGCATTTTAAATTTACATCCTACAAATTCGTAACAATGTTGAAAATTAGTCATAATCGTCAGCAGTCAATAGCAGTCCACGGTTGGGCGTAAGTTTGCTAAACAATGATTTGCAACAAAATAAATATAGATTTTAGTTCCAAAAACATTGTTCAATACAAAGTACTTTTACTTTGTACTAAACAATTTTTCTGCTTTACAAAGTACTTTAATACGCTGTACTAAGCAAGGTTTTCGGGCTAAATTATGTGAGAAAACATTGTTTGGTATAAATCTCTTTGGTTCTGTGTTTAACAATGTTTTTTAAATACAAGTTTCCGTTTTCAGCTTTCCTTATGCTACCACAACTGGCAACTTTCGCCAGACCTTCGACCCGAACAACGCTATTCCTTGGTCTATCAGGGTGTCGTACACTGGTCTCTTGGACAGGTTTGCTCCAATATCGGTCCTGTAACAAAAGAAGAAATTTGCTGAACAGAAAATAATTAGTACAATGTCAGAAATAATTATTAGAAGTGTAGCGTATACATTTTCAAAACCTCCTTTCTTTGGGGTTCCGTATAATTTTGGTAAAAGCGGAACTATCATTCAATCTTCATTATCGTCTGTCCGTCTGTCAGTCAGTCTGCCTATATGTGAAAGTCAAAGTGATTTTACAAAAAAAAATATTTGTTCTACATTGATGAAATTCGGTAGAAATCTATATTCTATAATGGTTTAGTGATATTGCGTAGAGACTAGAAATTACACGTGGCCGCCATATATGTAACTGTGGAATAAAAAGATTGTATATAAGTACACTAGATGTGCTTGCAACTTCGTCCGCCTGGATTTTTTTTCGCGGATCCCTAAAAATAAAGTTAGTCCTTATAACATCAGTTAGCTGCCAGTGAAAGTCCCGTTTAAATTGGATCTGCTATTTTAGAGATTAGCCGTAACAAACAGACAGACAGATAATTTTTTTAAATATTATAAATTGATTTTTTGCTATAAATACCGTATGTATACTTTCATATGAAATTAGAATATTATTGCATGAGTTCAGAAGATAAGCAGACGGCCCACCTGATGGAAAGCAGTTACCATCGCCTACGGACATTTGCAGCACCAAAGGTGCTACAAATGCGCTGTTGCTCTCTAAAGGGAGATTGGAGCTTGGCCACTAATGCCGGAACACAACTCAATGTTGTTATGGCGGCAAATTCTAGACCAGGGGTGGTAGGCATCCAAACGGGCAAATGAAACAAGCGAGTTTTAATGAAGCACATTTGTTTAAACAAATAACTCTACGAACAATACTTTTAAACGACAATTTCAAAATGTTTTACGGATGCGTTGGTGGTGTAATGGTCAGCATAGTTGCCTTCCAAGCAGTTGATCCGGGTTCGATTCCCGGCCAACGCACGTTTTTGCTGTCAAGTTCTTTTTATAATTAGCTGATGAAAGAAAAGAAGAAAGAAAGAAAAAAACATTTATTTGAATACACATTGCGAGACATTAACAACAAAAAGAATAAAACACACTAAATACTTAATAAACAGTATGACTCGCGATGGTACCAAATGGGTGCACTTCAGTTAATGCCAAAGACAGGTATGGCGTTGATTTCCAACTGCTCCCTGGGTCAGACGGATGTGTCACTGTTGATGATTGAGTTTATTGTGTAACTAGAGTTTGCCCCTAAACCCTAGGCAGTAGCTTTATTTTACTTACATAAAAACTTAATTCGGTTTTTTACATATAATTAGATACAATAATAACAAAAAACTAAATCCACAGTCCAGACAACTACTCAACAAAACATAAAGGTGAGTCGAAGCCAACCTGATTTGAAGTACTACAACCAATGATATCGTAGATATTTGTTAGTGAATTAAAAAACGCGATTGCAGCGCCATCTATTTCGCTAATTCTTCCATTCTAAGGAAATAATGTCGTTTATCGGGATGGAATATATCCTAATTGTTAAATCCGTTCAGTACTTTTCACGTGATGCCCTAACAGACAAAAAGACAGAGAGGCAAAAATTCTAAAAATTGTATTTTCGGAATCTGCTAGTCCGAATTAGCCCTGATTTTTTCACATTTTTAAACGCATTGTACAAACTCGAACCATTTACAAATTTATTATAGTATAGAAAGATAGACTATCTATATATACAAACATAAATGTAGTTTTATTTATAAGCCGCATTGTTGGTATTTTAATATTTATATTTAAATGTCTGGTTATATTTATTTAAAGGAATGAGATCCTTCTATCTATCTCAAAGAGCTGCAGTTGGAATAATAGAAAAATAAAACTAACCCTGCATTTATAAACAAAATCTAATGCATGTTATGCATTTCTCAGCCAAATCCTTGTAAGACCGAGTTAATTAAAGAAGTTAGCTTCCTCTCGAGCTGAGCTTTGGATATAATGGCACTATTTTGACTATGAATGGAGCACGGTACATAGCGCTAGCAGCACAAAATATAAAGATGAGCGTACAGAAGGTTCAATTAATGCGAAGCGCTAACACAGTATAAGTCGCTTACCGATAGTTAAATTCAAAATTGATTTTTTTAATTAAAACGGATACAGTTTATATTTAAAGTGAATTATTCTATGATCACTTGGAAATATTGGTTATTATTTGTTTATTTGGGTAACAATAGAAGAAGGCGACCCAGTGAATTCTAGCTTGACTAAATAGAACAAACAGCTATCCCAAACTGGATAAACAAGGCAAAATCCAGACTCAAATAGAAAAAGTTGGAGAAGATCTATAATACCCAAAAGGGGCCTTAGCATGTAAAACACATTTGTTAGTTTTGCTTTATTTGTATGTGTTGTTTTTTAAGGAAAGGAGATAAAGGTCTTTATTTATATTTTCTACTTTAAATATTACCGCTTCGTAATATATAATCACTATTTAAGGTAAAATACGTAGTTCAAAAATATAATACTTACTTCTTCGCCAACTATCAGAAGTTATTAGATAATATTAATTGTACGTATTTGTTATTTTTATTATGACGCTAGTTTTACTATCAGCTTTCAACTATCAATTTGTATAATAATATGTATAATTATCTAATTTAACTTTCCAATTTAAATATAATACATCAGTCTTGTAATTAATATTGTTATAATTTATTGCACATACAAACTGTACCGTTAAACTTGAATTTAGGTAATAACTATCAAAAAATGTCAAAATTGAACTTTCTGCGTTTTACTATTTTATGTTACATAAATATTGCAACAAGGTCGACGAAGCAGTAGATTATGACTCGAAAAGACTGCTACAGAATGAAATATACATATTTAATTTCTCTTTAATTTAGTGAAGGTTATTTTTGGATTAACTAATAATAATTTTTCTTTAATTTAGTTATTGATTGTTAAGCTTAGTTTAAATTATAGTTATTTTTAAAATTTTGACATTTGTTGTTGGGTACTTTTTCACTGGGAAATTAAGGAACATGCTGCAAAATTGTTATGTTAAACTGTACAGAGTGCAAAACTTAGTACTATGTCAGGTTAATATATTAGGAGACTATGTGTAACGATACACCTGGGGAACGTACCGCGCGGAAAATTCGCCTAAATACGCTCGCGGCGTCTTTTAAGTTACATATTCAGTCGCCAAACTTTCCGCGCGGTACGTTCCGCAGGTATGTCAGGAGGCTAAGAAAGTATGTACATTCAACAACGGACATGAATATAGAATATTTTTTATCCCAGTAAATGGAATAGTTTGAACAGGATAAGGTTCAAAACTTTTATAGGTATCTATCTGTACGTAATTTGGATCTACTCACTTTTTCTAAAACTCAGTACCTAAACATTACATTTAAATACTAATGTGAAAAGTATCGCAATACTGCACAAGTTTAATGGACATTTATTTGGGTTTGGACCATTCGTAGCTTACATAATACAGATTTATATGTATTTCATGTTTGTCCAATGGAAATGTTTTGATTTGCCTAAAAGCTTTTTAAAAGGTTGATTTTTACAGTAAAATCGGTCTAAATGACTGTGTATACAAGGACGAGTGTCTTCAACTTTATACCTAAATTATTTTTACATATTCTAACCTAATAATGCTGATATTAGATCGATTAACTAAATTGAATCAATTTAGTTTAAAGGCACAGAGCTGAATGATATTTAATAATTCAAGTTCATGTATATATGGATCATTTTGGTTGATGTTTCAAATTCAAATAAATTTTTTTTTATTCAAAATAAGTTCCACGTCAGAACACTAATTTAAGGTAAAATTTAATTTTACTTCCTAGTCTACTTTTCGAAGAACTAATGGAGTTGTAGCAAACAGTGCATACTCAGTGAGACAAAGGCATAATAAAAGGAAAGAAAAATATTATTATAGTTATAATAATGACATGACGTACTAAAATTTTATACATACATATTGTCACGCCTGTTTCCCATTGGGGTAGGCAGAGACGATGCTACGATCCTGACAAATACTTTTCGCTTCATCAAATTTCATTAATCTTTTCATACATACATACATACATACATAACTTCACGCCAGTTTCCTTGCGGGGTAGGCACGCACAACAGAGCGCCATTCGGGCTTACTCTTACACACCTCACTTGCTTCTTTGACATTCATAACTCTTGTCATGCACGCTCGTCTGTTCTTAAGGCTCCTGATATCACCTTCTGCTAGTACACGATCAATTTGATCATGGAAGGTGTGTCGTGGCCTTTCAGGACTTCGGCATCCATCCACTTTTGCATTGTATATCTGTTTAGTCATTCTTTCATCATGCATTCTTTCCACATGCCCGTCTTTTCATACATACACGCTTAAAAGTTTATACTGCAACATATCTCCATAAATTCCTTACATGATTGGCAAAATAAAAACGTTATGCAAAATAGAGTATAAGAGGCCCGAGAGAGCTGTTATGTAAATGAAGTTTTGTCATTTAAGTATTCTTCAATGGTGTAGTATCCCTTTTTTAACAAGATACTTTTTAATTTGTTTTGAAATTTAGTGAAAGGCAGATCTAACATTCCATTCGGAATCTTATTGAAGAAGCGTATACCGACCCCCAAGAAAGAGGACAATACTTTTTGCAGTCTAAAAGATGGTAATATCAGTCTGTTTATAGGCACTGAAATGGTTATGAATATAAATTATATTATTAAAAATATATTGGCAAGCGACCGTCATAATACCGATTTTCGTAAAGCGTTATCTAAGAGACTCCCAAGGGCCGAGGTTGTAAATTGACCTTACGACTCTTTTTTGTAAAACAAATATAGTTTCTAAGTCAGCAGCATTGCCCCAAAATAAAAAACCATAGGACATGATACTATGAAAATAACTAAAACTAATTTAGCAGTCTCTTCGTTAGTGAAATGCCTAACTTCTCTGACTTCATATGCAGCAGAACGAAAATTTTCCTGAGAGACTAGATATATGGGCGTTCCACTGGAGCTTCTGATCTAGGTTAATGCCTAAGATTATAGTTGAATCTACTGGGTTAAGTCTAATGTCGTTAAGAGTAATATTAACACCGTATTTTTTTATATTGGGCATAACAAACTTAACACATTTAGTTTTGTTTGAATTAAGTAATTAATTATTTACGGTAAACTACCTAGATATTTGAGTCAAGGCGTTGTTTACGTCGTCAAAGGTCTGTTTATTTCTGTCAACTTTAATTATAAGCGACGTGTCATCAGCAAACAACACTACCTCACACATATCTTTAATAAAATATGGCAAATCATTAATATATATCAAAAATAAGAAGGGACCTAGAATAGAGCCCTGGGGCACACCCATAGATATATACCAGTCCTACGAGATTTGACATTGTTAATTTCTACGCTTTGAGATCTGTTATTTAAGTAAGACGCTAATAGGTTGAGAAAATCGCCATAGATCATGGATTAAATTGAAAGACAGAAATAAACCGTCCAAACGTATTCAATATGTACAACGTTTTACATTTTTAATTATGTTACAAAAAACTATAATACATAAATGTTTTTTCTTTGGGAAAGAAATTAATCCTAAAGAAGGTTAGGTAGGCTAAATTAAATTACATTTGGTCCCCTTGGTGTTTTCTCCCGAGGCCCGAGGTAGTGTCCAAAAGCATTTCCTCTACATTATAAAAAAAAGCCATATTAGGTCACAACAAATAATCTCGAATATGGTAAATTGGACATAAAAATTTGTAAGAGGAAAGTAATTCCTCAATTGAGGGAATAAAAAATCATATTTAGTAAGCTTTTTACAGTGAAATAAAAGAGTTTTAGCTAGACGTTTTGCTCCCGAATTGATTACCGCTTACAACAAGAATGCTAAAAATTCCGTGAACAGCTCGCCGACCAAATGTCTCCATACTGGAAGAGCTCAATAGTGGATATCAGCAGTATGCTTAATAACGGATACTGAAGTGCTTTGGCCACATAGCCCGCAAAAATCCAATCAAGAAGGAGAAACTTGTGTTCACCGGGAAAGTTGAAGGCAAAAGACCTCGTGGTAGATCTCCAGACAGGTGGATTGATCAGGTTGCTGACCAGCTGAACATATCGATAAATTCGGCCCTCCACCATCCTCAAAACAGATCTCGATGTAGGAGAGCAATTATTGACTGCCATCAAAGTCACGATCCTCGGCAGTGAGGGAACGGCTTAGAAGAAGACAACAATAACACATTGCGAAGCGGTGTGCATAGAGTAGGTAGTAGACTTAATTCTTAACCTATACCAGTATGATCTTTTAAAAAAAGTTCTCCAGTGGAACTCATTTTGAACAAAAACTAAAACTTGAATATAGTAATTAATTTTTTTAACCGAATTCCAAAAGGAGAAGGTTGTCAATTTCACTGTATTATTTTTTGTTTGTCTGTTACGCAATTTCTCCTTCCATTGTGGAGAGATATTTAAAAAGAAATGTATTCATAAGAGCCTACTCCTGAGGTGGTCCCATTGTCAAAAGTAGATTTTTTTTTAACAAATATAAAATTTACTTCAAAACTGAAAACCTTAGTAAAATGTAAAAAATAACAACAAAATCGCAAAATGCGTCGACTTCAAGATGTTGTTTTAAAAACAAAATCGATTTCGTTTTATCAAAATGCCTACGGTACCCGAAAAATTGTGTAGAAAGTAACAAAATATGAGACGTCTAATACATTTTCCGAAACATTTGTTTGGAATTGCTCGACCGTATCGTTTTGCCTGACGAATGGATATCGTTTCCGAAGTACATTACTGAGTACAATAGACAAACGGGTTCTGAGTCAGTTGGGATTAAAAATCTTTTCATTTCTCATGAAACATGAACATGAACCCATTTTGACTCTTCAGGAGATGAGAGGGCTAGGTTCTTACCTCGGACAACGGATCAGTATGGTGATCTAGCGAGGTAACATAGCCAGCCTTCTAGGAACCTTACCCATTCACTTTGATGATCTAAGCTCAGTATTCCGTATAGTCTTAAGGGATTATAGGTAGAATACAATATAAGTTAAGTCCTTCACTGTACTAGCTTAGCTATAATTATAATCAGGCCTTTTTGTCACTTCTTTTTTGGAGGCACGCTAATTCTCCAAAGTTAACTTTTTTGTTTGTAGCTCTACTCCAAAAAATGATAGTCTATTCACCGCTTCCAAAGCCTTTTCATAGTAAGTACCAGGTTCAGTTATTCTTCGTCCCAATATTTGAACCACATTTCCAATTTTCTGATTAGCACTCATTAGGCTTATATCACGATCTTTTAAACCTAAGCTCAGCTCACTTAGCACTGAAGAGCATCGCACATTTCGTATGATGCGATGCGGTAACTGTTCAGGGAAAATAGATTAGATTTTTTATTTATTCTATTTTTGTAATATATTTGTATATAATATGTGTTTGAATAACTTTACAAAAAAAGATCTTTTTTTTTGTAATGGTTACCAAAATTGATTTTTTTATTTTTTTATTTAATTTTTCGATTTTCGAAATTTCCTTTAAGAGCACTGCGTGGACCGCCTCAACGTGCCCCCACCAAATGCCCTGATTATAATGTATAATTATATATTTCAAATATTGATTTTAAACAAGAAATTCACAATGTTTGTACTAGCGAAGCAAAAACACGCTCTCTTCACACAGGTAGTCAATGTCCATACCTTATACTCTTTTGGTCACGCTAAAATAGGGTACAGATAAGAAAATTTTGCCGGTTCATAAATTTAGTGTCGTGAAAAATGATATCCATATCGGATGGGTCACTTCGCATAATGGCGTTATTCGGCCGACGTAATGTGTCTACCATTTTGTTACACATAAAGAGTGTTCTATCTTCTTTTTGTTTATTTATTTACTTCAGCACAAAACAGATTACAATAATTAAACAATAATAATGTAATATACAGGGCCAGATTATAATCCAAACCATTTGGTAATTAGAAGAACGACAAAAACCGTTTCTTCTAGACTCGAATTATTAGCGCCCTCGCCAAACCATCTCGTGTCTAAATAGGCCACTTTCATCCCTCGTGTAACAATCTAATGTTGTAGTGTGTATAATATGGACACATTTACGCCAAAACTAACCAACCTACAAACTATTGTTTCTACAATTCACGAGGCCGGGCAGCCTTCACTTGTGGTTGAAGTTGAACGTGTAAAATTTCGAGCAACATAGTTTATATATCAAAATAACACAGGCTATAATTTAAAAAAAAATGTTTAATTTTTTTGTTCTATTTCTTTAAATAACTCTTTTCCTTCTTTCTTTAAATAGGGTTAATTGACAGACAATCAACTGAGATACTGTTTATCATCTTTATACGAGCGTTGCTCCTTATGACGTAATTTCTATAACTAATCAATTAGCGTATTAATTATAATTTAAACATTAATTAAAATTGTTCTTACCATGATATGTTAAAGTTATGATGATTACATATTATTTGACCGCCCGCTCTTTTATATAAACATTGTTTCAGAAATCATTGTGAAATGTGTGAACTACCCCATTGCTCAAAATATAACAATAAGTGCCTACTAGAAACGCCACCTTCTCGATGGTTCTCTTCCTGTTTGGTCATTAGAGGCGACGAGGAGGTTTGGGTCTCAAGGAAAACCTGGCTTCTACTCAATGGGCGACTACCCGTCGATGACGGGATTTCGAGGCCTTGGAGCCTTCCCGGATAATGGTCTGCGATGTCCGAAAGCCTTTAAGAGCTTAGCGTTTTTGTAAGTAATGTGGTGACAAAAATAACATGCGTGATCTTTCGGTTGCATGACTCGAAGGCGGGCAGATGTGTGAGGGCAAACGTTTTTGACGGTTCGTCGTCAGCCATTTGCAGTCCACTGCTGGACGTAGGCCTCCCCAAGACGGCGCCACTCATCCCTGTCCTCCGATTTCCTCAGCCAGCGCCTGCCGGCGACCTTGCATAGGTCGTCGGCCCATCGGGCTGGAGGGCATCCGACACTACGTTTACCGAGACGCGGTCTCCACTCCAGGACTCGTTTGCTCCATCGGCCATCGGTCCTACGGCAGATGTGACCGGCCCACTGCCACTTCAACTTGCTAATTTTGCGAGCTATGTCGGTTACCTTGGTTCTCTTACGGATATCCTCATTTCTAATTTTATCCATAAGAGAAACACCCAACATAGCTCGCTCTATAGCCCGTTGAGCGACTTGGAACTTGTGGACCAATCCTGCCGTAAGTGTCCATGTCTCGGCCCCGTAGGTCAGGACGGGGAGGACGCACTGCTCGAAGACTTTTGTCTTCAAGCATTGCGGAATGGTCGACGAGAAGACTTGACGAAGTTTACCGAATGCTGCCCAGCCCAACTGAATCCTCCTATTGGCTTCCCCCTCGAAGTTGTGCCTGCCAACCTGTATGTTCTGTCCAAGGTAGACATATTCCTGCACAGCTTCCAGAGGGACGCCATCGACGTTTACCGGTCTCGGCATGACGTGTTCATTGAACATGACTTTCGTCTTGTCCAAATTCATGCCGAGACCGACCCGTCGGGAAGATGCATTTAAACTGCCCAGCATTTTGGCAAGTTCCTCCAAAGTCTCTGCAAAGACCACTATATCGTCGGCGAAACGGACTTGAGAGATGCGCTCGCCGTTGATGTTAATGCCCCGTCCAGCCCAGTCAAAACTCTGTTTGAAGACATCCTCCATCGCATTGGTGAACAGTTTTGACGGTTGCGATCATATTATTGTCTGGATAAACGCAAATATAGTTACGGACGGCTCCTAGTATGAAATAATACTAAATTCTAAGCAATAATTTAAACACATAAAATCTTAAGTATTAAATTGCAATGCTAAATTTGTAAAATATATAAGACGTGACGAATCCAAAAATTTGTGTTCAACTCACATCGATATCAATCAGTTTATATGGGCTTTGCTCAAGAAATGCTACTTGCAGCTCTCAGTGCGCTCGAGGCAATAAACCTAGACTTGCTATGACATCTTTCAAACTGCGAATAATTTGCTATAAAATTCACTCTGGATTTTCTATAAAAGCTACTAGACTTTTAATAGCCTTGAAGTTGAAATATATACAGTGTATATATTACTCTTGAGTGCATGTAACAATCAATTATTTAAAAAAATATTATACATAACTTCACTCCAGTTCCCTTGCGGGGTAGGCACGAACAACAGAGCGCTATTCAGGTTTATTCTTACACACCTCACTTGCTTCTTTGACATTCATAACTCTCGTCTTGCACGCTCGTCTGTTCTTAAGGCTCCTGACATCACCTTCTGCTAGTACCCGATCAATTTGATCATGGAAGGTGTGTCGTGGCCTTCCATGACTTCTGCATCAATCCGCTTTTACATTGTATATCTGTTTAGTCATTCTTTCATCATGCATTCTTTCCACATGCCCGAACCACCGGAGCATTCCTTTCCTTACCTTCACCCCGACACTCTCTTTCAGAGTTATAATATAAAAATATTATAGTTATATGTAAAGCCTTAATTGGAGTTTTTATTGTGGGGATAAGGTCGGTAAGCCGTGGTAGCTTAGTGGTTAGCGCACGCGTCCCAAACTCAAAGGGCGCGGGTTTGAATCCTGGCCGGACTGCATGCACCATTTAGACAGTTTCTGACATAGTGTGCATATATTGTTACAATTACCACGTGCTGACGGTGAAGGAAAACATCGTGATGAAACTTGAACATCGAGATAATCAAGTCAAGTAAATATTTTTCTGTGGCATTCTATTAGCCAGTATTTTTTTGTCACTGATAATAGTAAATATTAAGCTCAATTTTATGTAAATTAAATAATAATTTAGTGAAAATTAATTTATAAGTATAAAATGATGTTACATAATTGTTGATATTTTTTTTGTTACAATTTACGCTGCGATTTAACAGTGGCTGTATAAAAAGTTGAGACATGAGTCGCATGTATTATCTATGTTTCCCATAATTTTTAAATTTTTCGACAGCAGGGAAAATCTTTTCCAAGCGACGAAAAATACTGTTTTCTTCTCTGTGACCCTCCACTCCAAGCGTACATTCCGAATATAAGAAATGGAAAAGTAATGAAATCAACATACATAAACATTTTCAATTTTCCTCTGGTACATTGAAAATCTTACACGAGTGGGCGATGATATATTTCAGAGCCATAAACTCCCGAGGTAAAGAGAATTTATAAAATATTCAAGAGTTCCTACATATTCCACGAGCTCAAACCCCAGATGCAATCAATTTCAAATGGAACATTAAACTAACAATAAGGGTAAATGCTTCGGAAATGCATCGCGTTTATCCGCTTATGGATTGCGGTGTCGTTACCCTAAATCCCTCGTCAAGTGAAATTCTTCGTATGCTTAGGGATTCTTAGTAACGCTTTGCACGGTTCAGAAGTAGGCTGTCCATGATTTGAATTTTTTGAAAAAGTTTCGTCTTATTTATAACTAGAAAAGATATTTCAAATATGGAATCGATCAAATTCAAATGTCACACAGCAATTCGATTGACAGAGTCTTCTCTTAAGTCATTTTTGGGAGTTTTTGGCGGCAACGTGAACGTTGACAATTTGCATGTGCAGTATTGTTAAAAAAAATTAATATATTGGTATTTTTCTTATATCTATACTAATATTATATTGTTACAACTTAGCCCCCGACAAAGACAAATTCCACGAAGCACGCTATTACCTGTCGGCATTTGAACCAATTGTAATACCTTTATGATTGTCTTCTTTTGTTTACTTATTTATTGGTTACTGTGGAGAACACCCTATTGTACTCGTTTATGGCCGTTTGCAGGTATAATTAACCAGGAGTGCGGATTACGATTTCTAGGAAATTAAGTCTACGAACGGGCGGGCACACTTCTATTTGTGAAGTATAAAACGACGGCAAGATGGAGAGAGGAGTCAGTCTAGCGAGAATCACGATCAAGGCGAGATTTGTGTACATTCGATAACCTATATAGTAACGGACTTTGCGCGTGTTATTGAATCGCGCATTACGTTTGAACGGATTGTGTTCAGTTATATTTGTACCTGTGTTATACGTGTTTGTATATTTCTAATAAATTCTATAGCAATTCCAACGGCATTTTTAATTCGAGTCCCACACTCGTATCAATATTATTATAAAGAGGTAAATTTTGTGAATTTATGACGTTGTAGGGGGTAATCTCTGCATCTACTAAACCGATTTTAAAAATTCTTTTACTGTTCGAAAGCTACGTTAACCGGGAGTGTCATAGGCTAGGCTATATAACACGACGCTATATACTACGGGAGCGGGACAGAGCGTGCGTGAAACCGCGCCGGGCCGCTAGTCTACAATAATAGGATACTCATTCTTTAAGCAAGTGCTATATAGAAAGACTCAAGGCATGATTAGTTGGTTTTAGTTATCAACTGTTTTCTGAAATGCGTTTTCAAGCAACCATAAGGACATTCTTGTCAGCAATAGTGAAAAACTTAGTCCATGAATATTTGATATTGGCTAAATACACAAATCGTTCAAAGCCACATTTAAAAAAGAAGAAGTTATTATTATATTCTCAGTTACGATCTGAGACCTTTAATAGGTATTATAGACGGTTCATTTCTATCTTTCAATTTGGATGTACCAACCAAAGTGATTCATATTATCTTAAGCTTGAATCACTCGATATCATCGAAAACATCATCACCATCACCGTATCCTTTCAGTTTGTGCTTTTCAAACAAATTGAATCAATTTGATGAATCAAAAATTTAAATCAAACAAAAAAACATAATAAGTCGATACCAGCGAGAACTAAAATAACTAAAATCCCAAATACTTCCGAGGACAGTAATCTACATAGAAACTTTTTCATTATTATTATAAAACCAGGGAAATTCGAGGGTAAACAACTTCTTAACGGCTCTGTAGAGGAAAGCGGCCCTGCTTTGTCGTTTTAAAAACTTTTTAGAATAAAGCTTTGTAAAGTTTCTGTTTGAATTCTTTGAGCAAAATCTGAACAGGCTTTCTTGTTTTAATATGACTTTTCGCCTGAACTTATTCTTTATTTTTTTTGTATCGTTAATGTTCTTCGTTAATCGGGACTGTACTGTATTAATACAATTATGTTGATTTGTATAAAAAGTTTATTAAGACAGCGTTAAATTCCATTTTCTACTTTTGTCGATGCACTGCTGCCGGTCTTAGACATTTATTAGACCTACCCCATTTATTACGACCTATCAGAGACATTTGGAATGTTTATTAAAAAAAGATGTAAGTAAAAATGGCTTGAGGACACTCTAATAAAATGTGTATTAATTAATGAGTTCCTAGAATGCTGGACTTTTTTGTGTAAAATGAGGTAAACAACAAAATATATTTTTTATGAAAAAAAATCTCAGATGAATTCTTCATTATATTTTACAGGAACCGTAACCAGTGGCAAAATACAAGATTTTATCACTGCCTAACGGTTGTTACGCATCATGGGGGTATTTAAAAAGTTCAATATACAAATAGTTGTGTCGCCGACATTCCAGACTTTATTTAAAAAGAGAGGAGCGACAGTACCTTTAGCTAACTTCTTCGTGCAATAAATACACATTTTATAAGAGTACTAGAGTTTACCCCGCGGCTGTGCCGCGGGTCAACCTCTAGTGCGTATCTCTTGTTTTAAAAGCAAGTGGTACAGGTTACATTATATTAAATTTGTATGTATTTGCCCCCGAAAGATTGACTTCATTTTATATCGCAAACTATACCACACCCGTCTATATGTAAACTACATAAATGACAAAACTTGACAAAAATGACAAAATAGATAACATGGTCCAAGTCGACTAACTGGACCCAGTGGATCCAGTGGACAAAGTGGACCTAACTGGCCTAGTGGACCCAGTGGTCAAAGTGGACCCAGTGGACCCAGTGGACCCAGTGGACCCAGTGGACCCAGTGGACCCAGTGGACCCAGTGGACCCAGTGGACCCAGTGGACCCAGTGGACCCAGTGGACCCAGTGGACCCAGTGGACCCAGTGGACCCAGTGGACCCAGTGGACCCAGTGGACCCAGTGGACCCAGTGGACCCAGTGGACCCAGTGGACCCAGTGGACCCAGTGGACCCAGTGGACCCAGTGGACCCAGTGGACCCAGTGGACCCAGTGGACCCAGTGGACCCAGTGGACCCAGTGGACCCAGTGGACCCAGTGGACCCAGTGGACCCAGTGGACCCAGTGGACCCAGTGGACCCAGTGGACCCAGTGGACCCAGTGGACCCAGTGGACCCAGTGGACCCAGTGGACCCAGTGGACCCAGTGGACCCAGTGGACCCAGTGGACCCAGTGGACCCAGTGGACCCAGTGGACCCAGTGGACCCAGTGGACCCAGTGGTCCCAGTGGACCCAGTGGACCCAGTGGACCCAGTGGACCCAGTGGACCCAGTGGACCCAGTGGACCCAGTGGACCCAGTGGACCCAGTGGACCCAGTGGACCCAGTGGACCCAGTGGACCCAGTGGACCCAGTGGACCCAGTGGACCCAGTGGACCCAGTGGACCCAGTGGACCCAGTGGACCCAGTGGACCCAGTGGACCCAGTGGACCCAGTGGACCCAGTGGACCCAGTGGACCCAGTGGACCCAGTGGACCCAGTGGACCCAGTGGACCCAGTGGACCCAGTGGACCCAGTGGACCCAGTGGACCCAGTGGACCCAGTGGACCCAGTGGACCCAGTGGACCCAGTGGACCCAGTGGACCCAGTGGACCCAGTGGACCCAGTGGACCCAGTGGACCCAGTGGACCCAGTGGACCCAGTGGACCCAGTGGACCCAGTGGACCCAGTGGACCCAGTGGACCCAGTGGACCCAGTGGACCCAGTGGTGGACCCAGTGGACCCAGTGGACCCAGTGGACCCAGTGGACCCAGTGGACCCAGTGGACCCAGTGGACCCAGTGGACCCAGTGGACCCAGTGGACCCAGTGGACCCAGTGGACCCAGTGGACCCAGTGGACCCAGTGGACCCAGTGGACCCAGTGGACCCAGTGGACCCAGTGGACCCAGTGGACCCAGTGGACCCAGTGGACCCAGTGGACCCAGTGGACCCAGTGGACCCAGTGGACCCAGTGGACCCAGTGGACCCAGTGGACCCAGTGGACCCAGTGGACCCAGTGGACCCAGTGGACCCAGTGGACCCAGTGGACCCAGTGGACCCAGTGGACCCAGTGGACCCAGTGGACCCAGTGGACCCAGTGGACCCAGTGGACCCAGTGGACCCAGTGGACCCAGTGGACCCAGTGGACCCAGTGGACCCAGTGGACCCAGTGGACCCAGTGGACCCAGTGGACCCAGTGGACCCAGTGGACCCAGTGGACCCAGTGGACCCAGTGGACCCAGTGGACCCAGTGGACCCAGTGGACCCAGTGGACCCAGTGGACCCAGTGGACCCAGTGGACCCAGTGGACCCAGTGGACCCAGTGGACCCAGTGGACCCAGTGGACCCAGTGGACCCAGTGGACCCAGTGGACCCAGTGGACCCAGTGGACCCAGTGGACCCAGTGGACCCAGTGGACCCAGTGGACCCAGTGGACCCAGTGGACCCAGTGGACCCAGTGGACCCAGTGGACCCAGTGGACCCAGTGGACCCAGTGGACCCAGTGGACCCAGTGGACCCAGTGGACCCAGTGGACCCAGTGGACCCAGTGGACCCAGTGGACCCAGTGGACCCAGTGGACCCAGTGGACCCAGTGGACCCAGTGGACCCAGTGGACCCAGTGGACCCAGTGGACCCAGTGGACCCAGTGGACCCAGTGGACCCAGTGGACCCAGTGGACCCAGTGGACCCAGTGGACCCAGTGGACCCAGTGGACCCAGTGGACCCAGTGGACCCAGTGGACCCAGTGGACCCAGTGGACCCAGTGGACCCAGTGGACCCAGTGGACCCAGTGGACCCAGTGGACCCAGTGGACCCAGTGGACCCAGTGGACCCAGTGGACCCAGTGGACCCAGTGGACCCAGTGGACCCAGTGGACCCAGTGGACCCAGTGGACCCAGTGGACCCAGTGGACCCAGTGGACCCAGTGGACCCAGTGGACCCAGTGGACCCAGTGGACCCAGTGGACCCAGTGGACCCAGTGGACCCAGTGGACCCAGTGGACCCAGTGGACCCAGTGGACGAAATGTACGAAATGGACGAAATGGACAAAATCACAAAACCTGTCCTAGTTTCCGGGATAAACTTTACATAAATCTGTCCCAAAATGTATCCCATTATCCGGGATAAAAAGTATCCCTTGGGCACTCTCGGTATTCAAATTATATATGTACCGAGTTTCAGCCAAATCGGTCCAATAGTCTTTCCATAAAAGGATAACAAACAAAAAGACAAATATACTTTTATCCCGGAAACTATCCCATTTTCCGGGATAAAAAGTATCCTATGTTCATTCTCGGCATCGAAAATATATATATACTGAGTTTCAGCCAAATCGGTGCAGTAGTTTTTACGTGAAAACGGAACAGACAGACAGACAGACAGACAGACAGACAGACAGACAGACAGACAGACAGACAGACAGACAGACAGAGTTACTTTCGCATTTATAATATTAATAGGGATTTCCAATTTAAACTTACATATTTTTTTTATTAAACATCCGATTTGTTTCAAACGCAACGTGCCGGTTTCCGCAAAACGTGAGTTTTTATTGCTGGAGTACAGCGGATAGGCTGACGGCCTATCTGATGGGAAGCGATTACCGTCACCGATAGGCATTTGCAACACCAGTTACTGCCAACGTGCTGCCGACCTTGAAAGTAGAACTGGAACCTGGTCACTGATGCCAGAACATGACTCCAGGTTGTTATGGTGGCATACTCTAGACTTAGATCAAGGGTGGTAGATATCCAGACAGGTAAATGTGTCCATCTGATTATGGGTTCTTTCGCCACCTCTTACGACAGGCAGACAGCAGTAGGAATTAGTATTTTTTTCTCCGTGACTAATGACAGTTGACTAATGGAGGCAACTCTTTTAGTTTGTATTCTATCACGGATATGAAGGCAGTTAATGTAGCTGCGTGATGCGGTTTTTCCACGTGTCTCCAGACATCTACCGCTATATTCACCTTCTTGATATACATTTCCTGCTTATATCGTTCAAGTAAATAAACAACTTGGGGTTACCCTACATAGGGGAAAAGTTTAAGAAATATGTACCAGTGATAAATGTGCTGCAGGTGTTAAAATGTATTTTTAGAACGACATAAAGTTTTGTGACGACCTGCTGGTACGTAATCCCTTTCAACTTTAAAAATTATTTGACGTAGGATTTGAACAAACATGAAACAATTTTCAAAATATTATTAGGTACTGTATACACGATATAAACGTTTATACTTCTATGGGACATACGTATTTATTTGTTGTTTTAAATTTTAACAAGATTTTTGAATAAATATCGTCACTTATGTCACTTTACTGTCTCTGCTCCATCTGGGTTACCATTAGTGAAAGTGACTGCAGCCAAACGCGTCTTGTTTATGGCGTTAAAAATAACACCGCTAATCATTAGCTAAATCAGTGTTTACATCTGTCAATGTTTGACGTCATTAACAATTTGTGCGTGAAATGGTCACTAACATTATTCCAGATGGAGCAACAACCTGACAAAAATCGATGAAATCTTATAAGAGCAAGCAGATGCAATGATAGTGGCAGTACATTAAATGTCGACGTAGTCGTAACAATATAATACTCTTTTTTGTACACCAACAGGACAGAGAAGAATACACAATAAGCTTAAATACCATAAGATAGTACAAGGGGCAGCCTTATTGCTTAAAGCAATCTCTTCGAGGCTACCTTTGGATGGACAAGATCTAATTGCAGAGATAGCGTTGGCATACAGTTGAACTAGATAGGTACTAATAAGACACAATGATTATATTACACATAATATAGCTAATAATAGTAGATAGTTACACGAGAGGTGAAAGTGAGATATTTAGGAACAAGATGGTTTGGCGCTAATAATTTAATTTTAATGTAATTCCGTGACAAATTTTATGTAATCTCGCGAGAAATTTCCCAGTTTCGGGTTGTAGTTGTTCGGGTGCATAAAAATTAGCTTATTCCGACACAGTTTCCACTAAAACGATGGCTTAGGAATTTCAAGTTAAGCGTGGACAAAGTCGCGGGTATATCCTAGTGTAAGATAAAATTCCTACTTTCACCCCAAAAATTTGCGTTTGTAATCCATTTAGCCGTTTTGGAGCCGGTTCTAGACAAACTTCATACCATCGTACAGACAAAAACTCTGTAAACGATCTTTTATAACTAGGCATCGTTTAAATTTTAGAATCCATTTCGAAATCATAGATATCTAAATTTTATTTATTGGAATAAGATAGAAGCACTCTTCTCGTGTAAGTCCAACTTGTACACGATCTATGGTTTTGGGTAAAAATGTTAAAAATAACATTATTTACTCCTATCAAAACTTGATTATAATCCCAAAGCCGCAGAAAGTCAACATTCCACTGAAATTTCTATCATCACAGACCCTACAAGTTTTAAATCAGATAGTCGAGGTGAACTTTTAATCAACTTAGAATCTTGATTACAAAATGAACGAGAAACTTTTGATGTCCTTAATTAACTGGTCTACTAATTAATAGAGGAGTTAATTAAATAGCAATATTTTTAATTAAATTGGAAGGGGTCGTGATCACGCGATGGCTAATCTTTTTGTTTTACACCGATTTCGTGAGGAATTTTCTTGGGTAAAGGTTAAGCTTCTTTGATGTGGATTATAAAGCAAATTTCTTTGGAGTAGATTGTTTCCCTTTTAAAGATATTAAGAGGATATTCGATCTTCATATTGAAAGGAAGGTCTGACAACAAAAATAACTATCTAGTAGACCGTGACCAAATGTTTTAAGACAGAACACAACTCGCAACAAGCAATGAGATAGGACGGAATGATTTAAGAGTATGACTGCTAAATATGAAAACTATAACCGCCAACTTGTTAATTTTAATTATTTAATTTTAATTTTGTTTATGGTTATTATTTACTCTATGGGAGTCTAATCTAATTTACTACCGCTTCACAACATGTTATGGCTTGAAGAGAAGAAGCGGCGCAAGAAACTCTTCAGCAAACATGCCTAGCTCTAATAATTTTATATAATATTCAAATGGGTGGAAGGAAAAATAAAAGTAATTATCAGTCAAGTTGGTTTGTGTTCTGTTTTACGCAGAAAGAGCTCAGTGTCTTGAGGTCTGGCAGCTGGTTTTTGCTGGGTTTGGGTCCTAATAGTTTTGATGATAGGATCCCAAACTGGTGGTACTTGCCAACCATCTTCTCTATTGAAATTTGGGTGTTTTTTGATTTCAATAGCCTCACGCATTATTCTAGGTATGAAACGATTCTCTTTCGCAAGGATTTGTGGGTTATCGAATCTAATGTAGTGGTTGGATTTATCCAGCGTGTGTTCACAAACAACGTCGGAAAAACCAAAATTAAAAGAAAATTACCGCGCTTAAAACCGTTAAAACGTAGTTTTATTGTGTATACAAGTCGCGAAAACTTAAGAAAATATTAAATTGATACGGGTCTAGAATGTGTAGATCAGAGATGCCACGAATAGTGGTTTGGTCTCGGCCCAAGAGCCAAACATACGGCGTAAGATATGTGCGATTCGCGCATAGTAGGTTAGTATTGAACCATAATTTGGGACGTATTTTCTTACGTTCTTGATCTAGGATCAATGGTCAGTAATGATAAAATAGATTTTTTTCTAATCCCAATTTTCACTTTATAATTTAAAATATAGTGGCTGAAGGGGGAAAGTTTTACGACGTTGGTAGCGAATTTTTTTTTTATTCTTAAAGTACAGCAGACATGGTGACGGCCCAGGTGATGAAAAATATTTATTATTGACGAAAGTATAAGGTCCAGTTTTTGCAAAATTGGCCACGGAACTGTGAAAATATCACAAGTATTAATAAGGTGAATCATACTCTGTCATCCAAAAAGAACCATCAAGGATTCATTAAGTCACCTAATCACACCATTAAACTAACAACAAAGCACAGTAATACATAAAAATATCAAATTACTATCCGCTTAATAAGTAACTGCGCATAAAAGGATGGTTAGGGTTCATTTGTAAAGGAACATGAAGACGACGTCCTTTCAAGGGCTTGTCATTTAGATGACAGCCGCAGGCAGGGGTGTATTTGGAGGTCGAAAAATGTTGAAATTTCAATTTATCATGTCGTTCGTTCGTTTTGGTGTCAATTTTTTTTGCCTCGCTTCTCTTACATTGTTATTTTGTATAACGTAACACACAGCACACACACACACACACACACACACACACACACACACACACACACACACACACACACATCAAAATCACTTAGTAAAAAACAGTTACTCTGAAAAACCCCTAAACCCCACTGGGCTATATAACGTCATCCTTTTCTCATTTTTTTAAATGTCATAAGTAATACTTATACATTATGTTTCTTTTTTCAATTAACTCCATCGCAGTTTGAGAGTATTTGTATATTGTTTTTAGTTTTTTATTGTTTTGGTGTAAAATAATATTTAAAAGCCATTTCGAAATGTTAAAATAATTTAAACGTGTTTTTTTGTGTATTATTTTTGTAATAAATAATATAGATACATTTAATGGTATGGTAATAACAATATTATATACTAGCCAGGCAGCATTATAAACTTTCTGTATTGCACGTTCGAAAGGACAAACGGTCGTTCCTGTAAAGAATACAACATCTTTTCTATCTTTAATTATATGTATATGACAGTTTATTCAGTAAATTATATTATATTCTGTTCTTTTTAAAACGTGTTTTATGTAATAAAACATTAGTAGGAAATTTTATTTGAGATCTTTTATAAAAACAATTAGTGATTAGAGCGCGTGTTATGAATTAAGTATTGGACGATAGTCGTACCTTAGTATTATTATTCCATACAAAAAAATGCATTATTATTGTAAAATTTTAAGACACCATTCAGATATTAAGGCCTCTATTGCCGCAAAAAGTCAAAAGTGGGGTGCAAACGAAACGACTTTTCGTTGGTATTTATTGAACAATAATTTACTAAAAAATTACTATAAACCTTCACGATATGAAACGTAACGTGGCTTTTTCAATTTTTTTTTTAGTTATTTTAAGTTAAGAAAAAAATTCACCAAACCACCTCCAAATTATTATCATGAAACCATTTTATTCCTTCATTTTTTTATCAAAACATATCTTGTTTTGATATACATTGATATGATTGATGATTAACATTGATAAACAATATCTTTATAAAAGAGAGGTAAATGGTTTGGTTTTTTTTAATACTCTTTTATTTGATTCACAATAAATCTGAAAGACGTCGGCGTCAATGGGATTCCAGCTATCTAACGAAAAATTAGTACCGAAAAATTCTCAAGAACGTTAGCGTTATAATAAAACTACGTTTTAACGGTTTTAAGCGCGGTAATTTTATTTGATTTTGGTTTGATTTTGATACCGCGCTTAAAACCGTTAAAACGTAGTTTTATTATGTATACAAGTCGCGAAAACTTAAGAAAATATAACGTTAGCGTTGATACAAGCCTTAAGTACATTTTTCTCAATCCGCCCCTGGACCGATAAAACTTGGGATGCTCAGTGTCGCATTCAGTTACCGTAGCGCGGCTTTGTGCCACTCAAAGTGACGGCTGAAGGCGCATTATCACGACATTAGTGGAAGTTCTGGCGAGCCCTAATGACCTTCAACATTATTTGAGAACAACTAAAAGCCTAGTAATAAATAATATTTACAGTGGAGACTCAATTAATTAACCGGACTGATTGTTGTCGCAAGGCATTCGGATAATCGAAATTCCGGATAATTAAATACATGATGAAAAGCGACTTTGAAATGGAATGAAATGAAAATTTTATTGCATATGACATGGTACATAAAATTTATACAGGTCGTAAGTTATACATATATGAGTTCACCCATAGGATGTGCAAATTTTTTTTTTTTAATTTTTTTTTAATTATATATATCTCTACGGACTCGAGTTCCGTACCCTTTTTTAATACTTAATTTCTATGAAAAATTTGAGACTCTGTACACGCTTATTGTTTGTTTTTGTTAGTGTATGTGACATTATATGTAGTAATTTTTCTGTTTTGGTGTACCTTAAGAATAACTTATTATATTAATTTATTCTAATTTTAATACTAAACTAATACTAATGCAAATATTACATTGTCTTATAAAAATCTAATTAAAATATTAGTTACGTTAAACACGGAAAATTAAATGAAATTAAAGTATTGTTTTATTATAATAATGTTATTATAGTTTTTTTCTTTCAAGACCACGGGCCATAAAAATGGCCCGGACTTTTGGGGGGCTTGCGTGGGGCCATGGGAAGGCCAACACGTAGAGGCCCCTTGACAAATTTAATGTTAATGTGGCGTGACACTGATCGGCGATTATCCCTGTCTACACCATATAGCAATTCACCCAAGGACAAGCCCCGGCCAGTGTAGGACTATTGTGGGAAATGAGGACAACAACCGGGCTTTTGGGGTGAACTGCTAGTGGTACTAGGGGTCTGGGAATATGGGGGCTATGGCGTCTGCCCGTCGCAATGTTCAGGGAACATGGAAAAATGGGCAGACGGTGACTCGCCACTCCCTGCATGGGCCCCAAAAAAATGCCATAGAAGACAGGGACATCATGGGTGTGAGTGACTAAGGGGTGTCGAGAGGTGGGCTGCAGGTTCACCGAAGCTACTTCTGACGTGATGCCATTTATCACTTCCACCCCTGGAGCTTGAGTCTTAGCTCTAGCGATCTCCATTGCGTGCCGGCTGGTTAAGGCAAGCACGGAGGCCTTGCCTTGGCCCCGGGGGTCAGGTACGATGTGTCGCTACTCACCTAAGGCTTCGCCACAAAGCCCCCCTACGAGAATATTATAATATTATTTTATAGTTGTTTTATCCGTGAAGGAACGGAGAAAGAATACAATTTCCTGCGGCCGGGCGGCCTGTCGTAAGAGGCGACAAAACAACACACAGCCAGGTGATAGGGCATTTATCCGACCGGATGGATACCACCCCTGGTCTAGAGTATGCCGCCATAACAACCTTGAGTTGTGTTCCGGGACACGTGGCCAGGTTCCAGTATCCCTCAAGAGAGCAGCAGCGCATTTGTAGCACCTTTGGTGTTCAAAATTTCTATAGGCGATGGTACCCACTTTCCATCAGGTGGGCCGTCTACCTGTCTGCTGAACTCCTGCAATAAAAAAAACTAATAAACACATTTAGGTTGGTGTACATAGATATTTAACCGACGGTTAAAATAAATTTACCGCTGTTTAGGCGATTATTTATAGCGGTTATTTTATTTTAACCGTCGCTTTAATGTCTATGCACACCAGCCTTAGTATCTTTCAGATTCGATTTTTTTTCAGTCATATATTAAACTCATTCGTATTCCTAAAGCGTTTAAACTCCACCGAAACATGGAAACGTTTGATTAATGTCTTACGTGACCAAAAGGCTAGTTGACCTCTATATTTCAGGATTGTATAATTTAGGAGTTCTCAGAGTTCCACACGCAAAATCTACTTGTTTTTGTGACACTTAAAACGTATGTCTACGAAGAGTTGATGTATAAGTTGATATTTATATTGAAATTTAATTAAAAGAAAATGTTTTGTGATAATATGTGTTATTTTTTAAGATACATATCATAATTGCCAAAAAACAAAAGAAAAATTAAATTAAAGAATCATATCAGTAAAAAGAATAGGTCCAATGAGTTTTGCACATATATCCCCAAACTTTTTTATCATACGCCACTTTCCATGTTTTTTGATATATCTCATGAACCATCAATTATTATTTTCACTCACGTAGACCCGTTCGCAGTCGGGGATCGATGTAGACCCCTTTGGGAATCAATCATTTAAAACTATGAGGCTATATGGCGATTTTCATCCGAATCACCTGATCATTGCCAATAATAAAAAGCTTGAACTTCAGCTATCAAAATCAGAAGATACATATTCAAAAAACATAATTTTGACAACATTATCTGTTATTATTTTCATTACAACCTATGTTTGCTACTCAGATTTCGTATATCTGGCACTCCTCTTAGATAAGCAACAACTAACTCATGTTTATAAGTGATATAAAGATAATAATTGATTAAGGATTTAAGAGATTCTTAGCTAGGTGGTTAAACATTTCTTATGTTACTGCTACATCTGATATAATGTAGTGCTAGTGACTGTTTCACGCATATATATTGATGGGTTTAGGTCGTTATTTGTGATGTCATATTATTTTTAACTGTTAATTTTTTTTTATTTTTTATTGCAGGAGTTCAGCAGACAGGCAGACGGCCCACTTGATGGAATGTAGTTACCATCGCCTATGGACATTTGCAACAGCAAAGGTGTTACAATTGCGCTGCTGCTCTCTTAAGGGAGACTGGAACCTGGTCAGTAATGCTAGAACACAACTCAAGGTTGTAATGGCGGCATACTCTAGACCAGGGGTGGTAGCCATCCAGTCGGGTAAATACCCTACCACCTGGCTGTGAGTTGTTTTGTCGCCTCTTACGACAGGCCGCCCGGCCGCAGGAAATTGTATTCTTTCTCCGTTCCTGCACGGATAGAGCAATCTTACCAGATAAAGTGTGTACTACCCGTGCGCAGAAGGTTTCCCGATAGCCTCATGATGTCACGCGTCGGTGGTTAGTAGGGTTGACAAAAAAGGTTACACAAACAGTTGTTGCAATAATTTTATTATTGTATATACTTTACATAAGTATATACAATAATAGTAAGTAATACAATACAATAATAGTAAGTAGTCATCGACAAACCTTCTGCGCGCGGCTTATATATACACTAATGTAGCTAATAATTAACAACGTTATTCTTAATGCTATATACCTGTAACATTATACCTTTTATCCGTGCAGGAACGGAGAAAGAATACAATTTCCTGCGGCCGGGCGGCCTGTCGTAAGAGGCGACTAAACAACCCACAGCCAGGTGGTAGGGCATTTGCCCGACTGGATGGCTACCACCCCTGGTCTAGAGCATGCCGCCATAACAACTTTGAGTTGTGTTCCGACATTAGTGACCAGGTTCCAGACTCACTTAAAAGAGCAGCAGCGCATTTGTAGCACCTTTGGTGTTGCAAATGTCCATAGGCGATGTTAACCGCTTTCCATCCAGTGGGCCGTCTGCCTGTCTGCTGAACTCCTGCAATAAAAAATAAAAAAACCTGTAACATTATCCCATATACTGCTTAAGCAAGATTTTTATAATAAGGCCATTAGTGTTTACCGCAGCAGCCCAACCAAAATCACGGAACAATTATTGGCCTAAAACATATCAGAACAGTTTCGTCCGATCAATTTCGAAGTGACCTTGCAGTTGTTAGCTGTTAATTAAACAGGGCTCAATAAATGTGGGGCTCGCGGTCGTGATCAAGTGTTCGACAGCCTCCAGCGGTTGCCTTGACATTAGAATTAATTAACGTATGGTAGAAAAATCGTCTGAACGCGTGTCAGTTTAAATATAGGCAAGAGTGTGCTATGATATTATATTTGTGATGTAAGGCTCTTGAATAAATATAACTTCACTCTTAAACTGACTTTTTATTTTCACTTTTGTAAGTATCTTTTTTGTACAAAATGGTCTCTCCTAACTGAATTCAAAAACCGTGTCTCTTTCTACATTTTTGAATTCCCACCAATGAGAGCGAGTTTTATATACATCTCTCATTGGTTAGTCGTATCTTTACGTCCTGGCTAACATAGGCATATAGGCATTGAATAACAATAACAAAAGTAGATCATTATGTAATTGATAAATTAAATTTAATTAAATAAATAAGAAAATTGAAATAGATATTTATATATAATTTATTTTATGATTAGAAATTATGATTTAAACATGAATGGAAAACATAGCGTAGATCAAAAGAATGTTGTTGCTATATTTTTCATAAGGTACCACTTGTCAAACGTCAAAAGTCAAATGCCAAAGATTGACCTTGAACTTGACCTACTTTTGTTTATGAATATGAATTACATTAAAATACAAGTTTTATTTATAATACGAAAGTTTCTGATAGAAATAAAAATGAAATTCCATAAATGTATAAACAAATAATTGAGTTGGAAAACCGAGCGTGTGGTAACCAGGATCGTGGTATATTTTAAACAAATATAAAAGCTACAACTAAACGTGGTAAGATATTTTTTTCTAAAACGATTCAAGTATTTGCGTAACTAAAAAGGTGAAAATATGAAAAAAAACTAAAATATTAATTTTTTGCTTCTTGATTACTTTTGAAGTCGGTATTCTTTTTTGTTTAAAAAAACTTACATTTAGCTAAGGAGCTGTAAAAATAAAATATACCATCTCTCAAAAACTACTTAACGGATTTTATTTAAACGAAGGAGTATGCAATTTCGCACATTTATAGTTTATATAGAGAAGAAGCAACGAATGCTTATTAATAAAAAAATTTATTATGCATAAAAAATACATTAAATCAATAAAAAAACATTATTACACACACTACCACATATTTGACACACACACACATATATTAGGTCTGTACATATGAAATTGGCGTTTTGTAAGGGAGGAACATAAAGTCAATTTTTTTTAAATATAATTTTAAAGGCGCTTTGGACTGCCCCCTCGGAGTTGAATTTTTTCCCATGCAAGCAGTTATCCAAATTTCGAAAAAAATGGTAATCTGTTGGAACAAGGTCCGGGGAGTACGGTGGATGTCTTAGACGTTCCAATTGAAGCTCCTCTAATTTGGTAGCCGCCTGTTGTGCATTGTGTGGTCTAGCGTTTACCTGAAGCAGCAGTGGCGTAGAGCGATTGACCAGCCTCGATTTTTTAGCAGCTAGCTTTTCCATCATGGTTTGCAGTTGCTGACAATAGACATCCGCCGTAACCGTCTGGTCAGATTTAAGAAAGCTGTAGTGAACGTCACCGGCACTACTCCATCAAACGCTCACAAGTAATTTTTTTTTAGTCAATTTGCGCTTGGGGCTGGATTTGGTTGGTTCGCCAGGGATCAGCCATTACGATGAGCGCTTCCGATTATCGTACAGGATCCACTTTTCATCACAGGTAATGATTCGATTTAAAATCCCTTCATTATAGTGCCGGTTGAGTAATGTAACGCAGCAGTCGACGCGCGTTTGTCGGTTTGCTGCACTCAATTCATGAAGTACCCACCTTTCAAGCCTTTTCACCTTCCCAATTTGCTTCAAGTGGATTAAAACAGTTTTATCACTAACACCGCAGCCTGCAGCTATCTCGGACGTGGTTTGCGATGGATCCGCTTCCACAATAGCCTTCAATTCTGCATTATCAACTTTGGTCTTCGGCCGTCCACGGGGCTTGTTCTGCAAAAACGGACTGTGTTTTCTTTTGCGACACCGCCGCCATACACATCATTAATCCTTCGAGCCGTTTCGGCAGCACTGGTGCCACGTTGGAACTCGTACTCGTAAATAATGCGATATTTCAAGTTCTCCATTTTGTAAACTGAGTGACGCAAAGAAAAAATCAAAACAGGAAAAAACAAATGAATTACGGTTTACAAAACACAAAAGCATAAGTAAATAGCTGTATAAATTTGAAATTGGAATTCCTAACCAAAGAGGAGATATTTGAGATCAAAGTGGCCAATAGGACAAAACGCCAACTTCATATGTAAGGACCTAATATATTCTTTTGTTTATTGTTCAAGTCAAATTAACAGTGTAGCCTTGGCGAAATCTTTGATTATAGAAGTATAGTCTTTGACATTAATAATTATGGTCGAATTTCGAGCACGGGCGGCCGCCAGTAACAATACATACATACAGTATTGAAATTAATTGTGCATTACCCTCTCTGAATATATATAAATAAACTATACCATTATACTGCAGCCAAACTAAACACAGTAAACCTATCATACTGAATACTGACCTACAAAGCGGGCATTGTTTGTACCGGGCTGGATTTCGCCCCGTACACGTTTTGGCCCCGACCAAAGTGGCCCTTTGTTTGCCACAGAGAGTGCTCCGTGTTCGCCTATACCACCAGAATGGCCTGTCAACAGACGAGACATACCGATTACTAGTGTATACCACAAACATAGTGGGTCACTCTGCATCCCGGGGTGACCTAAGCTTGTTGCGCGGTTGATTAATGGGTGTAGCTTCGCTCATCATTTTATGTTCTTCCACACAAGCGCCGGGTATGGGACGCAGGTTTAGGTTTAGCGGAGTAGTTGGTTCCGCCCAGAGTCTTCGCACACGCTGCGCGGCGCTTATCACCGTGGTCTGGTCCCACCCCTACAGTCGAGAGGGACTCAGTGTGGGACGAAATGAATTCCCCCTGCGCATCAAAAAAAAAAGCATATACCACAAGCATACCACTTTAATTTCTTACACATCCTTACGCAGAACAGAATGGTGTAGATGATAGTCTATAAATTATAATTAATTAATTAATTTAGGTATATAATAGTCTAAAAATTTAGATACTTTTAACCGACTTCAAAAAGGAGGACGTTTTCAAGTTGATTGGTTTTTTTATGTATGTACACCGATTACGCTGAGATTTATGATCCGTTTTACGTGATTCTTCTGTAGTTTGATGCGGAATAGTTGCCATTTGATCCCCTAAAAATTTAACAGAGATTGCCCCAGTAGTTTTCATTTTATGAACATTTTTTTATGAATTTTTTTGTTTATGGACGCACAATCTACTATGGATACTACGTATCGTGGAAGATCGGTTTCAGACTAGCATTTTATACGCGCGTATAAGCTCGTTTGGAACCGCATGAAGGCGCGCCTTTTATTTATTTATTTATTTCATATCCAACAGCTTACAATATTTATAACAAATTCAATAAACTCTGCTTAATATGATTTTCGCCAATTACAGAATACTTTACGCGTGACAATGTTTTTGTACAAAAGCAAGACCGCTATAAAAAGTTTATGATAGGCTCTGATATAAATCTATTTTATTTAATAACATAATGCCTGCTGAAGTGACCCCTATATAGTATATATTATATATAGTATATTAATAACTAATAAATAATAATATACAGATATTCATATTATATATATTTATGATATTCATATATATTATGCACAATTACATATAAACATTTCATCTTAATTTCTCTAATATCTTTGATTTAAAAATTAGTTTTGAGTGATAAAAAATATCTACGTTATTAAATCTTTTGTTATAAGTCGCAGTAAGACGAGCAAGTACTTCGTTTAAGCCACACGCGCATTTTTTCCGTTCCCGTTTCCTGAGATCTATATTTTTTAAGGCGCGCGGTACCTTTCGTAGGCCTACCCATAACTAGACACTAAAAAGTATCAAATAAAAAAAAACTTCGTTTAAAAAAACAGAATTCAAAAAGTAAAAAAAAGAACAACAAATTTACAAAATATCGGAAACTTTATGTTTTACATAGGACCGATTTCAAGATGTTGTAGAAAGAAGTCGGTTAAATATTTATTTTTTAGTTGTTATTATTAAGCTATTGTATACTTTTTAGTTTTTGAAGACGGTTTTTGTAAACAATTTTTTTTTATCATCTAAAGTCGAAAATAGATGTTTAATTTCTCTCTTTCCCAAGGTGCTGTTAAAAACCACCGTCAGGAACCCGTTGTCTAGCATTTGCTGCAGTGCACCTACTTGGTATCATCGTGAGATATATTGTTTTTCTGTAGGTGCTATAAAAAAATACTATATTTTGTAAATTTCTTTTTGTTCTTATATGTTTTACTTGGCACTGACTTCAAAATGTTGTCGAAAGAAGTCGGTTAAATATTTATTTTTTGGATCTTAGTGTGAAGTTGTTTTGTTGAAAAAAAAAATTTTTTTTTCAATGTACCTCTTTATGTTTTATAAAAACCTTTTTTTTTCCTTTCGTTCTTTCTCTTTCAATTTTCCTAAAATGGTGCAATAAAAAGAACTTAATCGTTAACATTTTTATGAAAGTGACTTTTTAATAGTTTAAAAATATAATAAGTTCTTTTTAACTATTTAAATAAGTCGTTAAAAACGTCACCCACGAAAGACGATTAAGATCGTTTATTTTTTGTCCCCTTTCTATCCATATTGGAAAGACAGAATTGAATGTACGAATTTATGAAGTCATAATTTTGTACATGTAAAAGCTGTCTTAGCAAGTTGAAGTGGCAGTGGGCCGGTCACGTCTGTCGCAGGACCGACGGCCGATGGAGCAAACGAGTCCTGGAGTGGAGACCGCGTCTCGGCAAACGTAGCGTATGACGCCCGCCAGCCCGGTGGAAAGACGACCTGCGCAAGATCGCCGGCAAGGGCTGGATGAGAAAGACGGGAGACCGGGGTATGTGGCGCGTACTTGGGGAGGCCTACGTCCAGTAGTGGACAGAAATTCGCTGAAGAAGAAGAAGAAGAAAAGCGGTCACAAATAGCGCACCAATTAATGTTTAAACAGTAATTAAACTATACAATAATATAACATTCTAAACATACCGTGTCTGTACATTTTCGCTATTGAAAAGAAAAGAACAGGAATATATTATTTAGCGACTCCAAAACTTCTGCATTCGTTTCATATTTGGTTTGCGCAAATATGAAAAACGCCCTCCTATTTGAAGGAACGCTTTGAGTTCTTTCAAGACAGTAGTACAAGGCTCTTGAGATCATCAGCAAATCTGCGACTAATAACGCCAATACATTCTACGCAATTTTGTCAGAAATCTTTTACTGTGCAGGCTGTAAGGTTGTGGAATGTATTGCCAATGAGCATCAGAAGTGCCAAGTCACTTACATCTTTTAATAAACTCCTCAAAGATCACTATCTAAATTTGTAAACAGTAATTTATGTATGTATATGTAACTCTATGTACATATATTTGTATATAAATATGTATGTGTATTTTTATTTACTATTAATATATGTATATATGATTGTATATATTTTAAACTATGCACACTGAATACCGACCCATTATTAGATATGTAAAATTATCTCCAGAAGGTTGTCTGGAAGAAATCGCTGTTAGCGATAAGACCGCCGATTGTACTAGTTATATGATTGTTAACTCACGTGTATTATTTTCTTGTGTGCAATATTCATTCGTTTAGCGCTAATGCCGCTTGTCTAGGGATCTGTTTCAAATTTAAATTCAAATTCAAAAGTTTTTATTCAAAATAAGTTCCACTGGAGAACACTTTTTGAAGGTCATACATATAGGTTAAAATTTAATTTTACTTCCTAGTTTATGTACACCGCTTCGCAACGCGTTATTGCTGTTAAGGAGAAGAAGCGGCAAGAAACTCTCCAGCAACACGACTAGCTAAAAATTGATTTTCTTTATATTTCTCTTATTCTATTTACAACAAAGTTCTTTTTTTTATAAGTTTTATACAGAAGTATGTTGATTCCCCAATTAAACGTTTGTTTTTTATTCCTCCGAATCACACAACTCTTAGTATGCATTACTATCCATAAATTGCGTGCTGATATCTGAAGCCGTGTGTCACAGTATCTGTAACAAGCAGGCTTACTACATAGAATCTTGTGGTGTCAGCTAAAAGTTAAGTGCATTTTGCTAACAAACCCAATCAGATTTTCCTAATAATGAACCTCTTCTTCTTATGGAAGGTGAACTTGCATATATACGTAGCACAGGAACTGAGTGTACTGAATCAAAAATCTTTACACAACCCGCTTTAGTTATTGTTTTCAGATGAAACAAATACAACACAATTCTTTCCGCACTCACATATAAGCGAAATTAATTAACAATGGAATACAGAGCGTTTATATTTTATTATTATTACATTATATTTCAATATGTCTTATAACAACAAAAATATAAACGAATGTGTATACTTTAGACATTTAAATATCTATTTAAGAATAATAAAAGTATTTACAAAGGTTTCTACAATTAATTAAAATAAACTTTTAATCCGTTTCATAAAACAATTACTTATATTGCACTAAACAATTGCGACAATTTAGTATCATACTTCATAGGACTGTATTTTATAAAGTGTACGCTTACAACCCATGGTTACCCTCACGTAGTGGCCACAAACTTATACGCTGCAAGTCCGAGCGGTAAGCGACAGATATAAAAACACATACTTTTCTAGGATTAAGCAATTAAATGACAAGCGCCTAATATACTACACTAGCTATTATTTCCGGTTTCGCTCAGATTAAAAATATCAATCAATAACTCTTTATTGTACACCAAAACAAAAATGAACTCGGAGACTAAAACTATGTCTAATTATGCACAAAGAGCGGTTTTATCGCTAAAAAGCGTTTTCTTCCAGACAACTCCAGGAATGAATTGAGATATATACAGATGTTTTATATATTAAATAGATACATACTTAATATACATAACATAAAAATACATATCTATACACTAGCTCGACCTGGCAGACGTTTTCCTGCCTTTAAAAAATAAAAATCTAGAACCCGATTACAGCGTCATCTACCATGTGATATACACACAAAATTTCATAGAAATCGGTTCAGCCGTTTCGGAGGAGTTTGGTAACAAACACCGCGACACGAGAATTTTATATATTAGATACATTTAAATATCATCATATTCCAACGACAGGTAAAATAATATTATCAAAGTTTGTACAAACTTTCTACACCATTTCAACCCCACCTCGGTTTAATTTCCGAAAACGCCGATACACGTGTACATTTATTTCTAACCAGAAGTTAATGTGTACAAATTTATACTTTGAAAATGACGGATTTTCATATAAACTTTTATACCCTTTTACACGCCCCTAGAGGATGAATTTTACTAAATCCTTATTTAGTGCGCACCTACAGTAAATAAATAAAAAAACCCGCATGCAGATTTTCACGGTCCTAGCATCAGTAGTTTGGGCTATGCGTTGATATGTTAGTCAGTCTGCTTAATATTTACTGTGCTCAAGTAAGGTCATGCATCTCTTATGCATATATGATCTTACTTGAGCACAGTAAAGATTAGAGGTACTGTTCTCACCTTTGGGATGGCTCAGCTAAATACCAGCTAGAAGCGGTGGAGTCAGTTGAAAGAAGATCCAAGAGGTTGATTGGTAGCGACCAGCTTGACAATACAAGGCTTCAAAGCCCAGAGCATCAACGCCGGGTTGCTAGTCTATCGGTTTTTTATAGGACTCATTTCGGAGAGTGTGCGGTTGAACTTTTTGACCTGATTCCCCCTACACCATTGCATCTTCGGACGACAAGGCGCTCTGGTCTACGCTATCGTTTCACAGTAGAAACGTCACCATTGCGAACGAAATGTTTCGTCTACACGTCCTTTTTACGTACGGCAGTTGTGGAATGCACTACCAGAATCCGTGTTTCCCGAAAAGTACAGTCCGGGTATCTTCAAGTCTTGTGTTAATAGGTACTATCTAGGTAAGCCTGCTTCATCTTCGACAATATTATCGACCGACATTGGGCGTGAACGTGGTCAAACGCAAACCTATTTATCGTACAAAAAAAAGTCTGAGGTCAAGTCATTATATGTATGTACGTATATATATAGATAGATTGGCTCTTTTGAATAAAGGAACAAAAGCATAATATTATCGATATGTTGATAGTTCGATAGATCGCACCACATTGGCTACGCTCAATGAGCAAAGCGACCGCTAGTTTTCCGCCGACCGCTCAACACCCTAGATATACACTTTACTTCGCTTCGAACGCATCGGAATTTTCGTGGCCCGATAATAAGAACCTTGGACAGGATTAATCTACCTCCACGCTCATGTAATATAAGCCTCCGTGATTCAGTAGGGTCTCAAGGCACCAATTAACCGCCAGCCTGGGGACTAATAAGCGGTTTCGTCTGTTACATCTTTTGGGCAGAATGTGGCGAGTACATCTATAAATATTATACAATTCTAAAAATGCCGTGTCTGTACATTGCTATTAAAAAAACCAACTGGAATACACTATATAAACGATGGAGAACACGATGCAAGTTTTTAGATTTCTTGTCTGTTTACCTGTTTGTTCGGGATTCACGTAAAAACTACTGGACCACTTTCGATGAGGTTTTCGCTGAGCGACGAAAAGTAGCGCAAATTAAAACCACTTAAAATTTGCGCTACTTTTTACTCTGGGAATCCCGCGGGAATTTTTTTGGGAATGATTTAAAATGGCCAGATTAAAAAAAGTCGAATTCCAGAGTGATTTTTTCACTGATCGATAGCAAAATGTAATAAAATGTGTGATATTTTTTTATCGGGAATCGGGAGCGGCTTATAGTTGTTCGGATGCATAAAAATTAGCTTATTCCGACGCTGTTTTTACATTCCTTTTTAAATGCTGCGGTACTTTGTGTCACGGGAATCCCGCGGGAATTTCTAGTCAAGCGTGGACGAAGTCGTGGGCATATCCTAGTTATAAAATATGTTGTACATACGTATGTATATGCACAGATAGATTATCAAAAAAAAGTAAAAAGCGAAGTCCTAAACGATGTATTCAAAACAGTTTAGGGTTATAGGGCTTAAAAATTACTTCAACGAAAACTGTTCAAAACAATATGTTCTTCCCTTCTTTCACCTATTCCCAACCATTTGAACACGGCACGATATTGTCTTCTTATTTCATAAACTTCTATTCTGATATATATCCTTCGTCACACCACAAATCTCCAAGTCATCCTTCATACATTTATTTATTATCTATTTATATATTTTTTTATTATCTACCTTCATTATTGTATCCATAAATATGCAGTTTAACTTTTTTTGTCATATGACTTTCATACTTCCTCATTACATGCCCATATCACCTTAATCTGGTCTAGAGTGTGCCACCATAACAACCTTGATTTATGTTCCGGCATTAGTGATCAGGTTCCAGTCTCCCTTAAAAGAGCAGCAGGGCATTTGTAGCAACTTTGGTGTTGCATATGTCTTTAGGCGATAGTAACCGCTTTCCATCACGTGGGTCGTCTGTCTGTCTGCCGAACTCATGCAATAAAAAAAAATCTTCTCAATTTTCTTTAACAATATCCGTAGCGTACTCTTTCAGATATATAGGTTTTTTTTTTTTACTTTCATAGTCAAGTGACTCATCAACTAACGAATCATCTTTAAAGAACCCTTCAAAGTAAGTGAACTCGCACTAGCTCGGTCAATTTTATTATTAAACTTTAGTGGACATTCACAAGTTCACAAAAAATATCCCTGTGATTTTCTAAGCAAAAAGAGAATTTCAAATATTGCTTTTTGTTATGCAACATCCAAACCTCGTAAACGTGAAAATTCGAGGTATTCTCGAAACAAACAACGCCGGATAGCTTTTTATGGTCATGCGATAGTTTATACGAATATTGGTCTGTATTTTATATTTTTGACAGCAATGTTTATAGCGTATCTAATAACGATTTTAGGCTACAAAACTTGTATAAGGCCGTGATCTGTCATGTCTGAAGGCGGTGTTATCTATACTAATATCATAAAGAGGAAAGACTCGTCTGCCTATGGACATTTGCAACACCAAATGTGCTACAAATGCGCTGCTGCTCTTTTAAGGGAGACTGGAATCTGGTCACTAATGCCGGAACACAACTCTAAGGTTGTTATGGCGACATACTCTAGATCAGGGGTGATAGCCATCCAGACGGGCAATTAAGTAGATAGATAGATAACACTTTATTGTACACCATTACAGAATAACTACCACCTACAACACCACTACCATAACTACACAATTATCCTACCACCTGGCTGTGGGTTGTTTTGTCGCCTCTTACGACAGGCCGCCCAGCGCAGGGAATTGTATTCTTACTCCGTTCCTGCACGAACAAAAGATTTTTTTTTGAAGTGAAACTTTTTTAGGGTTGTTGTAATTTGAAAAGCAATGAAACGAAAAGTAACACTAAAAATAGATAAACACATAGGGCCTTACAATCGTTTCTTAAATTTAAAGAAACTGCTCAGCAACTAATTAGTGAAAATCTTAGCCATAAACTCCTCTTTAGACGAATATTTTGGGCACAGCCTATGTTAATCATTCAAATTTAGTTTATCTGTGCTCCTCTTAGGTAAACAACAGGTAATACACGTTTATAAATGAAATAAAAGATATTCATTGAGTGGGGTCCGATTCTGATTCTGTGACTAAAGAGATGGCTAATCGTTTCTTAAGGAGATTATTATAAGTAAGGCCGATAAAATTCAACCTCACTTAATTCAAAATAAAACACATTTCTCTTTACCCGTTAGTGTTAATTTTCAATTTAAATAAAACTTAAAATATTTCAAATGAATTTTAGCTCTATCTGTAAATGTTTAAGGCAGATATTCTTTTACGCGTAGATCAAAGGGAATTGTACGTAACAGTGCATTGAATTTTGAATTTTATTCTACTCGTAGTACTTTAAAGTGTAATTTAGATGGAATTTTTTGACCTATAATAAATATGTTGGCAGATGTAGGCTAAAGGAATTATATTATAAAAGGTAGAGAAGAAATATCTGTGAATATATTATCTGAAGTTTCACTTCTACTGCGTATGAACTGCACACACGCACGTTTTTTAATCCTGAATTACGCCGTTTCCGTGGGTTAGATAAATACAGTCAAAAAGATGGCGCTGCGGCGGACTTTTTTTAATACCGCAGTTTTCTATAAAAACCCAACCGCCGGGTCCTAATCAAAGAGGAAAGCTTAAGAAATGCTGGCTTGGCGTTGTATAGGATGAAATGCGTACCGATTGTCTCCAAACGGGGGATGCCGTAGACCTCACCAAGTAGCGAAGTAAAGCTATGAAAGCGGATCCTGGATATCGGAGTGAATGTTCCGAACGCAACCGAGATTTAACGATGATGATTTTCAGTAACAAACACGTCATCGTGAGAACGCAAACGAAGTTTCCCTGGCCCAACTAGTATTTTAGATAAAGCTTTTAATATATTAATCAGTCGTGTTAAAACAGAGAATACTAGTTTAAGCCGTCAACAACAACGCAAACTACTCGAAAAATTACAACACTACTAATGTTAAAAGGGGTTTTCAGAGAACTTTCTGATGTGAAACATTGTTCGAATGAAAATAATTGTTTTACAACAATCCAGCTGTTACCCGCGACTTCGTCTACATATATTTTATTACCAACCTCAAATACGGAGGGTTTTTGACTGCCCACTGATTTGGTCCTTCATTAGGAGGACTAAATCAGTGCTAGTCATTAATTATTAACATAGACATAAGAAGGTATTACTAATAACCAGGCTCCTTTTGTGGGGGCACGCAGTGCCCTTAACGGAAATTTCGAAAATATCGAAAAATTGCCATAAAAATTGAAAAAAGAAATCACTTTGGAAAGCTTTACAAAAAAAAGATTTTTTCAAAATCAAAATCTAATCTATCTTTCCCGAACAAACAACGTGTCGCCTCGTACGAAATGTGCGATGCTCTTCTAAGTGAGCTTAGATTTGCAAAATCGTGATATAAGCCTAATGAGTGCTAATTAGAAAATTGAAAATGATGATGAAATGAAATGACACAAAAAATTATGGACTTAGCGTGCCCTCCAAAAAGAAGGGACAAAAAAAGGCCTGCTAATAACATTTAGTGTGTTTATCTATGTATAAGTACTTGATATAAATAAATGATAAGAACTTCTATATTCTAGTGACGCTCGCGGATCGCGTTCGTAATACCGAAGTAAGAAAGAGGGTTGGTCTGAAAGAGAGTGTCGGGGTGAAGGTAAGGAAAGGAATGCTCCGGTGGTTCGGGCATGTGGAAAGAATGCATGATGAAAGAATGACTAAACAGATATACAATGCAAAAGTGGATGGATGCAGAAGTCGTGGAAGGCCACCACACACCTTCCATGATCAAATTGATCGTGTACTAGCAGAAGGTGATGTCAGGAGCCTTAAAAACAAACGAGCGTGCATGACAAGAGTTATGAATGTCAAAGAAGCAAGTGAGGTGTGTAAGAATAAGCCTAAATGGTGCTCTGTTGTTCGTGCCTACCCCGCAAGGGAACTGGCGTGAAGTTATGTATGTATGTATGTAACTTCTATTCTAACATGACATACACAAAAACATCTCCAGGTAAATACAATTCATTTGTAAGTACATGTAAGTTTATATATGTTCGAGCATAACTTTTTTTATTTATGGACCAATTTTAACTATTCTTTTTGTGTTGCGCTCAATATAGCTCTAATATTGTCTTCATGTTGTTTGTTCATTTGCGTTGGGCTCACTGTATCTCCAAGATGATCCTATTTCGGTACTATGTAAAATTTAACTCATTTTTGGCGCCAAGTTCAAAATCATCTATTTATCTATTTAAAGCCCAGGTGAGGCCGCATATGGAGTACTGCTCACATTTGTGGGCTGGAGCACCCGCCTACCAGCTAAATCCCCTGGACAGCATTCAACGTCGAGCCGTTCGCATTGTCGACGATCCCATACTCACAGACGGTTTGGATACGCTTGGCCTTCGGAGAGACTTCGCGTCTCTTTGCGTATTCTACCGACTATACAATGGGGAGTGTTCCGAGGAACTGTTTAGAATGGTGCCTTCGTCCGTCTTCTTTTTACCACCGCACCGCACGCCATCGGCTGGGCGTTCACCCCCACTTCCTAGAGCCGCTTCGCTCTTGTACGCAACGGTTCTCTAGAACGTTTCTCTTGCGCACCGTGGGGATTTGGAATGAGCTCCCAGCCGTGGGTTTCCCACAGCGCTACGATATGGGTTTTTTTAAAAAGGGCGTCGTAAAATTTCTTCGAGGCCGGCAGCGCGTTGATGACACCTCTGGTGTTGTAAACGTCCATAGGCGACGGTAACCGCTTTCCATCAGGTGGGCCGTCTGCCTGTCTGCTGTACTCCAGGTATAAAAAAATTAAAAAAAAAAAACTATATTTTAATACGTGAAGCAAACTTTTTTCCTTTTTTACGAAAACTCCGCGGACAGAGGAGTATGAAATTTCGCACACATAGTTTATATAGAGAAGAAGCGAGGAATGCTAATATATTTTATAAATTATGCATAAAAAATACATTAAATCAATAAAAAAATATTATACACAGTACCATGTATTTGACACACACACGCATATATACTCTTTTGTTTATTGTTCAAGTCAAATTAACAATGCAGCCTTGGCGAATTTAATTATTATGATCGAATTTCCAACACGGTCGACCAGTGACCACTAGTATTAATAATTTTATTTGCTGTTTCAAATAGCGCATGAATTATTATTTAATTAATACGCTATTTGACTGATTATATCATAACTTCTTCACCTGTATAAAATGATAAAATCTAGGAGACTTCGGCATTTTCTCAAACTATAAAAAAAACGTGTCAATTGAGTATTGTTCTTGACATGTAATTTAAATTTCATATTTCAACTAATACGAAAACCTATCTAAAAAAGACATCTCAGCAATTATCCGTCTTAGGCTTGGTCACTGTTGCTCTCCTGTTTTCTTAGCCAAAATTCGAATTCGTGATCACTCCCTCTGTGAATGCGGTTTAGCTGAAGGAACTCTGAACCACATTTTTTTTGATTGTCCCAAAATTATTACTCCCTTGTATGACGTTTTACATAAAAAGCTTCCTCGCCCTATCAATTTGAACTTCCTTCTCACCCTGGCTGACAAAAACCATGTATATACTTTATGTAAATTTATATCGGTTAATAACATTTATCTATAATTTATTTATTATATTATTATCTATTTATAATTTATGTAGTGTGGTTAGTCTAACCTATATGTGTTTTGTTCTGTTTACAGGTATACAGAAAACCTTACTATACAATGTACCGGTCAAAATTTATTTTATAGAGCTTAATTTGCTACATTAGTTCACCTGTCATTTTTCGTATATTTTTCGCATCTACGGCGACATTGGCGAAATCAGTGCCAAAGGCGTTGGAGCCAAAATCAACAAAAGTCAAGTCAAGTCAACTAATACGAATAATACAGCATTATTGCGGGTAGACACTAGTAGAAAATAGACTAAAACTAAAGTAAAATGGCGGTCATATAGGCGGCCGGAGGTTCGATTCAACAGATTATAGGGTACATTATGCGTGATTTGGAATTAATTTAAAGGATTTCCAGTGTTTGGTTTTATATACAAGAATATTACAACTTTTATACAGAGTGTTCCTTTTCCCGTCTGCCGAGGCGGCGTATACAGTACATACACGAATTCATAGACTTCTTCATTAGCTCGCTTCGTGGCGTGGTTGCGCTAGCCAATAACAGCGTGAATCTTCTCAGTTTATAAAAGTTCAGTTATTATAAGTGTTCGGCATACAATACAAATCAGTATTGTTTGTTACGAAAGAATGTTGCAAGAACGCAAACAAATTGCTACTCAAAACATCATTAGATAACTATTTCTCATGTAATTCTAAGGATTAAATAAAAGTCTATAACAATAAATAAATTAATTCTGTTCCATTTTTGCAATGAAGCACTTCAATTATTTATTTGGCTTATTATTTGACTTATCATTCATTATACGCGAATTTCGCGTACCACGATTTTGTTTGGAACGCATCCCTAGCATAAAGCGGGGTATTACTATATGGGTATATGACAGATAATTTCTATAAAAAATGTTGGGTCCATTTGAATAAAGTTTGGCACAAATCTACATATTAAAATAAAAGTTACTTAGAAACATATGTATATTTATTTTTAATTCTTAACATCTTCTTGCACTAACATTGTACTTATGAATGGAGTTCTGTTACACTACAATCGTTATGTTATTATCAGGTGGCACGTACAATCCCTATGTTTGTCTACAAGCAAGCATTTTATCCGTGCAGGGACGGAGAAAGAATACAATTTCCTGGGGCCGGGCGGCCTGTCGTAAGAGGCGACAAAACAACCCACAGCCAGGTGGTAGGGCATTTGCCCGACTGGATGGCTACCACCCCTGGTCTAAAGTATGTCACCATAACAACCTTGAGTTGTGTTCCGGCATTAGTGACCAGGTTCCAGTTTCCCTTAAGAGAGCAGCAGCGCATTTGTAACAACTTTGGTGTTGCAAATGTCCATAGGCGATGGTAACCGCTTTCCATCAAGTGGGCCGTCTGCCTGTCCGCTGATCTCCTGCAATAAAAAAAGCATATAAAAGAAAGAGTGTGATTTTTGCAATATTATTTTTAGAAATGCCACGAATAGTGAATTAGCCGAATACCAAATATTCGGCCACGCTCCGGGCCGAAGCGACGAGTATTCGGCTACCGAACGTTTGGCGTAAGATATAAGCAATTTCAAAATCAAAATCAAATCAAGCAATGAATATTTTCTTAAGATCTCGCGAGTGATAGGTACACATACCTAATTAAAAATATATTTTAACGGATTTAAGCCCGATATTAAATGATATTTAATCTGATTCTGATATTGTGAAAACTGTCCCGGACGTAATTATATAATAAAAAAATATAAATTATTATTACGCATTTAAAACTGTTAAAACGCTTAAGTTTAACTGACAATTTTTGATGGAAATATACACAATTTTGAGCAATATGTACGGTTCAATAGTGCACAGTATTTGACCGAATACCGAATAGTTAAAAATGTAGCCGAATAGGCCGAACTCTGAGTAGCAGCCGAATATACGTGGCATCTCTAATTATTATCATCAAAGAATATACTTAATAAAAAGACACAGTGGAACTTTCGTTGCTCCCATCCATCGTCTGGCACGGTCGTAAATGGCATCCTTCAAATGATTTATGATAATCCATTTATTGGCGCTTTTATATTGATTGATATTAAACTTCCTTTTTTTACTTCCCTGTCTTTATATCAAAGGTATCAAATTTTTATTTAGTTGACTTTTAATTCACAACTATCGCAGGCAGAAGAATAAAGTCTATTGCGTCACGTTTTGACATTGGTACATCAATATTCTAACTATATATCATGAAAAATGTACAATCTCATAAACGTGTAAATTAAATATTATATTTACACGTTTATGAGATTGTACATTTTGCATGATACAGACAGATGCCTAACCTTGTCGACAGCTCTAACACCGATATATACTCGTCTTATCTGTAGTTCATAGCATCACGTTCATGACTTGACTATAGTCTTTAATTGTGCTAAATTATACATCAATAAATTGATGGATGAAGCGTGACGCAACAAAGTCCTTACAGCCTATTAGTTATCAGCATCAGGTGAATCAAACTGTAGGTGTTTGATTGATGTGCTTTGAGTCGTTTTTGAGATAAGAGACATTCTTGATAGTATTTCTTAAATTAAAAATTATAAACTAACTAGCTGCGCCCGCGGCTTCACCCGAGCGGTGATGGAAAATCGTTATACTTTGGATAATTCACACTATCATCCGTGCAGGAACGGAGGAAGAATACAATTTCCTGCGGCCGGGCGGCCTGTCGTAAGAGGCGACAAAACAACCCACAGCAAGGTGGTAGGGCATTTGCCCGACTGGATGGCTACCACCCCTGGTCTAGAGTATGCCGCCATAACAACCTTGAGTTGTGTTCCGGCATTAGTCACCAGGTTCCAGTCTCCTTTAAGAGAACAGCAGCGTATTTGTAGCACCTTTGGTGTTGCAATTGTCCATAGGCGATGGTAACCGCTTTCCATCAAGTGGGCCGTCTGCCTGTCTGCTGAACTCCTGCAATAAAAAAAAATAAAAAACTATATTACTGTAAAGTTTCTTCAAAATCCATTCAGTAGTTTTTGCGTGAAAGAGTAACAAACATATATCCATACAGCTATACATACATTCTTACAACCTTTCGCGTTTATAATATTTATAGGATATAATAAAGAAAATTAACTTGTTATATTGTATTCTCCCTGCAATCCTTTAGCTATAAATAAAATATTAAGCTTAAGGTAAAATCACCTTGTTTTATTATAATTGTCAACATGGGACACAGTAAAACATATCTACACAGCTGTAATATTATCATTTATCTACGTTACCTATGTAATTTACAGTCATTATTTAATATAGTATTGATATTCTTGAAACTAACGAATGTATTATAATTTTGTATTTCCGTAGTCAAACATAACAAGACAGCTGTTCAAACAAAACATAAGCCCACAAGTACAACACTGAAATATTACGTTTAAACAATTAAAACAACCCGGCCGGGTCGTATAACATCCTTATTGTGTTATCAAGTAAACAAAGCCACAATTTCATTGTAGATTAGTGAACAATCTTATTATTGTCACAAATTATACGAGGCCTAATTATTGTTACAAATTATACGAGGCCTTATTATTGTTACAAATTACACTTCGTCCTTGTCCGAGAGTTGTGTTGTATACATTTCGTATATCTATAATATATATACGGCAAATTTCCGTATTACATGTAGCGGCTGCCGCCCGACCTTCAGGACCCGTATAGGTAAACCAGGAAAGGGTAGCGTTATGTGGAGGGGAATGAAGATTAAGGAAATTAGGAAGAGAAGAGAAGAGAGAAGAATGGGGGGCAGAGGGGCAGCGTAGAGGGTCTCGGGCTTGGTACCCGTGTGCACTATTAACGCCTTGGACGTTGAACGTATATTGACTTGACTTGTGTGTTCTTTGATCTAGGTCATCGGAATAACCATCATATATTTAAAACGACTAGTGGTCACCCGTGGTCGAAATTCGACCATAATAATTAATGTCAATAACTATACTTCTATACTCACAGATTTCGCCAAGGATACACTGTTAATTTGACTTGAACATTAAACAAGTGTATATATACGTATTTGTGTCAAATACATGGTAGTGTGTGCAATGTTTTTTTATTGATTTAATGTATTTTTATGCATAATTTTAAACAAATATTAGCATTCGTCGCTTCTTCTCTATATAAACTATAAGTGTGCGAAATTTCATACTCCTCCGTCCGCGCAATTTTCGTAAAATAGGGTACATTTTGGCTTCACGTATTAATATATAGAGATAATATTATATACCATATGTTAATTTTGATATCGTTGTATTCTATATTCAATTTGTAAACGCGATAAACTTACAAACGGATCAAAAATACTCACATTCATGTAAAATAATCAAATAAGTGTTGAGGTTAGGGGACTTTAACTTTACCGCCCCAGCATGTAACAGATACACTCTACATTAGTATAAGTTTAGTATTAAAATTAGAATAAATTAATATAATAAGCTATTCTTAAGGTACACCCCAACGTAAAAATTACTAAATTAATGTCACACACAGTAACAAAAATAAACAATAAGCGTGTATGGAGTCTAAAATTTTTCATAGAAATTAAGCAGTAAAAAAGGGTACAGAACTCGAGTCCGTAGAGATATTAATAATAATATATAAAAAAAACTTTACCGCCAACATTACAAATTCCACTTACAAAACCACTAAATATATGTATAATGAAATACATAAGACTGACACAGTAAAACCTAAATAAACAACCAAACGACTTTCTCACAAAAATTGAATAATGACGGACAAGTAAACATTTCTATTGTGTCGTAAAATGGCGCCATTCAATTGTTCAAAGTTGTCAAAAATGTACTCTCTATTATCGCCAACAAAGTTTTGCACTACTAGTATTAATAAAAATAACTGTCGTTTAACGCCACTTTTGCATTTAAATGTCTTTTTGCAAAATCCTTTGGGTAATTGGATTTTGCGTTTAGAGATTGGGTGTCAGCTATATTAGTACGTAATTAAATTGTCTACGAAATAGGGTCCGGTAACCCAATAATCACGGCCTGTGTCACTTGTATTAAAAGGATCCGTTAGTTAAAGCTCTCTGTGTAAACAATTTAATTTTAATTAAAAGAGAAAATTATATAATCTATTTGTATACATATCGTCGTCAGCCAATCACCGTACACTGCTGGACGTAAGCCTACCCAAGTCGGCGCCACTTATCACCTTCCTCAGCTTTTCTCTCCTCATCCAGCGCCTACTGGCGATCTTGCGCAGGTCGTCAGTCTATCGGGCCGGAGGGCGTCCGACACCACGTTTACCGAGACGCGGTCTCCACTCCAGGACTCGTCTGCTCCATCGGTCATCGGTCCTGCGACAAATGTGACCGGCGTAATTTTGCGATATGTCGGTTACTTTGGTTCTCTTACGGATATCCTCATTTCTAACTCTATCCATAAGAGAAACACCCAACATAGCTCGCTCCATAGCCCGTTGAGCGACTTGAAATTTGTGGATCAGTCCTACCGTCAATGTCCACATATCGGCCCCGTAGAACAAGACGGGGAGGACGCACTGCTCGAAGACTTTCGTCTTCAAGCATTGTGGGATAGTCGACGAAATAAACAAGTATGTATATGTACATAGATTCTTAAACACCACTTGCATGTTTACAAACTCAAAGTTTCGTGGTTAATTACGGAGATTCTGCTGTCTGCTTTTGACGTTGCGAAAATTTTTTAAGTACGATTCCATTGCGAAAGTGTAAAATATCATATTCTACTAAATACACAATATCTTCTCGATATCGTCGCAGCGTAATAATAGTAGAAATAATTTGGTAACCATCTGATAACCAGATAAGACATATTTTTTAATACGCTTTTATTAGCTTCATACGTATGTTAGAATGTATGTATGTTAGTATGTAACGGAATCTTTCAAGTTAAATTTGATCGACTTCGCGGTTTCCGATTGAGCTGAAATTTTGCACGTATGTGTATATCGCGTGACAATGCAATAATATGGTACCATGGAGCTGATCTGATGATGGAGTCAGAAGGTGGCCATAGGAACTCCTGTACTAAACAAGATAGACCCGTCGTGTTTGGGCTCGTTTTACTTGTCTTGGCTAGAACTCTGCTGCTACACGATATGCAGGATCTCAAAAGCTTGTATTTAAAAACCTTTTTAAAAAAGCTTATTTTTACATAACGGTCCATTTTATCATAAGAGTGTATTTAATTCTTTTTTCAAAGTTTCCAATCACTATAAAATGAAAAATAAATAATAGTTTAAAAAAAACAAAAAATACGCTTTTTAGAAAATCCAACTAAAAAATAGAAAAGAAATTTTAATAAATTTGAATTAAAAATAGTGTAAGAAAAAATGATTTTATTGCACAAAAAAAGCGTCGGGTGCGTGGTATCCATAGTTTGAAAAGCACCCCACGCTTTTTATACAATAAAATCATTTTTTCTTACACTATTTTTAATTCAAATTTATTAAAATTTATTTTCTATTTTTTAGTTGGATTTTCTAAAAAGCGTATTTTTTAGTTTTTTTAACTATTATTTATTATCAAATTATATTGTTAACACGTCTACAATAGCTTGTCAATCGAAGTGGTCATGGCTGTTTTTGAAGTCTTCAAAGCATAGCTGCAGGCAAGCCTATATGGTTATTTTTGTAATTAAATTATCTTTCTTGTCCAATGCGACTTGACGGGTTTGACACATCAGTAATCTCTATATGCAAGTTTCATAACAATGTTTTCCATCACCATCAGCACGTGGTTATTATAACAATATCCATATTAAGTAACAAAACTGTCTAAATTGACATTTTTCGGCCAGGAGTCGAACCCGCGTCCTTTGCGTTTAAGACGCGATAGCAATAACCACTAAGCTACCACGCCTTTTTTACATAGTGCCCTAATTTTAATACAGTGCCATTTATTATTAATTTATATAAGAGAACTCTTGAAAACATTTTCAAGTGAATTGGAAATTTCTTATAGTGAACTGGGCCAAAAAAAAGCATTTTTATATTCCATCGAGGAGAATAGAGAAATAGAAAACTTTATCCGGGTTTCTCCGATAACAATAGTGTCGAATTATCTTGCGAACCTCCGTTCGCACTGAAATATTGGATTCTCTCGTAATAGATAAATGTGGATACGTCTTATCTGTTTTTCACGTTTCTAAGTAGATACTGTATGTGTACAATTTTTTCAAACACATACTAATACTATATAATATGTGTATATATACATACCTGGGCATTGTGTAGTGGGACACTTACAAAACAATAGATGGCGCTGTGCAATAATTGATGTCACAAACGTTTCCCGAAAGAATTTTCAACTATAACATATGGGCCTAGGCCTGGGAGGAACAACATTAGCCTCGCTGGAAGATCTTCCTTTAAGACGGAGGAGCATTCCATCTCGCTCCTCCACCCTATACGGGTCGCCCCCTTCAATTAAGTCATTAATCCGTTAATCGTTAATTAACGAAGTTAACATTTCGAGTAACGGATTAACTTTTAAGTTAACTTAAAAATATGTTAACGGACTCGTTAACTTCCATTAAACTTCCTAAAATCCGTTAATCGTTAATCCAGCAATAAAACTTTGAAAAGCATAGCTCAAAGTCTCGTCAAAATGTGGCTAGACATAGAGTCGAAAGACTCGTTAAATGATGCGGCATTCCCAAGGAAACAGGTATTCGCAAATCTGTTTATTAAATATAATACTGCTATACCCTCAAGCGTTGCAATGGAACCTCTTTTCTCCAGGGGCAAGGATATACTACAGTCGAAACGAGCCTCGATTTCAGACGAAAACTTCAACATATTAATGTTCCTGAAGGGGAATATTCATATTATACCAGATGACTAAATTGACAGATAAATTGGACGGGTTAGTATCGTTTCGTCTAAGATGTAAGTGGATTGCTACATAAGCAATTCGTCCAAATAGCAATTGGTCATTATATTACTATTAAATCGTCTTAAAATTAGTTCGTCTAATTAGTGTTTCGTCTAGAACGCAACTAGTCTATCTTAATAAAATAAATTCTAAACCTTAATCCAAATGAATGAAAAAACATTGTTTGTCAACATTAACACTCTAATAATTATACCCGTCTTTTTTTTGTTTCTAACCTGTTAACTTCCAGAACCAACAGTTTTTATAAGAAGATGCAATTTTTATCACGTGTTAACGGATTAATGATTAACGTTAACTTAGGTTAAATTTTCTGAAATGCAACGCTTAACTTTTAATGAAGTTAACTTTTTTAGTAACGGATTAGCAACTAAAGAAGTTAAATATTTGATTGGCACCGTTAATAAGCTATACATACATCTTATATCTTATACTAATATAAAAAGCTGAAGAGTTTGTTTGTTTGAACGCGCTAATCTCAGGAACTACTGATCTGATTTGAAACATTCTTTTAGTGTTAGATAGCCCATTTATTAAGGAAGGCTATAGGCTATATAGCATCATGCTAAGACCAATAGAAGCAGAGTACCAATGAAGACTGTTTCAAAATCGGGGGGTTATGAAAACAAATTTCACGCGGACGACGTCGCGGGCACAGCTAGTATGTAATATAATCTATCTTCTATCTACATATCTGAATTTACTTATATATGCACTATTATTAAGTTGGTAGGTATTCTTAATGTATCACGTAGATCGAACAAAATTCACTTATAATATTATAATAAAGAAATATTCAACTGGTAACGAAATCAAGAGATTAAATTACGCAAATTTAAAATTTCGCCGACACAACACACTGTTACGTTCTCGTTAATTTTAATTCCTGATCCGCCTCGCTTTTAGCTGGTTACGCGAAATATTTGGGCTAATTAGACGAACGGTTTAATTGTTAATTGTACATTTTGTTGGATTATCATGTAGAATATTTGAGTAGTTAGCAATTTATTTAGTTACGTAATGTCTATTTATGCAGCGTCCGCCAGTTACCAATAGAAAGGGTAGGAATAAATACTGGCTCGATTTTTGAAGTGAAACTTCTTTAGAATTGTTGTGATTTGAAATTCGATGAAACGAAAAAGCGACATTGAAAAGAGATATACACGTAAATCTATATATAGGACTACGCCTCCGAGAAAATGAGATACGAGTTTTATATAGTGCAGCACAGATTAGAGTCAATAAGACCGATGATTAACCATAGGTCCAATTTGGACCGAAATAAAACTGATAGGACTATAACAGTAAAAATTGCAAGTGATACTAAGAGGTTTATTTTGAATTATAATATGTTGGGGCGACCAGTCGATCGGCGACCGGTTGGTCGTCCCAAGTATCTGGAAGTAGCTGGAAGGATATTGGAAGCTGACCTGACCGCACTACAAGTCCACAACTGGCAAGGCACTGCGCAGGAGAGAGGAAAGTGGCGTGCTCTCGTTTCAGAGGCCAAGACTCACTGGGGCGCTGAGCCAACGAAGTTAAGCTTGTAAAAAGTGGCGGAGCCAGCGCAAAGCATGAGAAAGAGATAATAGCATAATGGGAATGGAATATGAGGATAATATAAATAGGATAGGATAGAAGGATCGGGCAGGAGAAATGGGATAGTGAAATAGGGGAAGGGATAGTAAGTAGACCATTGCAATTGTATCGTATCATATCTATAGAGGATGGACGAGGCAGTCCTACAACAGCATATCTTCTTTCTATCTAACATTTTCCTATTTATGACTTGATTGACGATACTATCACATTTTCCTCCAATTATACCAGCGTTTATTATGTCTCAAGTTTTTATATATATTCATTTAACTTTCAATACCATTATCATATTATTCATATATTTATGATGTCTTGCAGATATCGTACTTACATTACAAAATATAATTACGTACATAATAATCACACACTATATTAATATAATAGGAGAATAACAATATATTATACATAATTATATTTTCATTATCTGATTTTGTAAATAATAATAATAATTGGCAGACAAACACACACATTGTATATCCCCAAATTAAGCAAGTTAAGCTTGTGTTATGGGTAATATATAACGGACTACTCTGGGGCCGATCCCAGACACCCAGATCATAATAAATAACGGAGAAAATACGTTTCCAACATTTACTATACCAGGAATCGAACCCGGAGCCTCTACGTTGCAGTGAGGTAGGCCGGCAAAGGTTTAAAGCCCGAACAACCACACAGGCCGTCAAATCAGTCAAATGACGGATGTCGGAATGACTAATTTCAAATTTTTCATTGTTTATGTGGGCCAATCCCGGCGGCACTGCAATGCCGGGCCGACCCGTGACGGGAGTGGAGCGAGCCCCGAACATCCCGTCGATTTACAAAAATCAGTTTAATATACTGGTCCCGCAGTGCGGGAACTTTCAGATATTAAGCTGAAAAGAACAGATACTACACTTTGATCTTAGCCAAAAGGCCGAGAAGCGATACCCGAATAAGTTTTTACCGGAAACCGTCATTTAAATTCTTGAGAACACGATAGCGTGGTTCAGGAAAATACGAGAATCGTTTAACGCTATCTAGCGGTCAATAGCCGTTACAACAATAGAAAAATCACCACATTTTTTTTATCGTGGCTAGATAAAGATTACATTGCATGTAATATTGTTTGCAAATTGTTATAAAGAAACTGACTCAAATCATCAGCTGAATCCGAACAAAAGTTAAATAATATCTTAAATTTATCTCTTTTTCTTTTAGTTTCTACTACTCGCAATTATTTCAGGCATCTTATCCCATTTGGGGCTGGTGCAATATGTCTTCTTCTTTTTTACTCGCTTATTCTGGTATACGTCATTCATGCTCTCGTCTTCTATCGTCAAAGGTCATTATTCTAAATCTTAAAATGAACAACTATTAGATGCTGCAAATAATTTTTGCTGCCCCTGAAATTAAAATATGAGCAATTATTGTCAATTAACAATTGGTGCTGCACACAGTCCAAAAGGACCATTATTTATATATTAGAAAACAAATAAAACTATTGTAAGTTTTTGTTTAGTTACAGTTACTTGTCTTTCATTTTGCATAATGTACATTTTGTTTACATTTGGTAAAATGCACAAAAATATTAACAAGAAACGTAATTGTTTATCCCAAATAATTTTGAAATATAAATTAATTAATTTAAAAATGAATAAAAGCTTGTTGTAAACAATGTATTTTAGTATAAAATTAATTTGCTGTTTTTTTAGCATGTGCTGGACATGTTTGACATAAAACTAAAAACATTGAATTTTTAAAATATATTTTTCATTTTCGGACATTGTCGTCAGATCTGAACAAGCATGTAATATTGCAGTCGTAAGTCTAAACTCAAAAGGAGCTAGTTCTAATTCAGTTTGCACGACTTGACCTAAACAAAGTAACTATTATACGGTCTTATTCATAGAGAGTTAAAGTAAGTTTGACCGCTTCTTTATTGTTCTTAAAGAAGCGTTCAAACTTATTCTAATTCTGTATGATAAAGATTAATCTTTAAGTTTTTTTTATTGTGCAAGTACTTTATTTATTGTTTGATAACTAACTGACTAACAAACATTGCAAGTGAAATAAAAGCTTATAGTAAATGTTGTGGAATAAATACTTATTTATATATTATAATACTGGCCACTTGATTTTGCATTATTGTAATTAAAATAAAATCGAGTTGGTTGTGATTGGAACATAAGGAAAAAATGGTGTTTTATTTTCTAAAGTCCCATTTTAATTTATATAATTTGGCCTCGTTCGGGTCCATCACATTAAATATGACAGGTAAACAAGTACATACCCTGTATTTTATTTACATAAACATTCTCAAAGTAAGAGCCGATTTTTCAATAATCAAATAAAAGTTATATGTGGAATATTTTATTAGTTTTATTGGAGTCATTTTTATATTTTCTATGTTGTACTTTATTCTACGAATAACTTTTATCTGGCGATTGAAAACCGGCCCCTAGAAGATTAGACAAGAAAGAAATTGTAAGTGTGGTGTCCAGATATTGGGACTCTATTAAACAACTTGTAGCGGTACCAAGGTTACAGTGTGTAAATGTTTTAATGTGAAAACTGTTTATTTATTTATAGTGTTTATTTATATGTTAAGGATGTACCTGGGGGTGGTGCCGGTTGGAAGTGCATTGGCTTTTCGTTCGTTCATTCGTTGATTCCGTGTCTGAACACAAATTGAATACTAATCAATTTATAAAAGAGTAAGTTATATTATCGAACCGAACACAACTATTTCAGTAAGTATTACACAAAGCATAGGTCGTCTGCATGCCTCGGATGGTCAAATCGGAATGATATTTTTTTTTGTGTAGGATCCAGCTGAATAGCCCCAGATGGCTGTTTAAGCGATACCAGGCTTGCTGGGCTTCCTGACTCCGTGGAAGCGGAGGCATTCAGCTCGGAAGCAGCGCGCTCGAGGAGGCACCTCCTGTTATATAGGTTCCACCTCGGCTCGACCACTGCGGGGGGAAGCCGTAAAAGGTAAGTGAGCTAAGCTAATAGGCTGAAGTCATGCAAATGGAGACGAGTTACCGACTCTGCTGGCGGAGCCGACCCTAGTCTATCTTTACTACCGCTTCGCGAGGTGTTATAGCTGGTAGAGAAGAAGCGGCTGAAGAAACGCTCCAGCAACACGCCTAAGCTAGTCTAATACAATAGCTAAGTTGTGCCGCTCCTTCTTATTGTACATCACAGTAATAGTGCGGTTTCATCTGCGGTAATGTTACAGATACAGGCCGTTTCGCTCAGATACGAGTATGGGCCTTAGGTTTAATGCGTTATTCGAGGTGCAACTAAACAAATAAAGTATGTATACGATAAATGTGGCTATTCGACAAATGGCGTTATTTTTAATGCTTTAAATGAGACGTATTCAGCCACAGTCTATATATTTAACTTTATCGCAGGTGCGGCCGCGTCATAGAGATTCCGTGTTTGCCATTTGATTACATAACCATAATAACAACCCACAGTATTTTGAGAGTGAAAGATTTTAAAAGCACGCCCGCGTCTCTTATTACACGAGCGGGAAAATGATTGATGTTGTTGTGAAAGCTTGTTATCTTCCCGTTTTTGTTTATCAAACGTTGATTGATAACGCGCGAGGGAAGTCGATTATTGAGATACAATACATTATCGGTTGCCAAATTTGATTTTCTTTGATGAAATCAGCAATAGGGTTTCGTAGTAACTTAGGCTAAAATGAAATCATTCGTCATTTCATCATTTTTGACCGTCTAAGTGAGGAAGAAATAGTGACCAGGTTCCAGTTTCCCTTAAGAGAGCAGCAGCGCATTTGTAGCAACTTTGCTGTAGGGCGATAACCGCTTTCCATCCAGTGGGCCGTCTGCCTGTTGCGGCCGGGCCGGCCTGTCGTATTCCATGATCTAAGTAAACAGAATGAAAATGACATTTTCTATTCTATTCATTTAGAGCTAAGGGGCCATCCATAAATTATGTTACACTTTGGGGGGCATCGACGAAGTGTGACAAAGGGTGCGACGCGTTCTAAATTTTATGACGTCACATTTCAAAATATAATATATTTAAGCTTTAAACCACGAAGTAATTTAAATAATAATTAATTTCCAACTCTGCATTTGTGTGAACAGTGTTTAAATTATTATAAAACTAGCTGACCCGGCAGACTTCGTACCGCCTCAGAATCAATCAATAAAAAAGCTGAATCATAATTGCAGAATGTTTCAACTTTAGTAAAAAGTGTGGTCAAAACTTAATGGGAACGAACATCAAACTCCTGACATTCAAAACCAAAAAAATGAAAAAAAACTTCACTTTTAAATTTAATTTGATTTCTGAACGACGGGACGAATATCACATGTTTAACGGGTAGGAATAGTTTCTAAGGTAAAGCGACATTATTCTTTTTACTATATTCCAAGCATTTTTTTCATATTTACTCACCTTTCAAACCTTACCTAGACTTTCTCAAATAATTCAAAACCAAAATTAGCCAAATCAGTCCATCCGTTCTCGAGTTTTAGCGAGACTAACGAACAGCAATTGATTTTTATATATATAGATAATTTAAATGGAAATAAAACTAATTACGGAACTGCTGTTTAATTTCATAATTACTTGATGTACAATTGCAAAATATAATATGTCATGTCACACTAGGGAGGGAGGGGTCTCACGATTGTGACCACGTGTGACAAGGACGGGGGAGGGCTCAAAAAATCATGAAAATCGCGTGACGTAATTTGTGGATGGCCCTTAATGCCACTTGTCTACAGGTGCAGGGGCCTTACTCTTCAACCTCTTTTGACGTTCATTTTCATCTGATTAACCCGAAACAGTCAATGAAATTTTACAAAAAACTTACTTTTAAGATAGATAGATAACACTTTATTGCTCACCAAATATACAATATCAAAAATACACAATTACAATATTGTCATGGTAGAAACAATATGCGGCCTTATCACTTAAAGCAATCTCTTCCAGGCAACCCAACTTAAGGAATAATTTAATCTAATCTGGCGATGTAGGTGGTGCAGATCATTAAGTAGGTATATCATAAATAAACATACTTAAACTACATAATTTATAAATTAAATACACATACTTAAATTACTTTCAATACATACTTATTTATATATACATATGTATATACTAAATAGTCTATAATATAAGAATTAGGAATAATTATTTAAGGAAAAGTAGTGTTTTCTGAGTGGGGGCCTGGAGCTCATCACCTCTATCGAGACCTCTCAACGCGTTCTTAAATGTAGGCGATGTTTTGGCCTCTCTGACAGTAAGAGGCAGCGCATTCCAAAGTTGGACAGCCTGCACTGGACTTTTAATTACGTGTACTAGTCGCGAAAACGTAAGAAAATACAAAAACATCACCCTTCGAAGTCGTGCGAAAACCCATAACAGGGGCTTAATATTGGATGTCAAAACATTATTATTCCGTACACGTTTATATAATAATTAAGTTTTAAGCTTCTAAATACAAAAGTAATTATATCTTATTTTGTATTCCACGGGCTCCCTGCAAGCGATTTGTGCCCTATCTCAACATTACTCACCATGACACCTCTTGGGAAAGAACGGAACATTGTTAGGGGAAATAGGGGTAATTGCGCTCACTGGATAATGCCGCTCACAAGTATAACATGGCATACTCAATGTGTTGAATTATGAGACACAGGTTAAAGCGTGGTGGGTATGATGCGAGAGAAAACAGTAACTAGTTTTACAAGTTCACTGGCTGCAAGAGTAAAAGATGTACGTCTGTTTGTTTGCGGTCTCGGTAGTAAAAATTTTGGTTGAACGTTTTTACTGGTAAACTCATTATTTGATATTTATTATTACTAATATTAATTTAGATAATTCATTTTTCATACACGTAGGTTCTGGTGTCAATGTGCTTTTATATGAGAGGAATTACCCATAGTCGAATAATGGCAGATAATTTGCTTATTGACCGATAATTAAAGAAAGCTTCACACGTTTCGTATCAAAGTAGTGATTAATAAATAAATGAACAATTCTATTATTTTGTAAAACTTTCAATATAAAGGTATTATAGAATCTTAAAGGTTTTCCTTAAGTGAACGGCATTTCCCCTCCTTCCCCTGAATCACGCACGTACGCGTTTCGTGTGTGTATTTAAACAGATAATATTCTTCGTTATTTCAGACTGTATTAGGTATATTTGTTAATAAAACCCCTAACCAGTATAAAGCATACACTATATAATACATGAAGACCAGAAAAAATGTGCAAGCGGAATGCAAGCGAGGAATAAAAAATGGGAAAGTACTTACAAGGATTAGAACCACATCAGGGGCCTCATTCTGCTTCTTCAATATCTTAGCGTTGCGAAGGTATTCAAAGCATGATTCTATTGCGATAGCGTCAATAATTCGCATTCCACTAAATCCACAATATCTTCTCGATATCGTCGCGGGAGAATAATAGTAAAAAATTTGGTATTCCCATTAGCAGAAACGGCGTTAGCTTAAATGAATATTGAAAAGCTACCAAAAATTTTAAACATTTATAAAAATTTACAAAAATAGAGTGGTGTACCACGGGCTCGCCATTAGAGTTACAAATTACCGAACTCGGGGAAACCTACGATTGAGACGATAGTGTCAGCATATTAACAGCAGATTTGGGCCTCAGAGCGCTTACACTCAAACGTCTTTCATCCTTCGTTTTAGAACTTTTTATGCTCCTATTTACAAGACCACGTGCAAGTTCCGTAGAGGTGAAAAAGTCTCCTGGGTTATGTACAAATCTAAACTTTCAAATATAGATAATAAATCCAGCAATTCTTATAGAACCATAAACACTATCTTCTAAAATCCGTTATTGTTTCAATACCATTCTAGACTTAAACAGCCTTGCACGGCATTGGTAAATTTCTTCCTCATCATTATGCCAAGTTAAAACCAACCCAACTTTATCGTGTTACGGTAAAAAATCTCTGTTGAAAACAGTCATGGGGAAAATCCTGCACTCAACGTCTACTTCAGAAAGGCCGTTCTTGACGAGGGATCGAAGTGGTAATCACGCGGAATGGATTCCGACCACTTTGAAGGGTCAATTAGGATATTATGAAGAGACATATCGAAAAGATTAGTGGATAAAATGTTTTAGGATTAAATGAAAAATTAAGCTTAATTTTTCTTTATGGCAGTTTCAACGTAATCGTTTTTATATTAAACTTATAATCGTCCGCGGCTTTTCTCGCGTTATTATAGGTTTTATCATTTATTGCCATATTATAACCTTTTTTGGCTACATAAACTTTTCTTTCATTATTTTCAATTTCTCCATTTAAATTTGACGGCGAGTTCCCTTTTACGCACACACGTTGATTTATACATGTAATGTCCTTAAGGAATAAATTAAATTAATCCGCCTTATGAATATTATAATATAAATTAATTAAAATAAATATTACCGCTCCTCACCGCACCGCAATATATTTATATATTTTTATTGATTTATTTAACAAGACAACAAAATTATTACAACTTGTTGAATTATACATAGCATAGAAAACCTCTGGGGTTTATATTAGTGCTATGGGTATCTACGTCTGTCTATATCTATGTTCATCGCCTTGTTACTAAATAAACAATTGACGGCCTCTGTAGTTGAGCGGGCTAAGCTTTTGCCGGCTTACGTCATTACAACGGAGAGGCTCCGGGTTCAATTCCTGGTATAGTAAATTTCGCAAACGTATTTCCTCCGTTATTTACTATGGGTGTCTGGGATCAGCCTCAGAGTAGTATTACGTTGTATATTACCCATAACACAAGCGTAACTTGCTTAATTTGGGGATGTACAATATGTGTGTTTGTCTACCAAAAAAAAAATGTAGAAGTACATTTGTGAAGTGGATTAAGAGAAACCGAGGAGCCGCCAATATTTCATTATATCCTCAACCAGGTATCTGCGTGCTCTTCCTTTCTTGTTTCCCTTTCCTAAATTGTCCGCTTTTCCCTCGAGTACGTAAATACAATTAATTATTATCATCAAATCCAGCGCTGACGCATCAGTACTTTTTTTCGAATTAAAAACTGTGTCATCACCTTGAACAGACATGCGGGTATGGCTATCTAACAAACACGTCGGGTTTGTCAGTAAATAGCAACGTCAACATCTAAAAATGCGACTGCAGCGACATTTATTTGCCATTATTGTTCGAGAACAGGACTGCTACTCAATTGTTAGGTACACAAATTTTAAGAAAGAGAGTTGGTCTGAAAGAGAGTGTCGGGGTGAAGGTAAGGAAAGGAATGCTCCGGTGATTCGGGCATGTGGAAAGTATGCATGATGAAAGAATGACTAAACAGATATACAATGCAAAAGTGGATGGATGCAGAAGTCGTGGAAGGCCACGACACACCTTCCATGATCAAATTGATCGTGTACTAGCAGAAGGTGATGCCAGGAGCCTTAAGAACAGACGAGCTTGCATGACAAGAGTTATGAATGTCAAAGAAGCAAGTGAGGTGTGTAAGAATAAGCCTGAATGGCGCTCTGTTGTCCGTGCCTACCTCGCAAGGGAACTGGCGTAAAGTTATGTATGTATGTACAAATTTTACGAAGTATGCATAGCTCTACTATAAACTCTAAAGTCCGGAAATCTTGAAATATTATGTTTTTGATAAATATAACCTAACTTATTTTTGTTTTAAAATTCTGTTACTTTTGATAATAACAAAGCGTGATTTGAGTTTATGTACTCACGAATTGTTTATAATCGCCAGAATTTTTAATAAACACTAAAACTGTTTTTAAATGTAGAAATATGGTTGTAGATTTAATTGAGGCATAACTACAAAATTCATGTTGTACAATATTATACATGTAGTAGTTCCGTTGTAGCTCACAACGCCCAAAACGCTTCATTAGCTGTTCCACATGGCGATCATGGTCCTTATGATCGTGGCGAAAAGGTCACTGATGATGTCATCATTTTCGATCACACGGCGCTCACAACGACCCATGTTAAATAAAAAGTGGGCGTTGACCACAGAGCAGACAAATTCTCTCTATTGATTGACATTGAAAAAGGCGCGATTTTTAAATCAACCAATGACATTTGTGTATTTCGTCGTTTATGAAATCAACGCTCCATAATCCGTTCCACTAGAGTTTATATTTCTATCAATATGTATATATATTGACAACTATTTTTTTTTCTATTGCCGCTACGTTATTTCTTTTTTATTGCCGCCATTTTATTCCTTTCCTCTAGTAGTTAAGTGATGCTTTCGTTTTTTTTTATTTCCGATGACTTGGGCCGGCGAGTGCCAGAACCGACTGATAACTATTTACTATTTGTTTTATATACACGAACAGTTACGACTTAATTTAAAATAAATATATATTAAGATCTCCAGACCATAGGGCTTGCAGTAGGGGTAAGTATGCCTCCCCCCCCCCTCCCCACTCCACCACCGTTACTTAAAATTCGTGTATAAAACATCTATAGATTTACCGGAACAGTACCTTAATCCCATGTCCCTTTCTGTATCCCTGACGACTTGCATGCAAAGTTTCATGATGATCGTTTGAGATCGACATAAAAACGGAACAAACAAACAAACTTATTTACTCACATTTATAATATAAGTTAGGACTAGATAAACTCGGCCACAAGCCGCTGTGTCGCAGTTTGATATTAATTATTACGGAACTATTACTTCGGAATAAAAAGTATCTATAACACTAATGTATTAAAATGCAGGGCTAAGTAGAAATGTCAAAAAAATCAGTCGATTACTTTTTAAGTTTTGCGGTCACAAATGGCTATTCCACTCTTACGACAAAGGAAATGTCAGACATAGATTATACAGTCAGTATAATTATTATAATTTTACTATTATATTATTACTACATTTTCCTTTATAGTGTCTTGAATGTCTCTAAGACCACGTGCCATAAAAATGGCTCGGAATTTTGGAAGGCTTGCGTGGGAAGTCCAACACGTAGAGGCCACTTCGCCAATTTTAATGTGAATGTGGCGTGACACTGATCGGCGGTTATTCCTGCCTACAGCATATAAAAATGCAACCAAGGATAAGTTCCGACCAGTGTAGGACTATTATTATTGGAAATGAGAGCAAAAGGTACCAGGCTATTGGGATGAACTGCTAATGGAACTAGGGATCTCGGACTATGCGGACTATGGCCTCTTCCCGTCGCAATATTCGGGGAACATAGATAAAAAGGGCAGACAGGGATTCGCCACTCCTTATGATATATTTATAGGGACACCGTGTATGCTTTAAAGCGGTTTTGTTTTTGTACAAAAATATTGTACAATATTAATAATACATATTTATTGTTCAAATTTATGGCTAAGCTGTCGGATATGTAGTAAAATAAAATGAATAAAAATAGTTAATTAATGTGATTGGAGACACGAGTAGATGACGGGGATATAATACACTTGGAAACATTCAGAAAACGGGCTTTTATTATTATTTTGTATATATCCACAACTCGTTCATCAGTTACTAATTCTAAATGTAAAATCTTTAAAATGTTACATAACACCTTCATCCACCCATATCTCCGATGGTAAAAATGCGAACATTGTTATATCAGACACGCTGTCCATACATACCTACATAAAACCACACACATTAAAAAAAATATTTTTATAAAGTGAATTTGTTTATCAAAGCTAATGGAAGCTGCTATTAAAATGAAGGTTAAATTCAAAAAGCCTGAGTAAGTATTTAGAGTAAAGATTAATATTCCTATAATATTGTTTTTTAAGTTAAAAGCTTTTTGTCATCCAATATTTATATTCATAATGTGCTATCGTAGAAAAATAACTAAGAAAGTTATAAATTATATTCAACATTCATAAATATTTTTGAAATAGCTGTTATAGGTAAGATAAATGCATGAGTGAAGTTAATGTACTGATAATCAACAAAATTGACACACCTTTACATTTTTCATAATATATTAAATATCGGCACCTTTTATGAATAGTGTATAAGCCAATAATGGATCTTACTTTATAAGCCAAAATGCAATAAACACAATAAAGACAAAAAGATAAGCAATAAAAAGAATAATAAGTTAAATTGAAATTATAAGTCATTACAATAAAGTCAAATTATATAGATTTTTAAGAATTACAGACATAAAAAACACCTTAAAAAAACATTTAAAACACATATATACTAATAATAGATACTAGCGGACCCGGCGGACGTTGTCCTGCTCTGAAAAAATAAAAATCTAGGACCCGATCCCAGCGCCACCTACCGGTTCTAATTGCGAATCTAAACCATCTGGGAACCACTCAAACACACAAAAATAAAATCGCTCCAGGTGATCAGGGGATTCTAGAACCCGATCTCAGCGCTACCTACCGGTTACAACGGAATGAGAAGTATCCTATGTCCGTTTCCTGGTTCTAAACTCCCTACCAATTTTCAGTCAAATCGGTACAGCCGTTCTTGAGTTATAAATAGTGTAACTAACACGACTTTCTTTTATATATATATATATATATATATATATATATATATATATATATATATATATATATATATATATATATATATATATATATATATATATATATATATATATATATATATATAGATAAGATATCATAGTCTTTCGGGAGACAAAAAAATAATTAAATAAGCGTGGGCAATATAAAAAAAATATACATAGTGGCATGTCAAAAAACGCACTTTGATTTTTAATAAATACAAACCTCGTTTTCCTAATCATTAAATTTAAAAGCTGCGCCCTTGTGTGTATTAATTAATTATATCAGAAACACTCGTTTGTTCTGGTAAGGTCTAAATACAGAAACGTCGACGATGCTAAAAATAACAAAATAACTCAATTACTGGCTCTATGTGAAGCAAGCTTGTTAGTCGCTGTATAAAGTTATCTGAATTATTTGAAAGCAATTTTCACTGAACAACGCTACTCTTCTGGAACAAATTGGTTTATCACCTTTGCGAGATTTTTCGAGATTTCATTTGTTACCTATTTTTGATATGTGGTTCGGTTAGTTCGGCTTAGTAGGCCGAAAATTTTTATGCAAGCGAAACTACGTTGGATCCCAGGGGATGTATACGAGAGGTATGTGGGGCTCCTGACGGCTAGCTCTGCATATACCTTCAAGAGGAGTTGTAAGATGCCGATCGCCAGACTACCTACTAAACTTGCTAGCGTCGCTTCCCTCCTCTCTGGTGGTAGAGTCGGTCTGGGGCATCGAGCGAAAGTTTATTACCCCGGTAATGTGCGTGGAGGGCAACAACCCTCCGGTGACGGGTACGGGAGCCTCCCAGCGTCCTTTCGCGTCACTATAAGGCGCCACATCTGTCCTATACAACTCGTCGCGACTTCTCGATGCAACCCGTGAAATTGGGGTGCCCCTGGAACAGAGCACCTAAGTGTGGTTCGGTGGAATGGTTCCACTACGTCAGTGGGAGGAAATGAGTATTGCGGCGAAGTCGACGCCCTATTCGCCAGGCGGAAGTCCACTCGCTCATCTTCCTCGCCTTTCGGCCGCATTCTCCCGCGACATGACGTCCTCGTAGAACTAAACATTCCAATTATAATCAATTATCAAAATTGTAGGTATATACTATAGATAAAGATGACGTCAAAAGAATATTTTTTATTCCACAAAATGAGATGGTATTTGCAGAATATAATTTATACAAGGAAAGTTGGGTAAAAAATATAGTAATCCTATAATTAAGGACAGGACCGGAAAAACCATTGGCCTCATTAACACACCAGCCAGTTCCGCAAAATATACAGAGAGCTCACTTGGTACGAAGTACTCTGAATACAGACGTTAAGTACTACACAAATTTAGGGACCCTATACAGAAGGTACATTCTTACTTTCTATTTATTAACACCAACCTGATTTCGAGAAAGATTCCAAAAATTAGCGTAGTGGAATAATCGCTTTAGTTCTCGTTAATATAAAACATTAATTGCACTCCTTAGGTATAAACTAACCAACGTCTCCGAAATGTAGCTTTCAGATGCACCAAAACTTGAATTAAAATACGATCAAGTTGAAAAGTAATCTAGAACGTACGTAATGCCGAGAAAAGTGGGTGTTATTTTAATCTTACCTAATTTATACTAATTTCATTTCACAAACTTATTCGTACACTCCAAAAGTGAAGCCAGCCTCCTAAGCACATTGCCCAGAGACAGCGGTCTGGGTGGGGCTGGACCGATTGTAGTTTATAGTGTCGTCTTTTCTTTTTAGTGTATATATTTGTTAGGGATTTATTTATAGTATAGTTTTATTTATATTATAGATTTAAATTCATATTTATGTTGACACCCCAAAAGACAAATGTATTTGATATGCGAGTGTTATTATTCTTTATAAATATTTTGTCAACAAATCTAGTTTCATATACTTAAGTTTTTTTATGACATGAGTGTAGTAGACGGGCAGATGGCCCAACTGATGGAAAGCGGTCACCATCGTCTATGGATATTTGCAAAACCAAAGGCGCTACCAACGTATTGTCGCCCTCTAAAGGGATACTGGAACGTGGCCACTAATGCCGAAACACAACTCAAGATTGTTATGACGGCATACTCTAGACCAGGTGTGGCCGCCATCCAGATGACTACTGCTCTACCTGTGTGCCTTTTACGACAGGTCATCAAGATACAATTTTATTCGAGATTGTTTGCTGTAATCCGGACGTAAATGTGTGTTTGCTTAATTCAAAACTCTGTACTGAATTAAGTCTACTGAGGGTACTATCTGTACATTTTATGCCAGCTAGTGAGAGGAAAAACTCTACTATTAAAGCCAATCTCCTAAACGGAGGCAATCACTGCGTTGCCTTTATTGTGCCATAAAAATGAACTGAGATACGATAGAACTTACCAGAGATACATTGATGTTTTTATTTACTTTTATATGGTTGACAATCCAATACTAACTAAAACGCGTTCTATCACGTAGTATCTATATTTTATTGCTGATATACAGCAGACAGGTGGATGGTCCACTTGATGACTATTGGTTCTGTCACCTTTATGACTTTGCAATAGCAAAGGTGTTAGCAATTTGCTGCCGGCCTCGCAGAGGGGACTGGAACCTAGCCATTAATGCCGGAAAACAACTCAAGGTGGTTATGGCGGTGTACTCTAGACCAGGGGTGGTAACCAATGAGTAATAAGTTTTCGATTAATGACTTGTTCATATGTATATCTTACTAACCGTTCAGAGTTACTGGTTAACATTTGACATAATGCCGATTGATATTAGACGGATCAACCAAATTGGTACAATTTGGTTGGAAGTCACAGAACTGAAAGAACACGAGGATATTCAATGGCTTTCATTGATACAAGTTTATGTTTATATGGATCTATTATTTGATTGATTCATTCAAAACGAAAGACAGTAATGAACCGTCTAAATATATTAGACGCTCAAGTGAGTGGATAAGTAGATATGTGTTTATCCAAACAATGTTAAAAACTTATACCCAAATTAACTAACTACTTAATGTAAATCAGGCTTTTATTACATTACTAAACCACAGTTTTTAGATTGTTCACCTGTGGGTAAACTAACGTTTATTTGCGTCTCTGCGTATTGTACCGTCTGTACAACAAGAAGTGTTTCGAGCAATTGTTTAATCTGGTGCCATTACCTGGCCAGAGGTTAAAATATTCTTTGAGTTAAATTACCTGGAAGAGATTGCTTTGAGTGATAAGGTCGCCTATTGGTTTACCATAACAATATTGTAATGGTATATTTTTTGTAATTGTTTATTTGGTACGCAATTAAGTGACACCTATCTACTATATATCTCATTTTTACAACTGCACTACTTGCCATCGACGAGATGTTCTCCCCCCTTTCCTGGAGCTTCCACGCTCAACTACGCAATGCTTTCTAGAACGTTTCTTCCGCATACGACAATGATTTAGAGGGAATATCCTGTCGAGGTTATCCCAATGCGCTACTAATAATAAAACTATCCTATCTTTTAAGTTAGACTCATTGACATAGTTACAAAAATTCATCAAGAACGTTTTAATAGTTTCGGAGTTTATCCCGGACAAACATCATAACACGAGATTTATATATATGTAAGATTACGCGGATCTGTACCAGGTCTTGCCAGGTGGTAGGGCATTTGCCCGACTGGATGGCTACCACCCCTGGTCTAGAGTATGCCGCCATAACAACCTTGAGTTGTGTTCCGGCATTAGTGACCAGGTTCCAGTCTCCCTTAAGAGAGCAGTAGCGCATTTGTAGCACCTTTGGTGTTGCAAGTGTCCATAGGCGACTGTCAAGTGGGCCGTCTGCCTGTCTCCTGATCTCCTGCAATAAAAAAAAAAAAAAACAACTTAACTACATTGGACAATTATTTCATAACTACTTGTGACTTGGGAAATAAAAGCAAAATGTATTTCTCACCATTAAATTTCACGTCAAAACTAACTTTCTGTTGAAGCTTTATTTTGCAAGGTTAAATTTCAAAATGTTGGCTCTTTACCAAATGTGAGTGTTTTCAGAAATCAAGTTATTAAATGAAATGTCATAAATTGTTTTCAATATGAATTTCAAAAGTATGAACTGGGTAGGTGATATTACAATAAATTTAAAATCAATTTTCACATAAAAGAGCAGGCGTAAAAATAGTTTTAAACTTTATTAGTACATTATTATTAATAATAATTAATAAACGACATCTTAACTTATTAAGCTTATGACTTTGTTATTTAGAAAGTATAGATTTTTTTTAACAAAAACAAACCGACTTCGAATTAAAAACAAAAAATGTATTCTTGTATGTATTTTCTAGAACATCTTATAGTCAGACTGACAGGCTTCAACATATTCTAGAATTTATTTTTTGCTTTTTAGTTTGAAGCGGTTTTGTGTTAAAAAAAAGTGTGTGCAGTTCACACGCAGTAGAAGTGAAACTTCAGAGAATATACTCACATGTAATTCTTCTCTAACTTTTATTAACATAAATATAACTCCTTTAGCCTACATCCGTCAGCATATTATAATTCAAAATAAACTTCTTAAGTATCACTTTCAATTTTTCACTGTTTTAGTCTAATAAAATATTATTATCAGTTTTATTTCGGTCCAACTTGGACCTATGTTTAATCACCGGTCTTATTGATTCTCTAATCGCAGTCGCAGGCTTAGTTCTATAGTTTTATGTTTTTATCTCTTTTTAGAGTCGCTTTTTCGTTTCATCGAGTTTCAAATCACAACGATTCTAAAGAAGTTTCACTTCAAAATATTTTCTACGTTTTAGTAGATTGAATAAATTTAGATATAATATTTTAAGCGCCTGTAGAAATTGTAACCACTATTGACGCGTATACAAGTTTTGCCTTTCCAAGAGTGTAGGCGCTCGGCGCTCTTCATATAAGGGTTGCTCTCGATTTCCCTAAGATCCACTCATCAGATCCTGACTTAGTAACAATAGGAACACCTCAGTAATATAATCTTTCGAATAAAAAAATATTTGAAAATCGTTCCACAATTATTATTGACGGAGAAATAACGTACCAAATATACAAAAGAAAAATACCTACAGTCAAATTAAGAACCTCATCCTGTTGGAAGTCGGTCAAACATAAAAATAATGGTACCATAATAAATTAACAATACCTAATTATTTTCTCTGATTGGCATAATTATCATTTGTTTTTTATTATTTAATAGTTTTCAATACATGTATAAGCTTATAATTAATTACTGTGACAATAAACCTAATTTATAATTGAGATGGGTATTAAAATACAATTGTTTACAACGTTTCCATTTTGTAACAAAGCAGTCTTTCCCCGTTTTCAATCGTAAAGTTGAATAAGTAGGCATTCCGCTGTTGAAGAGCTCTGTACGAGGCAAACACTGTAGCAATTTGATATTTTATAACTACACTAGAGTTTTCCCCGCGGCTACGCCGCATGAAAAGCCCTAGTTCGTAATTCTATGTTACTCACATAAAAACTAAAATAGGTTTTTTTTTATATATATTTGACCTAAACCTTTACCGGTTTCAATTCACTACAATAACAAAGAAACTAAGTCCATCTAGCCTAAACAGCTGCGTAGCAAAACAGGGATGAGTCGAAGCCAACCTGATTTGAAATAATATAATCAGCGCGTTCCATTAGTAGCTCACAACGACCACGTTCACGACCGCGATTTCTCCCGTTCCATTTGCTTGCGGGCGTCACAATCGTAAATTCAAGTGGAACGGTTATGTGACCCACCTCTTGAGATGGGTCGTTGTGAACGCAGCGTGAGCGAAAATTATGACGTCATTAGTGACGTTTTCGCCACGACGGTAACGACCGCGGTCGTCTTGTGGAACGGCAGACGGAGCATTTTGGACGTTGTGAGCTACTAAAGGATCGCGCTGAATGAATGACTTGTTTCCTATGACAACGTATTTGTTAGTGAGTTGAAAAAACGCGAATGCAGCGCCATCTATTTAACTCATCTGTCTATTTTATGGAGATGACATAAGTTATCGGGATAAAATGTATCTTAACTGTTAACTCAGGTTATAGCACTATGCCGAATGACATTTATTACGTTCAGTAGTATCCAAAAAGATACGATCGCAGCGCCATCTTTTTCGCTGTTTTCGTCTATTCTAAAGAAACCACGTCATTTATCGGGATACAAAGTATCTTAAGTTACGCCCCGTGATATAAGCTAGCTCTATATCGAATTTTATTTAAATCCGTTCAGTAGTTTTCACGTGATGCTCTAACAGACAAACAGAACCACAGACAAAGATTCGAAAAATTGTTTTTTCGGAATGTCCTGGTCCGAATTAGCCCCTCTAATTTTTTTCATATTTTTAAACGCATTCTACAAACTTGAACCATTTACAGATTTATTATAGTATATAATATAAGTAGACAGATATGTATTTAAAACGATAAACAATGCTGTCTTATGGCCGGTTCCTATATATTACCGACAGTTCGTTTGCTTTAATATCAGTTAAAATTTGATATAAGCTTGCTAGCAAGTGAATATATATAGTAAGATATAGGAACCCCGGTCATTGGTAAACTAATACACAAAAGAGAACTAAACTGTATTCGAACTGTAATCACTTAAGACTATAAATAAAATTTTGGCCTAGATCCCCATCTTGTAAGGGTAAGGTGCTCAGAAGGCTGGCTTTATTACCTCGCTGGATCGCCATATTGATCCATTTTCCTAGATAGGCATCAACGCTTTGATCATCTAAATTATTCTAAATAGTCGATTCAGTGTTCTCAAAAGCTTTTGTAGAAGGTTATAGCATCTGAGAGAAATTGGAGTAAGATGGGGCTAACGTCACATCGTCCCGAAAATCCCCTAAATAAATTAAATTAAAAAAAGTTAGTAACTTGTACCACGCAAGAACGTGCACGTAACTCTCTTGTATCGTTGTAGAAGAACAAAGTAATTGCCATCATTTTCATTTGATGCTATAACATCGGGACATACGTCATGGATAAGTACGTGCCGTAAAATATAACGCTCCTTGTTTCAGCTTGGATAAAGGGATGTGTAAAAATTACATTCTTTACCATACGTACTCTTTTGAGGCTACGTGTTATGTTTGACAATTACGAATGCTTTGTTTTATATGCCTCTACTTAACGCCGAAAGAGTTATATCTAACCCTTTTGCGTCTGAAATATGTGTGTCAGCTCTGATACAAGACTGAAATTTACTCCTAAGTACGAATGTCTTTGAATATGTACTGACGGATGTTATTTTACTTCTTATTACATTGCCCTATTACCCTATTTGGGATGAGTGCGCTAACCATTAGGCTAGCGCAGGCATCCCATCTCAAAGTGCGCGGATTCGAATCCTGGTCGAAACGCTTGCACCACTTAGGCAATTTTCTGAACTAATATGCATATTATTACATTTACCACGTAGTAACAATGGCGAAGGAAAAAATCGTGATGAAACATGCTCCCTGCCCTACCCTGTCCTAGTAAATTGTAGAATATAAAACACATTCTCAATCGATGTCATGGATAATACAGTTAATACACTATATAAAACAAATGATGCACTAGTTTATTGAACTGACCTTGTTTTTTTTTTCATTGGACTTAACTTTATGTTGTTGGTCCAAAGACCTCACAACTTTACCTGAGTCTTCGGGGCGAGCGCCTTTGCTGGGAGAAGGCGCTCGAGCCCGGGGGGCGATTTGCTCAAGGGAGCTCCCTAAGGGACTTTACCTCGGCTGGACTGTTGCCATGAAAGGGGGATGAATCTAACGATGTCGACTGGAGGGCGACACAAGGTACTAATTAAGAATGGGCGACGGGTAATATAATGCCCGAGGAGAAGAATCCTGGCGGATCGGGATCGGCAGCCTACAGTCTACACTATCTTACTGCCGTTTCGCAACGTGTTATGGCTGGGAGAGATAAAACGGCGGATGGATTGACCTTCGAAAACAAAAAGGAAAATGAATTGTATTACAAACAATAGCACTTTTGATTATTAGACAGCGCCATCTAGTTACAAAATGTACAATTAATGCAATCTGGGACACAAGCAGCCAGGCGTTTCGCCTAATGGAAAATGATTACCGTCGCCTATAGACGTTTCCACCTGTAGAAAATTTGCATACAGTAGTCTCTCTTTCCATTCAGTTCCTCCCAAACATTTGAATTTTGTACAATATCTCTTTTTCTTTCATATTCCTCTACCCTCTCGAACAACCATTTTTACACTAAGCTAATGAATGAATAGTAAGATATCAGAACCGCCTGATAGCCTATTTTAGCCAGGAATGTGTCTATCTATTATTAGAATGTAGTTCAAGGAATAGCTCATTTGGAATTGTTTCACAGAACTCACCAGCTTTATGATTTTAAAGCGCCTATTTTATACCGCGTACACGATGAACCAACGAAGATATTAACCTAACGTTGGCCTTCGTTGGTGGCTAATGAGCCATCACATTGATGTGGGTTTTTTTCCGATGGTCGAACGTATGGATCGTGTAAAAAGGTTTCCCAGCCGATCACAGGATCTATTTAAAAATAAAAGTTATTATACATTGTACTATTGTTTATCATATAGTTATATTTCGTTAGGTTGAGCCACAACAACGCCGGAATACTGAGGCATATATTTTATAAGGGGTACCTGGCCGGGGTCTCCCGCGCGGGTGGCATAGGAGTTGTTATTTTAAGATAATTTTTATTATACAGTTATTTTATATTCCGTATCTTTTAATTTAAATATAAGTTAGTTCTGTATTAAACATCGTATAACTTGGACACTTCTTGTGTTTTTATTAATAGTGTCCCCTTCGCTCCAAACTTGACTTTATTGTTTTGTTGTTGATGATATTGTTACGATCTGAATGCCGACAAAAGACAAATTCACACCTGTGTCTGTAGAAACACACTTTATTACCTTTCTGGCATTTGGAATTCTTTTGTTTACTTTGTGTTTAAAATTTGTAATTAGAAAAAGAACCTATTGTGTATTATAATCTTTTATGGTAGTCATTAGCCACGTGTGATTCTAAGCAATTCAGTCTGTGGCCGATTGGTGCAATGAAGAAAATAGGCTTTGTTTAAAGACGAATTATTTATTTACCAGTTTTGCAATAAAACACAGAAAATACTTTCGATAGCTAACATAAGAATGACAATGTCAATAAAATGTAAAAATGTATAGAAAAATAAACGTATAAAAAGGTTGTCCTACAGGTCCACGCGGGCAAGAGACATATTGTATCGGTGCAGTATAAAGCAATAGCCCATTGGAGAGATCGGCAGTCGAGCGATAACCAGCCGCGAGGCAAGACTTGTGTACATTCGGTAATATATTTAGTGACGGACTTTGCGCGTGTTATTAAATCGGGCATTATGTTTGCACGGCATTTTAATTCGAGTCCTGCAACTCGTAACAATATTAACGGCACAACAGAATAAGTTTAATGTATTTTGTATATACTCGTAGTTTGAAACAGTTGATTTTCTGTTTAGTACAGTATGTTTAAAGATTACTTCGAAAATGTTTATATAAATTAGAACATTATAATCGTTATTTAAATCAGTAGTATTAGTCAGTAATATCGTGTATGCGGGGATCCGAAGTTTAAAAAAATCCCCGACTGTGTATGGAATACCATAAACACGAAGCCGCTGAAGCTAATAGTATAATTTTACTGCCTTCAGTTGTTGTGTAAATGTTTGTTGAATAATGATAAATAAGTAGAGAAATTAGATAGGTTCACCCAAAACTCATGTCCAAACACTATGCCCGCCTTTGGATTCAGAAGTATATACCTTGCACAGATCTTGAAACCACCTCAATCAATCACGCTTACCAAATTCGGTACTTTTCAGGGCGGCCGCCATTTAATATAAGTTCATTTCAACTCACTACACTTTCCAACAATCTATTATTTCTTACATGTCTGTCATCTTAACACCGCAATCGAATCTGACGACACCAAAAAATGGTAGCATCTTCCATGAACCAAAAATAAATTGGGGGGACAAATATACATACATACATATCAGTATACAAAAAGAGAAGGAAATATATATGTATCGAGAATGTGTGTGTGATGTTGTGAAGTTTGAACAAGAAATGGCGGTACCATGATTTGATTCAGATTGATCATTATTGTTTATTATTTGAAATTTAATTGAAGACTTTGCATCTATGGTTATGAATAAATTATAAAATAAAAAGAATGTATGGATTCCGTTGATGTTACCGCTACTCCAGAGAATATTCGTTGGCCTTCATTGACCCAATGTGTACACAGCCTTACAAAACTATAGATTGTAAATTGTATAGACAGGAGCATTTAATGGTTGCGGTTCTGAGTTAATTAACGATCGCCGCATCGTAATGATTAATTCAAGTGCCAATAAAGCATCCACACAAATGGATTGGAGTTTAATTGGATCACTGGTTTTGTTTTACTGCCCTTTTTAAATTGATTTCATTATTATTTACATATATATTTTATTTCCAAATTTTTTACATTTTTCTTATAAAAAATACAAATTTATTTATAAAAAAAATATAAAAAACTGATCTTCGCCGGCAGTGGGGCCTAGGGTCCAGGCTACCGGTGGTTAAGGCTCCAGACACAGGAATCTCCTCACAATACGGGCCGTGTCCAACAGAGCTGCCTTCTGCATCCGACCCTTCAACCAGATACCAAGCGAGAGCCTTTCAAGGTGGCGGTCAAGGCTCTTCGCTATTAGTCCATTCACTGACACCACTATCGGTACTATGATTGTAGAGTCCAGGTTCCACATAGCGGTAACCTCGTGAGCAAGATCAATATACTTTATTTGTTTATCTTTCTCGGCATTCACGAGGTTACCATCATGGGGAATCGCGACATCTACAATTATAGCACGTCTCGCAGACCGATCAACTATCACAATATCAGGCTTGTTAGCAACAATAGTCCTGTCAGTGATAATTGATCGGTCCCAGTAGAGCAGATATTGACCATTGTCAAGAACTGGCTCGGGCTTGTATTGGTAATAAGGTACCTCCGACAAGACAAGTCCGTATTTAAGAGCAAGTTGCTGGTGGATGATCCTGGCTACAAGGTTGTGCCTGTGCAAGTACTCGCTGTTAGCAAGACGAGAACAACCGGAAGTAACATGTCTGAGAGACTCACCAGGGCGGTGACACGCCCGACATATGTCAAGCGTGCCGTCCTTCAGAATGTACTTCCGGTAGTTGTTCGTTTTGATAACCTCGTCCATAATTGCACAGACAAACCCTTCGGTTTCCCCAAATAGGTCACCGAAACGTAGCCAGTTCACCGACGCTGGTAGGTCCACATCAGGCCCTGTTAGAGCCTGATAGAACCTGCCATGCAGCTCCTTGCTCTTCCATACGTCCATACGATCAGAGGCACTCATTACCAACGGTCTCTGCCAGTTCTGTTTTGCTAGGGATAGCGGGGTGAACCCTTTGTCTACTGACACTACATCGTGATGCATACCCGCAGTCTCGCCGACTTTGAGAAAATATTCTCTGAGATTGTACACCTCACGGTTGTGGAGGTCTTTGGTATTTAAAAACCCCCTACCTCCACACTTCCGTGGGATGTACAGTCTCATCACAGACGAACGTGGGTGGTGCATCCGATGTGTTGTCAGTAGACAACGAACCCGTCTATCCAGGGCGTCTAATTCAGTTTGAGTCCATCTTAGTATGCCAAAGGAGTATGCTAATGCTGGCATAACCCAAGCGTTGAAGGCTCGAACCTTATTTCCACCTGAGAGAAGGCTCGTTAAGACCTTTCTCAGGCGGGAAAAGAAACGATCCTTCATCGCCTGCTTTACATCAGCATCAGGAATACCCAACGACTCTGACATACCAAGATACTTGTAGGTTTCACCTTCAGAGAGGGTCTTGAGGGATATATTTTCAGACAGTTGTAAATTTTCTGAATTTACAACTCTCCCTCGTTGTACATGCATGACGGCACACTTATCTACACCGAATTCCATACTAATGGAGTTGCTAAAGCTTTCAGTAATCTTTAGCAACTGCAAAAGATCCGGCTTTTTCGATGCAAATAGTTTCACGTCATCCATGTACATAAGGTGTGATATAATCTCACCCCCTCTCCGAAGTTGAAAGCCTAACTTTGACTCCCTAAGTAGAGTACTTAGTGGATTCAAAGCTAGACAGAACCAAAGTGGACTCAAACTGTCACCCTGGAAAATGCCCCGCTTGATCCTTATTGGGTCGTGCAAAACAGAAAGATTCCCTCTGTCCCCTGGATGCCTAAGCACCGTGGTCCACTGCTCCATACATGAACTGAGGAAAGCACGGAGAGTTGCATTTACTTTATACAGCTCCAGGACTTTCTCCAGCCATGTATGGGGCACCGAATCATAGGCTTTTTTGTAGTCAATCAGGCTACAGACAGATTTTTTCTGTTTCGCCGTACCTGATGATTAATGGTCATATCGATGAGGAGGAGCTCCTTAGTACCACGGGACCCGTTCTTACATCCTTATTATTATTATTATTATTAATGATTTTTTTTTAAATACCTAACAGTTAATACATAATTATAAAGGCACGAGCAGTCATGTTTGCTCAGTATTAATATCTTAGAATTATTTGTACATTTCAATCAATATTATATTATTTTCAATATCCTATGAAAAACTGCCACAATTTTTTTATACCGCTGCGGGAATGCATTTACGTATATTCTTGGAACTCGGCGGTCAAAGAAAACCCCGAACTCCTTGTATTAGCACTTGAAGATTTCAAAAAAATATATTATCTTCTATATTCGTAAATTATAAGCGTGTCCGCCCCAAGATGATTATATGCGTAATAATTCTATTTGGTATTATGCCTACATAATATTCACACCCGAGTACAGTCCTATCATAGAAAATACACGATGCTTTTTCTGCCAAAGCACCACACATGAAATTTACGTGAAACCTTATCTTCTGAACATCTTTCGGTCAAGGATCTCTGTGAACTTTATCTATATCCCATTTTTTTTATCGTTTTCAATTTATAAAAAGCGCCATTTTCTATGACCTTTAGGAATGTGTATTTATTAGTAAAGAGTTTGTAATGTATATCGCTTGTTTGTTTATAGAAACATATTGTAAGAAGTGTTGGATATTTAAAAGTTACGCTTTTAATAGGAGATTAACATTCTTCAGTTTGCTATAAAAGATTATACCTACCCTTAGTTCGACATTTAATAAGGTTTTCCAACAGATAAAATAATATTTAGGCCTTAGACCACAATGGTTTAAGATTTAGGGAAATAAAAAACGATGTATAAAATATCAACGATGAAATTTACACACTGACTGCTACTGTTGATAATTTGGTCCACGAATTCCAAGTCGCTCTGCAAGATATGAAGCCAGCTATCCTCAGAAATTTTTATGTATAAAGTAAGACAGAGTAAGAGAACCCAAGCAATCATTATGGCTACGTTCCATTAGGGACTCATAACGACCACGTTCACGACCGCGATTTTTCCCATTCCACTTGCTTGCCGGCGTTATAATCGTAAACCCAAGTGGAACGGCTATTCGACCCACCTCTTGACATGGGTTGTAGTGAGCGTTGTGTGATCGAAAATGATGACGTCATTAGTGACGTTTTCGCCAAGACCACAACGACCGCGTTTAGCTTATGGAACGGCTAACGGAGCATGTTGGGCATTGTGACCTACTAATGGAACGTCCCGTATAAATCGCAAAATTAACAAGTTGAAGTTGCAGTGACCGGTTATATTTGTCTCAGTACGCGGTTGCCGATTAACGCAATTTTGGTTTTTCTTTACTAGATCACTCATCTATGTGTGTGTATCTAGTAAAAGGCTCATCATTCTTTTGAAATTCACACAGACTACGTTTAAATATGAATTGTGAATATGTAAGAAAATATTTAATTCAGTCTTTAATCTAGTGAAGAAGTCGCCAAGCTGGTAACACTGTCCAAGTGCAAGCATCGACGGCTGATAGAGCAGACGAGTTATAGAGTTATCTCACGTCTCTTTAAACATAGTGTTGGACGCCCTTGACCCCCGTGGACCGGAAGGTCGCCAGATCGCCGGTGTTTATTGGATGATAAAACTGGAGTATCGGGATATGTGACGCTAGACACTAATTTGGACAGGCCAACATCCAGCAGTGGAGTGCGATTAGCTGATCATAATAATGATGAAAATAAAAAGTCTTTGCGTATAAGAGAAGCACTCACAGACTTGCGCGATATACAACAATATGCACATTAGGTCTCACAACAGCCTAATCAAAACCCCTCGGTGTTCCGTGCTTCGCCTTGATATCAGGGCTACAGATATTTGGCTTTGCTATGGCGCAGGCCTCTTCTACTGCCGGGAGGAGCCAAGCCCCCGGCGTTTCTGTGCTCTCTTTGGCGTGGGGCGGTTTATAACAGGATGAGAGGTGAGCGCGCGCGGAACACAGGCGCGCCCCCATTAAGATGGCACCACGGTACTACCTGTGCCGCCCGAACACACGGATACATTAGCTACTAAGTCTTCAACACTATAAATAAAGAATTCTGAAATTTAATATGAAGTAATAAGTAGCTTCTTATTTCGCAAATAACAAGATAATGTTTATTTGCAGCTCGTTCTACAATCACCTTGTTATAAGGGCCCTTACTTACCTTTAAGTAGCCATTAAACGGCGAAAACCGAATAAAACTTTATGTCTCAGCTTCTTTCTACTGGTCTCTAAAACTTTATGGGTTACAATGTTTAGAGCGCTATGCGTTATAAATTGTAATGTCCTTCTATAAAGATATTACTTATTGTTAACAAAAGTTATTGTTACAATACGAATTAATTACCCACTCAAAGAAAAAAAAAAAATAAGTCTGAGTACTCAATTCCGTTTATTTGTGAATATTAAAGAAAGGTGAGTAGTAGTAATAAAATTGGCCATAATGGCAGGCAAGAAAATAAATTTCTACTACGTTGCCTTTCAGTTCCCGCCAAAAAAACTAAAGAAAGATGAGGTTAAATTCAATGAGTGAGAATCTACTTCTTCTTTTAAATATGACATTTTCACGATTTGTGTATCTAGCCAGTGAAATTAATGAATAATCAGAATTGAAAAGTATCCATAAACAAATAATCAATATTTTACATACATACATACATACATAACTTCACGCCAGTTCCCTTGCGGGGTAGGCACGAATATTTTACAACAATTTTTAATATTATGTTTTGAGGTCCTTTATGGATTAATGAAAGAATTGCTTTATTAATAGTGATTTTGATTACACGTACTTTTATGTGAACTATGAAGGGTAGAGATAAGGATAAATGAGGGTGGCGCCACCTTGGCATCAGGGTGAATTTTAAAGAAAGCGCCAAATGTTATTAGAGTAGTATTATAGTGTTTTAGTTTTATAAAATTAAATATTACAAAATCGCTAAGTGTCTTATTCAAAATTCACGAAATAAAATCACTATTCACGTTTTCATATAACAATTCTTTGAGGTTATATTTAATAAATTGACGTTTTATAACAGTACTGTCACCAAGTACTCTAGTGGCCAAAGATATTATTTTTTTTAACTCCGCATACTTCGATTCATCTACAAGAGCTACATTCATACCATACCGTTTGTATACATAAGCGCCATTGTGGACGGTTTTTGAACTGTTATTTACAGTTTACAGCTGGACACTTATTCAACTTTTCTCCCATATGAGATGATTCTCCTTACCTCTACCTTCCATAATGTGAAAACAGTTTTCCAGGCCCATTTTTACAAGAGAGCTTAGTGATGTTTACGTTTAATAGTGATGTGCATTGTAATACAAATATCGAACTGATTCGATTTCCAACAACTGATAACACTGTACAGAAAAATATCACCATTCAACACAGAAAATTTTCCTTCCAGCCCCCTTAAGTTTCCGCTAAAAACTCCTATGCTAAAATCAGGTTTAGTTATCAAGACAATCTTATACTCGGTCTGACGATGGCGTCATCCAAAAATCAAAGGTTTGTTAAAATTGATTAATAGACAGCTTTTAGTAACTATTGTGTTTATTTTATGTCTCAATTATTTGTTGAAATGTGCCTTTTCGACATACCTACTACACAAACCACTCCCGGCATTTAGCGGCACTTTCGGCCGTCAAATACATATATCATTTGGCTATTTTATTCTCGTTATTTTTTATTCTAAACGCATTTTAATATTTGAATGAATGTTTCGCTTTAGCTAGATATACAAATCAAGTAAAGCTGTGTTTAAAAAACAAGATTTATATATTGACATTTGTAATTGACATATGACATATTGCCAAACAGTAAACAGCTGTTTAATATAAATTGTCAAAACAAAAAAGTATAATAAACTTTTCACCAATTTTGAGTTTTATAGAATATATATAATAGTGTAAGAACCCCTTATTTCGTGAAAAAATAAACTATCACTAAATTTTAGTTATGAGTGAAAATAAATCTTCATTGCGAATTGACTGGTTCGATGGCACACTTATTGAAGACACACGATCAAATATTGAAGGGACCTCCTCGCAATTCGCGGATGAAGACCAACTACAGACACAGGAAGCTCCAAAACCTCAGCACAATGAGAAAAAGCCCATTGGTTTCAAGCGTTTACTTGATTTATCTCTACTAAAGCCACCGATTCTAAACCTTGAAATATCACATAGACCGGGGTTTTGGAACCTTTTGGACGTCGAATTAAAAGGAGACTTCATTGTTTTAATTGTAAAAATACTAGCCAACATATATAAATCTCTCGAGCCTGGTGAAAAATCAAAAATAGTCGGCCTACTGAAATCTCGATTTAAAAACTCAAACTTTTTGGTTAATTTAAAAACGTACATAAGAGAGTTGCCTTCGGTACGAATAGTTGAAAAAAGAATGAATTTTTATCTTTGGGAAGATATACAGTCGTTCTATGTTCATATTTTAAATTTGTGTGAAGGCATTATTGATTTTGGAGGGAACAATGAAGAATTTCTAAAAGAAATTTATGATTTGTTAGAAATCACTCAAGCGAGTGTTATTGGTGTAATGGAAGAACATTCGGAGAGATTTAGTGATGATTTATTTATAAAAATAGAAGAGTTGAAAAATAGGACAATAAATGAAAATTATAGTAAGGTGTGTGTGAACCATTGATTGGTCTTTAATAAATAAGTCACACTTTAGTTTATACTAAATGTTATTTTACTTTTTTTCCATAAATGATGTATCTTAATTATACAGCATAAAAATTACAATCTAATCTAGGAAATAAGACTAATGAGTAATTTAAATCTGGCCTAAAATAACTAAATATAATTTAAACTAAAATGTGTCTAATAACATGTTTCCTATTGTCTTTATTAAGGATAAGACACTTTGTTCACATAGCACTACACTTTATTATTATGACCACAGTCTTTATGGTTGTGGCAAAAATGTCACTAATGACGTCATCATTTTCAATCACACAGCACTCACAATGACCCATGTCAAGAGGTGGGTTGAAGTGGGCATTGACCACAGCATTAATTCTCACTATCAATTGACATTGAAAAAGGCTTGATTTTCAAATCAACCAATGATATTTGTGTATTTTGTCATTTATGACATCAACACTCCATAATCAGTTCCAATAGAATTTATGATTGTAACATCCGCAAGCAAATGAAATGGGAAAAATCACAGTTGTGAATGTGGTTGTTGTTAGTCTCTTGTGGAACATAGCCTATGTTATACATTTATCAATGTATCTAGATATATGTCAATTTCACTAAGTAATTCTCCAATAGTGTCCACTTTAGGTCTTCAGGTGGCTGCTTAAAATTATTTTACTAAGAATAATAACTTAATATTTGGGGTTGTGTTCTATAATTATCTATACCTTTTGTAAAAAAAATTTTCTTTTACAGGAATTTCTAGGAAGCAGTCTGATCTCTTCGACTGATGAATTTAAAGATAAAAATCATTTTAAAAATCTAAATATATTTCCAACAAGAAATGATCTACTTGGATCAAATGATGTTATAATCCAACCTAACATAATAAATGGTGCATATCCTAACATTGAACACTATTTAGATATACAGTTCAAATTGTTAAGGGAAGACTGCTTTGGACCTCTAAGAGAAGGAATATGTAGGTAAAATTATATTTGATACGAAAATAATCTCAGTTTCACATGTCTTCATATACATATTTATTTATGTTGTGATTTCAGCAAAATATATGCAGAATCCATCTAAAAGAAGACATGAAAACATCAGGTAAAACACATAAATTTGAGTACATACTAAAAGTAATATCTACATACAAAACATAGCTTCACGCCAGTTCCCTTGCGGGGTAGGCATGAACAACAGAATGCCATTCAGGCTTGTTCTTACACACCTCACTCGCTTCTTTGACATTCATAGCTCTTGTCTAGCTCTAAAAGTAATATCTGTTATTATTATATCCTTTCCAAGCATTTATTTTGCTTTTGACACCTCGAAGATGGATGAATTAGTAATGTCCTAATCTGTGACCAACTCAATTTGTTATAAAAATTGACTGCATTTATAAATTAGTTTTAATCAATTATTTTTCTTTAAAGTAGAACATTTTTTTTTTCAAATCCATTACTTTCGATTTATTTATGTATAGTGTTGATTAATAGTCTCTGGGTTACATGACTCACAGAAGATTACTATTATGTAACCCACAACAATAAAGTATGACAATTATGTCATTTGTTTCATATGGGCTTTACTGTCAAGAAATATGACAGATGTGCAAATCAAAAGTAAAATAAACACTTGGAAACCGTATACTCAAATCTTGAAAATATACCAAAGATTTTCCTTAACAACTTTTTAATCATGTCAATAGATGGGAAGATATTATTCGCTTCTAAAGCCTTGAAAATTGTGTCATCCCACTCTAATTTTTGAACTGTAATGTAGAAAATTCTGAAGAAAATCAAGATGGTACAGCTTCAAATATAACCATTAATAGTTTAAATTTTATTGCATGAGTTCTACAAATGTGCTGCCACTCCCTTTAGAAAGACTGGAATTTAGCCACTAATGCCGGAACACAACTCAAAGTTGTTATGGCAGTATACTCCAGACCAGGGGTTGTAGCTAACCAGATGGGCATATACCCTGCTATGCGACTGTAGGTTGTTTTGTCGCCTCTTACGACAGGTCGCCCGGCTGCAGGAAATTGTATTCTTTCTCCATTCATGCACTGATAGAAACATTAATAGTTTCTAAGATACAGAGTACCTTAGAGTAAATACTATTTTTATGGTTCCACAACCAAGCCATGTTGCACAAGTGTGGTGAGTATACTGTCATTTCCCATATATGTTAGGAGTCCTGTGCCTAGCAGTGGGACATAATTATATGGACTGTTATAATTTTTATATAGTTCCATAACTAAACAAAGTACACAGTGAACACTTGTTACCTTAAGGAATCGTTTGCTGTGCTTCGACACTTGTCCAATTTATTTGCAGTTTTACTCATATTGAGTTAGAAAGTTTAAGGTTCTTAAAGAAGCCTACAACCTTACTCTAACTCAATATGAATAAGACCGTTAGGGTTTTGTAGTCATATGTCGTCATATTTGTCATATTTACAGACCCTTTCATTGTGTGGGGACCACCATCCACATGCCTGATTTTCTGTATCATAGAACATACTTTGTATAATTCCAGAGTACATCCAAAAGTCCGTTTCATCCGTACATATGTAAGCAATAACAAAGTGGGATATTTAGTAGATATTGCGTGGCAAGATCGTGCTAGCAATGGTTTAGTTGACTGTAAAAGATATGCATACAGCAAGCAACTTATGTTTGGATCACTTTTGCTCTTCACCAATGATAATTTTGATACAATTTTGTGTGCAACTGTATTGGATTCTAATAAAAATTTGTTGCAGGATGGTTATGTAAGTACTTTAATTTCAATGTGATTTCAAAATCACTTCTAAGCAGTGGTGTTTTTGATAGTAAATTCACTTTTTGTTACTACTGTTACTTAGATTTTATTTATCTAGTTGTTTATTATTTGATGTTGAATAATGATTTTTTCAACACACTTGCTCATAAAGTGGCTCTATGGTCACCGCAATTAGGCACAGAATGACACCCATTATCAAACTGTGAGTAAAAAACATTATAACTCACTAGTGAGTTATAGATGTTTTTTTTAAATTTTATTGGTTGAGTTGCTTTGTTCTTAAAAAAGTTTTTATTCAAAAAAAAAAAGATCGTGTTCTATAGAACAAATAAATTAATGTTCCTATTGCTTGCTCATTTCATGCAACTTCTTATTTAAATAGATAATTTTAACTCGTACGTGTTTAATAAATAAAACTTTCACTCACATATAACTTTTTTTATCTACTAAATAAAATGAGTTTTTGTTGTTATTTTATTCACAAGTGTGTTGAAAAACGTCGTATGATACACGTGTGTATTGATGATTATCGTCCTCGGCTCTCTTAAGACCCTCGCCTACGGCTCGAGTCTCAATGGCGCCTCGGCGGTAATCACCAATGTTACACACTAGTACCATAATGTACTATTAAGTCATGGCCATCTCTTGCTCAAACTTCACACACACATTCTTGATACATACATATTTCCTTCTCTTTTTGTATACTAGTATGTATGTATATCTATCTCTGTCCCCCCAATTTCTCTTTGGTTCATGGAAGAGGTCTCCATTTTGTGGTTGGATTCGTTTGTAGTGTTAAAACGACAGACAATTAAGAAATAATGGATTTTTGAATCATTTTGGAGGCTATTTAAGGCAAACTGTCAGACTGACAGTGTTAAGTAGTCATTTATGCTTTGGCATCATATTAGGTCTTTACATATGAAATTGATGTTTTGTAAGGGAGGAACATAAAGTCGATTTTTAAAAAATATAATATATTTATTTAATCAAAGTATGTACCATTGCTATCTATGCACTTCTGCCATCTCATAGGTAGTTCATTGATCCCTTTACTAAAAAAACCATTCGGACGGGAATCAATAAAATCTTTGAAGGCGCTTTGGACTGCCCCATTGGAGTTGAATTTTTTCCCTTGCAAGAAGTTATCCAAATTTCAAAAAAAATTGGTAATCTGTTGGAGCAAGGTCCGGGGAGTACGGTGGATGTCTTAGACGTTCCAATTGAAGCTTCTCTAATTTGGTAGCCGTCTGTTGTGCAGTGTGTGGTCTAACGTTTACCTGAAGCAGCAGTGGCCTAGAGCGATTGACCAGCCTCGGTTGTTTAGCAGCTAGCTTTTCCATCATGGTTTGCAGTTGCTGACAATAGACATCCGCCGTAATCGTCTGGCCAGATTTAAGAAAGCTGTAGTGAACGACACCGGCACTAGTCCACCAAACGCTCACAAGTAATTTTTTTGAGTCAATTTTCGCTTGGGGCAGGATTTGGCTGGTTCGCCAGGGTTCAGCCATTGCGATGAGCGTTTCCGATTATCGTACAGGATCCACTTTTCATCACAGGTAATGATTCGATTTAAAATCCCTTCATTATTGTGCCGGTTGAGTAATGTAACGCAGCAGTCGACGCGCGTTTGTCGGTTTGCTGCACTCAATTCATGAGGTACCCACCTTTCAAGCTTTTTCACCTTCCCAATTTGCTTCAAGTGGATTAAAACAGTTTTATCACTAACACCGCAGCCTGCAGCTATCTCGGACGTGGTTTGCGATGGATCCGCTTCCACAATAGCCTTCAATTCTGCATTATCAACTTTGGTCTCCGGCCGTCCACGGGGCTTGTTCTGCAGGTCGAAATTTCCAGAACGAAAACGTTGGAACCAAAAACGCACTGTGTTTTCTTTTGCGACACCGCCGCCATACACATCATTAATCCTTCGAGCCGTTTCGGCAGCACTGGTGCCACGATGGAACTCGTACTCGTAAATAATGCGATATTTCAAGTTTTCCATTTTGTAAACTGAGTGACGCAAAGAAAAAACCAAAAGAGGAAAAAACAAATGAATTACGGTTTTCAAAACACAAAAGCATAAGTAAATAGCTGTATAAATTTGAAATTGGAATTCCTAACCAAAGAGGAGATATTTGAGATCAAAGTGGCCAGTACGACAAAACGCCAACTTCATATGTTGTACTACTGGCATGCGTATTGTTGCGTGTATAAGTTTGTCTTTCGGTGAGTGTAGACGCTCTTCAACAAGGGTTGCTCTCGATTTCCCTAGGATCCACTCATCAGATCCGGACTTGTGATAATGGGACCACCACAGCAGTATGCTCTTTCAAATAAAAAAAAAAGAAAATCGATCCTCAATTGATAAATAAATAGCTTAACAGACATACAAAAACACATATAGTCAAATTGAAAACTTCCTCCTTTTGGAAATTGATTAAAAAAGCGTAGACAGTTAGTATAATTAGAACATAAAACTAATAATATGACTGCATTAAGAATGTATTGATAGAATTTAACGCTAATCGTTGACGATTGAAGTTGTTTTAAATATAGTCCTTCCCAAATTCTCTGCATTAATATTCTCCTATATAATTGCTTTACAGAAGTATTAAGTAATAATTTTAATAATGTACTATTTCAGAAACAAACAAATCCACCAACATACTTATCAAACGAAACTTTTTATACTATAAAAGACACTAATAATGAAGAGATTGTCTTCCCTGTGCTAGATATTGACCAATGGCCTGTCCCATTTGACTTTGACAACTCCCAAAATGAAGCATATAAATTCGCTTTAACACATGAATTTGCTGTGATACAGGGTCCACCAGGGACTGGCAAAACTTTTTTAGGCATTAAAATAGCTTCAACAATACTTAAAAATCTATCACTAGAAGGTACACCTATGTTGATTATTTGTTATACAAATCATGCGTTAGATCAATTTTTAGAAGGTTTATTAGACACAACTAAAAGTGTAATAAGATTAGGGAGTCAAAGTAAAAGCAAAATTCTAGAACCATACAGTCTTCATAATGCCAGGATGAAAGTTAAATCTAAATATGGTTACTTATATGCTAGTAAGAGAACAGAACTAGAGAAAATATTCAATGAAATGACAGAATTACAAAGTGAGATTGAAAAATGCGAGAAAGAAATTGTTTGCTACAAAATGTTAAAGCCACATCTCAAGATAGGAGATAAATGTTTTGAACTTCTGCCAAGCAAAGAAGATCCTGTATTGACTTGGCTTTTTAGGGATGGAAAAGAATATGAAGAACCAAAAGATTTAGTTAAAGAAGATGATTGGGAAAATGTAGTGGAAGAATCTGATAAAATAGACACATGTTTCTCAGACAAATGGGCCTTAAAAGAAATAGATTCAATGTTAAATAGTATAAAGTATGTTAAGGATGTGACAGATGATCATATGGAGGGACAGAAAATGGTTGATAAGTTTGAGGAGCAAATTATTAAAGTTCGGAAGAGAATTGATTCTTTTAAGGTCTGTGTTTATGTTTTCCTTTTCGAATCATGTCATAATTCAGAACTATATATATCTCTAACATTTCATTTGCCCTTTTTCGTAGGAATTATGATGTTAAGCATATTCAACACTAATTTTCTGGCAGACTGACATACAATTTATAGAAACGACCTTTTATAATTAACCATTGCATTTAAAATAGAAGTTAACACTTATATTGTAGAAATTACTTTGAAATTACAAACAGATATTTCAATTGCAATGTTTTCTTTGAAACATAGTATTCTTCATTCATGGCTTTACCAAAATATCTATCTTTGTTTTCTTCTTCTTGAATTTGAATGTTTTTTAATTCTATTTAATGAATCTTTTCCTATCATGGATTAGTTTGTTTTACGTAACCTTATTATGTGTTGATATAATGCATTTTAATTAAAGTTTTGTTACATTGTATGCCGTTCAATATTTGTATTAGTTTAAGAGCTTAATTCTTCATTTTTCAGAGATACAAGGCACTATTTCACAGTGACGTCAAAAAAAATATAAAACTTCCGAAAGTGGACGATATTTATAGTCTAAACACAGAACAAAAATGGCAAGTTTATTACAGTGCTGTGGACATTATTAAAAATGGATTGACTACAAAAATGAGTTCATTATTGGTATGAATTTTTTTAATTTTAAAATTGAGTACATTTAATTATAGCACCTCTCACTTACCTTAGATATCTAATGATGTTAGTTTTGTTTACTTTACTACCCCATAAGGCGTGCCTTTATTTGGCTCACTCAGTGAAAAATTGTTATAAATTTAAATACATATACTGCAATGATATACACTGACTAGTTGTAAAATACCTTTTATATATAACAACAGTTACAAAAGTTTTTTATACAACAAAATTAATTGTTATTGTAACTAGTGAGTTATAAAGTTTTTTAGTCACAGTTTGATTATGGGTGTCATTCTGTGCCTAATTGCGGTGACCATAGAGCCACTTTATGAGCAAGTGTGTTGAAAAAGTTTTTTAGACAACAAAATTAATTGTTATTTAGCAATGTTTTAAATTCAAAAAGATGAGAGTGAAGTTTCGCTGAGTGAGTTGATTATTTCCTCATTAGTTTTTGTCAATAAAGGTATGTTTTTAGGAAGGGTGTATATGTATGTACTGAACTGTGTGTATGTACAGTTGTGGTATGAAAATGTTCGCCAGTTTTCAAATTGATTCATTTAACGTTCCGCGAGCACATGTTATCTTTTCAAACTAAGTCACAGAACAGACTGTTCAACAGAAAATTATGTTTAACTATTTCACAATAAAGTTTAAAATTACTTAGATCAAAGTTGTTTGATTTTCTGTCTTGTCTAAGAAAATTGTTTAGACCTGTTAAACATTTTTATTGGTTTTAAAAGTTATGTAAAGCATTGTGATTATATCCTCTTTGTTTCTTATTGTTAATATCAGTGTCTGTCATTGTCAATATTGCAATTTCCTTTTTTCACGTTTCTATATTTTATAAACGTAACATTTTTTTAAATGTTGGCAGTATTGTTTCTTCTACTCGTTCATGCAAAAATCGACTTTAAGTTGATGAACATTTTTATTCCGCGACTGTACAACGAATAAAATTAATATACTCCTAAAACGTCGTTGTAAATCGAAAATCAAAACCTTTAAATATAATGTTGACTACATCTAACAGTCCTGAAAATTTAAGAAAATGCCAAATAGTACGCTTTTAAACTGATTTTTATAACATTACCAGGAGCAACACAACAGAGTGAATGAAGAGTTAAACGAAGTATCAACATTGACAGATGGTGAGGTGATGAGGACAGTGCGTGTCGTGGGCGTCACTACAACCACTGCCGCGAGACGACATGATCTCATGAAGAAATTATTATTGCCTATTGGTGATTATTTCTTTTTCATAATTTATGTTTAGTTTATTTTACCGTACCGTAAGTCGTGATAACGTAATGGCTATCGCACGCGTCCTAAACTCAAAGGGCGCGGGTTCGATCCTGGCCGGAACGCATGCGCCACTTTGTCAGTTTTCTGATCTAATGTGCATATTGTTATAATTACCACATGCTAACAACCGTGAAGGAAAATACCGTGATGCAACCTACACATCGAGATAACCGATGTGTCAAACCTGCCAAGCCGCCTTGGACAAGCGTGGCGGGTATACTGTCCGTTTCCTCTATAATGGGAGGCCCGAGCCCAGCAGTGGGACATTTATGTGTTGTTATTATTATCTTAATATATATAAATTACGTGTCACGTTGTTTGTCCGCGATGGACTCCTAAACTACTTGACCGAATTTGATCAAATTTGCACACCGTGTGCAGTTTGATCCAACTTGAAAGATAGGATAGCTTACATTTGGACCCGGTAGATGGCGCTAGAATCGGGTTCTAAATTTTATTTCTTCAGGGCAGAACAACGTCTGCCGGGACAGCTAGTTATTATATATTTTTATTTATTTTACCGTAAGCCTTTATTTAAACGCGCCCTAGGATTGTCAATATCGGACTCATTCTCGCACAGTCCAGTTGGATATTGATTAATAGTATTAAGTATTATTGCCTGCTTAGACTTATACTTGTATTCAGGCCTTTTTTGTCACTTCTTTTTTGAAGACACGCTAATTCTCAAATGTTGTAAGTCCATAATTTTTTGTACCCTCCCATTTTCAATTTTCTAATTAGCACTCATTAGGCTTATATCACGATTTTGCAAATCTAAGCTCACTTAGAAGAGCAGCGCACATTTCGTACGAGGCGACGCGGTGTTTGTTCAGGAAAGATAGATTACATTTTGTATTTGGATAGTTTTGACCTATTAAAAATATCCAAAATATTTTGTAAAAATTACCAAAATTGTTTCTTTTCTTTTTTTAAATTATTTCATTGTTCGATATTTTCGAAATTTCCTTTAAGGGCACTGCGTACCCTCACGTGCCCCGACAAGAAAAAGCCCCGCTTGTATTTATTTATAATCAAGTAAAAGTAATTACTTAAGCTGAAACTTTTGTTTTATTGTGAAGTATTTACTTGAAATTAGAGCTGTAAAAAGATAGAATTCTTAGCCAAGTAATAGGCACTGTTTTGTTTACTGAAGCAATGAGAATTTGCTAGACTATTTTGTTGATTTGTCACTATTGTGTCATTTGTCAAATTATCTGCCATAAAAATGGAAAGCATCGAAGAAGTTTTTAATATTTTAGTCGATCTCGATAATCTATTGCCGGAAATTGAAGCTAATGAACCTAGAAGTCCTAAGGTTTACTTTCTAGATATAAGTCCAATTTATGATTATTCGGAAGTTTCCTTTAAAAAGAGATTTCGCTTTTCCAAAAGTGTTGTATGAAAGCTTAAGCAAGCAAAACTTTAGGTGTAAGGCTAAATATACCGTGGATAAAGAATAAAAGCAATGACAGTCGCCTACTAAGACTGAACGGCTGATTTTAAATCTTACATTGTTACTTTTGATAACAGGTTTTTACAAGTCGTTCTTCCCTCTCTTTTTACAAGCTTTTATTTAACTTGCAATGGATGTACCTATGTATGTATGTATGTAAAATCGGGTGGAATCTTGCAAGTTAAATTTGACCAACTTCCCGGTTTCCCATTGAGCTGAAATTTTGCACGTATATGTATATCGCGTGACAATATACTAATATGGTACCAGGGAGCTAATCTAATGGTGGAGTCGGAAGGTGGCCATAGGAACTCCTATACTAAACAAGATAGACCCGTCGTGTTTGGGCTCGTTTTACTTGTCTTGGCTAGCACTCTGCGGCTACATGATATCCAGGATCTCAAAAGCTTGTATTTAAAAACCTTTTTAAAAAAGCTGAGTGATATTATTAAAAAATATCACTAAAGTCAGGCATACATTCTATGGTCCACCGGACAGGTCTACCAGTCTACTAGCGACTGCGCAGGTTACACTCATAATTTTTATATCAGTTTCTCAGGCACAGACTAAGTAAACTTTCTTTAGAGTATTACAAGAAGTGTTTCGCAGTTTTTTATAATATATTTCAGTAATTGTCGAGGAAGCAGCCGAAGTATTAGAAGCGCATATCGTAGCTTCACTAACTAACCACTGTCAACACCTTGTTCTTATAGGTAAGTTTGTTTTTACTTCTTGATTTTTGATGCTATTCACGTCTACATAATCTTCCACAGTTTGTTTTATATGTGGGAAATCCTTGATGGAATCATTATCTTTATTATGATTCTTAAGGTCGGCTCGTTCGGTGTGATACCACGCTCTCACTGAATATCCGCGTGAGACTGTTACCATTGAGCCAATCGTGTTTCGTGCAATGAGCGACAGTTCGGATGACCCGAGTTGTGTTCCGGCATTAGTATCCAGGTTCCAGTCTCCCTTTAGATAGCGGCAGGACATTGGTAGCTCCTTTGGCGTTATAGCTGTCCATAGGCGACGGTAATCGCTACTCATCAGGTGGGCCGTCTGTCTGTTGAACTCGTGCAATAAAAAAAAAATAAAAAACAGACCTAGACCGAGTAAGTTTTTATTATTATTTTTCGCAATTTAATTGAAATTTTAAAGACGGACAAACGGACAGATTCGGATTCGACGCGTCGAAATACATGTAGGTGGGTCTGGTTAGTTCAGTGGAGACAACAGGCCGTTGTCCGCATCTAAAGCCGCTGAGTAGGGGCGCGTCGGTGTCCCACGCGGGTCCCTCTCAACCTGAGACAGGAGAGGCCTGCTTGGTGGGGTGCGGTTGCAGAATAATCCATTATCCGTGCAGGAACGGAGAAAGAATACAATTTCCTGCATCCGGACGGTCTGTCGTAAGAGGCGACAAAACAACTCACAGCCAGGTAGTAGGGCATTTGCCCGACTGGATGGCTACCAGCCCTGGTCTAGAGTATACCGCCATAACAACCTTGAGTTGTGTTCCGGCATTAGTGAGCAGGTTCTAGTCTCCCTTAAGAGAGCAGCAGCGCATTTGTAGCACCTTTGGTGTTGCAAATGCTCATAGGCGGTGGTAACCGCTTTCCATCAAGTGGGCCGTCTGCCTGTCGGCTGTACTTCTGCAATAAAAAAAACTAAAAAAACTCAGCTTAGGTTAAGAGTAAAAAGAAAAAGACGGTGTTCGTCTCGAGACGCCCGACAGAAGTGATAACTTAAACTAATCTAAGTTGAACTATTTAATATTGAAATTGTTCAATTTGAGAATAGCTTAGGTTATTACTTAAATTTTATGTATATAGCGCGTAGGTTAGAGTGAGAGCGGAGAAGCTTGCGTGCCGCTGCCTTATGCGTGAAAGAAAGGAAAGCCAAACAGACTGCCGCCGTAAGTTACGTAACGAAGCGGTTTACCTTCCCATAAGAAGTTATCACTTCAAAAAAATAAAAAAAATAAGGATAACTAAATTTAGACATACATTTATATAAATACATAACCACAAGCATACATTTGTAGCTTAAATGAAGATATAAAAAAAAATAGTAACGATATAAAGTATTAGATTGAAACATATTGTGCAATATTCGGCGAAACTTAGGTAGTGAATTGGCAAATGTATCTAAAGTGGAGCTATATTTGTTGTATAGTTTAATCATTCGTGGAATGGGTGAAGTGCTGCCTAAGACTGTCTTGCACAAAGGTGGACTAAAGGTAGTAGAGCGGGGATAGTTAGCAGGCACACTGAAGACGGCCTCTGTGGTTGAGCGGGCTAAGCCTTTGCCGGCCTACCTCACTTCAACGCAGAGACTCCGGGTTCGATTCCTGGTATAGTAAATTTCGGAAACGTATTTTCTCCGTTATTTACTATGGTCTGGGTGTCTGGGATCGGCCCCAGAGTAGTCCGTTGTATATTACCCATAACACAAGCGTAACTTGCTTAATTTGGGGATATACAATGTGTGTGTTTGTCTGCCGATTATTATTATTATTATTATTAAGTTGACTCTACTTAGTAGTTGAGGGCAATCTATGTATCGACCACTTTTTCCTTTTTATATGCCGGTGTTATGTTACTATACTATTTACAGGGGATCACAAACAATTACGTCCGACGGCAGCTCATTATAAACTGGCTAAGGATTATAATCTAGAAATATCCTTGTTCGAACGCATGGTGCGTAACAACGTCCACTCCCGCGCGCTCACAATCCAAAGGCGTATGAGACCGAAATTCGTGAATTTGCTAGTTCCTGTAATATATGAGAAGTTGGAAAGTCATACGAGTGTTGATAGTTATGAAAGTGTCAGAGGAATGGCTGACGATCTATGGTTTTGTACGCACAATGTGTACGAAGATAACGATGTGAGTATACTATTAAATAAAATTAGTGTTTATCTGTGATTTTAAAGTAAACGCCGTAATTCGAGCTAAAACTGCTATATTTTGTGCTCTCATAGTCTCTCTTAGTCAAATATTTAAAGTCTTAGTAAGGTTTGTTTACAATTTAATATATCATTTTTTTGTTCTACATAATATGTTTTTTTATTGAGTTTTTTATTATCATCAGCCTACTCGTAGATTTTACTTTTATTATATATTGTTACAACCTAGGCGCTGACAAAGACCAATTCCACGTACAGGTCTGTAGAAGCACATTTTATTACCTGCCAGCATTTGAACGAATCGTAATCCTTTTATGATCGTCTTCTTTTGTTTACTTATTGTGGAGCACAGACTATTGTCATTAGGCAGGTGTTACGGATTATGAGTACAAGCTGATTCTCGGAAATTATGTCGACGCTTGCCATATTTGTATTTGTGAGGTATAAAACCAGGGCCCGATGGAGAGAGGGGGCAGTCGAACGAGAACCACGATCAAAGCGAGACGTGTGTACAATCGGTAAACTATTAGTATTACGACCTTCTGCATTACGTTTGGATTTGTTGTGTTCGGTTATATTTGTACCTGTGTTAAACTTATTTGTATAGTTCTAATAAACTCTATAATAATTCCAACGGCATTTTAATTCGAGTCTCGCAACTCGTAACAATATTATGTATATTTATTTATAATTTTATACTTAACTACAACTACCTCCATTTTTAAATATTTTAGCTAAAAACTTAAATAAAACCCAGCCTCCTTACTCAAAGAGTTGCTTAGAATAATATTTATTCCTCTACTATGCAATGATGACTGTGGCAAGAATGTCCTTCTAATTGGTTGAGTTTGGCCACATTCCAGAACAATATTCACAAGATCTATTGTATTACACTACTCACAAAGAGGGATAGATCTTTGCCCTATCATGTGGTAAAACTTGTTAACTGGAATGTGGCCAGACCTCATCCTAAAAGCTGCAACCATAATTTCTTGGCAAAGTATGTGGTCCTCAAACCATAAATTTTTTGGTACCTTGTTTTGCAAAGAGATGGCTCACATTACCTCTGTGAACACTTGCTCTTGCACACACAGGGGTGAGAGAAAAATAAACTAAGTTCTCAAAATAAACCATAGCTAATGTTTCATAAAATTTCCATTAAATTCCTTTACTCTTTTTCGCAAATATTGAAGGTAGAAGACACCTTCAACATTTGAGATGATATTTAAAAGAAAAAAGAGATTTTGTAAAATACTAGGGCTTATTTCGAGAGCAAGCATTCACATGTTACAATGCATTAAAATTCTATATAGACGCTGTTGGTCCCCGGAAAATTCTGACTATCCCAACAATTAAACTATCCCATTTTCTGGGATAAAACTTATTCCATGGCCATTCTCGACGTTGGCACTACATATATAACAAATTTTAGCGAAATCGGTACCTTGGCTTTTCAGTGAAAGCGTAACAAACAGGCAGAGTTACTTTCGCATTTATGATATTCAAGCATGATTTTGAATTCTTCCCAGGGTTCTGATGACAGTTGGAGTCATAAAAACACATTCGAAGCGAAGTGGTGTGTTGCGTTAGCGAATTACTTGCGACAGATGAACTATACATCAGACGAAGTGACTATACTTTCAACGTACAATGGACAAGTGACACTATTAAGAGAGGTATCAATTATTTTTTCATTTATCATATTCTGAAAGTACGCTTGGAGTTACCTGATTACAGGGATGAAAACAGTGCTTTTCGTCCTTGGGAAATGATTTTCCCTGCTGTCAAAAAATTTAAAAACTATGCGAAACATAGATAATCGTAACTTTTTGTACAGCCACTTTTAAATCGCGGCATAAATTTTAATTAAAAATATAAATAACTTTTCACTAAATTATTGTTTAATTTACATAAAGGGCTAAATGTTTACTATCATCAGTGAAAAAAAATAGTGTCTGATAGAATACCACAGAAAAAAAAATATTGATGTTTCATATTTAATGTATTAAACGAGTGCATCAGATTTACATATGGAGTTAACTAGAGAAGTAGTTGTTTGCTGAACTAGTCAGCTGTTATTTATTCCCTCATATTTGAATGAATGGAAAGGAATGCTCCGGTGGTTCGGGCATGTGGAAAGAATGCATGATGAAAGAATGACTAAACAGATATACAATGCAAAACTGGATGGATGCAGAAGTCGTGGAAGGCCACGACACACCTTCCATGATCAAATTGATCGTGTACTAGCAGAAGGTGATGTCAGGAGCCTTAAGAACAGACGAGTGTGCATGACAAGAGTTATGAATGTCAAAGAGGCAAGTGAGGTGTGTAAGAATAAGCCTAAATGGCACTCTGTTGTTCGTGCCTACCCCGCAAGGGAGCTGGCGTGAAGTTATGTATGTATGTATGTATGTATATTTGAATAGAAAAGCAGTGTTAACCTCGGCTGAAAGGCCTATTTAGGCACTCGAACTTAGCGGTCACTATATTTAGTGACCGCTAAGTTCGATAGATCACTGTCATCTCTCGTGTAACATACTACTATAATACCGGTATAACGTTAGTGTTAGTGATTGTAGCACATAGATATAGCCAAGGATTTAATCTGTTATTTGAGATACGATATTGTTAATGACGTAAAACATTGACAGATAACTCATGTATGCACTAGTGTAGGTAATCATTAACGGCGTTATTTTATCAAGCTATAATCGAAACGCATTAGGCCGCAGTCACTAACACTAATGCAGATGGAGCAGGAGCATTACAGGAAGTCGTTATTTTTTCATGTCAAACGTTTCTAACATAAGTATGTTAAAAGTAAAAATAAAATACTATAATAATATTTTAGGAATTTTACCTCAAGATAGATTAAATATCGAGTGTAAACTCGGTATGTAAATATTTTTTATTAAAAAAAAATGTAATTTGAAGAGTTTAAGGTACTTTAAATCACATTACTTTTTATTGTGTTATTTCTTTCTACCTATATACCTAAATAAATGTAATCTAAATCTACACATTGCTCCTATTCGTTTTATATGGTTTATAATTTCTCTGTAGCAAATCAAGAATATTACCTCATTTACATAATTTATATTAATACGAGAAGTAAAAACTTTGAACCCCTTTTTACGAAAATTGCGCGGACGGAGGAATATGAAATTTCGTACACTTATAGTTTATATAGAGGAGCACAGAATGCTAATATTTCTTTTTAATTATGCATAAAAATACATTAAATAAATAATAAAAACATTACAACACACACTACCATGTATTTGACACACACACGCATATATACTCGTTTGTTTATTGTTAAAGTCAAACTAACAATGTAGCCTTGGCCAAATCTGTGATTATAAAAGTAGTCTTTGACAACAGAACCTTAATAATGTTCAATCTTACAATTTAAATTAATTATGGTCGAATTTCGACCACTGGGCGACCACTAGTTTACATAAATGTATGTATTATTTATTCAAACATAAAACAGCTCTTGGTTTCAACTCACCTATTCCTCGTGTACGAGTGTGCAGGTTATTTAATTATATAAACAGTTTAGATTTAGACATACATTAATAAATAAAACTTAATTCAAGCGTTTTACCCTGATTTTATAGTAGACTAGGATATTCCCGCGACTTCCTCCAAGCTTGACTTGAAATTCCCCCGGGATTTCCGGGACACAAAATACCGCAGCATTTAAAAAATAATGTAAGCATACGTTTTAGTGAAAACTGTGTCGGAATAAGCTAATTTTTATGCACCCGAACATTTACAAACCGCTCCCGAGAAAAATCCCACCGGATTTCCGGTATAAAAAGTAGCGCAAAATTTAAGTCTAAGAATTAGCTGTCGATTAGCGAAACCCGCATCGAAATCAGCCCAATAGTCTTAACGTGAATCCCGAACTACTAAAAAAAATTGCTTCGTGTTCTTCATCGTTATGTAGCCTATTGCAGTTTTTTTTCTTTCAAATAGCTTCAATGTACGGACACGGCATGTTTAGAATTTTATAATATTATAGATTTCTTTATATCAAGCAAGATATGTTTGCTTATAAGAGATTGTATATATAGTATGAGACGATTACCATATGTATTTAATTTAAGCATTCCAATGTATCAGTAAGTTGTTGGCAAGTTTAATATTATAAAAAAAAAATTGTAGTTGAGCAAGAAATATAACCTACTACGTGATGTAAAAATAACAGCAGTGGACAATTTCCAAGGCGAAGAGAGCAGGATAGTGATATTATCATTAGTCAGGAGTAACAGAGATGGCAATATTGGATTTTTAACCGCTGCTAATAGAATATGTGTCGCTTTGTCAAGAGCTAAAGAAGGTACTTATATATATACTTAGTATTATATATGCGTAAGTTTGGATGGATGTTTGTTACTCAATCACACCAGAACGGCTAAACACATCTGGATGCAATTTGGCGCAGACATAGATTTAGCACATACGTTACTTTTTATCCCGCGACAGTGTGTGGTTCCCGTGGGATAACGGATAACTTTGTCTATAAAATTTAGAAATATCGTGACCGAAGCCGCAGGCAAAAGCTAGTATTTTATATACAGTAAAGTAACATTCTTGGCAGTCCCTCCACCAGTGATTGGCACCCTGTGAATTCATTCAAAATATTAAAGAAATCTTATTAGTTTTTGTCGCCATACAATGATATTCAGTTCCCGAAAAAAACAAACTCCACCTGCAGCTCTGAAACAAAGCACACTTATTACCCGTCGGCATTTGAACTAATGACATTGAAATTATTTTATGATCGTCTTCTTTTGTTTACTTATTGGCATACGGCCTATTGTTGTATTGTAATCATTAGCCTGGTGTTACTGATTGTAAAGTAAAAGCTGATTCTAGGAAATTCGCTCCACTGCCGGGCGGACATATTGCATTTGTGCAGTATAAAACAATGACCTGATGGAGGGGGGTGGAAGTCGAGCGAGAACCACGAGCGAAGCGAGACCTGTGTACTACAACCGGGAATCTAAAAGTGACGGACTTTGCGTGTTTTATTGAATTACGACCTCCTTCATTACGTTTGTACTTGTTGTGTTCGGTTATATTTGTATCTGTGTTATACGTGTTTGTATAGTTCTAATAACTCTATAGTAATTCTAACGGCATTTAATTCGAGTCTCGCGACTCGTAACAATGTTGTTTTCATTATAGTATGGCTAAATTAAAATAATTATTTTTTTAATTTAGATTTCTCAATGTTCTGAATAAATTAATAGGGTGCCAACAATGGTATGGTTTACCCTACTATAGATTATTGTATTTCAGGTTTCTATATATTTGGAAACATGAATGTTTTAACGTCAGCAAGTTCCATATGGAGGTTCATAAATGACAGATTGGTGGAAATGAATGCTATTGGGCGACACATAAGAACATTTTGTCAAAAACATCCTGAGAATATTGTGAACGTAAGTATAGTGTTTATTAATCTCTTGATAAAAATCTATTTCTTAATCAGTTTTTTGTTATCAAGGCTTGGAACCGGTTTAAAATTAACAGATTTTAATTGGTCATAACCGGTTTTAGTTAACTACTTCGTACGGAGTGTAAGCTTTAAAAAGAGTTTTGTCTAAATTTGCATTAACCGGGTTATTCCTCGAAAATTACTTTCTCTCTAAAACAACTGTTTCTAATATAATGTAATTGTGCGATTAAAAACTGGCTTTATTCCTCACTGATAACTTGACGCGTAGGGTTACCAACAATAAAACACATTAACACCTAAAGCGAGAGTCAAAAATGTTGGGGACTAAGAAGACGAGATTAATAAATACGACAGGTTTGTGTTGTTACAAGATATATTTCCAAGTGTAACGTCATTGGTGGCACAAATAACTTAAAAAGACAGCCACGCATTCCAAAATATTAAATCTATATATCAATACGTGAAGCAAAAATTTTGTATCCCTTTTTACGAAAATTGCGCGGACGGAGGAGTATGAAATTTCGCACACTTATAGTTTATTATATAGAGAAGAAGCGACGAATGCTAATATTGTTTTTAAATTATACATATAAAAATAAATGAAATCAATAAAAGAAACATTACACACACTACCATGTATTTGACACACGCACGCATATATACTCTTTTGTTTATTTTCCAAGTCAAATTAACAGTGTAGCCTTGGCGAAATCTGTGATTATAGAAGTCTTTGACATTAATTATTATGGTCGAATTGCGACCACGGGCAACCACTAGTTTAAAGTTAATATATAAAATTTGTATGTTCATCAAGTAACACCTTGTTCACGACGCCAAGCAAAGTAGCAAGATTACTGTATCAAATTGAACGCGCGATTCAAATATAATGACAGTTCAGACCGTTACTGGGATTCCCCGTCTTGCAAAAAATCTCTGTGCAGATTTAATACACGTATTTAGCTTATCTCAGTTTTTTTCATTAAAATATTTCCCGAAAAGTATCTCACGTAATAAAACTACATTTTAACGGTTTTATACGCGGTAATTTATTTGATTTTTATTATTAAGACGTTTCGGCCACTTTTCAGCAACCGTGATCACGGAAGACAAAGATATCAGGTGTCAATGAGTATTGTAAAAGTTTTATTTAGCCTACCGCTAGCTTGTTAATTTTAATTATTTAGTTTTAATTTTGTTTATGGTTATTATTTACTCAATGGGAGCCTAATCTAATTTACCACCGCTTCGCAACATGTTGTGGCTTCAAGAGAAGAAGCAGAAACTCTTCAGCAAACATGTCTAGCTCTAATAATTTTATATAATATTAAAATGGGTGGGAGGAAAAATAAAAATAAATTATCAATCAAGTTGGCTTGTGTTCCGGTGCACGCAGACAGAGCTCACAGTGTCTTGAGCTCTGATATACTAGTCGCGAAAACTTAAAAAAATATACATACATACATAACTTGACGCCAGTTCCCTTACGGGATAGGCACGAACAACAGAGCGCCATTTAGGCTTATTCTTACACACATCACTTGCTTCTTTGACATTCATAGCGACCGCGTTTACTTACTCTACTTTCATGCTCTCTCTTCCATACACAACTCTCGCTTCCATACGTGAGCGTAGGTACGAGCACCGCGTTGTGTATGGCAAGCTGGGCCTTCTGGCTGAGGTTCTTCGCGCCTAGAAGTTTACCTAACGCTCCATTCACACTATTCCCCAAATTCACTCTTCTTTCTATATCAGCGGTGTACCTTCCATCCCTGCTAAAAGCATTAAAAAAATATTATAATTAAATAAAAAATTCACGTTTTGTAATAATCTCCTATTATAACATATCTTATAACATGATATTAAGTGATGTTAATTTTTAGAATTTGGCAACCCTGCGCATCAAGTTATCGTGAACAGGGTATTATAGCACATGGTTGCGCTTTAAAGGTGTGCGGCGAAAACTGTTCGAAACCGGTTTATTCAATTAAACCTATTTAACGAACTTTTGCGATAATGTTTAAACTGTGGCCGAATGCCTGTTATTTATAGAGTTAAAAAATAACGCCGTTAACGAATAACATTAGTGTATAATACATACGTCATCTGTCAATATCCGTGATACGGCCTATATCTGTAACATTATCGCAGATGAAGCCTCGACTCTACCAAAAACCGATTGATTCAGGTTAAAGTTAGAAATGTCGAAAAGTTCCTATGTACAGTCGTGGCATGAAAATGTTCGCCAGATTTTAAATTGATTCATATAACGTTCCGCGAGCATATGTTATCTTTTCAAACTAAGTCACAGAACATACTATTCCACAGAAAATTATGTTTAACTATTTGATAATAATAAAAGTTGTTTGATTTTCTACCTTGCCTAAGAGGATTGTTTAGACGTGTAAAACCGCTTTATAGGTTTTAACATTTATGTTAAGCGTAGTGATTATATTCTCTTTGTTTGTTATTGTTAATCTCAGCCTCTGTCATTGTAAACATTGCAATTTCCTTTTTTCACGTTTCTATGTTTTAGAAACGTAACATTTATTAAAATGTTGGCAGTATTGTTTCTTGAACATGTGCAAGCAAAAGTCGACTTTAAGGTGACAAACACTTCATTCCGCGACTGTACTTAGACTGTTACTGATTTCCGAGCCCTAGTTTTGATATTGTGAGTAGAACAGTATTGTATTATAACAGGCACTGTTAATTAAACTTGGGCCGATTTTCCAATCGCCAGGTAAAAGTTATTCATAGAATAAGTATATAACATGGAAAAAATAAAAATGTCAGTTGCATGAATCGAGCAGTTGATTGGTTTCATTTTTAAACTTACTCTGGTTATAATTTATTCGATTGATAACTTTTATCCGGTGATGAAAAAACGGCCCTTAATCTAATGAAACATAAAGAACTTCTGTAACTTACAGTACCTATAGTTCACCGAAACTAGAAGGAGAGCACTTGAATATCGCCAAATTAATAATAATTGTGTTTATTTCTAGATGAAATCTTGCGAAGATTTTGACGACATTTCATCTGGATCTTGTTTTAGAATATGTTTGCAGAAATAGTAAAGCGAACATTATATTATAACATATGATTTGATATGATGTATGTACTGGAAGACCACGGGCCATGAAAATGCCCCGAACTTTTGGAGGAGATTGACAAATTGAATGTAAATGCCCAATTTTGCTATTTCAATGTCTTGGCATATATTCAAAGTACGATTCCATTGCGATAATGTTAAAAAATCGTATTCTCCTAAATCCATACTATTTTCTCGATTTCGTCGCGGCAGATGAATAGTAGAAAAATAATAGTATTACCATTAGCAGAAATGGCGTCAGCCGAAATGAATATTGAAAAACTACCAAAAATTTTAAACATTTTTTCGCGAGTTTTCTTTTATAAACATATATAAAGAAAGTGGCGCATTGGAATTAATAGAATACCGAAATCAGGCAAACCTATCTAACCTATAGATACGGATTTTGACGACATAGTATTAATAAAATTGGTCCCCTGTTTACACTATATAAAAATGCACCCAAAGACAAGCTCCGGTCAGTGTAGGACTATTGGAGGAAATGAGAACAAAATGTACCGGGCTATTGGGATGAATAGCTAGTGGAACCAGGGATCTAGGGGTATGGGGACATGACTTCTGCCCGTCGCAATGTTCAGGGAATATGGAAAAATTTGCAGACGGTGAGTGACCACTGTCTTTATGGGCCCCAAAAAAATGCCGTACAAGATTGGCGAGAGGCAACATGAGTGTGCGGCTAAGCATATATTATTATTTTTATATGAAATGAATTGTTTAATAAATGTTGGAAATATTGACTTTTAATCATTTTTAATTTTACACCTGTAATAGTAGTAGTTTTAACAGCCCATAAACGTCCCACTGCTGGGCCCGGACCTCCAAGTCCAAGGCGGCTTGGCAGGTTTGACACATCGGTTATCTCGATGTGCAGGTTGCGTCACGATTTTTTCCTTCACCGTTGTTAGCACGTGGTAATTGTAACAATATGCACATTAGGTCAGAAAACTGCCTAAGTGGTGCAGGCGTTCCGGCCAGGATTCGAACCCACGCCCTTTTAGTTTAGAACACGTGCTCTAGCCATTACGCTACCACGTCTCCTTGCACGCCAGGTGGTAGGGCATTTGCCCGACTGGATGGCTAACACCCTTGGTCTAAAGCATGTCGCCATAAAAACCTTGAGTTGTGTTCCGGCATTAGTGACCAGGTTCCAGTCTCCCTTAAGAGAGCGCATTTGTAGCACTTTCGGTGTTGCAAATGTCCATAGGCGACGGTAACCGCTTTCCATCAAGAGGGTCGTCTGCCTGTCTGCTGAACTCCTGCAATAAAAAAAAACCTATAAGCATGAAAAAGAAATTGGAATAGAACATTCTTTATTGCACAGAATACATTAGTAAAAACTATATTTTAAATTGTGTCGGGGGGACTTATCACTTTATTGCCTGAGTTCTGCAGCAGACAGATAGATGGCCCGCCTATTGAAAAGCGATTACCATCGCCTATGAACGTTTGAAACGCCAAAGGTGCTACCAATGTGCTGCCGCTTTCTAGACGGGGACTGGAACCTGACCACTAATGCCGGAACACAACTCAGGCCTATTATGGCCGCATACTCTAGACCAGTGATAGCCATCCAGTTGGGCAAATATGTGATCGATGTGAGTTGTTTTGATGCCTCTTACAACAGGCCGCCTGGTTGCAGGAATTAGTATTTTCGATTTCTCCCAAAAAACCTAGAAATAGATTTTACTTAAAGAATGGGTCGAAATCTAGTGCGTAACAGCTCTTAATAATAATAATAGAATGACATTAATGGCCGGTTCATGTATCTTACTTTTCATTCACTTACCATCGGTTGAATTTTAACATTACTTGTACGGAGCTTATGACAAATTTTAACCGACAGTAAGGCAAAGGAATGGACGGTAAGATATAGATAGGAACAGGCCATTAAGGAATAGAATATATTAAGTAATTATTCATACGAAAGTGAATTTTAACACTAAATACGATTTATAGTTCTCCTCTATAGAATTTCATTTTATGTTTACCATTTTGTTAATAAATACAGACTACTTCAGCGATACTCAACCCGCGGGCCGCCTATGGCCCGCCTAGCTTTTGTAAGTAGCCCGTCTGATATACTAATAGTTAGTTGTACAATGACATTTGTAACGCCTCTAGTGTTGCAAAAATCCATAGATGACGGTAACCACTTTCCATCAAGTGGGCCGCAAACCTCTGCTAAATTCTAACAATAAAAAACACCGAAATAAATTAATGTTGTGGCGCGCAGCACCAGTGATAGATTTACACTAGGGGCTAGTGGCCAGGGCGGCGAAATTTTCGAAGGCGGTAAAATTTGGAGTCTCAACAGAAAAAAAACAACTTTCTGCTATAAAAATCAATGATTTTCAAAAATTGGAAAGTTATTGGTTTCATGCCAAATCTTAAAAACCGACTTCTCATTGGATATTTACGTTTTGAATTTAGTTACAGTGCATAGATAATAGGGCGGTATGTTTCATGGTGCCCCAGGGCGGAACTTAAGGTAAACCCGGCCCTGCGCAGCTACTTATCTAAAACCGTCTATGTGGCCCTTATAAGAAAAGGGTTGAGTATTACTAGACTACTTGAATGAATTAAGTACCATACATGTATATATTTTTCTCAGGAATTGATACTAGGTAAGGCCGCTTTTTATTTAATCTATATTTCTTAAATATAGATTAAATAAAAAGCGGTCTTACTTTTTAAAAAAAATATGTTTTTTGACTATAACATTCGTATATACGTGAATATTTCAGTCAAGAAGTGAGCTTTCTCTTACGAGAATTGGCAACACCGAAGCCGCGTCCGTGTCGACCATGTATATTATCAGTCACGGCTGTCAGTCGAGGGCCGTAAGCTGTAAGGGTAAATGTGTTCTATGGCCGCGGCTTACGGAGTTATACGATAGTTTGGTTTAGCGGCGAGTAACCAACCGAAATTCCAAATACTTTGAAACATGGTAGTTCCTTAAGCCCTAGTAGCATTGAAGAATTAATAGCGACGGCTGACGGCTATGCTGTAAAGTTGTTGGTTTTCGGTTTTATTCGACAACCATTAGCCAGTTAGCGAAGTGTTTGACAATTTGGAAATCTGTTATTCATAACAAAATTACACGTCAATTTCGATAACATAATTATGATCTCAATTAACATAATAGGTTGGGGAAAAAGTCTTTTCGCATATAGTATGTATGAACTTGTAATAAGATCTCTTTGGCTATACCATTTGTATCTGGCTGGTGGTATTATTAAAAAGTTTTAATTTTAGAGAAGACAATTCCAAATTCAAATTAGGAAAATGTGTGATTTTCATTTGTTTTTCTTATTGTTAAAATGAGTGAATCTAATGAAGAAATTCGATACATTTTAAAATTTTACTACAAAAAAGGTAAAAATGCAACACAAGCCGCGAAAAAAATTTGTGATGTTTATGGACCTAATGCAGTATCTGAGAGTAGCGCAAATTTTGATATCAAAGATGCACGTCGCTCTTGTCGCTTTATTACGGACAAAATTGATGCCATTTTTGAAAAAGTGGAGCAAGATCGGCATATTAGTAGTAGCTGGAGAACTGGGTACTGACCACAAAACAGTTTTGGCGCATTTAAAAAAAGCTGGGTACACAAAAAAGCTCGATGTTTGGGTGCCTCATTAGCTCACTGAAAGAAACCTAATGAACCGTGTACTCATTTGTGATTCTTTATTACGGCGTAATGAAACCGAACCATTTTTTAAGAAGCTGATAACTGGTGATGAAAAGTGGATCACGTACGACAAGAACGTGCAAAAATAATCGTGGTCAAATGCCGGTCAGGCTTCACAGACTGTGGCGAAACCCGGGTTAACTCGCAACAAGCTGATGCTGTGTATATGGTGGGATTGGAAGGGCATTATTCATTATGAGCTGTTACCGCCAGGCAGGACCATCGATTCTGAACTGTACTGCAAACAACTGATGAGATTAAAGCAAAAAGTTGAGAGAAAGCGGCCGGAATTAATTAACAGAAGGGGTGTGGTTTTTCACCATGATACCGCTAGACCTCACACATCTTTAGCCACTCAGCAAATATTACGAGAGTTTGGCTGGGAGGTGTTAATGCATCCGCCGTATAGTCCTGACCTTCCACCTTCAGATTTTCACCGGTTTCGGTCTTTGCGGAATTCCTTAGGCAGTATCAGGTTAACATCACGAGAGGACTGCCAAAACCACTTGTCGCAGTTTTTTGATCAGAAGCCCCAAAATTTTTATAGCAATGGGATCACGTCCCTACCTACAAGATGGCAAAACGTTATCCAACAAAATGGCACCTACATACTTTAGTCAAATTTAAATAAACTTTATAAAAAAACCTTTTGAATTTTTATATAAAATGCGAAGAAACTTTTTCCCCAACCTTATATATATATATATATATATATATATATATATATATACATACACACATAACTTCACGCCAGTTCCCTTGCGGGGTAGGCACGAACAACAGAGCGCCATTTAGTCTTATTCTTACACACCTCACTTGCTTCTTTGACATTCATTCATACACACACACATATATATATATATATATATATATATATATATATATATATATATATATATATATATATATATGTGTGTGTGTGTGTGTATGTATAACCCAGTAATAGCGGCTATTTTCTGAACATCCCCCTAATTTGCTAGCATAAACCTCTCTAGTTTGATTAGCGCTTAAACACGCGCAATATCGCGTATGTGACCAGACTCGAAGACATGTGATATGAATTTTCAGGACAATATCCATCGCTGGCTCTTGTTTGTTCATTATCCCATAGATAATACTATATATACAAAACATTATACAACAAAAATATTTTGAAAAAACTTTTACATTGAATACCTCTCATTAACAAGCACCGTTGCCATGACAACGTGATTTTAATCAACATGACGCGGCTTTAGCCTCAGGCAAACAGCCTTTGAAACTTCATCCTATTCATCAGATAACGTATAATTAATAATAATTTTGATTTAGGGCTGTAGAGAAAATATTACAAAGAGATACCATAGATAAGAGAAATTGTTGCGAAAATAGGATGGGCTAATGTGCATTTTCATGAGTTGGAATCAAATGGAAATGAAAAAAGGAAGTGCCTTATAAGAGTTTTGTGTCTTGCTGTGCGTATGGGATTTTATTTGTGTGGAAGTTTTGCAAAATTAAACTAGCGGAGTGCTTATTACTTTCTATCGTTTATTATGCTGACGCCAGCTAACTAGATTTAACCGAAGAACTACTTAATAAACTTCGCGCATCCAAAATGTTTGTATAAGGTTTATATTTTGCCTACGTAAATATGACCACGTCTCTGAATTCCGTAAAAAACTCAAGTGGTTGGCAATTCGATTTCGCCGGAACAGTCACGTTCTTTCTTTTCTCTATAGTATTTTATTTGTCCCTAGTACTCCAAATTATCGTAAAGAACGCTTTGAATTTTTTTAAGCCCTCTTACGCCCTTCCGCTACACTTTAAACTGAACACCCCTGCGCCTACAACAATTATTTTACCGACAAGGCAACACAGCAAAATCGCTACCGATATTTAAAATCCTGACCAAAAAATATTAGCAGTGTGCTTAGTGCGACTTTTTGAACTACTTGATCACGTTAAACTGAACGGAATTTTGTAAGACGCGATATAGGTTCCTCTTCACGTGAGACGAGACGGCGACCTTAGAACTACTAGCTAGCGCATATTATTATTGGACTTGACTTTATGTCGTTGGTCCGAAGACCTCACAACTTTACCGGGGTTTTCGGGGTTTGAATTCGCTCGCACATCTTCCGTCCCGCTCACACCCTGTGCTATACATTGTACTAGCTGTACGACTATAATATTTGTACTTATGGTTGCCGTTTCCAAAATAAATTAGTTCACTTCCACTCGACAGTGAACACTACTCTCTGTCATCTGAAGTATAATTAAACCTCTACCTCTCGCTGCTACAAACATATATCTTTTAAAATAAGTCACTTTAAAGAGTAACCGACCATGACTAAAGCATTACAATGAATTTATCTTTCTCTATTACATATAAAACTCACTTTCACAAAGGATCTTTTTTAAAAACAAACGAATCGTAATAAAAAACAATAAAAAATAAAAGTAATATTTTCTCATAAAGTACACACAGAAAAATATTTTATCTCCCAACATCCATCTGTTGCTTAAACTAGTTACCATTGGTTCACGATTTCGATTATAACGAGATACAATTTTAGGAATTTGCCGAATAGTAAACAGTAATTCGCGGAAAAGGGACTTCTCTCACGTACTACCTATTATGTACATAAAAATAATTTTGACGTTGCTCTGCCCAGAAAAAATAAACATCTAGAACCCGATTCCAGCGCCACTTACCGGGTCTAATTGTGAATCTAAACCATCCCCGGACCCACTCAAACACTAATTTATTTTACCTATCCGATGCTGACAAAAAGTCACGGGCTATTTGCTAGTATTACATATAATCGACAAGGACAACCTTTGTCGATGAAATTTGATAGAAACTCTTCGATGCCATCCGTAATAACAAGGCTCGTTTGTATTTCACTCAGCGAATCAGCTTTGCAATGCAGCCAGCTCACCCCTCTGGGGTGGGGACTGATACATCTTTATACATATGTCACTGAATTCCTCCTAATGTGTTGGACTGATTTTGATGAATTTTTTTGCGTGTAGTCAAGTGGATTCAAGGATGGTTTAGATTCACAATTTTACTCGGTAGGTGGCGCTGGATTCGGTTGTCGGTTTTATTTTTTTCAGGGCAGAATAACTTTTGCCGGGCCTGCTAGTAGCATATATCAATTTATTTAAACTTCTTTAGGTTCTTTTTAACTTTGTTTAGTTTCCAGTATTTTTTTAACTCTTTTCTAATGTATGTGCAAATACGCGCTTTAAACATTCCTTTTTTGTATATACGGACACATTCATGTGACATCATTTTATACCGGAATTTTTTAGCTCTTACGGAACATGTAACTCACTTTACTGCGAATATTCTATAGCAAAATAAGAAAAGAAAACATTTAAATAAAAAAAACCAAGAAAATATATTCAATTCGGTTATACCAATATTACATATAAAACATGTATGTCCAATAAATAGAGTTATACAATAAAAAACAATAAAATTAATACGAAAATGGTTCGAGTTACAACGGTAGTGATAGCAAGGTCGTTGGTGTAACACGCTTCTCAGTACATCCGCGACTGTCGTTTGGGCGGTCCGCCCTCCGCCCGTCCGCCTAAACTTACCGAAACAATCCGTGGTATTTGAAAAAGTGGACGATTCCACCTGTTGTTTGAAAAGAATATTATCAAACTTCACAAAATATCTTAACAAGGGTTGAGTTATATTTAAAAAACGCTAAAACTAAATTAGACTCTTCAAAGTGTTTATATTTAATAAACAAATATTTGGACTTGTTTAACTGTTTATGAAGTGTTTAGACAGCATTTGAAAACTTCTTAAAGTATTATAAATTGCCAGAACTTTTTAACAATCTTCATGTATTTAAAATACTTTTATATAAGTACTTTAGATTACTATATATAATATAACAACATTCTGTAGGGATTTCGAGTTTGTACAATGATTGATGATTTGGACCAGCAGATTCTGAAATTGCAACTTTCAGAAAATTTTATTCGTCTCTCTGTTGAGTGTCATGTGAAAACTACTGAACATATTTAGAGGAAACTCGACACAGAGCTAGCTCATATCCCGGGTCTACATTTGGGATTCTTTTTATCCCGATAAATGATGTTCTTTCCGTGCGATAGAGGAATATAAAAAAAAAATGTTTGCGTTGCGGTTGCAATTTTCTAACTAATACGCCGTCGGTATGGTTCGGATGGTACACACTAGTTATGTAATAAAATAACAGCTTGGAAATATTGTACCTCTTTTTTTTGGCCAGGGGAAATCCGTTTGAGGACTAAGCCGCGATAGGCACAGAAGCCTGGGGGGATGTTCGCGACCTGTGTGAGTGTGGGATTCCCCAGATCGGGGGTGGCACTAGCGTGCCCAGTCAGAACTGGTGCCACGCTATTGCCACTCCCCAGTTAGGGATACCCACTAAAACCCCTGGGTGTTCCATCCTGCGCCTTATGCCAGGGCTACGGGGAATTGGGCTTCCCGCTTCCGCATGCCCTAGCGTGGGCCCGTCTCACTGGGCCTCTTCAAATGCCGGGGGACTACCCCCCCCGGGGACGTCATGGTCAAAGCCGGCGTGGGGCGGTTTGTAACGCGCCCCACGGGAGGAGAGATAAGCGCGCGCGGAACACTCGCGCTCTCATCTCGACGGCATGTGCGGGTGAGTGAGAACCCCTATACCCCAAGGGAAATATTGCACCCCTAGTCTAAAGCATGGGTGCTACACTCATCATACCTTTCCAACGCGAATTGCCGGGTTTCACACATAGATAATTTGAGTGCAGCTTTTCTTTTGATATATTTCTTCACCGTCAGCAAGTGGTAATTGTATCAATATGCAATTTAACTCAGAACTGCCTATATTGTACATCTTATTCGGCTGTGGATTTCGTGTGACTGAAATGAGGAGTGCCTTAGGCACCAGGTTACCACCTAAACCGTTTACCACATAGGACTATATATATATCATGGAAGGCCACGACACACCTTCCATGATCAAATTGATCGTGTACTAGCAGAAGGTGATGTCAGGAGCCTTAAGAACAGACGAGCGTGCATGACAAAAGTTATGAATGTCAAAGAAGCAAGTGAGGTGTGTAAGAATAAGCCTGAATGGCGCTCTGTTGTTCGTGCCTACCCCGCAAGGGAACTGGCGTGAAGCTAAGTATGTATGTATGTACTATACATATATCTACTGACATAGAATTCTATTGAAAAACTTTTTAATTGAATTGAAAGAAGTCTCGCGCGTCGGGCAACGCATTAGCGTTACCATACAGCGTGGAAATGCGGCCAAGAATTAGGGAACGCTTCCGACTGACCGTGACATTGAATCCGTTTTTTATTTGTAACTAGCTGACCCGGCAAACTTCGTACCGCCTCAGAATCAATAAATAAAAAAGCTGAATGATAATTGCAGAATGTTTCAACTTTGGTAAAAAATGTGGTCAAAACTTTTAAATTTAATTGATTTCTAAACGACGGGATGGACATCAAATGTTTGACAGGTGGGAATAGTTTCTATGGGAAAGCGAAATTGTTGTTTTTACTATATTCCAAGCATTTTTTTCATATTTACTCACCTTTAAACCTTCCCTGGACGTCCACAAATAACTCAAAACCAGAATTAGTCAAGTCTGTTCAGCCGTTCTCGAGTTTTAGCGAGACTAACGAACAGTAATTGATTTTTATATATATAGATTATCTATGTAATACTGATTTAATCAGTGTAAATACTTGTAAAATATGTTTGAAATAAAATTTATGTATTTAATTATTGGCAGTAGTTTAGAATAATTGTTACAATTATCAAGATCATGATGAAGGAAAAGTTATAAGGAGATTATCGATGTGTGAAATACGTCAATGCGCCTCGGACAATTGCGAAATGTTTTTGAGCTGATACTATAATATCAAGATTGATTAATGATTATACAGTACCAGCTGGCAATAGCCTCATATCTGGTGGAACGGATAGTGTACGCCACGTTGGCAAGGGAGATTTGCGGGTTTCATAAATCGAAAGATGTACATATTTCATCTCGATGTTTTTTCATTTCTCACTAGCTCGTGGTAATTGTAAACAATTTTTTATTGGTCTGCAAAATCGAATATAGGTTATAAACATGTTTTTTTATATATATTGACTAAACCGTTTCATAGCTTAACACTATATTCTGTTTATGCAAACACGGCATGCATAATATAATTGATTATCTACGGACTATGTATGTATGATCTTAGAGTGGTAAAAACAAAATACAAGTAGGTGTGACAAAGTTAAGAGGATTTGAACAAAGCCTTGAGTCGTTTCTTAATAGGAGCAGAGTCGGCGAATATGTCGACCTTTGTACGTGCGGAATTACTATAGTTCATCATTCTGTATAGGGGAGAATGTTGACCTACCTGTTCTTACTTGTAGTAAATTAAATGTTTTGCGATTAATTAAGCGACTTCCGTTCCGGGGGACACAAATGGTTAATTTTTGGAGTGTAAAACTAGAATGTACTATTTGATTAAAATATTAGATTATTATTATTAATAATATGCACATTAGATCAAAAAAATCCTAAGTGAAAGCATCCCGGGCCAGATTCGAACCCACGTCATTTGAAACCACTAAGTATCTTTCAAAGGCTCTTTTATACCCACTTGGGATTATAAATAGGTATGTAGTGTAATACGAATATTTATTCTATATCAAAGGATTTTTTGATGTTTAATCTCTTTGTGTATGTATCTCTTTTGTAATTTTCAAAACTAAATTTCGAGAAATGACACGATTCTTATTTGTGTATATAAAAAGAACTTTGCTTGAAAAGCTTCTATTGTACTGCGGTATTGAAGTTTAAACAGGATATCCGACAGATCCAGGTTCGAGATCTCAGGAAATGTCAGACGGGTACCGATTTTATTAATTTGCTTTGTATATATGTGTCTATGCGTAATAAAACTTTACTATAAACGTGTCTGTATATTGACTAGCTGATCAGACAGAGTCTTGTCCGGTTTCAATCAGTTTGCTTGTGACCGTTTTTTGGAATTTGTGATATCCATTCCACATCTATATGTATAAAAGAAAGTCGTGTTAGTTATACTATTTATAACTCAAGAACGGCTGTACCGATTTGGCTGAAAATTGGTGGGGAGGTAGCTTAAAACCAGGAGACGGACATATTTTTATCCCGTTGGAACTGGTAGGTGGCGCTGAGATCAGTTCTAGAATCTTCCTAATCACCTGGAGCGATTTTGGTGATTTTGTTTTTGTGTGTTTGAGTGGTTTCCCGGAGTATTCGTAATTAGAACCGGTATGTGGCGCTGGGATTGGGTCCTAGATTTTTATTTTTTCAGAGCAGGACAACGTCTGCCGGGGCCGCTAGTGTAATAAAGTAAGAAAGAGAAAAAGTAATTTAGGTATGTACGAAATTCTAACTTAGTAATTTAAGATAGCCCATATTTCAAAATCTATTCAAACCAAGAATATGGATATCGACAAAACATTCTTTTTCATCAAAAAAAGACGCAACAAGACAATAGGTACTTACATACATACATACATAACTTCACGCCAGTTCCCTTGCGAGGTAGGCACGAATAACAGAGCGCCATTCAGGCTTATTCTTACACACATCACTTGCTTCTTTGACATTCATAGCTCTTGTCATGCACACTCGTCTGTTCTTAAGGCTCCTGATATCACCTTCTGCTAGTACATGATCAATTAGATCATGGAAGGTGTGTCGTGGCCTTCCGCGACGTCTGCATCCATCCACTTTTGCATTGTATATCTGTTTAGTCATTCTTTCATCATGCATTCTTTCCATATGCCCGAACCACCGGAGCGTTCCTTTCCTTACCTTCACCCCGACACTCTCTTTCAGACCAATTCTCTTTCTTACTTCGGTATTACGAACGCGGTCCGCGAGCGTCACTCCGCAGATTTTGCGCAGTGCTCGCATCTCGACCACGTTTACTCTACTTTCATGCTCTCTCTTCCATACCCAACTCTCGCTTCCATACGTGAGCGTAGGTACCAACACCGCGTTGTGTATGGCAAGCTGGGTTGGGCCAATAAGTACTTCAAAAGGCGGTCTTGTCGCTAAAGGCGACCTGACTCAAAGGAAATTTTTAAATTATCTGTAATTAGTATGTAACAAAGAAAAAGTATATATGTGTGTGTGTGTGTTTGCATGTGTATGTGTGCGTGTGTGTGTGTGTTTGCGTGTGCGTGCGCGTGCGTGTGTGTGTGTGTGTGTTTGTGTGTGTGTGTTTGTGTGTGTGTGTGTTTGTGTGTGTGTGTGTCTAAAGTATAATACACTAACACTTATATTATTGCGTAAGACTAACATAATGTTTCCTGAGTGAATTTTTAAATATGGCAAAGGATTTAACTTTTCTGACGTCGACTTCAGTAGGTAGAAAGAAAGTTCTAAAGAAAGACAGCTTGCGTGGCAGAGGAGTTGGAATAGAATGTTAAATAGTGTGCAAGTGCCATTAATAGGAGATTATTAGTGGAGCACAAATTGAGGGTCTGTGACGTATAAGGGAATTTGAAACATTCCTTAATGTAAGAGGTACTGCTACCCGTGCGCAGATGGTTTGCCGATAGCGTCATGATGTCACGCGTCGATGGTCAGTACAGTTGACAAAAAAGGTTACATAAATAGTTGTTGCAATAAATTTATTATTGTATATACTTTACATATCACATTACATATACAATAATAGTAAGTAATACAATAAAATAATAATAAGTAGTAATCGGCAAGCCTTCTGCGCGCGACTTATATAAGGTATAAAGGATCTTTGTTGAAAGTATTTTTTAAGCTCTACCACCTTGATTTATTTATCTATTTACTCACAAACATGACTATCATTACAGTAGTCACCAATACAATAGCGTGGTCCACACAATATATTATATATATATATACATATACATATTCAATATAATATGGTGTACAGTTCTCGTGAATTCAGTCACGGTGCAGATAAAAATATCAATATTTGACATATCTTGTTCAATGTTTGCAAGGCTTGATCGGCGCCTTATTGATCAAGTTCATCCTGCCGTTTGGTACTGCAAACATAAGCCTACGTCTCAACACATAATTCGTTGGAATGTTCAATTTGATTTCAATTAATACTCCTGGGTTGAACAATTCACGTCTCCACAATTTAAATAAGTAGGAGACTAATGCAAACCTATGTCTGGATGCCAAATTGTTATACCCAACCCTACCTTAAACAAACAGGGTGGAGTAAATACATCAAGGGTAAACACCAGTTGTAGGTACAATAATCTTGTAAATTTATTTTGTTTGCGCTCCAACATGACACTATATTTAGTTTCATATGGAGCTCAGCTGATTGCCCTGCTTTCTAAGTGGCTTCTTTCTAGTAAGTTACTAGAGCGTTAAATAACGTTTTAATGACATAAATACTATTAATACCTTCTACTTGAAGAAATACAAACCCTAAATTTCGATAAGCTTACTTACAAAAATGTTACTTATATGATCGCGAAAGTTCTAAGTACGTACTCCAAGATCCTGTACATTTTCAACCTTTTTAATTGCTGCGTTAACCAAATATAGTTATAATGGAGAGGCCACTTGTTTCTGCTAAAGGAAATGAGAGAGCATTTTGTCCTGTTAAAAAATAAATTATTGTTTCATCCCAATCTGCTACTTTATCCACGTTATTTCTGAGTAGCTTACAGTCCAATTCATCATCATCATCATTGCGGTCCACGAGCAATAACTTCAAGATCATCCGCAAACAAAAGGCATTTGGAATTATTCACCACCTCGATCAAGTCATTAATCATGATAATAAACTGGAGTGGTCCCAGGTTACTTACCTGACTAACTCCTGACCGAGATGGCTCTGATTTACAAACAGCATAGTCGACAACCTGTTGACGATCTCTCATGTAATTAGCAAAAGAGTTTAATAACTTAGGATTTATTCTAGAATTTTCAACTTCATAGTTCAAATGTTCCAGGGATTGCAATTTATACGAATTTAGAAACTAATATCGTCCTATCTTGTCATCTGTCGACTTAAAAACGCCGTTAACAAACAACATTATAATTTTTCAAGATCTAACTAACTTATACCTCACACGACTATGTATATTAGAAAACAAATTAACACTTAGCTATTTCAATTTATCGTTGGCCTCCCCTAATAATTCTTTTTTTGCAAATTAACTACAATGTATTAAATATATTTTTTTCATTTCATTTTTTTTTTTATTGCGTGAGTTTATTTTTTTTTATTTTTTTTTATTGCAGGAGTTCAGCAGACAGGCAGACGGCCCACTTGATGGAAAGCAGTTACCATCGCTTATGGACATTTGCAACACCAAAGGTGCTACAAATGCGCTGCTGCTCTCTTAAGGGAGACTGGAACCTGGTCACTAATGCCGGAACACAACTCAAGGTTGTTATGGCGACATACTTTAGACCAGGGGTGGTAGCCACCCAGTCGGGCAAATGCCCTACCACCTGGTAAAGCTTAGCAGACAGGCAGTCGGCCCTCCTGATGGAAAGTGGTTACAGTACAGTTTGCCACCCTCTTTCATTGCGCAGTATTTCTCCCAGCGCGATGCGCAACTACTCACTAAAATTCAAATAGAAATAAAAATAATGACTTAATTCCTCATAGAAGAATCCACGTTTGAGATCATTTCCGGAGCAGACAAAGATAAAATCTTATGTAGGTATATCTGGCTTTTTCATTTTTTCTAAATAAATTGGCTTTTGCGGATTTAGGCAGGTATAGAAAAAGTATTTTCGCTTAGACATATTTCTGAATAAACATAAATCATATTTCTTTTCCTCAGTAGGCAATTCGAGTGTGGCCTGAATAGTTCTATTAATAACTTGAGTCAGAAAAGACGTATAAAAGACTAGCTGTTACTCACGACTTGGTCCATCTTTTATTTTTGTACTTTCTGAATGATATAGAAACCCAACTGTAACTAAAACGGCTATTTATTTATTTCTTCCTAAAAGCTTAAATATGAATTCTCATGTCCCTAAGCTGAGCAATTATAGATAGACTAGAGTTCTCCCCGGCTACGCCGCGTGAAAAACTCTAGGTTGTAGCTCTATGTTACTTACATAGAAACTAAATGAGGTTTTTTTATATATATTAGACCTAAAATATTACTGTTTCTTATTCAATACACTATAATAACAAAGAAACTAAGTTTATATAGTTTAAACAGCTGCCCAGCAAAACATAGAGATGAATAATGATGATAAATGACTTGTTTCCAATGACAACGTATTTGTTAGTGAATTGAAAAACACGATTGCAACGCCATCTATTTATCAAATTTATCTATTTTATAGAAACTACATCATTTAGCGGGATAAAATATATCCTAGGTGTTAACTCGAGTTTAAAGCCAGCACGATGTCAAGTTTCGTTCATATAGGTTCAGTTGTTTCCAAAGGAGATGCGATCGCAGCGCCATCTTTTTGCCATTTTCGTCGTTAAACCATGTCATTGATCTAGCTCTATGTCGAGTTTTATATAAATCTGTTCAGTCATTTTCACGTGATGTTCGGACAGACAGACAGACAGACAGACGGACAAAAGTTCTAAAATTGAACTTTCGAAATGTCCTGGTCCGAATGATGCCCCCTAATTTTTTTCACATTTTCAAACTCAATGTACAAACTCGAACCATTTACCGATTTATTATAGTATAGATAACAGTTTATAGCTCACCAAAATAAACAATTATAATATAAAAAATGGATAATTACAATACTTCTTGGCAAAACAACAGGCGGTCTTATCTCTAAAACCTATCTCTTCCAGGATCCAGATTCCAGGAGGATCTACTGGAATCTGGATCTATAGGAAAATATAATAATATATAAAATATATATAAATAATAGCTCTGGAGTATAAACTACTTATAAACATTTCTATCACTTGTTTTTCACTGTTTGCACGTGATGCTCTATAGTCGGCGCCAAATACAGCTTCAAACATTTGAACAATTTGATTGTTATGTGTGGCATGGGACTTTGAATATGTATTCAAAATTTGAACAAAGATTTGCAATTTGCCATACGGTTTAGGTTTTTTAGCGCACATCAAAGCATTCAAAGTTGGAATGTGTTCAAATGTTTGCGTAGCTCGCTCTACACTTGCGCAAACTCCAGTTGCGCGACCGCTGCGCACTATTCGCGCCTTCTTCTCCAACATTTTGATAGATTTTGCACATGAAATAAATAATTACTATCCGTGCAGGAACGGAGAAAGAATACAATTTCCTGCGGCCGGGCGGCCTGTCGTAAGAGGCGACAAAACAACCCACAGCCAGGTGGTAGGGTATTTGCTCGACTGGATGGCGACCACCCCTGGTCTAGAGTATGCCGCCTTAATAACCTTGTGTTGTGTTCCGGCATGAGTGACCAGGTTCCAGTCCCCCTTAAGAGAGCAGTAGCGCATTTGTAGCACCTTTGGTGTTGCAAATGACCATAGGCGATGGTAACCGCTTTCCATCAAGTGGGCCGTTTGCCTGTCTGCTGAACTCCTGCCATAAAAATAAAAAAAATACAAGCACTACATAATAAAGGCAAACCGTGTCCGCAAAATCTTCGTCCATCTTGTTTGTTGTCACCACTAATATGTGTTCTGTTGAAATGTGTGTTCAGTATTCAAAGAAGTGTTTAAATGTTTGACATCGTATCTGGCGCCAGATTAACAAACAAGAGAGAAAAGAAAAATATTAAATGCATTTTGAAGTCTACAGGTCACTGTTTTAATTAAATCAATATAATTAAAAGAGACATTAAGAAACATCGTTTGTTCTTTTAATATTTGATTGAATGATACTCCACACAATTATATAAACTAAAAAAATTTAACCCTTTATTCCATCTTCATTGATGGCCTGTGGTTGAGCGGGCTAAGCCATTGCCGGCGCCTACATCACTGCAAAGCAAAGGTTCCGGGTTCGATTTCGGAAACGAATTTTCTCCTTAATTACTATGATCTGAGTGTTTGATATCGGAGAGTACTCCGTTGTATATTACCAATAACACAAGCGTAAACTAGTTAATTTGGGGATATAAAATGTGTGTTTGTTTGCCGATTATAAAAAAATCTAATTTCATTGCTAACTTTGTAACGGTAAATAGAGTAGTTCTTGATTTCATCCAAGAGAGCCAGTATCCGAGCAAAACGACTGTGATATTCACAGATTGACAGACAGCCAGACGGTGATAATTATTAGTTCTGTGAGAAATTGATGTCTAGCTATATATAACTAGAGTAATGTATATAAACTGTGGGTAGTTGTTTATTTTATGTTAAGCTAATAAACAGTCTTATTATCGCTGCCAAATTATTTCTTTATAGTCATTCCAAATGATGCCGAGGATGGGATAACAATATGGCAGCGCTAAATAAGACTGTTTATTGGCTATGTATTAAATATACAACTACCCACAATTTATATAATACATGAATAAAATAGGCCTTAGGCCTCATTTACGAAGACGCGGGGCCTTGCGTGTTGCGTTGGGCGACGCTATCCGCACTGAATTCTAATATATGGCGTATGAGTGCGTTTACGGAGATGCGATTTTACTCGTGTTTGCTTGAAATGTAGTGTTATTCGCGGCGGAGCCCGCGTATTTCATCGACGCGTCTCACGGCGGCGCATGCAGCGGCAATTTTCCGTTCTAGTGATACCCGCACCGTAGCACGTCCCACCACTGCACCTGAAGCGATTAACTATGCCCTCCCATTGGACCCTGCGTACGCCACAACTATGACAGCCGCGTGCGCCGCAGCGATGCCCGCCGCGTGCTACGCTGTACGCTAGAGGATTCACCACAAGCGCAGCGGCGGGTACAGCCACGCTTCACGCTTGTGTTTACGCGTGCAATGACGGGGTCCGCTGCGTGCGCCGCTGCACTGTAAACGGAAAAAGTCCGACGCGCCGCGAGACGCCATGCCGCATCGAACGCGCGACGCCCCGCGTCTCTGTAAACGAGGCCTAAGAAATACTGGCTTTAAGTCAAACACTAACCCAAAAGGATTTGTCCTTTTGACTATTTTCACTCAGCCTTTGTAATCGAAAAGTTATATGAGAATATATAATTACTTAACCTTTGTATTCTACAAACTCAGAGATATTACAACCAGTATTATTTAATATATTATACATGAGTACTGTTGGCCTACTTTGATTACAATGTTCTAACTAAAACAACTATTTGGTTTAAACTTTCTCTTTGAGACACTCTAGAGACGTGTATTAAAAGTACGTTAGATTATTAATGTTGTCACAGTATCTACAAAGTATTGAACAAATAATATTATTCAATACGTAACGAGAACAGGGTTTCCAGATTGAATTTAAGAATTCCCCATATCCGTCAAAACATTTTACCAAAACGATACTATTTCAGAACCTTTACCCGTACATATTTTGGATGAGAAACTTGGACAAGTGCGTATCGGTCCAAGCACTTTGAAGGATTTCGTATTTTTGTTATTTTTTAACTGGCTTCAAAAAAGGAGGTTCTCAATTCGTAATATAAATATTTATTTATAATTTGATTACAAATCCATTACAATTATTTTGTAGAGGCCTGTTTAGATTTAACTTTTAGTAGCAATTTTATGCTATCTTTAATATTTTATGGAATTTTTAGTAAAGTTAAGGAAAAAAAATATGACCCCAATTTTCCCAACGTCGAAATTTTCGCCCCGAAAATTACCCAACCGTAAAATAATCCCCAAAATGGGGACAGATAGTATTGTATAAATAAATAAATAATAATAAACTGTATTTCCAATAAAAACAACTTAGTAATAATACAAACGTTTTAAATTATTATATCTGTTTATCCAATTACTTTGTGATGCTATTAATATTATAAATGCGAAAGTAACTCTGTCTGTCTGGAAATGGTCATGGAAAAACTACTAGCAGCACTGGATCGGTGTTGCTGTAATTTTGCACCATTATGTAGTTTCAATACCGAAATGCGATAGCTTACCGGGAGATAGGATAGTTTGCGATATAATATGAAGTGAATCTTCCGGGGGCAAATAGCACTAACACATAATTTTAATACAATGTAACCTGTCACTAGAGTTTGGCTAAACTCTAGTATGTAATGATTATATATAACTCACACAATTTAGAAATGCTACAAACCCGACTTAAGACGTTTTGAAAAAATGCGTTACATAGAATATATTGCACCTAGTTTCCATACTAATTTATGATATACTGTGCTCTATTATTCTATTGTAAAATATCAACTGACTACACATAATATGTAAATGTTATTTAAACACAGAAGCTAATATAACATTTGATATTTGTCTGGTATTCAATCTCGAGCAATGTAAACATTCTAACTTTAGGGTTTCATAGTAGTCCATATTTTAGAATTTGCGACGGTTTAATAAAGGCTTCAGTCTGGAAATATCTTTACTACATTTTACTTTGTCTTTATTTTCTCAAATTTATTTTAACGTTAATTAAGATCTGCCTTATCGTCTAATAGTTTCTGTCGTTTGATTAATAATGAATAGAAGTTTTTATTTTATTTTATTGTATGATTTCAGCAGACAGGCAGACGGCCCACCTGATGGAAAGAGGTTACCATCGCCTATGGACATTTGCAACACCAAAGTTGCTACAAATGCGCTGCTGCTCTCTTAAGGGAGACTGGAACCTGGTCACTAATGCCGGAACACAACTCAAGGTTGCTATGGCGACATACTTTAGACCAGGGGTGGTAGCCATCTAGTCCGCCTATGGACAATTGCAACACCAAAGGTGCTACAAATGCGCTGCTGCTCTCTTAAAGGATACTAGAACTTGGCATAGCTGGACACCGTTAATCAAATAGTTAATTTCGTTAATCGCTAATCCGTTACTGAAAAAGTTAACTTCGTTAAAAGTTAAAGCGTTATATTTCAGAAAATTTAACGCAAGTTAACGTTAATCGTTAATCTGTTAACACGTGATAAAGATGGCATCTTCTTTTAAAAACTTGGTTCTGGAAGTTAATAGGTTAGAAACAAAAAAAAGACGGGTATAATTATTAGAGTCTTTAATATAGGCATGTTGACAAACAATGTTTTTTCATTCATTTGGATTAAGGTTTAGAACTTATTTTATTAAGATGGACTAGTTGCGTTCTGGACGAAACACTAATTAGACGAACTAATTTTAAGACGATTTGATAGTAATATAATGACCAATTGCTATTTAGATGAATTGCTTGCTACATAGACCACTTACATCTTAGATGAAACGATACTAACCTGTCCAATTTATCTGTCAATTTAGTTATCTGGCATAATATGAATATCTCCTTCATGAACATTAATATGTTGAAGTTCTCGTCTGAAAGCGAGTCTTATTTCACCTGTAGTATATCCTTACTCGTAGAGAACAGACGTTCAACTGCAGCACTTGAGGGTATATTAGTATTATATTTAATAAATAGATTTGCGAATATCTGTTCCCCGAGGAATGCCGCATCATTTAACGAGTCTTTCGAGTTTATGTCTAGCCACATTTTGACGAGACTGAGCTTTGCTCTTTAAAGATTTGTAGCTGGATTAACGATTAACAGACTTTGGGTAATTTAACGATATTTTTGCCAGGTGGTAGGGCATTTGCCCGACTGGATGGCTACCACCCCTGGTCTAAAGTATGTCGCCATAACAACCTTGAGTTGTGTTCCGGCATTAATGGCCAGGTTCCAGTCTCTCTTAAGAGAGCAGCAGCCCATTTGTAGCACCTGCGGTGTTGCAAATGTCCATAGGCGATGGTAACCGCTTTCCATCAAGTGGGCCTGTCTGCCTGTCTGCTGAACTCCAGCAATAAATTTTTTTTTTTTTTAAGTTAACTTAAAAGTTAATCCGTTACTCTAAATGTTAACTTCGTTAATTAACGATTAACGGATTAACGAGTTAATGCCTAGCTATGGAACTTAGTCACTAATGCCGGAGCACATTGTTATGGCGGCATGCTCTAGATCAGGGGTGTAGCCATCCAGTACCGAGAAATACCACCGAGCTGTGGGTTGTTTTTCGCCTCTTGTATGCGACAAATTCGGGTGTATTCACCATCGATTAAAAAAATTTAAAATCGGTCCACAATTGACGGAAAACTCGAGTGAAATCGACATACAACAAATCATATAGAAAAATTCAGAACCTCCGCCATTTGGAAGTCAGTTAAAAATTTGAAGCAATCCAATTGAAATGGATCTCAGTTATCATCCAAATATAAATGTGATCCGAAACGGGCTCGTACACAAGTTGTAATACGAAGCCTTTTTAAATTATTGCTGTATTTTCCTTATTTATTCTTTTTATAACGGGTTTCAATCAACATCTGCTTCAGCTGGAGTTGTATTCAGGAAATTTAATTTGTCGAATTGATAAAAAAGACATTCTTCTATTTTTTGTATTTTGTTTGATAAAATAGGGTATTTATTATAAGACACCATTGACGTGGACTTCATACAACTCGATTCCTTTAAGAAACTAGTGACTAGCGACCAAAAGGTCGAAAGCGCCATGAATTTGCTGACGCTTACGTCATTTATTCATGCACGTATTATTATTATTATTGTATTATTATCTCTTACGCTCGGCGGCTTTTGCACGCGTATTGAATGTAATAGCAACTCATAAGCCGATCGGGCACCGGCTTTTGTTGCAAAATATGCGGATAGATTGCTAAATTAAAAATACATATTGTAATAAGAAAACACATTGCGAGTTAGAAGTTTTTTCAACAGCAGTAGTCGGCGCTTTCATCATACAGTAGGTTTTTTCAGCCCGCTTACCCTAGCCGAATCTCCACCCCGTGCCACTGTAAGACACTATATCAAATATTTACGTATGCCAGGAACTCAGGCAAGAATATAAGAGTTAGACGGTCAGAATGTATTTATTATTAAGTAGTCTTCTCCGCGGCTACGCCACGTGAAAAGCCCTAATTTGTAGCTCTACGTTACTTAGATAAAAACTTAATTTACTGTATCTTGTTAAATTCACTGCAATAGCAATGAAACTAAATCCATATAGTATACACAACTGGCCAGCAAAACATAGAGGCGAGTCGAAGCCAAGCTGATTTGAAGCAATATAATGAATGGCATGTTGTATATGACAACGTAGGTAATTATTAGTGAATTGAAAAAATGCGAATCCAATGCCATTTATTTGACTAATCAGTTTATTTTAAGGAAACGATGTCTTTTATCGGGGTAATATGTATCCTAAGTGTTAACTCGGGTTATAAGCCAGCACTATGTCGAGTTTCATTTATATACGTTCAGTAGTTTCCAAAAAAGATGCGATCGCAGCGCCATCTTTTTCGCTATTTTTGTCTATCCCACGGAAACGACGTCATTTATCGGGATAAAAAGTATCCTAAGTTACGACCCGAATTATGAGCATGCTGTGTGTCGAGTTTCATTTAAATCCCTTCAGTAGTTTTTACGTGATGCTCTAACAGACATACAGACAGACAAAAAATCTGAAATTTGTATTTTCGAAATTTCCTGGTCCGAATTATCCACGCTGATTTTTTTCTCAGTTTTAAACGTATTGTACAAGCTCGATCCATTTACAGATTTATAATAGTATAGATTTAACCTATAATATAATAAATCTATAGAGGTTAAGTTCATACAATGAATTTAAAAATGAGATAAACTCAAGTGGCTGATTTGGACCAGCAGGTTCCGAAAATGCAACGTTGAGATTTTTCTGTCTGACTGTTAGAGCATCACACTAAAACTACTAAATAGATTTAAATGAAACTCAACACAGAGTTAGCTTATATTCTTGGTCTTAGGATACTTTTTATCCCGATAAATGACGTCGTTTCTGTGGGATAGGCGAAATCCAAAAAGGTGGTGCTCCGGACGCATTTTTTTTATTCAGCCATCATTGCTATTCATTATCAAATACGTTGTCATGGCAACGCAAAGCCATTTTAAATCACTCCAAGAAAAAATTCCGCCGGATTTGCAGGCTAGAAAGTAGCGCAGAGTTTAAGTCTAAGAATTAGCTGTCCATCAGCGACAGCCTCATCCAAATCGACCCAGTAGTTTTTACGTGAATCTAAAAAAATTGCATCGTGTTCTCCATTGTTTATAAAGTCTATTTTTGTTGTTTTTTTTTAAACAGCTTCAATGTACAGAAACGATGCTTTGGGATTGCCAGAAGACGTCCAGTATTGAGTAAAAGATAAATGACTGTGTATTTAAATTGAAAGTGTAAAGTCCGCGCCACAAAAAAGCCCCCACAGACGCGGAGCTGCAATGACCGTAGTGCTTCATCCTGGGAGAGTAATTATTTTTTAATCCGTAAATCGACAACAAACAAAATCGACGACAGCAAAATTCTCCATAATTAAAGCTGTACATTTATTTCCTGGCTACTTTACGAACAAAATTGTCTCAAATAGAGGAGCTGCCAGTTTTAGTTCCTTTATTTAACGTGGGACTTCTTTTAGGGCACAATGTCTAGAGGGTGATCCTTCAACTGCTTTTATCGCCCGGACTTCCGTCAGATAACTCAAGATTTTATCAAAGTATTTCACGCTTGTCATTATCATTATTTTTGTAATCATTGTGATAAAATTCTTTCCTTCATGTAACAAACCATTGATAATTCATAGATTTGTAGTCGTTGAAATCTAGTAAGTTTCTTTTATTAGATCTCGGAGATTCATATTAAATTTATTATTAAAAGTTATAGCTGTATACAAATTAAACTTCCGTCACTGTTCAGAATTGTTTAAATTTAGCAGAAAGTTTTCTAAAAGGGATCGCTCGGTAACTAAGAATAGCCATTGTAGAATGTACGTCATTGGAAATGAATCTATTTATTACAATATTGAATTGTACAAATTATTTACTGAAAGTTATGAGTCTACAACAACATCCAAAGCAATTTTAGTTACTGTAATGAAGAAAAAGCGGCGTAACAGTCTCGTATCCTTTTTTGTTATTTTCGCTTTTGATGTACCATATAGAGTATCTATATCTACCATATATACGAGAATTTGATTTAAAATTACCTGTTACTTTTAACTATTTTTATACATCAAAAATAGATAGCTTATTGTCTAACACTACGGCTTTAAATTGTGGCTATGGAGTACGCATTGTTTAGATAGGTTTTATAACTTTGAATAGGTATAATTTTGCAACCAGCAAAATATGTAATTAAGACTAACTAATGCCGAAGGAAAACAACGAAATCTGCACATCAAGATTACTGACATGTGAAATTCGAAATTCTGCTTTGGACATAACTGCGCAAAATATAGTCCGTTTCTTTAAAATATAAACTACTTTGAATCGTGAATTGAGTTGTTTAGGTATTGATATAATTTTATGAAATACTAGGCTATGCCTGACGAGGTGGTAGGGTATTTGCCCGGCTGGATGGCTACCACCCCTGGTTTAGAGTATGCAGCTATAACAACCTTGAGTTGTGTTCCGGCATTAGTGACCAGGTTCCAGTCTCTCTTAAGAGAGCAGCAGCGCATTTGTAGCACCTTTGGTGTTGCAAATGTCCATAGGCGAAGGTAACCGCTTTCCGTCAAGTGGGCCGTCTGCCTGTCTGCTGAACTCCTGCAATAAAAAAAAAACTTCGACCATGCTTTACTTGAAAGTCTCGCAGGATTCCCGCATAATAATAACAGTTCATAAACATCCCACTGCTGATCTCGGGCCTCCTACTGTAGGGGAACAGATAGTACACTCGTCACGCTTGTCCAAGGCCGCTTGGCAGGTTTGATACACCGGTTATCTCAATGTGCAGGTTTCTTAAACATGTTTTCCTTTACCGTTGATACAACGTGGTAACTGCATATTGGGTCAAAAATTGCGGGGACATAACATTTGAAAAAGAGTGTAAGCTGTCGTTTTAGTGGGATCTGTTTCAGAATAAGTTAAGTTTTTAGCATCCGAACAACTTCCAACTTTTTTTACATTACATTTGCTATCGATCAGTAAAAAATCATATTGGAATTTGTTTTATTTAATCTAGCCATTTTAAATCATTCCAAGAAAAATTTCCGGGGGATTTCCAGGCTAGAAAGTAGCGCAGAGTTTAAGTCTAAGAATTAGATGTCCATCAGCGACAGTCTCATCCAAATCGGCCCAGTAGTTTTTACGTGAATCCTTAACAAACAGACAAGAAATCTAAAAAAAAACTGCATCGTGTTCTCCATCGTTTATAAAGTCTATTTTTATGTTGTTTTTTTTAAACAGCTTCAATGTACAGAAACGATGGTTTGGGATTACCAGAAGACGTCCATTATTGAGTAAAAGATAAATTACTGTGTATTTAAATTTAAACTCTTACGAGTTCAAACATAATCTAATTGTGCAAAGTGAAAAGAGTGCAAAAATTTAATAAAATAATCAAGACATTGGTGACATTGAAATGATAGAAAGTAAACTGAAATGTCCAAAAGAACAACACGAAGACCACAAAAGAACTCATGATTCAACAGTTGGAAAGTGAAATGCTAAACATGATTTGAACAATGTTTAAATGTAACATTGTAACAACTATACTTTGCGTGTCAGTGTTTCTGTGGCCATGTGACAATGCTCAGTTGGAAATCAAGACATCGCTGTTACCAGTAAAAGGTGTATTGAACGCTTTACCAGAGTTCTTGTTGCATCCTGCAACTGAGTCGACCACGGTGGAAACGGAAGCTCCTACCACTGAAATGGATGATTACCAGCTAAACTCACTTTCGGAATTAGCTTTGGAGTCCAATCAAATTGAAAATGTAAGTACAGTTTATTAATTATTTTCTTATCGCGAATATATCTCGTAAAAAGTATCCGCTTTGAAATTATACAAAGAAACACTAAACAAAAAATATTTTTAAATCAATGAATTTTTACTTAAATATGCTTAGCAAGTCAGTCGTCCAAAACAAAATTTTGTTAAAACTGTAATTCCAGGCTCTATCACGTTAAATATTTTAAGCTTAATTCAAAAATTAAAGTTGAGCCTCTTATAGACTACCTCATTCTGCGACATGACATCCTCACAGAAGACTGTAACCGCTAGCCAGTCTGGATGCGCATCACAACCTTGCATTATGTTTCGGCATGCCAGGTTCCGGCGCCCCTTTTGAGGCCATCACCTAATTAGTAACTACTACTAGTGTTGAAAATATTCTGAAATGGTTGTACCTAGATAAGTTTTGGATTCCATATTGTCAGTTTGGTTCCGGACAAATTTCGTAGAAATACAGTCTTTCTCCTCAAATCTCGATTCCAGCAGTAGGACGTTTAATAAGCTGATATCATTAACATATTACATCATCACCAAAACAGAAATATTATCACCAAATTGTAGCAGTGAGGAATAATTGAATGAGCAAACAATGCAACAAATTTTACGTTTATTCGTGTAACACTAATAATATATTTATCTTATCTTTTGAATAGTATCGATGTATAACGTCAGTGATTCGAGTACGGAACGTATTATCAACAGATTGGGCACAAAATTGATAATTCAATATAATCCACTTATTTGTTGAATAGAAAAGGCATACTACGTTCTTTTTAATTACTAAACCCAAAGTTTGTGTTTCTTTTTTCAAATTTTCACGGTTCTATCAAAATTTCTTTTATCTATCTCTTCTTTTCTTCTATTTTAATTTAAAGTGTTTCAAAGTTTATTAATTAACAAATCTTATATCATTTCGTTGTATAAAATATTATTCATTTATTGAATTGTCAAAGCATAACATTCGTGACACATTCGCATTGTATGCGTTAAAATTATAATTTGTATCTTCTAGTTCTGATTTGTGACTTTAAGCAACAATTATAAAAAAATATGTTGTAAAGTCGTAAAGTACTTAATCGAAATTTACTAAGATTTCAACAGTATCATCATTTATATTACTAATCTTTTCAAATAACATTCGTATGAGATTACCTAAATTCGTATTTGTAACACATTTCTTCTCTACGAATATACTATGAAATAAAGCATTGAAACCGTGGAAATGAAGAAAAAAGACATAATTATTAATATCAATCTACTTTTGTACAGCTATCATAGATTGCTCGTAGATATGAAAATGGCTACTGGGTCGTGAATAGTGGAATAATCAGAGTCAACGGAAGTACTCGTAATGTGACAGTTGAAGTGAAAATGTCGATTATCCTTATTGTTATTTGTGTATTTGGGACCATTTGTAGTGTTACGTGTAGTGTGAATGATACTGAGAAACCGCAATTGTGGGCGAACATTCGTAGAAACCATGCACACCGGATGACTACTAATGTTGGTAGACATCCTTTTACTAACCCCTGGACTATAGATGTAAGTGTTAGATTCACTATAACAATATGATATAATTCTCATAATCATTTTTTTTTTATTGCTGGAGTACAGCAGACAGGCAGACGGCCGACTGGATGGGAAGCGGTTACCATCGCCTATGGACATTTGCAACAGCAAAGGTGCTACAAATGCGCTACTGCTCTCTTGAGTCTGGAACCTGGTCACCAATACCGGAACACAACTCAAAGTTGTTATGGCGGCATGCTCTAGAACAGGGGTGGTAGCCATCCAGTCGGGCAAATGCCCTACCACCTGGCTGTGGGTTGTTAAGTCGCCTCTTACGACAGGCCGCCCGGCCGCAGAAAATTGTATTCTTTCTCCGTTCCTGTACGGATAAAATTCTCTTAAGACTTGAAAGAGCTCAACGAGCAATTCTTAAAGTGATTTTGTTTAAGCCAATACGGTTTCCGACTTCCGATCTATACATTCTGTGTAAGGTTCTTTCTGTAAGGAAACTATTTATTATGCAGTTAGTTCTTCATAAGCACCGTATTTTGCCGTTTGATCCTAGTATATATAATAAAAGAAGATACGATTTAGTTTGTACACTTGTACCATGCCGCCTTCGATTAGCTGACCGTCATGCTTACTTTCTTAGTCCCAAAATTTACAACCGAGTTAATAAGTTACTAAATATATACTCTCTTACTCATTGCGAATGTAAATTAAAATTATTCAACTGGCTAATAGAACTCCCTTATGACGACACCGAGAATTTACTAAACTGACTACATACATACATAACTTCACGCCGGTTCCCTTGCGGGGTAGGCTCGAACAACAGAGCGCCATTTAGGCCCATTCTTACACACCTCACTTGCTTCTTTGACATTCATAACTCTTGTCATGCACGCTCGTCTGTTCTTAAGGCTCCTGACATCACCCTCCGCTAGTACACGATCAATTTGATCATGGAAGGTGTGTCGTGGCCTTCCACGACTTCTGCATCCATCCACTTTTGCATTGTATATCTGTTTAGTCATTCTTTCAAACTGACTACATCAGTCTAATAAGTCTGTAACCACACACTCACTCGAATACTAGAGTTTACCCCGCGGCTGCGCCGCGGGTTAACCTCTAGTTCCTGCTTCTTGTTTAAAGAGCAGGCGTTAATACAGGTTACAATGTACACCATTTTTATGTTAGTGCCATTTGCCCCCGAAAAATTCACTTCATTTTATATCGCAAACTCGATGCTTGATATATTCTCATGCCGATCTCTTGGCATGAGTATATATGTCCATTTTCGGCATTAAAACTACATTTAAACAAAATTACAATAAAAACGATCCAGTATTCCCAGTGTTTTCCGAAAACTTAACAGAAAGACATATCGAGTTACTATCGCATTTTTATAGACGATGCATTTTTATATCTATGAACTTGAGAAATGATTGGTCTCATCCAAACTTTCATCCTCTATTACAAACAGTCCTAGTTTTATTTATCTATCCCCCGTCAATGAAAACTACAAAAATGTCAAAAGGGACAACATCATCAAAAAAGAGTCGAAGAGCAAAAGAACAAAAGGGCAAAAGGGCAAAAGGGCAAAAGGGCAAAAGGGCAAAAGGGCAAAAGGGCAAAAGGGCAAAAGGGCAAAAGGGCAAAAGGGCAAAAGGGCAAAAGGGCAAAAGGGCAAAAGGGCAAAAGGGCAAAAGGGCAAAAGGGCAAAAGGGCAAAAGGGCAAAAGGGCAAAAGGGCAAAAGGGCAAAAGGGCAAAAGGGCAAAAGGGCAAAAGGGCAAAAGGGCAAAAGGGCAAAAGGGCAAAAGGGCAAAAGGGCAAAAGGGCAAAAGGGCAAAAGGGCAAAAGGGCAAAAGGGCAAAAGGGCAAAAGGGCAAAAGGGCAAAAGGGCAAAAGGGCAAAAGGGCAAAAGGGCAAAAGGGCAAAAGGGCAAAAGGGCAAAAGGGCAAAAGGGCAAAAGGGCAAAAGGGCAAAAGGGCAAAAGGGCAAAAGGGCAAAAGGGCAAAAGGGCAAAAGGGCAAAAGGGCAAAAGGGCAAAAGGGCAAAAGGGCAAAAGGGCAAAAGGGCAAAAGGGCAAAAGGGCAAAAGGGCAAAAGGGCAAAAGGGCAAAAGGGCAAAAGGGCAAAAAGGACAAAATAACCAAAATGATGAAAATGGCAAATCACAAAACCAACCAAAGCTTGTCCCACTTTTGGGATAATCTTTACATAAATCTATCCCAAAATCTATCCCATTATCCGGGATGTAAAATATCCCATGTAACGGAACAGACAGACAGACAGACAGACAGACAGAGTTACTTTCGCATTTATAATATTAATAGGGATTAACACGAAAATTTACAAATGTATAAACTTTAAAATCATTTTCTTTTTTTAAATTGTATAACAAACGAGTTGCCTGAAAGTGGGCGCTAACAACTGCAACACAGTATTATACTACAGCAGTTGTTTGCAATACCAAATTGATTCTGTACACTATGTTAATGGTTTCGAATAAATTCTTTAATTAATCAATCAAAAATGATATATAATGTCTATTTAAATTATACATACATACATACATAACTTCACGCCAGTTCCCTTGCGGGGTAGGCACGAACAACAGAGCGCCATTTAGGCTTATTCTTACACACCTCACTTGCTTCTTTGACATTCATAACTCTTGTCATGCACGCTCGTCTGTTCTTAAGGCTCCTGACATCACCCTCCGCTAGTACACGATCAATTTGATCATGGAAAGTGTGTCGTGGCCTTCCACGACTTCTGCATCCATCCACTATTTAAATTATGTCAATAATAAATGAAAATACTCTACGAAAAATAAATGAATATATCAAAATATATTATTATTTTATCCTTCAGTTACATGTAGAGAGATATATTTTATTACACGTCATAATAAACAAATACAAAGAAATCCATATTTAGAATACTTTATAGGCAACAGATGGCCTTATATTCGCTTATAGCGTTCTCTTAAAGTGCTTAGTGCAAAAATTAGCGGGATAACAAATACATATATGCTTAGGTTTATTTAAAAATGTACATAATTATATGATGCGAAAAACTGATATCATACGTAATTTTCATTTTTCGCTATTTGACTACACTATACATCTTATATGTTAATGTATAGAATAAATATATACATCTCTCCAAACTGCTTCAATGTACAGACACGGCATGTTTAGAATTTCATTATGTTATAGATGAATTTCAATATTATTTAACTCATAAATGCCTTGTATAATATATACAATATTTTATTGTTTATTTTGCTTTGAAATATAGATGTAAACTCGTTTCTATGTTATCATCATCATTTTAGCATCTAAGAATCCCATTTGACTTCGGAGAATGTGTTTCATGTGTTTAGAGGTCCAATTTGATATATTTCATTCTTCATTTCGATCAATTTTCGGCGTCCATTGTGAGACCATTGGTATGTTTAGCAACCATGACGTCAAGTTAGCTCTTTTTGGTAGTCACGAAGCCAAGTAAGCGATAGCATGTGTGGACATTTGTTCTTTACATATTTTTTATGAATCTATATATGTATACTAACCGTGCGTAGAAGGTTTGCCGATAGCCTCATGATGTCACGCGTCGATGGTCAGTAAGGTTAACAAAAATGGTTACATAAATAATCGTTGCAATAAATTTATTATTTTAATTTATTACTGTATGTACTTTACATAAGTATATACAATAAGAGTAAGTAATACAACACAATAATAGTAAGTAATACAATACAATAATAATAAGTAATACAATACAATAATAGTAAGTAGTCATATTGATGTAGCACTAAACATCAATGAGTAGTCATCGGTAAACCTTCTGCGCGCGGCTTATATATAGACATCTAGATCCAAGTATAGTTAGTAGAGCTTAAAAATCTGCGTTAGTAATTCATCACAAATAGCAATCTGATCCTCTGCATGTGTTATAACATTAGAGGCCTATCTATCGTGTTTATTGGTTTACGTTCAGCATAAATAGGATTCATAGCGAGCCGGTCTCTGCAAAATGGTTAGCCGGTAAACGACTCTTTTACAATTTGTCTGCTATTTTATGAAGGTTTTTTACTCACACTATTTATTAATATGTACTATGTTATCGTATATCAGTAATATTTACTGACTAATCGTATGTGCCAGCGAAACTTCGTTTGGGTTGCCATGACGTCGTATTTGTTAATAGGTTGCAACGGCGGCACTTAAAACATGCGACTGCAGCGTCATCTTTTTCGCTATATTCGTATATCCAAAGGAGATGACGTCATTCGTTTATCGGGTAAAAAATATCCTTAGGCTCACAAGCTTGCTCTGTGTCTACTTTAGTAGAGCATCACGTGAAAACTACTAAACGGATTTAAATAAAACTCGATATAGAGCTAACTCATGTCTTGGGTAAACATTTGGGATACTTTTTATCCCGATAAATGACATCGTTCCACGTCTTGATTTTCTTTTGGTGCCCGCATTGTAATTCACTATCAGACGCGTCGTCATGGGAACGTTAACGAAGTTTCGCTGATTCTAGAAGTCTATAATTTATAAAAGTGTAGTCTTTTGTTTATTAGATTTTTGTGTTCGTTTCTTTGTTCGGGATTCACGTGAAAACTACTGGGCCGCATTCGATGCGGTTTACGCTGATCAATAGAAAATTTCCGGACTTAAAATCTGCGGTATTTTATATCCCGGGAATCTAAGAGAAATTTTCTTGGGAGCGGTTTAAAGTAGCCCGGTTGAAAAAATTATATAATATTTTTATTGATCGATAGCAAATTCTCTGTCATAAAGTCTGTGATACTTTATATCCAGGGAATCACGCGGGATTTATTCCTGGAGTAGTTTCAAGTTGTTAGTAAGTTGTATAAATTAGCTTATTCCGTCTAACGTGGACGAAGTCACGGGCGAGTCCTAGTTTATAATAAGAAGACTAATCTACAGTAATAAAACTAACCACCTACGCCAATCTTCTTTATAATCGTTTAACTAAATTGTTTATTATTACATACAAAATCGGCCTAGACAATAAAAAATTGTGTTTAGATTATGGGATCTGGTATTCAGTAACTAACAGTGGTCTGGCCTAAGAGTTATGTGGGGAGAATGTTGAATAGCTTTCAGCGTCCAAGTGCAAGGCTGGGACGTGCGCAAATCAGTTCTACAGCTTTGAAGTTTCTTGTATAATATAACACTAAAGTTTTCGTTTTATACCTTCTTTGTATAAAAATAAAATTGAAGTTTATCGGCGAAACTAACAGATATTAGCGCGTGGATTATGTATCTGTAAACTATCATCAGGTCATTGGTCTCCTGACGATGAATGCTCAGACCGACTTATTGTATTATAGTTATAGGCAACATCGGTTGACAACGATGCCTAAATAGATTTTAGGAAGCTGTCTCATACGAACGTAATGCAGATCTTCGGTTACCAAGTATTTTATATTAATTAAAACTCCATTTAAGGTGATACTTAAATGGTGTCCGCTATTTTGTTTACGCATTGATATGACACATTTGTAATTATAATTACACACATACACACCCACACACATAGACCTCACACACACATAAGTATATACACACTTTTTTATTTTTTATTGTAGTACTCAATGGTGGCGGTTATTATAATAACAGGGAGGCGTGGGCCACGAGTACTATCTCACAGGGCTAATCTAGTTTGAGCTCTTATCTTTCCTACTTTAGTTAAGGTTCTTTAATTTTTGTACTCTTTTTTTTTTTTGTGTTGTTAAAACATTTACACATTGCGACCTCGGTCCCGCTATAGGCGTAATACACTATTAGTTACAATAGGTTTAGGCAAAAAAAAATGAGCAGCTTTATCGCTTAAAGCGATCTCTTCTGGGCAACGTAACTGATAGGATATTCTTACCAATCTGGTGACGTCTGTAGGTGGTGCAAATATATAAATTTAATATGATATTTTTGTAAAATATCCGTAATTTTTTCACTGAAATTCGTAGAACACAAATTTGTCGTAAGTAAATTGTTTATAATGTTTGAGTGGTATTAAGTGAAAATTGTTCTAAAGCGCAATACCAAAGCTATAGATCCGCCGAGCTATGTCAGCAACTTTTTGTCAGCGGTCTAGTTGGCGGCTTCACTTATCGCAAGTCGGAAAACTTTGTCGGCAACTCGAGATGAGGAATAAAAAATACAGTACGTCACTACAGCTTGAGTGTCGCCGGACTGAGCGCTTGCGTACGAAAGCTGCCGACATTCCGTCAACGTCTGCCTGTCTAATTTTGTCTGCTGTTAAAGAAAATAAGAAACTGTTTTGACCGATTATGTAACAGCGCTCCATATAAGAAGATATATGAGAGAATTGTAAGCACAGGTCGATATGTCTTTTTAAAATCTAATAAATGAAGCACAACAAGTTTATTTGCAGGTAGCAAATTTATAATGCCCATCAAAATATATATAGTCAAGGTGGCGAAGTCCATCAGTGGAGGAACTGCATTCATTATATCCGTGTTTGAATAGTTACGACGACAACAAATTAGTCAGTGAAGCTAACGCATCATTGAATTTTGTCTTCGAATTGTAATTGCCGTCAAATTCCGCTGGCGTAAAACGAGCGGTGTCTGAGCTTACTCCATTGACGGACTTCGCTACCTTAACTATAATAAATTGCCATTAGACATAAACACATGCCGTGAATTTAACACATATAAATGTAAGGTATTTACATACATAACGGACAGGACATTCTATTCGATACAGGAATTTAATCACAATAATAATAGCTAATCCAATGTCTTAAATATTATGGTTAACAAAGGTATAATTAATATATTATTATACCTTTGTTATATTTTGCCAGGTGGTAGGGCATTTGCCCGACTGGATGGCTACCACCCCTGTTCTAAAGTATGTCGCCATAACAACCTTGAGTTGTGTTACGGCATTAGTGACCAGGTTCCAGTTTCCCTTAAGAGAGCAGCAGCGCATTTGTATCAACTTTGCTGTTGCAAATGTCCATAGGCGATGGTAACCGCTTTCCATCAAGTGGGCCGTTTGCCTGTCTGCTGATCTCCTGCAATAAAATATATATATATATATATATATATATATATATATATATATATAAAATATGTAGGAATAACAATAACGACATAATAATTTGAAATTTGACATTCTGACATTAACATTTTCTTTTTATAGTCTACGATAAATCAATTACTAAATCTTTATTGTACACCAATACAAAAAGAGAACTTACAGACTAAAACTATGTCTCATTATGCACAAAGGACGGTCGTTTCCAGACAACCCCAGGAATGAATTGAGATTGTAATGACGATGGTCGTATACATAATACATTTTTTTTACATTCTAGTATTAAACATATAAATGCAGTATATACAGATGTTTTATATATACCAAATAGTTGCAATTATATACCTATATTTAAGTTAGTTTTAATAATTCTGAAAGTTGTCTGGGATAATATCGCCGGCGGCGACAAGACATACATACATAACTTCACGCCAGTTCCCTTGCGGGGTAGGCACGAGCAACAGAGCGTATTCTTACACACCTCACTTGCTTCTTTGACATTCATAACTCTTGTCATGCACGCTCGTCTGTTCTTAAGGCGACAAGACCTATTGTAAATATATGACTTGATTTATTTTGTTCTGCATATGCAGTAACGAACATCCATTCATTCGTGCATGACCTTTGTAAAGTTATAAAAAATAGTATTACGATCGCCATTAACAAACCGAAAATATATTTGCAATAATTTTATTTATTTCACAGATCTTGTTCACGTACATCGTTACCAAATCTTGTTTGTAAGATTTCGACAAAATTTGTAGTCTTTACAATTTATTCCCCATCGTAAATACAAAGTTGATATGTGTTACTCATTGCGCCCACGTAACTCGAACTCAAGTCAAGTTTGGAGAAATACTCAGACACGTGCAGTCAAAACAAGTTTTTAGTGCGTGAAATCGGATTACATGTAGAATGTTCGCTTAGTTGTTTGCATCCCTACTCCGTGGTGTTTACAGAGTGAGAAGTGACACCGGTAGACGCCTGGCGGGAATAACTGATCGAGTGGTAACTGATCAAGTATCGACCGCCGGGAGTAGAAAATTTTTAAAGTATAGTATCGCTATTAAAATAGGGGTTGGTGGTAGAGGGGTGAAAATTTAGGGTTGTATGTATTTTTTAATACCAAATCATAATAAATTAAAGTAAAAAAGTTTTTTTTTTTTGGTTGGACCACCCTTATCACGTAGGGGTATAAAAATAGTTTACGTCCTATTTTCAGACATACTAAATATACACACAAAATTTCATGAGAGTCGGTCAAGCCGTTTCGGAAGAGTTTTCTTACAAACACTGTGAAACGAGAATTTTATATATTAGATATAGTATTGGCAGTCGACCGTCATAATACCGATTTCCTTAAAGCGTTCTCTAGGAGACTCCCGAGGGCCGGTTTTTGTAAATTGACCTTACGGCTCTTTTTAACAAATTGTACCGGTGAATGTATTATATACTAGCTGACCCGGCAAACTTCGTACCGCCTTAGAATTAATAAATAAAAATGCTGAATTTATTTAAATTTTAATTTATTTCATAATAAAAAATGTGATCAAAACTTAACCTGAACGAACATCAAACGTTTAACATTCAAAACCAAAAATTTAAAAAAAAATATCACTTTTAAATTTATTTGATTTCCAAACGACGGGACGTTGACAAGTAGGAATAGTTTCTAAGGGAAAGCGAAATTGTTGTTTTTACTATATTCCAAGCATTTTTTTTTCATATTTACTCACCTTTTAAACCCTCCCTGGACTTCCACAAATAATTCAAAACCAAAATTAGCCAAATCAGTCCAGCCGTTCTCGAGTTTTAGTGAGACTCAATAGCTATTGATTTATATATATATATATATATATATATATATATATATATGTGTAGATTATTTGTAATATAAAACAGACAATTAGAAGCCGACATCAATCACCCACACCAAAGTAAACAAGAAAAGTTCGTTTACAAAATTTACCCTGCGTATGTTTAGACAACCCAATAACAGAAGTCGTCAAAGAAACATCATGTGCTTTTGTATATTGAAATAAGACATAATGAAAGCACAAAATTAAATGCGACGGGCACGTTTTGTCGAGTCAGTTTTTTTTCTAAACTTGACCGTTGCGAGTGAAATGTTATTCAACCGCGATAAAGAAATATTACAAAAAAAATCTTTTTGGGATGTTTTGAGAAATGTTAGCGTTTATAAAGAGCTCTCAAAGCCTAAATCGAGTCTTCATAAAGTTATGATCAGAGGGCTGATTCCTATCTCAGACAACAGATCTGTATGGCGATATAGCGGGATAACGTAGCCAACATGGTAACCTTACGCTTGACTTCGGTGACTTAGGTGCAGTATTTTACTTATATGTATTAATGTTATTATTATATGTCCATATTTTACATTATATATGTATGTATCTTGTATATAATTTATTTTTGTTAATCTGTTACATAGTTAAATCGTATGATATCTTAGTGTATAAAACCCTGCGTTTTGCTTCTCCCCTTCTTGCTACACTCATAGGTTGCTGGAAGATAACTCTTTTAGGGTTAAGCTCGCATTTGTACATCACCACTGTGTGTAATTTTGTATGTAACTTTTTATGTACAATAAAGAATAAAGAGTATAAGTATTAAGAAATCATAGATTGGACACAATATAAGTTACTGTTCTTCATTGTACAATTTAAAATTTACTTAAATTAGTGACTTTACAGATAAATATTCATTGCCATTTTCAATGCCCTTTTACGCTGTACGTGCCAGCCCTAACGCTTTAATAACGCGAAACACAAAATATAGCGAGGGAGTCGACCTTCTTGTAGCGTATTCTTATGAAATTAGAGGTAATACTGTCACAAACCGTGTTATACTAGTTATGCTTAAATCCAAATTATAGACATTTTAACTACCCACTCTCAATTTCTAAATTTCCTCTCACTCTACTTTCTTGGCCTATTGAGATACTTGACAGTCATTTCAATATATATACTTTTTATAATCATTCAAAATGCATATATCTTCTGGCCCACTAGAAATCATAATGTCATTCTTCATACAATCAATCTATCTTTTTTTGGTCAAGCTTTACTATTGTATCTGTCAAATTGCTAGTTTAACACTAACTTTATCACAATAAGATCTAAAAAGTATAGCAGCAAGCTATGTAAAGACACGCTCTCTTTTTTATTTATATTATTGAAAAATTTATTGTAAACTGAAAGAAAGAAAGAAGAAATTTATTTGCTAGGCAAACGACAATACAAGAATGTAGACATAATTTATACAATTCTATGGTTAAATTTAATATGTTGTATGCCGCATTTCGAACAAATAAAATCGGCAACTCAGCATAAAGCTGTGTTGGAATTTCCTCCAGCACAGCGCCAATTTTCAGTGCCAACCCCACCTTATTGATTAATATTATTACGACCTAGGTGCCAATAAAGACAAATTCACACCTGCATACCTGTAGACACACATTTTGTTACCTTTTCGGCATTTGGACTTCTTATGTTTACTTTGTGTTTAAAATTTGTTATTAAAAAGACAGCCCATTGTGTATTGTAATCTTTTACGGTCTGTTGTTGTATTGTGATCACTGCCAGATGTCTCGGATTTAAAAGTACAAACTGATTCTAAGAAATTCGGTCCATGCGGTCGGGCAGACATGTTGCATTGGTACAATATAAAGCAATGCCCCAACTGAGAGATGAGGCAGTCGAGCGATAACCACAAGCGAAGCAAGACTTGTGTACATTCGGTAATCTATTTAGTGACGGACTTTGCACGTGTATTTGAATTACGATCTTCTGCATTACCTTTGGAATTATTGCGTTCGGTTATATTTGTAACTGTGTTGTACGTGTTTGTATAGTTCTAATAAACTCTATAATCATTCCAACGCCATTTTAATTCGAGTCCCGCTAAATTCGTAATAATATGTTACCTATGGTGGATAATTACTTAAATAATAATATATTTAAATAATACTTAACGATATACATAAATACTAACGCATAAACTGTTTCAAATACTCTTACTTCGATCTGTTCGACCTGATTCCCCCTACACCATTACATCTTCGGACCACAAGACGCTCTGGTCTACGCCATCGTTTCACAGTGGAAACGCTACCAGCGCGTACTAAACGTTTCGCCTCCACGTTTCTTCTGCGTAGGGCAAAATTGTGGAATGCACTACCAGAGTCCGTGTTTCCTGAAAAGTACAATCCGGGCATCTTCAAGTCTCGTGTGAATAGGTACTATCTAGGTAAGCATGCTCCATCTTCGACCGCATCATCGTCCAGCATTGGACGTGATCGTGGTCAAACGCAAACCAATTTAATATAAAAAAACTTACCCTACACAAACTTACACAATTCTTTAATTAAATACAGAAGAATATTGTATGTCTGCTAATCTTATCTTAATATATATAAATCTCGTGTCACAATGTTTGTCCTCAATGGACTCCTAAACTACTTGACCGAGTTTAATCAAATTTGCACACCGTGTGCAGTTTGATCCGACTTGAAAGATAGGATAGCTTACATTTGGACCCGGTAGGTGGTGCTGGAATCGGGTTCTAAATTTTATTTCTTCAGGGCAGAACAACGTCTGCCGGGACAGCTAGTATCTTATAGTAATATATAAAGCTGAAGAGTTTGTTTGTTTGTTTAAACGCGCTAATCTCAGGAACTACTAGTCTGATTTAAAAAATTCTTTCAATATTGGATAGCCCATTTATCGAGGGATGGGCTATATATATCATCACGCTAAGGCGAATAGGAGCGGAGCAGCGATGAAAAATGTTTCAAAATCGGGGGGGCTTTGAAAATAAATTCCACGCGAACGGCGTCGCGGGCACAGCTGGTAGAGTGTAAAACTCATTACGGCCTTGTCTTACAAACAATCTTGCAATCAAATTAACCAAGCCTTCCAAGACAATTCAGAGATTCATTAATTTATCTTCCACATACTTAAACCCATTATAATGTGGGCATACAATAAAGATAATATTGTCTGTATGGCTGTGGGCTAATTTATTAATAACTTTTGAGACGTTCCAACGGGAAATCATATGCTCTTCAATATACGTGTGTACGGTATTGTTCAGAAGAAATTATTCCTGGAGATGTTTTGATACGAATTCTTTTTGTGTCCTTATAGGGTTACGTGGCCATATTTAATATATTATGTATTAATACTATTATTAGTATTGTGTAGCTATTGCTGTTGCTATAGATATATTAATGATGTATATATTAGTATAAATATGATATTAATATGTGTTATTGTTTATTCTCTATTTTTATTCATTTTAGGTATATGTAATGTGTGATATTTATATATATACTAGCTGTGCCCGCGACGTCGTCCGAGTGGAATTTGCTTTCAAAACCCTCCGATTTTGAAACATTCTTCATTGGTGCTCCGCTCCTATTGGTCTTAGCGTGATGATATATAGCCTATAGCCGTCCTCGATAAATGGGCTATCTAACACTGAAAGAATTTTTCAAATCAGACCAGTAGTTCCTGAAATTAGCGCGTTCAATCAAACAATATTAGTATATTTGGTTACAACACTAATACTTACATTTTAAATATCGTGATATTTTTTGAATGAAACGTCCGAATTGAATAATTTAAAAAGTTCTGGAAAGGTATTGAATTCATTTTGAATATGAAGTAATTTATTTTGATAAGAATTAATACCAAGGTACAAAATAAAGAGTATTTGAAGCGACGGCATTTTAATTATTTAAAAAAATAAAAGAAAACACTTATTGTGAGATAACTACAATAGTTACACATATGGTTACGCGATATTTTTTGTAGACAATTATATGTTCTGCAAAGTGGTAGTACATTGTTTTGTTCTATAATCAATAGTTTTCGCAGCGCACGCCGTGTAAGGATTTTTTCGGGTCATTTTTTTACACCTTGGTTTACATTATTGGAGTTTTAGTAAGGATCCCTAATTTTTTTGAAAATATAATATAGCCTATAGCCTTCCTCGATAAATGTACTATTCAACACTGAAAGAATTTTTCAAATCGAACCAGCGGTTCCTGAGATTAGCGCGTTTAAACAAACAAACAAACTCTTCAGCTTTATAATATTAGTATAGATTTAATTTGCACACCACCGTCATACACTTGTCCGAATCTCCCCTTCATAAAAGCCATAGCCCGGGTTATTCGGAAGAGATCGCTCTAAAGTGATAAGGCTGCCCATTGTTCCTACGTTTACTGTGACTACTGTAAATTGTTTATTTTATGTATATAAATAAATATATATGTATATATATATGTATATATATATATATATATATATATATATATATATATATATATATATATATATATATATATATATAACAGCCCATAAATGTCTAGTACATCCGCTATACTTGTCCAACGCGGCCTGACTGTTAAGACACATCGGTTATCTCGATGTGCAGGTTGCATCACGATATTTTCCCTCACCGTTGTTAATACATGGTAATTTTAACAATATGTACATTCGGTCAGAAAATTGCCTAAGTGATGCATGTGTTCCGGTCCGGGTTGAACCCGCGCCCTTTGAGCTTGGGACGCGTGCGCTAGCCATTATGCTACCACGACTATATATATATATATATATATATATATTTATTGCATAAGATCAGCAGACAAGCAGACGGCTCACTTGATGGAAAGCGGTTACCATCGCCTATGGACATTTGCAACAGCAAAGTTGCTTCAAATGCGCTGCTGCTCTCTTAAGGGAGACTGGAACCTGGTCACTAATGCCGGAACACAACTCAAGGTTGTTATGGCGGCATACTCTAGACCAGGGGTGGTAGCCATCCAGACTGGCAAAGCCCTACCACCTGGCTGCGAGTTGTTTTGTCGCCTCTTACGACAGGCCGCCAGGCCGCAGGAAATTGTATTCTTTCTCCGTTCCTGCACAGATATATATATATATATATATATATATATATATATATTAGTCTAAGAATTAGGCATATTTATAATTATAAGAAAAAGCAGTGTTTTCTAAGACAATGTTTTGGCCTCTCTGACAGTAAGAGGCAGCACCTTCCAAAGTTCCAAAGTTTGACAGCCTGCTGTACCGTAAAAGAGTGCAGGCTGTCACACAATTTAAGTAAAACATTATCCTACAAAATTTTAATGTAAGAAAAACAAAGTATACATCATATACTTATAGTTATGTACCTACTTTACAGCATTTTTTCTCAAAACCTTACATGTTACATAAATGAAATATAGCAGTAAAGGATGGTCAACAACATGATTGCCCTTCCAGAACAGACTTACCCTAATGATTATTATTTTTTGAAGTGAAACTTCTTTAGAATCGTTATAAATTTTATTTTAAATTATAATGACATTCTTTAATTACATGGTAATTAATGCAACAACAGGTAGGGTCATAGTCGTTTACAAATTCCTAAAGTATCCAACGCTCTAATTTTTGGACAATAAAGGAAATTTCTGAAAAAAAGAACGTTGCTAAAGCATAATAATATTTTCAAATAAAATTAGTTTGGATAGGATTTTTTTAGATATACGGTATTTTGAATTACATGTTTTTAGGATTTCGTAGGTTAACTCATTTTAACAATAAGAAAAACAAATAAAAATCACACATTTTCCTAATTTGAATTTGGAATTGTCTTCTTTAAAATTAAAACTTTTTAATGATACCAATACTAGCCAGATACAAATGGTGTAGCCAAAGAGATCTTATTGCCAGTTCATACATACTATATGCGAAAAGACTTTTTCCCCAACCTATTATGTTCTCTCTCTAATAAGTGCCTCATGAAAACTTTCTAAGAAAATAATGTTTTAGAATTGTTGAAGTTTTAAGAAACAAATTTGTTATAAACAACTCCTTCCCCTATATGCATTATACCAAACTCATTCCCTAAGCAGAAAAACCCCATCGATCATTATCAATCAGTATATTTACATTAACCAAGTAATTTATAGATACGCTGAGTGGCTTTATATAACATAATATTTCACAGGTAATACTCACCAACCCACCGACTGAAAAAATCTGCTCTTTACATCAACATTGAATACTGCTGGCTATTATTATGCGCAAGGTTTCTCAAGAGTACAACTCTACTGAGAAAAGTCAGAAACTAGCAAGTAGTTTTATCACACGAAAAAGGAGGTTTTCCGATAAATTACATACATACATACATACATAACTTCACGCCAGTTCCCTTGCGGGGTACGCACGAACAACAGAGCGCCATTTAGGCCCATTCTTACACACCTCACTTGCTTCTTTGACATTCATAACTCTTGTCATGCACACTCGTCTGTTCTTAAGGCTCCTGACATCACCCTCCGCTAGTACACGATCAATTTGATCTTGGAAGGTGTGTCGTGGCCTTCCACGACTTCTGCATCCATCCACTAAATAAATTAACTAAATTCGATAAATTAAACTCATTAAAATATTCGGATCGTTTTAGTATTACGCCAAAAGGAAGGTTTGCACTGAAAATCAGCGTTGTGTCGGATATTATGTCGGCACAACAATAAGCTGAGTGCAAACCTTGTTTGCTGAAAATGCGGCGTACAAATTCTCAAAATATATTTTTATTTTTAAGATACATGTTAACAATGTAAGTACGTCGCTGTTTCTACACATTTTTTTTTTCTTTCTTTCGATAATGCTATTGTACAAATACCCTTCAGGCCTTAAAAGGGCACCTGTACAACATGTCGTTCTATCCTCACAAACGCTCGCTATCTTACTATGACTCGGCTACCGCTCTGGTGATTGGATAACAACAGTCCGTGTGTCGTTTCAATTGCATTTTATATAGTGGTAGGACATGCCTGCGACTTCGTTAATGCTTGACTTAAAAATCCCGCGGGATTCCCGGAATAAAAAAATATCACACATTTGTTCACATAAAATTTACTATCAACCTGTGAAAAAATCACTATGGAATTAGTTTTTTTTAATCTGGCCTTTTTAAATCATTCCCAGAAAAATTACCGCGGGATGTCGGTACTACGACAGATGTAACCTGCCCATTACCACTTCAGGTCACTATGTTATTTCAAAAATAATTTCATGAACAATGTAGAACTTATCTGATAGCAGTGACTATATGTTAATAGAGCGATTATTTCCAAAGACTACATGTAGAATATTACCTCTACATATGTATGTGGCAATATAGCACGATAATTAATATTTAAAACTAGTATTAGCCCGCGACTTCATCCCGTTGGCCTGCTAAAATCAAAGATTTTTGCCAATATTTAAAATCAAAATGTTGATCCAGCCAATTAATTAGCTATTTATTTAATTTACTATGAAAATACATGAATCCTGGAAATAGCGCAACTAACTATTTCTGTACTACTCTACTCTACTCTACTACTTTACTCTACTACTCTACTACTCTACTCTACTACTCTACTCTACTACTCTACTCTACTACTCTACTCTACTACTCTACTCTACTACTCTACTCTACTACTCTACTACTCTACTCTACTACTCTACTCTACTCTACTACTGTACTCTACTACTCTACTCTACTACTGTACTCTACTACTCTACTCTACTACTGTACTCTACTACTCTACTCTACTTCTCTACTCTACTACTCTACTCTACTACTGTACTCTACTACTGTACTCTATTACTCTACTCTACTACTCTACTCTACTATTCTACTCTACTACTCTACTCTACTACTAATAACATTACTCTTATAAAGACTTCTAATAGACATAGAAAGTGTCGTAGCAAACAAGTCATAAAATCACGTAGCGGCTTAAATAAACTGCGTGAAAATCGGTCTAGTGGTCTCAAAGTTAGAGAATTCTGGGAATTTTCAAATATTCCCGAAAAAGTCAGATATGAAAAATTTAATGGGGTATCAAACAAATATATAATGTTATATAAAAGTAACAAAGACAATGTTACGCTATTTTTAGCAGAATAATCGATTCTCAGAAAAAGGTTTAAGATTTTCCGGGACAACAGTAATTGGGCATTTAAAAAACTAGTTCAGCTATCGTTCTAGTTTATATCTTGTAGCCGTTATCAAGGGCTATTTTTATTTGTCATTTTAATCTAAAGATCACCTTCATTAATAGTAATCATACATACATACATACATAACTTCACGCCAGTTCCCTTGCGGGGTAGGCACGAACAACAGAGCGCCATTTAGGCTTATTCTTACACACCTCACTTGCTTCTTTGACATTCATAACTCTTGACATGCACGCTCGTCTGTTCTTAAGGCTCCTAACATCACCTTCTGCTAGTACACGATCAATTTGATCATGGAAAGTGTGTCGTGGCCTTCCACGACCTCTGCATCCATCCACTTTTGCATTGTATATCTGTTTATTCATTCTGTCATCATGCATTCTTTCCACATGCCCGAACCACCGGAGCATTCCTTTCCTTACCTTCACCCCGACACTTTCTTTCAGACCAACTCTCTTTCTTGCTTCGGTATTAGGAACGCGGTCCGCGAGCGTCACTCCGCAGATTCTTCCATACCCAACTCTCGCTTCCATACGTGAGCGTAGGTACCAGCACCGCGTTGTGTACGGCGAGCTGGGCCTTCTGGCTGAGGTTCTTAGCGCCTAGAAGTTTACCTAACGCTCCATTCACACTATTCCCCAAATTCACTCTTCTTTCTATATCAGCGGTGTACCTTCCATCCTTGCTAAAAGCACATCCAAGATATACAAACTCATTCACTTGCTCCAGCATAACATCATCGACCATTATCCTTGCATTCGTTCTGGTTTCTTCTCTTTCAAACACCATAACCTTTGTTTTTTTCGCATTCAAATGTAAGCCTCTCGCCCCTGTCAAATGCTTTCTCTAGATCCACAAAACCGCAGAAAACCTTCCGGCCCATAGCCAGCTGCTTCTCTACGATATTGCGGAGAGAGAAAACTTGATCCATACATCCCCTTCCATTTCTGAAGCCACCTTGTGCATCCCACAATAATCCATCGGATACCACTCTCATTCTCTTTTCAATAATCTTCGTATACACTTTAGATGCTGTGCTGATCAAACTGATGGCCCTGTAGCTGGCGCACTCCATACGTGACCCCTTGCCTTTATACAAGGGCACGATGACAGCGTGCCTCCAGTCCTTGGGAACCTTTCCCGTCCTCCAGCACAAATTGCATAAGGACAGGAAAGCGTCCCGGACGCAGGTTCCACCATATTTGATCATCTCAGCAGACACACTATCGATTCCTCCTGCCTTTCCATTTTTCAGACTTCTTATCGACCATTCGATCTCTTCCAAAGTGATCTCGGATGCTGACTCCTCGGAGTCGGTCACAGACTCAGTCGTGGTGCTAGCATCCGGGATATTATCATACATTTCTCTAAAATATTCACTCCATCGCGCTAACACCTCTTGTGGGTGAGCAAGAACGTCCCCTGCTTTAGATTTTATTCTTTCCATTCTGGAAGCTGACGAACAACCCCGAGACTTCTTAACCTCTCTCCAAAAGAGTTTGGTATTCGCCTCGAAGTTCTCCGTCAGCTTCTCTTCTTCTTTCAAATTTTATTCTTTCGCGCTTCTCTTTCACTAAAGCTTTGGTTTCATTCTTGCAGAGGCGATAAATTTCTTTCTTAATCTCTTTCATACTGTCATTCTGTTGCAAAGAAGCAACATAATCCAGCCAGGCTTTTCTCTTTCTCTCTACGCTGGATTTAACATCCGCGTCCCACCATTCATCACCTTTCGTTGTTATGTGCCTCTTTGCGCATCCACATGCTTCTTTTGCGCTTTCCACTATACTTTCTTTCATACTATCCCAGTCATTATCCACATCTAAGTCGGAGAAGTTCGCTTTTGCAAGCCTTTCTTCGACTAGGCGCGCATACATACTCCTTACACTAACATCTTCCAATTTTTCACACTTTAATAGTAATCAGAACATTAAAAAGTACTGACATAGGCCGAAATTTGAGAAGTCTAACACAGTTCCGAAGAAATCCTTTCCTCCCCTTAACCCCCTATTACCTCAAAAACTACTGAACGGATTTCGTTCTAACGAATTCTTGTTTAATTTTTTCAGATTTTTCCATCAAATAGTTCACAAGATGTTCATACTTTAAAAGCGAATGTACTTAAACAAGAAAACACATCAATCAACATCTTTACGCTTTTTACGCTGGCTAACAATATTCGACATGACTATACTATACACCGAAACATTTATTATCCTTCAACATGGCCACCAATCATATAGGCAGGGCCCCTAATTATTTTTTTACGATATCGCCACGCCATCGTGTAGCGGCGTATATAAGTTTTATGTGAATTTCTATATATATAAACCAAATAGTTGCTGAGAAATGCATGAGTTCCTTCCTTTTTTGGGAACAAAGACTATATTCTTGAGAAAATTATTACAGAGTCTGCTTGATAAAGGCTGATGAAATCTGTGTACCTATGACATATACAATTTTTTGTTTTTTACTTTTATTAATAAACTAATTTATCTATATATGTAATTATGTATTCTATCACGAATATATAATATCATGGCTCCAATCATTTTCAATAAATTACCTAAAGACTGGAGAGATTTAAAGCGTGACATATATAAACAAAAATTAAGGACATTTTTATTAAATAAATACTATTATGATTTACTGGACTTTATAAATAAATTTCAATCTTCTTTTTTTATATATTTATTAATAAAATAATAATAGTTGACAATTAGTTGGTATGGTAATATTATTATTATTTTAATTGTTATAATGACATTATTATGGGACATTAATTATTATTTATTATTCTAATTTTTCTATGCCTAACTGGCCAAACATGACGCACATTTAGCTTTATACCATCATGCATATTCTGATATATAAATACTCATGTTTAAGAAATAAATAAACTTTGACTTTGACTTTGACTTATATTGTTTAGCTTCTTATATAAGTATTACTGTATTATATAATATATTACACATTAAATTTATATTATGTTTAGTTTATCCGTGCAGGAACGGAGAAAGAATACAATTTCCTGCGGCCGGGCGGCCTGTCGTAAGAGGCGACAGAACAACCCACAGCCCGACTGGATGGCTACCACCCCTGGTCTAAAGTATGTCGCCATAACAACCTTGAGTTGTGTTCCGGCATTAGTGACCAGTTTCCAGTCTCCCTTAAGAGAGCAGCAGCGCATTTGTAGCACCTTTGGTGTTGCAAATGTCCATAGGCGATGGTAACCGCTTTCCATCAAGTGGACCGGTCTGCTGAACTGCTGCAATAAAAAAAAAAGTTTTTACGCATGTCGTGGTCTCCAGTAATTGAAGGAGCACATTGGTTAAAAATTTAAGGTTATGTCTATGTTACAACTCTGTTATTTGTATCCTCTGTTGGAGATTCTATTAAAAAAATAAAAATAAAATAAAATGTATAGACATATATCATAGGGCATACCCAGATCGACGGACGGATAAGATGAAGATTTATAGGCTCTGTTCTTCACAAAATGACTACGATGCCCTAAATTTATATCTATACTAATATTATAAAGAGGTAAAGTTTATGAGTTTGTGACGTTGTATGGGGTAATCTCTGAATCTACTAAACCGATTTTATAAATTATTTTACTGTTCGAAAGCTACGTTAACAGGGAGTGTCATAGGCTATGTAACATGACGCTATGTACTACGGGAGCGGGACAGAGCGCGGGTGAAACCACGCCGCTAGTATATTATAAACAGGAAAGATTTGTATTTTTGTATGTTTGTAACGAATAAACTCAAAAACTACAGGACCGATTTCAAATTTTTTTTCATAATTATAATTCTACATTATCGCAGATGAATATAGGCTATATTTATTACTAGAAAAATTAGGGATCCCTACTAAAACTTCAATTATATAACCCAACGTGTAAAAAAAAATGTGTTAGAGTGGGTCCGGGGATGGTTTAGATACACAATTAGAGCCGGTAGATCGCGCTGGAATCGGGTTCTAGATTTTTATATTTTCAGGGCAAGACAACGTCTGCCGGAACCGCTAGTTAGTTCTGATTATGTTTAATTAGAGTGAATCATATCTCTATTTTTGTTGTTTTATTTATATGTATATTTCTGGATCTTCAGGACAATGACTCGGAAGAACCATACTACCCAGTACAATACGCTAGTCTACCTCCAGGCCTGGCTGCGGTACCGCTGCCTTTAGAGAATTCGGACCACGAGTTGATGCTCAACGTATCGTGGCAACCTTCGTTGGGTAAGTCACTGTAATAGCTGAATTACATGATTTAAATTAATTGAAAAGCGCAAAAGTGAAACGCAACGGTTAATAAAATGACATTGAATGATTCAATGATATGTTTACATAAATCACTTGTGTAGCTGCGCCTAAAATGAAAAGCAGAAGTGAGCCGTGTAAACCTTAATGTTCGAAATTTTTCTCGGCTCTCCACTTGTTTGGGCAGAAGGTCCTCGCGCACTGATAATCGCAATCCAAGAGTTGGCTGCATTGGACCAAATGTTATGAAATTATATATTTATATTCTATTGAGCACTTAGTGAGCGTCTGGCGGGGCGGGCTGCTGGCAATAGAGCGTCGAACTGAGTGGCATGAGTGGCCTGAGTGAGTGCACGCTCGGCGTTCATCGTTCACAAACTTGTTTAAACCTGTACGCAACGCCCCGCTCGACGCACATTTCGGTCGGCACTTGGGACACGCGTTAGCGTTTCCATGTGTTTGACGTGAACGCTGCATGCTCGAATAGAGCACTCAGGCCATACGCTTAGTGGTTTAGTCCGGTTAGGCGCTTAGTTTAATAGGTCGACCTATTCGACATAGACCATGTTTGGCGTAACAACATGCAACAAAAGTATGCACTTAATGTTTCAAATCCATATTGCTTTTGTTCACTTCTATGACTGAGTCCGGATTCTGTCAATTCCAACAGCGTACCCGTGACACGCAACTCTACAAATATTTATAAACGAAAACTCGCGCACGAAATAGTGTTTAAAATTGTTGGTAGCTTTTCAACATTTATTTCGGCTAACGCCACTTCTGCTAGAGATAATTAAATAGCAATTCTTATCTACTACAATTCTGTCGCGAGGATATCGAGAAGATATTGTGGATTTAGTAGAATACAAATTTTTGATTCGATTGTAAAGGTAGATATCGTACTTTGAATAACTTCACAACGCTAAGATATTGAAATTGCAGAAATGGCCCCAGGTGTATTAGAAAGTTATTGGTCTTATGATGAGCAGCCCGATTGTCCTAAGCGACCATAAGGTTATTTTCTATCGGACTACAGTCCCATGTTTACACCCAAACAGTCACTTTCACATGTATATAGTAGTATGGATAGGTATATACAATGTTCGAAGCATTTGCTTAAAATGTGATATTACACTGTTGAAGAATATTTAAATGACAAAACTTCGTTTTTTTAATATTTTCTTAAGTTTTCGCGACTTGTATACATAATAAAACTACGTTTTAACGGTTTTAAGCGCTGTTATTTTATTTGATTTTGGTTTTTCCGACGTTTCGGCCACTTTTCAGTGGCCGTGATCACGGAAGACAAAGATGTCAAGTGTCAACGAGTATTGTTAAAGTTTTAATTTAGCCTACCGCCAACTTATTAATTTCGTTTTTTTTTTTTACTGCAGGAGATCAGCAGACAGGCAGACGGCCCACTTGATGGAAAGCGGTTACCATCGCCTATGGACATTTGCAACACCAAGTTGCTGCAAATGCGCTGCTGCTCTCTTAAGGGAAACTGGAACCTGGTCACTAATGCCGGAACACAACTCAAGGTTGTTATGGCGACATACTTTAGACCAGGGGTGGTAGCCACCCAGTCGGGCAAATGCCCTACCACCTGGCTGTGGGTCGTTAAGTCGCCTCTTACGACAGGCCGCCCGGCCGCAGGAAATTGTATTCTTTCTCTGTTCCTGCACGGATAAAACATTTTTACATAGCAGTAGTCTGTACAACGTTTTTATCTAGCCAAACGTTTAATAGTACGGGAGGCCAAGCGGGGATTTTGGAATTTACTCGAGCGTGGCAGAATAACATAAGGGGAAAAACCTATTTTTTAATCTTCAATTTTTTTTTCAAACCTTCTTTTAAACCTCCACATAATTGTCAGATTATGGGTCAGCACGACAACGAGATCAAGCTGAGCCATCTGTATATTAATCTGACGCGTTCGAGTATTTCAATGTTAGGTTAGGTTTTTTTGCATTTGCAAAAGTCGGCCATGTCTTTTGGTCGCCTCCAAATCGTCAGTCTTTTGAATAGGAGTTCCTTTAGGGTTTACTTAACATCCCTTATCAATATCTGACGCGCTTGAGTATTTCTGTGCGACTCTTTTTTTTTAAACCTGTACACGCTCCCCCCACCAGTGAAATGGCATACATCATATAACCTTTTTTCTTTTTAGCATTCAATCTTCACAATCCCAAAGGTCCCCACGACGCTCGAGTAACTCCACATTTAGCATCTTGGGCTCCCATACTATAAGCAATTTATGGAGATATTGCAGTATAAACTTTTAGTACGTCTTGGCACTGTTATAACGACAATAATATTCTTCTTTCCTTTTATTATGTCTTTGTCTTACTGAGTATGCACTGCTACAACTCTATTAATTCTTCGAAAAGCAATTCTATAACATACTGTATAAAACTTATAAAAAAAGCTTGTGATATAAATTGAATAAGAAATATAAGGAAAAACAATTTTTAGCTAGATGTGTTATTGGGAAATTTCTTGCCGCTTCTTCTTAACAGCAATAACACGTTGCGAAGCGGTGTACAAATAATAAGAAGTAAATGTAAATTATAACTTATATATATGACCTTCAAAAAGTGTTCTCCAGTGGAATTTATTTTAAATAAAAACATTTGAATTTGAAGATATCCAATCTTACGAGACTAAACAAGCATAGGTGTCTAAAATTGACTTTGTATATAAAATCACAAGTGCTTGACGTTTCACGTAACATAAAAATTGAGTTGTTTATAAATAGAACACAATCCAACGATTGATTTATGTAGTTTGATTTGTTTTATGGAATGTTAAACAAAACTGACACATCAGTAGTTGGTATTGCTGGAATGTACTGCATAGAGAAAATGAATGCAGTTTAAAAATAAGCCTTTTTAAAAAGATTTCTAAATACAAGCTTTTGAGATCCTGGATATCATGTAGCAGCAGAGTGCTAGCCAAGACAAGTAAAACGAGCCCAAACACGACGGGTCTATCTTGTTTAGTACAGGAGTTCCTATGGCCACCTTCCGACTCCATCATCAGATCAGCATTGTCACGCGATATACATATGCGTGCAAAATTTCAGCTCTTCCGATTAAGCTGAAATTGGTCAAATTTAAAACCGGGAAGTTGGTAAAATTTAGCTTGCAAGATTCCACCCGAACTTACATACATACATAAATACATATAGGTAAATCCATTGCAAGTTAAATAAAAGCTTGTAAAACTGATGATTTACCTACTACTTTTATTTACTTTACCTGTAGTATCTCATTACTCTCAAAACTAGAAGAAAGATTGCTGATATAATTTTCTTGGTTAAAATTGCGCAATCCAAAATTGATTGTGCAATTATATTGAGTATCCATTTGTACGTTCCTCCTACTGATGTTGGAATTTATTATACACACCACTGACGCCGCACAGAATACATTCCTTATCAGCACAGCAAATGAGTTTAATAAATTCAGTAAGATGGATGACATAGACTTAAATAGACCTACTTTGTAATAGTTTAAAATTATTATACGCATTGAGGTATTGATCTAAGATTCTACGCATTTGGTTAAATTTACTCTCATTCGGACTTACCTGTTCAAGTAACTTAGATATCCGAACTTTATTTTTAATCGTTTCTTCGTATATTTGTTACTTTTTACTGTTTTTTTTTTTGGAGTCTTCCCAATAGCTTTCCTTAATTACATTATAACTTACTTATTATTTATTATTATAGGTGTTACTCCCCAAATAATATATATATATATATATATATATATATATATATATATATATATATATATATATATATATATATATATATATATATATAGTCTTCACGATTACAGTCCAAGTAGGTAATTAACATAATAAGTAGTTGTATCAATAAAAAATAAATCAATATAAACTAAAACACGTACAGCTCTACCAGACTGCTATCACAGGAGTCACAGGACAGTATACCTAGAAAGCTGGCAGCATTACCTCACTGAATACAAAGGCTATTTCTGCAAGCGAAGTAAGCTCCAGCTTTCCGGTCTCCTGTTGCCTCGACCAATCTTTTTTATGTTCTATCTCATTTTATTGTAATTATATTTGATTTTGCAATACCATCACTGCATAGCATCTTCACTTCTTCGAATGTTTTGGCATTAAAAAAATTACTTCTCTTGTCTTTCACTTTCTCCTAATAATTTACAATCGATATAATATATCTTTCTCTTTCATATTCCTCTATTCTGGCACACGTCTTACACGTTTTCTTTCATAACAAAACTTATCATGATATCCTTCACATAATCCTTTCATCTCGTTTTTGGTCTACCTTTACACTTGTATCTAATAAAAAAATCTACTTACATATATATATTCACGCCTACTTTCAATGGGGGTAGGCAGAGACGATAGATATCCACATGCGAAGATGCTGAGAAACAAGTTTTGCTTCATCTACTTTCATTAATTTCCTCATAGATGCACGTTTATTTGAGGCGCTTTTTAACCTGACCTTTTTTGAATACTTCTGCTATTTGATTATCATGTGTTGTTAGTCGCGGTGTACAGGCACCAACTCTATTATTCACAATTCTGTCATATGCTTGTTTTGTGTTTCTTCTTTCATCGATGATTCTTTGTACATGGTTAACATTTCTTTTTCGACTCTTGTTCATCATTCGACGGTTTACAATCTATCTTTTTCCCTAACATTAATGAGTTCGCCGAATAAAAATCAATATTGTTACGAATTACAGGACCCGAATTAATATGCCGATGGAATTACTATATAATTTATTAGAACTATACAAACACGTATAACACAGGTACAAATATAATCGGACGCAATAAGTCCAAATGTAATGCATGTTTCAATAACACGCGCAAAGTCTGTCACTCTATCGATTATCGAGTGTACACATGTCTTGCCTCGCTTGCAATTATCGCTGGACTGCCTCCCCTCTCCATCCTGCCGTCGTTTTATACTTCAAATGTGCCCGCCCATACCGTCGACTTAATTTCCTAGAAATCGTAATCCGCACACCTGACTAATTATGCCTGCAAACGGCCATAAATGACTACAATAGGCTGTTCTCCACAATAACCAATAAATAAGTAAACAAAAGAAGACAATCATAAAGGTATTACAATTGGTTCAAATGCCGACAGGTAATAGCGTGCTTCGTGGAATTTGTCTTTGACGGGGGGCTAAGTTGTAACAATATTAACAACCTCTTTCGTAATAATATTAGCTTTGGCTTTTCCTATTTTGACAAAGCTTAATTCAAATTAAATGACAGCGTCATTGGAAAATAAAAAGTCTTGACCTAAAATACAACTTCGACGTAATTATTATCTTGTTATTACAGCTTCTTTCAATTCACAACATTCCGTTATCATACTGTTTCTTATCTTCATTCAATCTAAACTCACGTATACTTCTCAAAGCCCTATCTCACTCATGTTCAAATAACGAGAAGAATATTAATCCTAGGTCACCACCTTGAAATTCAATAAACATATTTATAATACCCGTGAGCGCTTGATAGTACGTAACAAGGAACAAAATGAGTTATAAAAATAGCTAATTCTGCACACAGTTATTAAAGATTAATTATCTCATTTGATTTATATTTTTAGACATGAAATACGTAATATGCACGTCAAGGTTAGCACAAAAATAACTAAAGCCTATATCAAGATTAGCTACAAAAGGCTGCAATATACATCACTGTCTTGCAGACAAGAAAACTGGCTTTTATGTCTTACCCTGTAAAACGGAACCACCACAAATTTATTGCCGAAACTGTCACACACGGCTCATTGGGAAGGCCCACGAGTTTGTGGTCAAATACAGATAATTGAAATGAACATTGAACTGGTGCTTTCTCCCTCTAGCTACATAGAATTTGTATTAGAATAAAAGAGACGATATAATTCTCTTGGTTTTGGAGCGGCAATTTTGATGGCAGCTGGCAGCTTGTAGAGAAAAGAATATTAAATTTGGCCCGTAATGTCCCTTTATCTTACTTTACCATGGGTAAAAAATTGACGGTACCTGTGTGGAGTTAGTGTCAAATAATCAGTAGTAGTAAGGCAAATTAATGGATCGTGTGTTCCAAGGATTTGTTCAGGATGGTGCCTTCGTCTTCTTTCTAATCGCACCGCTCGCCCTCAGTTGGGCATTAATCCTCTACTTGTGAGGACTTGTGAGGATTTGGAATGAGCTTTTAGCTGATTTTTTCTCAGAGCGCTACGATATGGAGTTTTTTTAAATAGGGCATCATAAAGTTTCTTCCTTCGAGTTTAAATTCTAAGAAGTTTTTAAAATCAACATGGCTGTCATACTGGATTTTGAAACTATTTACTAGTAGTATAGGAGGCACTACTCGAAGACTTGTTTTCAAGTACAACGGAATGGGCTACAAGAGGACTTTACAAAACATACCAAATTCCACCCAATCCTGAATCGACTTCTTGTAAATGTAGACTGCAAAACATTGTAATATAAAACACAAATGACTTTGTAGCCGAAAATGTTTAACTCCAGGAGTAATTTCATTTATTCAATGAATCAACAACACTTTGTATTACGCTACATTCCACAAATACACTAAACTGTTAACATTATTATTTCTTGTACGTAATTGTTGTGAAAAAAATAATCGTGTGATTATGGAAAAGCTAATGTATTATAAAATTAAATAAACTTGCGAAAATATTGTTTTCGGTTATAGCCAAATTTTACTCATTTTGAAACCAGGTCATTTCAAGTCTTTTTATTCGCGTAACTTTGAATATATAGGTATGTTAAATCTTGCGAAAGCAGAAACCATCATTTTCTCCGGTATGAAAAGCTTGATCGATTCTTTAGATGATCATAGGGCTGGTCTACCTTAGGCAATAGAACAGTGTTCCGTAAAGTACGTACCGCGGCACACTGGTGTACCGTGGTCATTAATTGGTGTGCCTCGGAAAAATAAGGTTATGCTGCAATTTAAACTTTAGGTTTATTGATTAATAATAATAAATACCTTTTCTGCAATTTAAACTTTAGGTTTGTTGATTAATAATAAATATTGCTTCGATGATTAATAAATAAATGTTGATGAATATTACTTACAAAATGATTTTTATTTGTGGTGTACATACTTCCAAAAATTTTCATTTTCCTAAATGTAACTTAAACACAAAAAGTTTGCGGAACACTGCAATAGAGGACCAAATGGACCATTTTTGGAGAATCGCTTAGTGAAATTGACTGGTGTATATAATATATACCGTGTATATACTGTACTTGTAACAAAACGCATTTTTTTATGATCGGAAGACAAATACAGACAGACAATAATTGTATATTCCCAAGCTAAGCAAGTTATGCCTATGTTATGGGTACAATAGATCACTCTGGAGCCGATTCCACACACCCAGACCATAAATAAATAACAGAAAATTTGTTTCCGAAATTTACCATTCCAGGATTCGAAACCGGAGCCACTGAATTCCAGTGAGTTCGAGCGGCTAAGACTTAGCCAGCTCAAGCACAGAGGCCGTCCGATAGTATAAAGGTCAAAATAAAGAGTTTTTTGATAATTTTCATGTTAGTCATACAAGCCTACAAAAGCAGCCGTTTTAGGCGCTCTGATCAATATTGCGATTCAGATAAGTAACATAGTAAGCCTGGTCACCTTGTTAATAGAAGACGATGACTTGGGCTCAGTATTTAATATATAGTCTAAAAAAATTATATATAATATATACAAATACATATAAATTTTAAAAAAGATACAGTTAAAATTAAAATATAGAAATTTTAGCTAAACGTATTTTTGGGTAGTTCTTATCAGTTCTTCTCCTTATAACAGCAATAACACGCTGCGAAATGTTATACATAGAGTTAGAAGTAGCTAACTATATCTTGCTAACCGTTTAATTGCCTTACTATCAGTTGAAATTTCATATAATCTCCAGAAAAGTAATGTCAAATTTCTACTAATAGTCAAATTAATGAATAATGTATCATCCTTCACACAATACAAGGATGGATTGTGTGAAAGGTGATATAATGATTTGTCGTGTGACAGAGAAAATAAGTCAAAATAGAACAGTATGGAAGGAAAAGACATATTGTGCTATAATGATTGGGAGCAGGTGAAAGAAAAGAGAGGCAAGTGAATGAATACTATATCATTCTTCACACAATACAAGGATGGATTGTGTAAAGGATGATATGATGATTTGTGGTGTGACAGAGGACGTAAGTCAGAATAGAGGAGTATGGTAGGATAAGACATATTGTGCTGATTCCAAATTATTGGGAAAAGGTGAAAGAAAAGAGAGGCAAGTGAATGAATACTATATCATTCTTCACACAATACAAGGATGGATTGTGTGAAGGATGATATGATAATTTGTGGTGTGACAGAGAATGTATGACAAAATAGAAGAGTATGAAAGGAAATTGTGCCGATCCCAAATAATTGAGAGATAGTAAAAGAAAATAGAGGCAAGTGAATGAATTCTATATCATCCTTCACACAATACAAGGATGGATTGTGTGAAAGGTGATATAATGATTTGTCGTGTGACAGAGAAAATAAGTCAAAATAGAACAGTATGGAAGGAAAAGACATATTGTGATATAGTGATTGGGAGCAGGTGAAAGAAAAGAGAGGCAAGTGAATGAATACTATATCATTCTTCACATAATACAAGGATGGATTGTGTGAAGGATGATATGATGATTTGTGGTGTGACAGAGGACGTAAGTCAGAATAGAGGAGTATGGTAGGAAAAGACATATTGTGATATAGTGATTGGGAGCAGGTGAAAGAAAAGAGAGGCAAGTGAATGAATACTATATCATTCTTCACATAATACAAGGATGGATTGTGTGAAGGATGATATGATGATTTGTGGTGTGACAGAGGACGCAAGTCAGAATAGAGGAGTATGGTAGGAAAAGACATATTGTGCTGATTCCAAATTATTGGGAAAAGGTGAAAGAAAAGAGAGGCAAGTGAATGACTTCTATATCATTCTTCACATAATAATACAAGGATGGATTATGTGAAGGATAAATATGATGATTTATCGTGTGACAGAGGACGTATGTCGGAACAGAGGAGTATGGAAGGAAAATATATATTGTGCTGACACGAAATAATTACGAGAAGGTGAAAGAAAAGAGAGCCAAGTGAATGAATACTATATCATTCTTCACACAATACAAGGATGGATTGTGTGAAGGATGATATGATAATTTGTGGTGTGACAGAGAAAGTATGTCCAAATAGAAGAGTATGAAAGGAAATTGTGCCGATCAATTTAAGACATATTGTGCCGATCCCAAATAATTGAGAGATAGTAAAAGAAAATAGAGGCAAGTGAATGAATTCTATATCATCCTTCACACAATACAAGGATGGATTGTGTGAAAGGTGATATGATGATTTATCGTGTGACAGAGGACGCATGTCAGAATAGAAGAGTATGGAAGAAAAAGGCATATTGTGCTAACTCCAAATAATTATTAATAATGATGGAGAAGCTCTCAGATCGCCATCCAGCTTTAGTCAATCGCTCGTCTCTGCTGCTCCTGCACGACAACGCGCGACCTCATATTGCATAGCAGATGCTCTCCAAGTTACAAGAGCTGGAGTTGGAAGCTCTCAGTCATCCGCCGTATTTACCAGAACTTGCGCCTACAGACCTCTTTTTCCAGAATTTGGATAACTTCTTGGTGGCATAAATATTCAATACCCGATAGGAAGTACAAAATGCCTTTGAAAAATGTGTTACCTCTCGTCCAGGTGTTTTCTTCAAGAAGGTCGTATAAACTGCCACTGCTTTAGCAAAGATGCGTCGATTGTATGGGTGATCGCAATTTGATATAAAAAAATTACATTACCTTATTTAATAAAAAACGGCAATTTCCGACTCCGAGACACAACGCTGATTTTCAGTACATACCTTTCTTTTGGCGTAATATTAAATTTTCAGGTTTGTTATCAGTATTTATTAAATTATCGGGTTCACCTATAAATATCAGGTAAATATTCTGGGAGTACAAAAAAAAACGCTGTAATGGCAAAAAGTCGTACGAAACTTGTCTGTAATTTGCGAAGTTAGAAGTTAGCAAGTACATCCACTTACCATTTCCAAGTTTTATATTTTTCCATTACTTATAAGTAAGTTATTACAAGAAATAATAATTTGCCTACTTATCTATATTTACCCATAGAGATGATTGTAATGTTTATCTATGTTTTCATTCACAATGCCTAATTAGACATTTGGCAAATATTAATTTTTTCTACATCCGGTATAGCGTTAGTGTTAGTGTCCAATTAACACAGATGTAGTGATGGGCTTAATGCGCTATTTATAATGTGACATTGCTAATATTTTAATTGTTAATGACGTTAAATATTGACAAATATCGTATGGATATGGTTTATCATTAATGTAACCATCGACTATAATATTATCCTAGGTGGAGCAGAGGCATAATAAGCATACTTCGGCCGCGTACAAAGTCGCACCGTACGCAGCATACGGCGTTTGTATCAGACCACTGCAAAGCAAACCTTGCAGGTTTATAACCCGGGCTAATGCCATCATGGATTACACACAGTAAAATTAAAAGCTTTTACACTTGTAAAACAATTTACGTTATAAATACTCTAGTATTATGCGAGTAACGCAATGTAAATGCGAATTCCTTTGAAAAAGATAAATATTGTGATGTTTATTTCATTTCCGGACTCATTGTTTATGATAACTACCATTTTAGTCGTAGAGAGAATATTATATAGAGATGGCCCAGGAAAAAAATATTGCAAAAATAGGATAGACGTATGGTTGCGCCGAGGAACACCTCTTTATAAATTCTTCCTCCCCATCCTTGGCACCAACAAAAGATTAAACTTTTAAATGAAGAATGCGCAAAACAAGACAGACATTCATCTTAGAGTCAGTGATGTCACCGCAACATATATAGTGAAATGATTGGTGGAACACAATATTGAAGTAAAGCATTATAATAACTTAATCTAAAGAATTCTCCTAGCAAATCCTAGTGAGTGTGTGAACCCCCGGGGGACGATTGCAGTGGCGGTGGGCTGGTGGTGAGGTAAGTTCCTCTTCCTTTGCTTCTTGTCCCACATCCCTTTGTCTTCTCCCGGCCCTCGCATCGGGCCCGCAACTTATGTGCGTCGTCATAAGTTTAAAAAAAGACACCTTAATTAGTATCTAGCTCTAGGTGTAGATATTTGGTTATATGGGGTCCTTGGTAACTGTAACACGTTAAGTCTCAGAAGAATAAATAACTATAGAAGCCTTATTAAACTTGCCACAAAAGAGATACATCCGAACTATTTTCACTTATGGTACAAAAAATGCTTGGACATGAGTATATAATCGTAAATTTGTTATTAGCAAGGTTGTTATTTGTTTAAAGTAAAACTGTGATAAATCCCTATCTTACTTTAACCAATGGCAATCAAATTTTTGTCTTATTTTACAAACAAAGATCAAGTAAGTATTTATAATATAGTAGCATAGTTTAAACAAAATTTTATAAATTAAAAAATAATAAGGTTTTAAGCCCGGTAATTTACTTAGTGGCAGTTTTATTATTTATACAAGTCGCGAAAACTTAAGAAAATATTAAATTAGAAAATGTTATATTTTATATTAATAATTAAAATTTTAAATTGTACATGTGACTCGTCCGAAACAATAGAACCCATTATTTATCTTACTCACACTAGCGTGTGTAATAATTTACATAATGATCTAATGAATACGAATAAAATAACTGTTACTTAGCTTTTATTTTATTGTTTCAAAGCATTTCCGTATTACATAAATTTTTTGAAGTTTCAGCGAAATTAAAATTACATTAAACATTTTAAAGGGTAATAATAAACATAACAAGTTGTAGTTTTCGCTGTAGTTGTAAAATATATACTCATGACTATTCTATAAAATTCTACAACTGTGATTTTAATATACTTACATCTATAAACAAAGTATTCTACTATGTGTAAAGGTTAAAATTTATTTAACAACAGAACATAAATAGTTATAAAGATTTACCTAAAAGTCAGAGGAGTGTTTAAGATAGAACTATTTTGGTTTTAGTTATTCAATAGCTGTCTAGAGTAGCATTTACTTTCGGAAGTTCATTGCCAATTGTGATAGAAGAACGCAAGAACATATCGTAAGACGTAAAATATCTGATGTATTATCTACTTTGGCATACATGTTGAATGTAGAGACGCAGAGGCGGGGTAAAGCGTGGGCGACGTAGGCCATGGCCTACGGCCTTGGACCTCGAAGACAGTACGAGTAAACTTTTTGGTCGCGTTTAAAACGTCGATAAATTTTATTCTTCGTAAAACAATAGTACTTACTCATACCAAATTATTTTATTATTTCGGCTAGTGACATTCGCGGTAACTGTTACGGGAAACCACCGTCGGCCAGTGCCAGTTCGTTCGTCGTCAGCTATTCGCAGTCCACTGCTGGACGTAAGCCTCCCCAAGACGGCGCCACTCATCCCTGTCCTCTGATTTTCTCATCCAGCGCCTACCGGCGACCTTGCACAGGTCATCAATACGTTTACCGAGACGCGGTTTCCACTCCAGGACTCCTCTGCTCCATTGTCTATCGGTCCTGCGGCAGACCTGACCGACCCACTGCCACTTCAACTTGCTAATTTTGCGAGCTATGTCGGTTACCTGGTTCTCTTACGGATATCCTCATTTCTAATTTTATCCATAAGAGAAACACCCAGCTTGTTCAATAACCCGTTGACTGACTTGGAACTTGTGGACCATTCCTGCCGTCAGTATCCACGTCTCGGCTCCGTAGGTCAGAACGGGGAGGACGCACTGCTCGAAGACTTTTGTCTTCAAGCATTGCGGAATGGTCGATGAGAAAACTTGACGAAACTTACCAAATTTTGAATTTCTTCGCTATAAGACCATTGACGGTGACAACTATCGGCACAATGACTGTTAACTCCAGACGCCACATTCCGGTAACCTCGTGAGCAAGATCTAAGAGTAACCTTGAGAGTAAAATCTAAGATTCTGTGTTACCTATTTCAATTCAGCATCGTGATCTCTAAAAACAAAGACTATTTAAATTATCTAGTTTTATGATTGTATTATGTGGTATAGTAACAAGAATTATCAAATTTATTTCAGATAAATATATTTGGAGCAGGGTCTGTGTATGTGTTCCTTTGTTTATTTTTTTTTTCAATTCAGAAATAACCCGAGTTTGACGCAGAAAGTTTAAAATAACATGTTTACGTGAGACTGTAATGCTTTACTCGTCGGGTTTGTGAACGCTATTACATTATACTACTAGACGTCGTTGTATACACACTTGAAATTGTAAAAACAAACGTATTCCACAGTTACGAGTTTAATGGGGTCGCAATAGAAAAACAGCTTTATAATATTTACAAACATAATTATCTATTTTCTTTCCTACAATTCATAGCAAAACACTTAATCATTAGCATGGCGGGTTGAGGTAATATACGGAATCTTGATTTCAAGTATTTGGAGGGGTGGAGGCGGGTGGAGAGGGAGGGTAGGGATGAATACTTACCCATTCTGCAATCCTTATCTCAAGAAAATGTCTAGTTCTCGAAATATTAATATGTTTAACTTCACTTGCGTTTTTCACTAATATTACACTCATATCATAGGTCCAAATTTTTATAGAAATTCTGGCATAGCATAGCCCCAAAGTAGGCTAGTTTGTTAGCTCATTATTTAAAATCTAATAAATAAGTTATTGTATGTTCAGGAGATGTTGGAGCTGACATGCCTATGTGGCAAAGTCCCAAATAAATAAAGATAAAAAAAATCATGGGAAAAAACTTTGGAAAGTTAAAAAATCTAAGCAAAATCCAATAGTCAACATAAAAAGTTTCAAAATAGTCCAAAACACATAAGAAAGTTGTTGAAATAAAACACAACTAAGCAATTTACGTAAATAGCAAAAACAAGAAACATGAAAATCATATATTTTTATGAAGTTTATGGTTGGCAACTAACCCTTGACTAAAACTAAACTAGATGTCAATGTCATAAACACTAGAGAATCGATGTATTTTTTTCTTTATATGTTGTTAATTCTCTGTAAAGAGGTTACGAAATAAGTTGTAGTCACTTGTCGCGACTTTGAACCAAAGCCCACAAGCCGAGCGAGCGATCAGCGAGTAACAAAACCGGACATTTATGTCTATATCACCGTTCCGAACAGGATGGCTCAGAGTGGCACTTTTGTGGTTTTTAATGTCGAAAAATTCATATAAGTGACGGTACCAGTTGAATTATAGTAGTAGGTAGTAGTAGAGTATATATAGAGGGTAGTAAAAAATACAATTCCAAGCATGTCGGAGTCGTATTTGTTATTATAAAATAACCATATGACGGAAGTAGTCAATAACCGGATAGAGTATTCTTTCATGTAGTATTCGGAAGTTGTTTAACCGGATGTCAATGTAGAAGCATTTATTATTAAGTTAACGGATATCGGAAATGGAGTAACCGGATGTTGGAACTTAATACGTATGGCGGAAGTTGGTTTTTATGAAGGAAGTGTTAATGAAGTGGCGCCACAGTATTGCCGGATGGTGTCACTGCGGCGCGCTACAAGGACCTGTTAAAACGCGATGTTCGGGCAGAGGAGGGGCAGTATTGAACCGACAGTCTACAATGGCAGTATTGAACGAGCGGTCTACAATCGGCAATCTACACTGACAGTCTACATTGGTAGTCTTGGACGAGGAGCACATAATATAATGTGGTCGATAATTACTGCTTGATAATAGCGGTATTCTTGAAGGGCAAATTGCTGCTCGACACCTGACAAAGCGTGGATGCAACTCTTGGAGTTGTCCTAATATTTCTGTGTATTATTGTGCAATATTTAATATCGTAATTGTAATAATTCTAGTGTAATAAACTTTGATTATAATATTTCAGAGTATTATTGTGTTATTCTCGGAGCGTCATCCGTTCGCTCCTTGTTGTCTGTCGGCGCGAACTCCGACATCAGAAGTGGGATGAGCTTGTGTCTACAATGGAGGTAATAATTAAAGCCTTGCCAGTTTGAAAAGACATGATGGATTAAGGGAAGCGATAGCAGTGGAGGACGATTGACATGTTGCGGTCGTCGGCGTAGTGGTGGTGCCTTGAAGGTACCTGTGGAGTGGCGGTGTGTCGGCCTGTGCGTGATTGGGTTACCGTTGGTAATATTGGTTCAATGTGTGGCCAGTGAGGGTCCATACTCACGTTAATGCTGTGAGTGGAAGTGCAATTTTATGGATCGTGAATTGTAAGCTAAGGTAACAATTACGTGACTATTCTACCTGGCATAGAAGGTATGGTATTTTTTTATTATTTTAATGTGAATTATGCAAAGTAATATAGTGAGTTAATTTTACAAGAATTAATTATGGTTCATTGGTCGTGGTAGGCAATTGTACTACCTTCATATTCACGTAATATTTTTCGTGTACGAAAATAAGGATATGGTTGCAAAAATGGAAAAAGATGAACAAATAGCGTAATTATACGTTTTCAACATTATTTTTGGGAAGTTACTAGCAAGAAACTTGTGTTAAACGATGTGCGTGTATTCATTATCTTTTCAAGTTTACCTTCTAAAAGTTTTTATGTGAAAATTAGGCTTAGTTACTTTACTTGATTATGTACGGTGGAAAGTTGGTTTTGACATTGTTCTTGAGTGATACCGCTGGTTAAGCGATGCCGCTGGTTAAGCGATGCCGCTGGTTAAGCGATGCCGCTGGTTAAGCGATGCCGCTGGTTAAGCGATGCCGCTGGTTAAGCGATGCCGCTGGTTAAGCGATGCCGCTGGTTAAGCGATGCCGCTGGTTAAGCGATGCCGCTTAAGCGATGCCGCTGGTTAAGTGATGCCGCTGGTTAAGTGATGCCGCTGGTTAAGCGATGCCGCTGGTTAAGTGATGCCGCTAGTTAAGCGAGATTATTGTTTACTGTGTTATTATTACATGTCTATAAGGGTCAGGGATGACTGATGCATCCACCCGGTTTTTGTTTAAAGTTTGAATAACTCAAGATTAGTCATTATTATTATTAAACGCAGTGATTGCAGTTTATTTTTGTAACACGTAGTTGTAACTTTAAAGGTCAATATAGAATGAGGTTTTAGTCCGATAGTTAAAATGCTAAAGGTTTACAATAGGCGTAATTCTAGTCTCTGGGTTTTTTTTAACTGTGGTTAATTATTGTTGGAATTTCTGCAGCCCTGAATAATAATTTCAAGTATTTATTTTTTCAAGATTTTTTGGTACTTAAATGAGTTGATACATAGAGATCATGAAATTGACGTTATTCTTGAAATAATAATCGTTAAAGGTTTTGAAAGTTTATTGTTACTTTGATGGGAAAGTAGTCATTATTGGTCAGGAGTAGCCGAGTGGTTGTGTGAACAAGTACTGTGTGTTATTCTTGTTCGCAGACTAGCAGACACACGAGGACGTGTGAATTGCAGGATGGCCGTGTCGGAGTCGTATTTGTTATTATAAAATAACCATATGACGGAAGTAGTCAATAACCGGATAGAGTATTCTTTCATGTAGTATTCGGAAGTTGTTTAACCGGATGTCAATGTAGAAGCATTTATTATTAAGTTAACGGATATCGGAAATGGAGTAACCGGATGTTGGAACTTAATACGTATGGCGGAAGTTGGTTTTTATGAAGGAAGTGTTAATGAAGTGGCGCCACAGTATTGCCGGATGGTGTCACTGCGGCGCGCTACAAGGACCTGTTAAAACGCGATGTTCGGGCAGAGGAGGGGCAGTATTGAACCGACAGTCTACAATGGCAGTATTGAACGAGCGGTCTACAATCGGCAATCTACACTGACAGTCTACATTGGTAGTCTTGGACGAGGAGCACATAATATAATGTGGTCGATAATTACTGCTTGATAATAGCGGTATTCTTGAAGGGCAAATTGCTGCTCGACACCTGACAAAGCGTGGATGCAACTCTTGGAGTTGTCCTAATATTTCTGTGTATTATTGTGCAATATTTAATATCGTAATTGTAATAATTCTAGTGTAATAAACTTTGATTATAATATTTCAGAGTATTATTGTGTTATTCTCGGAGCGTCATCCGTTCGCTCCTTGTTGTCTGTCGGCGCGAACTCCGACACACATATATATATATATATATATATATATATATATATATAATGTATATATTCTATACGTATTACTTATATGTTTATTTCTATCATTTTTCAGTAGCCGTGGTCACGGAAGACAAAGATGTCAAGTGTCAATGACTAATGTTAAAGTTTTTATTTTATATTACTCATTGCCACTGATTTCGAAGTATCTAAATAAAAATCGAATAAAATGCCGTGCTTAAGACCGTTTAAACGTAGTTTTATTTCACGTACTAGTCGCGAAATCTTAAGAAAATATTACTATGAAGGTATGTCCATTCACGTGCACTTTAAACTTCATCTTGCACTTTTTTTATTTTTTATTGCAGGAGTTCAGCAGACGGGCAGACAGACGGCCCACTTGACAGAAAGCGGTTACCATCGCCAATGGATGCTCTCTTAAAGGAGACTGGAACCTTGTCACTAATACCGGAACACAACTCAAGGTTGTTATGGCGACATACTTTAGACCAGGGGTGGTCACCATCCAGTCGGGCAAATGCCCTACCATCTGGCACTTACTCCTGGCACACGCCATAGCGCATGCGTTAAACTTAGAACCGTTATATTATGAGAAAAAACAGCTGAAGATAAATATAATACACTTTTATCATAGAAAATTATCTAAGTTGTCAAGTGTTATAGGACTAGAGTCATATAAATTACACACAAAAAATAAACGGGATGACGGCGACGCTTTAACTGTTCTGGGCAAATTAGAAATACCTACAATATTCACGTGAAAATGGGCACCAACAAGATAGGAGGTATGCAAGTTCTCCTCCACAGTAATTTCTTCTGGAAGCAATTGTATACTGTTTGTGTAGTCTATGATCGTGATGAAACTGAATAGAAGGCGTTTGAAATTTAGACGAAGGCTCTTCAAAGTTTTCAGCCTTGGGCCATATTAGTTACTCCAGGTAATTACAAGGGCAAAAACCGTTTTTAACATAAATCTCATTAGTATTTTTTACATGTTTTATCATGTTAATTGGACAAAGCAACAATAACAAACAATAAACTATTATCTGCTGCGGGCCGGATTTATAACACTTTAAAAAAAAATGAAACAAGTGAATTCCGGTAGCAAATATTGTTAAAAATATAAATAAACAAAAAAATTGAACTGTAAAGATTATTTATTCAATAATTGTGTAATCTGTAGCGATCTATAAGCCTTAACAGCTAAGCTCAGTAGCGCACAGCACTTGTATCGCTCGCCGCTGCGTCATATAAAAATTCATATTATGTAAACTAAAACCGGGCAGTGAAATTTTCTTTTGAAATAAAAAACTTCTTAAACGGAATAACGTGTATTACAAAAAAAATACCATTATCGTACTGAGAAGTCATTAAAATTTTAATTTGTTTATTTAAAAGTTAATAAAAAATATGATAATAAACAAATGAAATTTGCAAAAGAATTTTATGTGAAATTATAGATATTTTACTATAATCGCTGAAAATTTCGTAAAGTTAAATTAAATAGCTTTTTTAAAAATATTTTTTTAATTTAAAGTACCAATAATTTTTACATACATACATACATAACTTCACGCCAGTTCCCTTGCGGGGTAGGCACGAACAACAGAGCGCCATTCAGGCTTATTATTACACACCTCACTTGCTTGCACCGAAAATTTTATTGTAAAAAAATCATTGTTAAATTAATTCCAAAAATTGTTTTCAGGAATGATTTTTAGGTATGACTACTTTCGATAATTATATTTTAATAAGTTTTCTATCATCAAGTGGTAAAGGGGGGTCCACTTGACGTGATCTGACCCATTACCAGATGACCTGGCAACAAAAAAATAATTCAGCATAGGAAAAATTAACGGAGTAGTTGAATCCAACATTTCAAGGGAACGTTCACAGAGGGATAGACATCCAGTAGACTATAGAAAATACTTTTAGGGGCGGAGTCTTATGTATGTGCGATGGGCTTGTCATTAGGTTACGTTCTAACAATAAACCAGTGCATTACGACCCCGAGTTTGATCCACACGCGCCCGTTTTGTAGCTGTCACATACCTGTACGATATTTTTTATGAGGGGAATTCCGTTTGACTACTATCCTCCGCAGAGTAAAACGCGGTGAGGAGTATGGAATTCGCTATATTGGGGTGGCACTAGCAGTGCAAGCGGGAAATGCTATAGCGACAATGTGGTCTGTGATACCCACTAAAATCTCTCGGTGTTGATTCCTGCACCTTTTTCCAGGACTACAGTAATGCAGAAGCTGGACCAACTCCGCATGCCCTGATAGACCTATGTAATACTTAATTGAATTTCTTTTCCACAGGCGTTCCAGCAACGGATTATTCGATAGAAGTCCGCAGCCTGACTGAAACTGTCGACTGTCTGACGCCCATGTGTTATGATTACAACATTCCTGGGGTAATTATAGACATTTGTACTTTTTTTACATAACGTAAACAATAATTTCTCGGTTATGCGATTAATTTTTAATATAAAAACATGTAAATCGTTTTATTTATAAAAACGTACTTAAAAAAAAGGGAATTTATATCCGTGCCTCATTATTTAAATTTCTCTACAGAATACGCTGTGGTGGGTGATACCAGCTTTCGCCAACCCTGTAGTAGAGACGTGTGCAGTCCGTCCTGGCTGCTCATACAGAGTGCAGCTTATTGCCCACCCGTGGGACGGGCACACGGCTGCTACTCTTGACGTGAACCTAAACGGTAAGTTGCGTTAATTTTTACTGGTATATAAGTCGCCAAACAAGTTGTTTATAATATCAGCCCATAAATGTCCCACTGCTGGGCTCGGTCTTCCCATTACAGGGGAAAAGGACAGCATAACCGTTTTATCCGTGCAGGAACGGAGAAAGAATACAATTTCCTGCGGCCTGGCGGCCTGTCGTAAGTGGCGACTAAACAACCCACAGCCAGGTGGTAGGGTATTTGCTCGACTGGATGGCGACCACGCCTGATCTAGAGTATGCCGCCATAATAACCTTGTGTTGTGTTCCGGCATTAGTGACCAGGTTCCAGACTACTTTAAGAGAGCAGCAGCGCATTTGTAGCACCTTTGGTGTTGCAAATGTCCATAGGCAATGGTAACCGCTTTCCATCAAGTGGGCCGTCTGCCTGTCTGCTGAACTTCTGCAATAAAATAAATAAAAAATAACCGCCACGCTTGTCCAAGGCGGCTTGGCAGGTTTGACAAGACGGTTATCTCGTTGTGCAAATTGCATCACGATGTTTTCCTTCGCCGTTGTTAGCACGTGGTAATAGTAACAATAAGCACATTAGATCAGAAAACTGACTATGTGGTGCATGCGTTACGACCAGGATCGAACCTGTGCCTTCATAAGAACTAATTCTTACATAATTAGTTCTTATGTTCGTTTGTAAACGCCACTGACTTTTCTAAACGCTGAAATGTATGTACAGTGGTGAAGTTAGTCTTGAACGAACGGAAAATCTGACCGGTAGACGTTAAATGTCAGTTGTTTCTAGTATATAAGTCGACTAACAAACTATTTAATACTTACATAATTAGTTCTTGTGTTAGTTTGTAAGCACCGCTAACTTTTTTATTCGATGACAATGTACTTACAATGGTTAAATTAGTTTTGAACACACAAGAAATCTGACCGGTGTATACCGGACGGTAAATGTTAATTTTTTCTGATATATAAGTCAACAAACAAGCTATTTAATTGTTACATAATTAATGAATTTTCATGTGGGTTTATAAGCGGCTCTGATTTTTCTATTGGCCGACAATGTACAGTGCTGAACTGAAGTTAGTGTTGAATGCACAAAAGGTCTGACTATACGTTCTGCAGTATGCCTTGTGCCAAAACACATCATTACAAGCAAAATACACATAAATTAATATTATAATTAATTAATGCTTATTACTTATATTATATTTTACCTATAATCCCTTGAAATTATAAGTAGAATTCTGAGTCTAGGTCAACGTCTTCTACGTGTCAGGTACTCAGAAAGCTGACTGCGTTACCTCGTTGGATAGCCAATTAAAACAATTTTCAGTGCATATCAATCAAATTTTCCTGGTAACTAGCTGAGACCCACCCGATTCTGCTATTACTACCTTGTCAACATCGCGGGGTACTATCGTCTCAACCAAGAGTTAACCTAATTTAGGTATTCTGTAAATGCTAATGACGTGTCCGTGGAACGCCACTCTATCTTTGTAAATATTTATAAGCGAAAACTCACGAAAAAAATGTTTGTTTTTTGTAGCTTCTCATTATTCACTTCGGCTGACGTAATTTCTGTCAATAGTAAGACCAATATTTTTCTGCTATTATCCTGCCGCTGCTGCGACGATATCGAGGAGATATTGTGGATTTAGTAGACTACGAATTTTTTTTTGACACTCGTTGGACAACTCCCGGGTTACTTTCAAGGTGCCGTGGGGTGAATAAAAAACCCTTATCAATAACCCAGATCTATCAGAATCTTTTGTGTTACAAACCTTAAATACAATACAAAACATAATAATACATTGTAAAGATTATCACGGTACATTATTGAACAACATCTAGTGGGCGATCAAACTAAACAGTTTCCTAGCTAATGTGGAGCGTTTAACAATCGCAATGGAATCGTACTTTGACTATTTTCGCAACGCCAAGATACTGAAACAATAGAACTGAACCCTTGAATTTATATTCGGTGATAAAGCAGGAAATCCCTTGTAATTTTATATTATTATTTAAAAAAGTTCGCTCGTTAATTTTTCTTTACAAAAACGAATTTTATAGCCTTTACATCCGATATAAAATTTCTAAGCGACCGAATCGGCTTGATATCGTAAATTTTTTATTTAGTAATTATATGAAAAATATCAAAGTCCATTAGATACTATATCGTTATCAACGTTGCTTTGGCTAGTAAACCAGAGTTCTCATGTATAATTAAATTATTATAATATAACAACTCGTTGACAATTTCATCTACTAAATAGGTAATGAAAGATAGACAGACGAAAATACTTAAAGTTGTTTTTTCGAAATCTGCCGGTTCGAATTAGCCCCTCTGGTATTTTTTAACACAATTTTGTTGAGTTGTGTTTCGTATTAGTGGCCATGTTCCAGACTCCCTTTAGAGAGCGGCAGCACATTGGTAGCACCTTTGGCGCAGCACAAATGTCCATAGGCGATGATAACCGCTTTACGTCAGATGGGCCATCTGCCTGTCTGCTGAAGTCATGCACTAAAAAAATGTTACAAAAAATCGTTAATAAGATAACTCAATAATCCAATCTAAATTATTCTATCAAATTAAATACTACATATACGTTAACTAAATATATAATTATATATAAATGAATCCCTATTTCCCTTGGTCACGTCATCACGTGTGAACGGCTGGACCGATTTCGCTTATTCTTTTTTTTGTTGTGTTTGTTATTGTCAGGAGAAGGTTGTTATGAAAAAAAAATTAAGAAAATTGCGCGAAACATTATAAAATTTAAGATTAATTAACCACCATATAAAATTATTTCTAATCTAACCTTAGCGATTTGGACAATATAAACTTTTTTAATGTAACCTTATGACGTTTGACATAGAATTGACAGAATGCGTGCTGCAAATATCGTCAGAGGTTCTAAAAAACTGAAAATCGTTTAAAACAGATGCTTCGCTTGGAGTTATTTTATTGATAAAATACATGTAAAATAATTAATTTAGCTGTAATCGGGTTCCAATATTTAGGTGACATTAATTTTGTGTATGTTCAAGTGGGTCCCGGGATGGTTAAGATTATAAATCTACCGGTAGGTGGCACCGCTAGTCTTCCTAAATGGTGAGACCTATTTTAATAATTTTTTTTTGTTATTAAAGTGGATTCGAGAATGGTTTAAATTAACTAATGGTCCCGGTAAATGTCGCTGCAATCGGGTTCTAGATTTTTATTTCAGCAGGACAACGTCTGCCGGGTACAGCTGGTAAGCAATAAAAGTAACTAAAACCACATAACTCAGCGGTTATTCAGCGCCTATTTATAATTCAACATCACCATAATATTTATGCAAAACAATATCTCACAAGCTAATTTAGATAATTTTCAAACACAAAACTTAAAATACATCTGCTCAATAAATATAAAATTCTAATGCGTTTAGTTTGTACACGTACAAATTACATTGCTGTCTTCGGACTAGTAAACTAAATACTTTTATTGTGATTAACACAGGTTAAATAACCTAACAAATTTTAGCCAAATAAACAAAACTAGAATTTATTAGTCTCTTAAACGCAAGTAATTCGTTCTGAGTGATAGGCCATTCGTAAATGTCATATTGTTGATCTTGTAATATATTTAGGGCCGCTTGCATAAAGTTGCTAAAATTTATTTAAAAAACTCAAAACGTATTTAACACCCTTAAATACATTTAGCGTCATACACAACGCAAAATTTGCCACTAAATATGTTTAAAGAACTGTCAATACGTTTTGTGTAAAACGTATTCAGGCAGTTTAATATGATTAACTAATTTTATTTAAAGGCAATTGTTATGCAAGCGGCCCTTAGTGTTTCTTTATGGTTGAAGCAGATTTAATAGATTTCTGTCTTTGATTCCTGCAACCACTTGTCAACAGTTATTGATGATGACGTTTATAAAATTAAGAAGGTAGCAAGGTATTCAAGCGGACGTTGTTTTTATGTACTCATATCGTTTTACAATTCAGTGTCATCATCATCATCCCAGCGTTAAATCCCGGTTGCGTTCGGAGTGTTCACTCCGACGCCCAGGATCCGGTTTCCTACTTTTTCCTACTCTACTTTGCGCGGGCTTCAGCATCCCCCATTTCGAGACCATTGGCATGCATGTCATCTTTCACAACGTCAAGCCAACATTTCTTGGGCGTACCCCTTCGACCGGGACCTGGCGGAGGTGGCATGGCTAGACATTTGTTCTACACATAATTAGCCAGTAAAACGTGGCTGTGCCAGCGTAAGCGACATTCTTGCAGTTTGTTTGCTATGTTACGGACATGAAGACTGCCGCGGATACGGGAGTTTCTGATCCGGTCTTTCCGCGTCACTCCACACATTCAGCGCAGCATATTCATCTCCGTGACACGCAGTTCTTGCTTATTTCGCTCAAGTACAGGCCACGCTATAAATACATATAATAATAGTCTTGTCTATTACAGAATGCACGGCAGGAGTGTGTTCTTGCGCTCACGCTCCGCGTTTACCACAACCAGTTGTCAAAGCGAAAACTGTCATTGTTATGGGTCTCATCTTCGTCAATATCACCTGGACACTGCCAACACCACAGTACCCTCAAAGACTTCCACCTGGGCTGAAGAAGAAGAGTTACACTGTCAGGTCAGTTTTTAATGTTCCATACCTAAAGTAGTAGTAGTAGTAAGTAGTAGTGGTAGCAGTAGTAGTAAGTAGTAGTAGTTTTTAATGTTCCATACCTCTTATCTCAAAAACTACTTAACAGATCTTTTTCAAATCAAACGCTGAATGTATTTTTATGCTCTATTACCTTGATATCGGAATACGTTTCAAAAGTTAAAGGAGGTACTTTTACGACTTCGAAAACCTCTTAAGGCCTGTACTATCCCGCACCAAACTTACTAGTTTTATTATTTAGATGAAATATGACATCTGTTCGGTCCTTGCCTAGTATGAAGTAGGTAGAACATCGCTCCATTAATTTTTGTGTCTACCCTCTTTCTGTGTTAGGCGACGGCCAATGCAGAGCAAGGTACGGGCAGCCATTTTAGACTCGTGTCAACGTTTTGACTAGAACGACACTGCGCCGTGCGCTTAATACTTTTTCTAAAACTAATTAATTTTTTGTGATTACTGGCCGTGCCAAGAACATTTCCTATCTATAAATCTTTGTACAAAGGACGAAGTGTTAGCTCTAAAGGCGTGTGAATTCAGTGCCGTGTGCTGTTCCTGCGTGCAACCTGAACCGAGCCAGGAGAGGGCGGATCTCAAGGTTGGTGGAGCTTCTACTTTTCTAGTGCAAGGATCTAGGTCATATCTCTCCCATACAGTCCACAATTACCGAACCAGCTTATTATCAGAGGGCTATAGCGCCCCACATTTTGGCCTTCGAGCCGAACTTTATCCAGTTTTTCGGCTTTCCTCCAGGTTAAGATCCCTTTTGAACTTCTTTCTTTACCTTTTTTGCATATATTTCAGTTTAAGACCTTATTTTTTTTTCAATACGTCGTAAACGTATAATATTTTAAATTATTTATAGTATACCCACTTTAAGACGAATTATCGAATTTAATTTGCATTTTCACATTTATTAATTTATTATTTGTTAGCATTTTCAATATTGTCATCTCGTAATCGTATTACGAATTTAATTACCAACGTAATCATGCCGCCAAAACGTGACAGTAACGCTGCAATTGCATACTTAAACCAAAAAAGGCAGATGATTTTTGAAAGGTTGCAAGATGTGTACGAAATGTCTAAAGAGGTTTCAACCTCAGAAAATCAAGAATTATTTTTAATAGTTGCATCAGAAATTGACGACTTGCGTCAAAAATTCGATAAAATAATCTATAAAATATTGGAAACGGAACTGGAATCGAATCCTGAGGCCACGATTCGTAGTCATGAAATTAAAAGTTTCGACACAATTTATTATCGTATCAAATTAGTGTTCAATAAATTGAAGTCGCCAGTTGATAGTACAAATTATGAAACCCCCTCTAATTTATCAGAATCTCGTCCCCGGCTTCCTAAATTAGAGTTATTTAATTTTGATGGTGACATAGAAAACTTTATGACATTCTATGAAACCTTTCGTTCGCTGGTACACGATCGGCCGCACATATCGAATATCGATAAATTCCATTATTTACTTTCGTGTACCAAAGGCAGTGCTTTAAGTATAGTAAAGAGTTTGCCGATAACATCCTCAAACTATGAACTTGTGTGGACAAGTCTCTTGCATAAATACCACGACAACCGTTTGCTAGTCGGTCGGTATTTAGAAAAGATGTTGAATTTTACGCCCCTAAAAAACGAGGCTTCAACTGATTTAAATACGTTCATAGAAACCTTCGAACATTCTTATAAGGCCATTCAGGCATTAAATATGAACAACTTAAGTGGCTACGTGATGTGTCACATTGCACTTAGAGCTTTAGATCCTCAATCTAGGAAATTGTTTGAACAAAGTTTAGACCAAAGTTCAGTACCCTCTTTTAATGATTTAATATCTTTTATACACAACCATATTAAAGTTCTTGACCACTCAATCTCTTATTCTCAAAATTCAAATTCTTTCAGTCTACAAAATAAACAACAACCGTCTTTAAATAAACCTGTCAAAAGTATTACATTCGCACATGCATCTTCATCCCAGTTGAAATGTTTGTGTGTACATTGTGGCGATAATCACATGATTTTTAAATGTCAACAATTCCGTGAATTGAACACTGACCAGCGTATCAACCGTGTTGATACACTTAAACTTTGTCATAATTGCCTAAAACCAAACCATAACGCGGATGGTTGCAATAGTAAATTTAAATGTGTTGTTTGCCAACGAGCACACCACGTCTTCTTGCATGCCGATGATAGCAAACCGGTTTTGAGCTCGCGTCACGGCGAATCGAGCGCATCGAATGCCCCTTCATCTGTGCTGCAACAGACGGCGGACGTTCCTGGACAAATGAACTCAATAAATAATTATCATGCGGCATCTTCCGAAACGCCTAGCACCTCGATCTTGTTAGGTACGGCTGTGGTGCATGTTTTAGACAAAAACTATTGTTATCAATCTTGTCGCGTCTTAATTGACTCGGGTGCGCAAAGTAATTTTATAACAACTGATTGTTTACATCGTTTAGGGTTATCTTCACGTGAATGTAATCGTGACATCTTTGGTCTTACGGGCGAAAAAGTAAACAATCAGGGCATAACATCAATAACCGTGAAGCCGCGTCATAGTAATGACCCACCTTTTAACTTGGACGCTGTCGTGCTCACTAAAATCACCGGTGATCTACCGACAGTCCAAATCAATAAAAATATCATTAATAAATACAAAAATATTATTTTAGCCGATCCACACTTTTACGAACGTGACAAAATCGATATAATTTTAGCGAGTGACATTTTTCCATACATCTATGATGGAAAGAAATTGAACTTTGGCAGTGACATTCCACAAGCATTGAATAGTATTTTTGGCTATGTGATAACAGGCAAGTTATCTCAGGCAGAAAGCCGGGACGTTCACGTCTCCACTGCCACCACTTCGTTGCATGCAGCATCGTACACTGCAAGTAATAGAACATCCAACGTTACTCGTAAACGTCCTTGGGAGTTGGAATCTTTGTCGTACAAAGTCCAGGGTTTGTATCCGCAAAACCTTCTTGCTGATAAATTCAAAGGAAATTATTATCATATGACCGGAAAGTACATTAATGCTAAATCAAAGTACAATAATAATGTTAAAACACCCACTCAGTGCACCCGTTGTACACCATCGAAACCTCATGCCCATACCCGCAAGTCGTTCTCTGTGTATTAATTAAATTTTAATTTCTAACTAATCTAAACAATAAAAATAAAAAGCTTGTAAAACTATGTACAAGAATCATTAAAAAATATTAAGTTTTCGCATTCATAGTTTGAATTTATATAAAGATCTTTGTTTATTTCTAATTTAAAATGTAAGTTCTTGTAGTATGTTGCCACAGTTTTATTATTTTGTAAAATTCAAAACTTAACTATGCCGTGAAGTTCACATTTGTATTGTGAAAAGTTGAGTGATTATCTTTTATTTTAGTCTAAGATGAATAACTCTCAAATAAAATTACTTAACTTCACTACGTAAGTTTTCCTACCTTGATTTAAAATTATCTTAAATTGGGTGGTGTATAATATAAGAACAAGTTATCTTATTATGTGTTCATCAATATTTAATCATAATTTATAATATGTAACTTTATAATATGTATAATAATGGGTTCATTCATTTTAGTAATTAATGAGCACATTACACGGAAGGTTACTAATTTAAACTCTTTTCTATATGCAAACTTGTATATTACAAACAATAACCTAAAATTAATTTAATTTATGTAATTTGATTTTTTTGAAATTATAGTTTTTGCAATTGTCATAATGATACAAACCCGCGTGCGTTATATAGTTTGTACGCAGCTAATCATTATCATTAAAACATTCTTTTTATGTAGTGTTCAATTACTCAGTTAGGTGTTATATTTAGACTATTTTAGTAAATAACTAACTCATCTTTATATATAAGGTACGTTACCTTAAAATATTTTAACATCGATTTCAATTTATTTATATGTTTTAAATTAGTTACACTACCATAAAAGAAAAACTGTCACTTAAATTATTAGAATTAATTTTAATATGTTTTAACGTCGTATGTATATAATTCATGATTTTGTTGTAACTTAAACTTTATCTCAACTTTATTTTATTTGTAATTTCTGAAACTCATTTACAAACTTGCATAAATCATAACAGTTGAATAACTATTATTTAAGTTTACGCCTTGCGAAAATCTCATTTAATTGTTAGTCACTTCTGCTTAACTATGCTAGTTTAATTTGAATCTGACATTAGAAACATCTTTGCGTAGACTGACACGTTTGCAATCCGTACATAAGATAATATCATTCAAAAAGGTTGGTCGCATTATTACATTCACACTCTTCACCAGAGAGCGAAACAGTTATCATGTTCACCTGACTCGAACGAAAGAGTTATAATTCTCATGAAGATAGACATGACCATCCGAATGGGCATTAAATAAAATTAATAACTTCATGGGGCCATTGACTATACTTATTATTACTCTAATTGATTAATATCGTAAAAATGACAATTTTAAATAGCAAACTAAATTAAAAAAAAATATATATATATTTTTTATTTTATTATAATTTGTCTTAAGTGGTGTTGTGAAATTATAATTAAGCTCGTAGCTTAAGGACTCTTAGTCCATTTTCCACAGCAAGCTCTTAGCCGTACTTTTTTTTTGTACATACTAATGTAAATACTAATTTATGTACTCGTAGCCATAAACTTCAGGGTTATTCGGCTCCTAGATATATCTTAATTTTAAACTACATCTCTAATACTTGTGTAGTTGGTTCGTAGCCACACACATTTTTTTTTTTTTCACCCTTCGGCTCGTAGCCATTTTATATCTTTTTTAGCTGACAGTTTAACCTTTATGTACTACTTGTTGGCTCTTAGTCACTTCCCACTTCTTTGGTTCGTAGCTCTTACAATCTTTTCCTTTTTTTTTGTTACTGGAAATCAGCATACTGATTTCGGTGGCGGGTATGTTCGGTCCTTGCCTAGTATGAAGTAGGTAGAACATCGCTCCATTAATTTTTGTGTCTACCCTCTTTCTGTGTTAGGCGACGGCCAATGCAGAGCAAGGTACGGGCAGCCATTTTAGACTCGTGTCAACGTTTTGACTAGAACGACACTGCGCCGTGCGCTTAATACTTTTTCTAAAACTAATTAATTTTTTGTGATTACTGGCCGTGCCAAGAACATTTCCTATCTATAAATCTTTGTACAAAGGACGAAGTGTTAGCTCTAAAGGCGTGTGAATTCAGTGCCGTGTGCTGTTCCTGCGTGCAACCTGAACCGAGCCAGGAGAGGGCGGATCTCAAGGTTGGTGGAGCTTCTACTTTTCTAGTGCAAGGATCTAGGTCATATCTCTCCCATACAGTCCACAATTACCGAACCAGCTTATTATCAGAGGGCTATAGCGCCCCACAACATCTGTTCCTTACGAAGGTAAAGATTACATGTATTTGTGTATATTTAGTTGCAATTTACTTTCATCGTGTCTAATAGCGTTTCCTATACTTTACTTGAAGAGAATGCCCCGATTAGCTGGAGGAGCGAGATGGAATGCTCCTCCGTCTCAAAGGAAGATCTTCCAGCGAGGTTATTATTGTTCCTCGCAGGCCTAGGCCCATCTATTACTATTGGAAATTTGTATATATTCCTTGTACGTTTCGGGAAATGTTTACGAATTCAATTATTGAAGTGAAACTTCTATATAGACGGGGGTATTAGGATTTTTTCAGTCACGAAAAAGCGTTACGGCCGCGTGCAGGGGCGGCATAATTTTAGAGAAGACGTGGTGAGAGGCGGCATAATTTTATAGCAGACTATAGATGTTTTCTTTTGGTTCCGGATAGAATTCAGGTTTTTTGTTTGATAAAATAAAATATGTTTAAATAAAAAATGGATTCATTAAAATGTACCTAACCTAAACAAATCATAATTTGCAGCAAACCTTCGAAAAATCGATATGTGTCCTGGGACACATAGTAGAAGTGAAACTTGAATGGATTAGTGTAGAAACGAATCGTAACGGGCAAGTGGAAAAACGAATGGCAACGGACAAGTGGACGGACACAATTTTAACTTGAAGTTTTACGGGCAGATTGTTAATGTACTTGTGCAATTTAAAAACCTGCCCCTAAAACTTCAAGTCAAAATTTTGTTGCGATTCGTTTTGCCACTTGTCCGTTGCTATTTGTTTTTCCACTTTTCCGTTGAAGTTTCACTTCGACTATGTGTTCCAGCACACATTTCGATTTTTGTACAGCGCCATATATTGGCTTGTGAGTGTTCCACTACACTACACACTCTCATCTGCCTTTTACCAGTTTAAAATTTCACATAAGCTCCATACAAGTAACGTCATTTTTCTACCCGTGGTAAATAGAAGACCGGATAAATACAGAATCCGGGCCACAATAAACAGTTAAACATCGTAAATTAATTTTATTTGTTCCTATTCAACCACCACTATACATTTGCAGAAAGATTTAAGAAACCAAACCTATCGTTTTCGAAGAAATCATCATAAACCCATTAAATTTAACAGCTGGTAAGATAATGGGCTATAACACTTAACCGAATGAAAACTGACGTAATCTCCTAACTGAAATGGTCGCAGCCGAGTCCCTGTTTGCTTTGCTATAGTTTATGTCCAAATGACCTAAAGAAATAACGCTTGGACAGTCTACATATAGCACTGTTTGTATTAGTCGTCCATGTACGTGTCAAAATCTGTTTTCTCTATTGACAGACTACTACTACAAACTTCCTAGTTTAAACCTTGCTAATTATAATAGTAGTAATAAATTATATATTGCATTTTGATATCTTGCAGCGTTCAAAAAACATGAATACAAAATATTAGAGTTTACAAACCGCAGTGTATGTCTTTAGTTTATTTAGCTGAGCAAGCAGTCAAACAAGTTACATTGATTTAGGTTTTGAAATGAAAATACTTTAGAATCGTGATTTGAAACTTAATTAAATGAAAAATCGAAATGAAAAACGACACTAAAAAGAGATAAACAAATAAAGTTCGCCCTTATTGAATTCGATTTAAAACATATTTCTATTTACCCGTTAGTATTCATTTACACTTTAAACAAAACTTAAAAGATTTCAAATGAATTTTAGCTCTATCTGCGTATACTTAAGGCAGATATTCTTTTATACGCAGATCAACAGATCGTAGATACACATACGTGCGTAACGGTGCATTGACTTTTGAACTTTATGCTAGTGATTTAAAGTGTAATTTAGATTGAATTATTAAGAACTAGCTGACCCGGCAAACTTCGTACTGCCTCAGAATCAATAAATAAAATAGCGAATGATAATTGCAGAATATTTCAACTTCAGTAAAAAATGTGGTCAAAACTTATCCGGAACGAACATCAAACGTTTGACATTCAAAACCAAAAAAATGAAAAAGAAACTTTACTTTTATTCAATTTAATTTGATTTCTGAACGACTTTTAAATTTAATTGATTTCTAAACGACGGGACGAACATCAAATGTTTGACAGGTAGGAATAGTTTCTAAGGGAAAGGGAAATTGTTGTTTTTATACCTTCCCTGGACTTCCACAAATAATTCAAAATCAAAATTAGCCAAATCAGTCTAGCCGTTCTCGAGTTTTAGCGAGACTAACGAACAGCAATTGATTTTTATATATATAGATAAGGGTCAAAATACCTAAGAATAAAGACGTTTATAATATAATAGAAATGCGAGAATGTGTGTGTGCAGTTCACACTTGTTTACTAAGCATTGTAGATATAGTTATGTTCACCTCTATATTCTTTGAAGTTTCACCTTTACTGCGTATGAACTGCACACACACATTTTGTTCATCTAGGAACATTTCAAGACCGATCAAAATTTCATAAATATCCTAGAATCTATTTCATTTTCTGAATGACAAGTATCTTTTGTCCATTCTCGGTATTGAGGCTACATACTTATTAAATTTCAGGAGAAACGATCGCGTAATTTTTCTTTGTATGCGTAACAGGCAGTTACTTGCGCATTTATAATATTTGGATGGATTTCAGATCACCCAAGTATTTCGCAAGCCTTCATTTATTTGCTTTTAATTAAATTACATTTTTTTTTTTGAGTTGCCATTATAATGGTTCCAGTAGAATACAAATACGCATTTCATATGTGTTATTATTTTGTTAATACGGTTCACGAGGGTATAATTATTACATATTTCATAGTCTAGATACATTGACTGAACAAAATAAAAAGAGCCGTCTAGTCAGCCTGGGGCGGGGACGAATTGTACCTTATTTAATATCTTTTTTTAGTATATACCTACATCGTTTAATTCATCGCCATGTGTCTCGGTATGTGAAGACCAAATAAGCGTTTTTTCTTTCTTTCTTTTATTTTGTTTTCATATTGTGTTGCAGTTTATGTTTACTCAATCATTATTATACTGTTTAGTTTTATATTTATATTTACTAGGATAGGCCCGCGACTTCGTCCACGATTGACTTGAAATTCCCGCGGGATTCCCGGGACACAAAGTATCGCAACATTTAAAAAAAGAATGTAAGCTATCGTTTTAGTGGAAACTGTGTCGGAATAAGCTTATTTTTATGCATTCGAACAACTTCAAACCGCCCTCGGGAAAATTCCTGCGGGGTTCCTGGGATAGAAATATCATATATTTTATTACATTAAATTTGCTATCGATCACTAAAAAATTACATTGGAATTCGAATTGTTTTTTTTAAGCTGGCCATTTTAAATCATTCCCAGAAAATTTCCCGCGCGTTTCCCAGGATAAAAAGTAACGCAAAGTTTGAGTCTAAAAATTAGTTGTCGATCAGCGAATTGGTCCAGTAGTTTTTACGTCTGTTTGTCGCTTTGTCTGTTTGTTCGGGGCAAACAGACAAAGCGACAAACAGACAAGAATACTAAAAAAAAATTGCATCGTGTACTCCATCGTTTATTCCCAGTTGTTTTTTTTTAAATAGCTTTAATATACAGACACGACATGTTTAGAGTTTTATAATATTATAGATTATATAATACAATATATTTTCGAGTTTTTTTTTTGTTTTATTTAAGATATTTTTGTTAACAATATCCATTTCAGCCGAGCACGAGTCGATTTTCAAATTAATAAAATTCAAGATCTATAGATGTTTTACGCCTTTAAAGATTATAAATAAAATACCATTTTCAACTTACACTTGTTGTAAATGCTTGTTAGAAATTCTGTAATATACTATTTCTATGTCTAAGGCCGGCCTTAAACTGGTAGTAGTAAGGTTAGGTCGCGTAAAAGCTAGGCCATTCTGCAAAAAATAACCGCACGAATTCTTCTGCGGCCACTCTGTAACACATGGAACTATATGGAGGTGTCGGCACACGTGAACTTAAACTCACGCAAAATAAGACTCTGTGGATTGCCACAGAATTAGTCGCGGCGGAAATTTAGTTTGTGAGAATATTTTGTGTTTTTTGAGTTATATGATGGTCATTGATCTTGTTACGTGCTAACGGGGATACGCACTCAGGATCGGAAGGACACAACAGTTGTTTTAAGTAAACGCTTTTATTGACTTACACAGCCGTACGTGATTCTTCTCCGCAGGGTTGCCCCCACACGCACTGTCCCGACGATAAGATGTCTCACTCACATTACCGTCACCGATATTGCGTAGACCATCTCCTGTTACTACAGTGCTCACCTTCGAATTTACCGCGTGTAGCTCGCTTCTGGATCTTCTGAACTGTCCACTAAACTCGTCACTGTCGTCTATTAAACTTCTCTTCCAACTCTTTCGTATCGCACTTGTTGCTGCGCTGTCTTGAACTGAACTCAACTGCCCGGTAGGTGCGCCTTACGCTGCTTATATACCCGGAAGAATCTTCTGGAACCCATAATTTCGATCTTCTTTTCGTTATTCTTTCATTTACTATCCATCCCTTTCTAAACATCTATCTATCCCTGTCTTTTCCTTCCCGAATGTTCAATTCTAGAGCTTTCGTTCATCACCAATCTCTTTCTAAAATGTATCTGTCCTTGTCTTTTCCTTCCAGCATCTTCTAACTTTTTCTAAAACTTCTTAAACCAACTAGATTGTTCCACCATCACTCGCCACAATATATAAGTATATAGATGAACAGTACCTATGTAGCTTACTATCTTAGAGTCATGAGAGCCCCTTTTCAGCAGAAATAGCTTTCCTCCAAGTCATATCTTGGTAGCCTATAGGAGGACAAAAAATCCAAACTTAGTAAATTATCGAATGATTCTAGCTGTCTATATTTTATATTGAAAAATCCTTTTACAAATTTCAAGGTTTTTAACTAAATTCAAATAAGGAGAATTCCAATTCCAATTATAAATGCGAAAGTTTGGATGGATTTTTGTTGGTTAATCACGCCAGAACGGCTGATCGGATCTAGATGAAATATGATACGGAGATAAACTATAGTCTGGAATAGCACTTATTCTATTTTTTATCCCGGAAAAATGTACGGTTTCCGTGGCATATATCAGTTTTTTTCACAGAAGGCTATAACACTAGCGAAGCCGCGGGCGATAGCTGGTTTTTTATATGTCACGTTTTTACAGCATTGCCAAGCAGATGGTCTCCAATGCCCATCCAGCCCCGTGGTATGCGAACACAGTGTCTCGCAAAGTCGACGTCAACGGTACGGTCTCTGAAGGCGACAGCCAGCGTTGGCTGCTATTGCCAATCACTGACCAGAACGGCAAGAAAGTGCAACAACGGCCGCAGAGTTTAATACTGATCGTGCGGTTTTTGGCCAGAGTCAATTTGGTTGATGAGCGGGGTTGCATTGGACCTGCTGGAAATGCTACCGCATATGGTAAGTTATTTAAGAATTTTTAGGGTTGTGTTTTCTTAAGTTTTCGCGACTAGCACACATAATAAATGTTGAATGATCACGGCTACTGAAAAGTGGCTGAAACATCAGAATAAAATTCAAATAACCCGGGTTAAAACTGTTAAAACGTAGTTTTATTATAATTTTTTGGTTTAAACAGTACTCTTATGTTTTAGTCATGTTCGTATTTCTGGCTCTGTATATACAGTAATTTGTTCAGAAACCGACTCTATACAATCTGTAGATGAAATTTTATAGGAAGGTGTAGTCTGTACGTCGCTACACAGTAGTGTATATCAATTACATAACAACAACAACTATTTTGGGGTGACAGAGAATTGATATTTTTTTTCAATGTATGTCGTATTATGGCCCTTTCTTATATTTTACCGACCGTTCATTTGCCTTATTGTCGATTAAATTTGACATAAGCTCCATAAAAGTTATATAAAAATTCAACCGATGGTAAGGCAATTGAATGAATAGTAAGATATAGGAACCAGTCATACATGTATGTCGTGTATGGCATTGTTAGTCAGATCTTGATTTTTTTTAAATTGTGTGTCTCTCTCTGTCTGGAAGATATCTCTCTCTCTCTCTCTCTCTCTCTCTCTCTCTCTGTGTGTGTGTGTGTGTGTGTGTGTGTGTGTGTGTGTGTGTGTGTGTGTGTGTGTGTGTGTGTGTGTGTGTGTGTGTGTGTGTGTGTGTGTGTGTGTGTGTGTGTGTTTGTAATAAATAGTTTTAGAAAGTTTGCTCAAAGTTTTTTCAAGAAAAATTAATGGAACATTTTTTCTACAAATCAAGCAAGTTCAATGTAACATTTAACTGAATTGTACACAGTACACGCATTTATTTCGTATTTAATATTTCAAGATAATTCTGGAATGATTACTCGTATTTTGTTTCAGACCCCGCTGAAAGTGATGAAAATAAGGCTGTACCCATTGCAACTTATGTAAGTCTTCTATTTTGTGTATGAATTTACTTATACGTTTCATTTACAAGGAATCATTACATTAAATTTAAAGACTAGAACTAAACACTCACCCCCATAAATAATTGTAATAGTTACACGAAGTCCATAATAGGGTTGCCAACTATTTTTGAGAAAAATAACGTATTACATTTTTTAAGTAAGGGAAAAAATAAAGTATTTGGAATAAAAAAGTATTCTACAAAATTTTATTTATTTCTTCTCTTGGAGACATTATATTTGTGTGCTTCGAGCACACATTAATAACTTTTCATTGTCCTTCAATTTTTGGAAGCTACCTTTACATTCCCAATTTAAATTTAAATAAACAAACAATGTATATTTTATTAAATTTATAGATGTCCTGTTCCTTTCTTCTCGCCATTTTAGATTCATTACTGAATAAACTCTTTCAGTGAAAGCGGGATCGATAATAGCTCAGTAATTATCCATATAAGTATTTTATTTTACGCATCAGAGTAAATATTGGAAATAAAATATTTTCACATACTTTATTTTTATGCAAAATAAAGTAGGATACGTTATTATAAAGTATGGTTGGCAACCCTAGTTTATAGGGTCGTTAAAAAAGTGTTCATAAAGGCAAAACCCTGACATTTTTATAAAGCATTTAACTTTGCTTTATAGGCTAAATATGTGTTATGATGCAATTGACGACATCACTTTGCAGAGATGATTAAGGTCCTTTTTAATTTCATAAACTTGATGTAAACTCCTTGTATATGTCGTGAACTGGATGGCTACCACTATTGGTCTAGAGTATGCCGCCAAAATTATTTTTTTTTCTTCCTGTACCTTTGTTATTATTAAATAATAAAATTATAATGCATCTTAATTAAGATATATTCCCGGTATACTATAACGGTTACAAGCAGGTGTTCCGTTTGCTGAAACATCATGTATACATCATAAAAAAACCATTGAATTTCATAAAGATCAATTAATATGCAAGACGGCGAAGGGAATATAGAAATAAACATATTGAATTGATCTCATTTCTACCACCTTTTGACAGGTTCTTTGGGCAACCTTCGGTGGCGCATGCGTGTTAGCAATGGTCGCCATATTAGCTGTCAGTGCGCGCATTGTTAAGAAAGTTCTGAACGCTTTCCGTCCCAACACCGCTTCCGCTCCATTAGAGCCGCTGCGTCATAGACCGGCCTGGTTCCCGCTGCAGCTGCGTAAGTGAGTAGATAGACATTTAGTTTTGATTTTTATTTGCTTGATAAATTAAGAAAATAATATAAACTTCGTAATACACCTGCTATCTGAGACATGGAAAACAAAGAATAATCGCGGTCAGTGCCCGCGTAGTATAGAAAGTTCTTAAGGCTTTCTGTCCAAACACCGCTTGCGCTCCGTTAGTCTTATTGCGTCATAGGTCTGCGTGGTTCCCGCTGCAGCTGCGTAAGTGAATAGATAGATATTTAGTTTAATTTATGTTTGCTTGGTACATTAATGAAATAATGTAAAATACATCTATAAGTATTCCGTTTTATCAAAACGGCTGCGGAACTCAAACTTTTTTGACTGAACCACAAGTCGTAACTTTTGACAATGCCGACAATTTTGGAAATTACTTCCATTTAATATGAACCAGGAGTTATAAATATTATTGGCAGCTTCCCAGAAAGGTAGCTGTGAACTTTTGCAGGTAAGGTAAGTAATGAATTAATAAATAATTAAATCTCACTCAAAAGGTAAAATGTGACCGGCATAACAAGAGGTGTTTGAATTGAATTTGAATAAGTGTATTTATAACCCTAAAATGTTTTGACAATGTGTGCTGTTGTTATTATCGTATATTGATCAATAACGTCAGAAGCATGGACAGACTGATTCCACGCATGCAACACCAGCAACGTATGCAACGTATTATGGCCTAAAATATATATATCATTCAAAACGCAGGCACGCAAACACACGATTTCTAGATCAGCATGGGAACCAAAGAAAATCACAGTACACCATCACACGTCTTAAACGAATCACCAATTTAAGAGGACTAATATAAAGATTTTAAAAAAGACCACATATGTACATATATAAGTACATAATAATAATAATAAAAAAAAAATTAAGAAGCTTTTTACACCGTTTCATCTTATTTACCAGTAACAAAAATTGCTTCGGAAGTGGTGGTAGGTCTAATACGTTCAATAAATCTTACTAGTGGTAGCCCGTGGTCAAAATTCGACCATCATAATTAATGTCATAGACTATACTTCTATAACCACAGATTTCACCAACACTGTTAGTTTGACTTGAACAATAAACAAAAGAGTATATATGCGTGTCTGTGTCAAATACATGGTAGTGTGTGTAATGTTTTTTTTATTGATGTAATGTATTTTTTATGCATAGTTTTAATAAAATATTACCATTCGTCACTTCTTCTCTATATAAACTACTAGCTGACCCGTGCCCACTTCGCTAGGCATCAGAAAAAAAATACTTATTATTAATCACAATCAAATATACCTTATGTCACTCAGCAATAATGTAGCTTTCCACTGGTGAAAGAATTTTCATAATCGGTTTAGTGGATCAAGATATTACTATATAGTCTATCCTATCTAGACGATTAGGGTGCGCGGCGACCACGCAACTTTTTTTTACACTTACATCTTTAAACTCGTGATAACTTTCGAATGCAATGTCCGAATTGAATAATTCAAAAACTTATATAAAGGTATTGAAGCAGTCTTAATTATGAAGTAATTTATTTTGATAAGGATGAATACCAAGATACAAATAAAGAGCCTTTTCTAGCGGCGGCATTTTAATTAAATTTCTAAAATAAAAGAAGAACATTTATTGTGGCATAACTATAATAGTTAGACATAAGCTGTCGCGACACTTTTTGTAAATAATGATGTGTTCTGTAAAGTCGTAGTACATTATTTTATTCTATCGTCAATAGTTTTCGCAGCGCACGCGATTTTAGATAATTTTTTTACACCTTGGGTTACACTATTCGAGTTTTAGTAAGGATCCCTAATTTTCTTGAAAATATAATATAGTCTGTGTCAACCTGAGATAGTGTAGCTTGCCAACAGTGAAAGACTTTTTTAAATCGGTTCAGTAGTTTCGGAGATTACCCCCTACAACGTCACAAACTCACAAACTTTACCTCTTTATTATATTAAGTACTAGAGTTTACCCCGCGGCTCCGCCGCGCGTCAAACTCTAGTGCGTACCTCTTGTGTTAAGAGCAGGCGTTAATACAGGATATATTGTATTGTATTTTTATGTTGGTGCTATTTGCCCTCGGAAGATTACTTCATTTTATATCGCAAACTATCCCATCTACCGGGATGAATAGTATCTATGTCTATTTTCGGTATTCAGACAAAAGTCGCATCTGTGTAAAGATAATGAATTTTTATATCTATAAACTTAATAAATGATTGGTCCCCCATACAAACTTTAATACCTTATTTCAACCCGTTCTAGTTTTATTTATATAACTAAATATTGTGTAAACTACACAAATGACCAAAACTACCAAACGTACTAAAACTGCCGAAACTACCAAATCTAACAACCAAAACTACCAAATCCACAAATCAAAACTACCACAACTACCACAATTACCAAATCTACCAATCAAAACTACCACAACTATCAAAACCACCACAACTAACAAAACTACCACAACTACCAAAACTACTACAGCTACCAAAACTACCACAACTACCAAAACTACCACTACTACCAAAACTACCACAATTGCCAAATCTATCAGTCAAAACTACCACAACTACCAAAACCACCACAACTAACAAAACTACCACAACTATCAAAACTACCACAACTATCAAAACTACCACAACTACTAAAATAACCGAATCTATTAAATCTACCAACCAAAACTACCAAAACTACTACAGCTACCAAAACTACCACAACTACCACAACTACCAAAACTACCATAATTGCCAAATCTACCAGTCAAAACTACCACAACTACCAAAACCACCACAACTAACAAAACTACCACAACTATCAAAACTACCACAACTTCTAAAATAACCGAATCTACTAAATCTACCAACCAAAACTACCATAACTACCAAAACTACCACAACTACCAAAACTACCAAAACTACCACAACTACCAAAACTACCACAACTACCAAATCTACCGAAACTACCAAATCTACAAAATAAAACTACCACAACTACCAAAATTACTACAGCTACCAAAACTACCACAACTACCAAAACTACCACAACTACCAAAACAACCGAAACTACCAAAACTACCAGCATAAACTACCGAAATAGCAAAACTACCAACCAAAACTACCACAACTATCAAAACTGCCAAATAAAACTACCAAAACTACCTAAACGACCAAATTGACCAAAATAAACAAAATGAAGAAAACCACAAATAAAAAACCTATCCTAGTTTCCGGGATAAACTTTACATAAATCTATCCCAAAATCTATCCCAGTATCCGGGATGAAAAGCATCCCTTGACCACCCTCGGTATTCAAATTACATTTGTACCCAGTATCAGCCAAATCGACGATAAGCCTTAAGAACAGACGAGCGTGCATGACAAGAGTTATGAATGTCAAAGAAGCAAGTGAGGTGTGTAAGAATAAGCCTAAATGGCGCTCTGTTGTTCGTGCCTACCCCGCAAGGGAACTGGCGTGAAGTTATGTATGTATGTATGTATCAGCCAAATCGGTCTAATAGTCTTTCCATAAAAAGATAACAAACAGAGAGACAAATATACTTTTATGCCGAAAACTATCCCATTTTCCGGGATAAAAAGTATCCTATGTTCATTCTCGGCATCGAAAATATATATATACTGAGATTCAGCCAAATCGGTCCAGTAGTTTTTACGTGAAAACGGAACAGACAGACAGACAGACAGACAGAGTTACTTTCGCATTTATAATATTAATAGGGATAGATAAGTGTGCCAAATTTCATACTCCTCCGTCCGCGTAATTTTCGTAAAAAGGGGTACAAAGTTTTTGCTTCACGTATTAATATATAGATAAATAAAAATCAATGTTTATATGTTTGTCCTCGATGCATTCCTAAATCATTGATCAGATTGTGACGAAACTTTTGTAGGATGGTCTGAGGACGCCCGAAAGGGTTTCTGGCTTAAAAAATCTATATAAATAAAAATCAATATCTGTATGTTTGTCCACAATGTGTTCCTAAGGCATTGATCAGATTCTGATGAAAATTTAGTATAGTGTTTTCAGGATGCCCACGAGGGTTTGCGGCCCAAAAAAACTTTATATATAAAATTCTTCTATTCATGTGTAAACTATTCCTAAACGATTGAACCGATTTTGATGAATTGTTTGTGTGTGTTCATGTAGATTAGAGAATGGTTTAGGTTAACAATTGGTCCCGGTAGGTGGCGCTGCAATCGGGTTCCAGGATTTTGACGAATTTTTTTGTGTATGTTTGAGTTAGTTTCGAGATGGTTTTGATTCAAATTTGAACCAGGTAGGTGGTGCTGAAATCGGGTTCCAGAATTCAGGTGAAATTATTTTTTGTGTGTGTTCAAGTGGGGGTCCCAGGATGGTTTAGATTTACGATTAGACCCGATAGATGGCGCCGCTAAACTCCTTCTAAACGGTGGGACGGATTATGATGAATTTGTTGAAGTGGATCCGAGCATGGTTTAAATTAACAATTGGTACCGGTAGATGGCGCTGCCATCGGGTTCTAGATTTTTATTTTTTCACGACAGGATAACGTCTTTTGGGACTTGTAGTAATTTTTAAAACTCAATTTTCAAGTAAATACATCCATTTTTGTGTCTATTAATATATTCGAAACTTAACAACGGTGTTTGTCTAGAACTTACGTACGCAACACATCTCACACATAGAACTTGGTGAACAAATTTAATTTCTTTACGTTTCGCTTACTTCTATGTATTTTTACGTTGAATTCAGAGACATGCGAGGGTCAAATTATATTATGGGTCACCAACTGACACAGAATCAGTCGTTTGTCTGAAAACTTCTAACAAAATAAGATGTTTTAATGGAAAACGGAGTTTTGTTATCATTATTCTAGTACGCTGTCTCATACATTATTCTACGCTGCCATTGTAAGAAAACTTACTTTACATTCATTTTTTATTTATAAATATATATATTAGACTTCTCACGCGGGGAAAAGGCTGGCGTCTATTTTGCACAAAGGCTAAGTATTGGTATTCAACGTGGTAACGCCGCCAGCCTTTTGGGAACGTTCCCGGTAAGTGACAGTGGTTTGGAACCAATATTTTATCTATAATTTTTTATTTAGTTCTAGTTTTTAATTTTAGGTTTATTTTTCATACTATAGTTTAGTATTTTTCTTTTATATATATATATATATATATATATATATATATATAGTACTTTCATTTTTAGATTTTTTTCTTAAATATTGTATTGTGTACTTGTAGAAATACGTTGAAAATACTTTGGACGCTTTACATTCCCACATTAAAGAAAAAAATACGTACGTTGCCTACGTGGTGCCAGTGTGTACACCAAAGCGGGACTGTAGCATCGCTTACATAGAGTACGTAGGCGATGTCATTCTCCCACCTTAAAAGGCTCGAAAACATTAGTCCAAACCATATTAATAAGAATATTACACTTAACAAAAATTGAACACATTGCTTAAAAAATTAATACACCGATGGTATTTTTTTGAAATTGACAACCAAAGTCAATTCTTTGTGTCGATACTTTGGCGGCGTCCAATCTTCCAGACACAGCCGTCACGACCGGTGCTGCTGCCGCGCACCAAGAGGCCCTGAAATATCGCAAATATTTGTCCGTTGGTAGTGAGTACGTATTTCTGGTTTTTGGGGTCGAAACCCTGGGGCCGTGGAGGCCTGGAGCTCATCACCTCTATCGAGACCTTTCAACGATTGAGACGTCGTGTGACCAAAAGGCTGGCTTGCGCCTAGGGCAATGAATCAGCATTGCCTTTCAACGCGGAAATACGGTTAGCATTTTGGGCATGGTCCCCGCGGACAGCGATTTGGAGTCAATTTTTTACTTATAGAAAGAACTCTTTAACGATTTATAAAAATAATCAACTAAGGCTTAGTTTATTCAAAAAAGTGATTCTGTATCATACCAGACATTTTGTATGGTTCTATTGTATTATAATTTATATTATATTATTCTGGTTATTTTGTATGGTCCCCAGCCGTGGCATGGCAATAGCATTTCTGCGGGGATGTTGGTTCCACCCCGACGAGGTGAATTCTAAACGCCCTGCCGCGTTTCCCCCACGGTGATTTGTCCTCAAGAGGTTTTCCCCTGATAAAAAAGGTACCATAATAGCTATAGTATGCTATAGTTCCAATTGACATGAAGTACGGAGAACGTTGATATAAGTACAATGATAGCCTAATTCGCAAGAGTCGAGCTCCTGTCGATTGTAGACAAATATTTTACTTTTTATTGCACGTGTTCAACAGACAAGCAGACGGCCCACCTGATAAAAGCGGAAAGCGGTTACCATCGCCTTTGAACTTTTGTAAGACCAAATGTGCTAGAATTGCACTGCTGCTCTCTAATGAGAGACTGGAACCTGGCCACTAATGCCGGCCGGAACACAACTAGGTTGTTATAGCGGCATACTCCAGACCAAGGGTGGTAAACATCCAGATGGATAAATACCCTACCATGTGGCTGTGAGTTGTTTTGTCACCTCTTACGACAGGTAATTGTATTCTATCTCCGTTCCTACACAGATAAACGACTATTCATTCAATTGCCCTACCATCAATATTTTAATTATATTATTACAAAACTGCCATCCTGTGGGCGAGTTCTTATTAAATACGATCAACTGTAAATTAAAAAGACAACTTCTTCCGGTTTAATTAAATTGTTTTCAAAGACTATCGTAATTAATTCAGCTTCGAAGTAAAGAACTGAGCACAAATGAAATTACTTCTCATTTTCTCGAGAACGATAGGAAAGAAGGTCTTTCCTAAAACAGGATATTAATTATTTGTCAATAAGAAAATTAATGTTAGAAGCCGTGATAGCTTGGCTAACGTACGCGTTCCAAACACAAAGGGTGCGGGTTCGAATACTGACTAGAAAGCATTCACTTAGATTGGTGTGCATAAACATATAACCGATGGTTAAAATAAAATAATCGCTAAAACTATATGCCTAAACAGCGATTATTGTATTTTAACCGTCAGTTAAATGTCTGTGCACACCAGCCTTAGACAGTTTTCTGACCTAATATATATATTGCTACAATTACTATCGTGATGAAACCTGCACGTCGAGATAACCGATGAGTCAAACCTGCCGACCCGCTTTGGACAAGCGTGGCGGGTATACTGTTCGTTCCCTTATAATGGGAGTCCCGAACCCAGCAGAGTGGGACGTATAAACATCCTAGTCGGCTGGGTCCATAAGGGATGTTATTATATTAGTATATAAGTAAATTAAGGGCATATCGATATAGAGTTTAAGTAACAAATTCTAAACGAATCGACCATTATGTACTGAATACAAAATTTAAAATAAACACATCCTAAGCTCCTATTAAAGTTTTTATAGCATCAATACACAGTGCCGTTGGTGATTACAATATATCCAAAGGGGATAACAAAGTTATAATTTATAACATGTTTAGTGGAATACATCGTTAGTTATAGTAGAATAATTGTAACTTGTAGTAGTAAGTCTCTAGTAATATAGCCGATTGAAAGTGATTTAATTACAAATTAAAATAATCAGAAAAACATCTAAAACTAAGTTGAGATTGCATTTCAATTCGAATACCTTTTAACGAATTTAAGCAGTAAGTTCATATCGAAGACCGCGAAGTGAAGACAGGACCGATAACATTTATCTCACTGTCTATCTATCTATAAATAAATAAATAAAATTGAAAATCAAAATTTTTACTCAAAACAAGCTTTTCAGTAAATACTAGGGATGGGCCGAATGTGATTTGAACCGAATACGAACTTCGATTTCTCAAGAGCAACACATCGTGACCTGTTGACAACGTTAACTTGATAACACCGAATTTTTGGCTTTTTTATACACCATAGCCTGCCTCCAGTAAATTTTAAGTATGAGTGGGTTGATAAAAGAATAGATTTTTAGACCTTTGAAAAAAAATCACCATTTCATAATACTAAATTAATAATCTTTAATTCGTAAAAAAGTGATTTCAATCAAAATTAAAGTTATAATTGCTGATATCCCTTAGACGTGTTTCTTTGAAATTCAAGTAACGCATTAAAATTAAACAGTTGCACTACTTAGTGATGTTTTTAGAGGAAAAATTAATTTTATTTTATTTTTGTTTTAATTTGATGTCTATTTAATTAGGCAAAGACTCAATCAAGAACTAATTTTATTTATTTTTTAACACATTGCATGTTAAGATTTACATGTTCCTAACTAAAATAAATGACCATGAGTATATAGATGCCAATTTTTATATTACGGTTATGATAGATATGGTTACTATTAACTTCAGTCAAAATAGTGCAAGTAGGTATTTTACTTTTTCCTTGCACCGAATGTTCGGCATTTAAACCGAGTTTCGGCCGAATGCCAAAGTTCGACTCAAGCTGCAGAAATTCGGTCAAACCGAATGTAAAACGAATTTCGGCCCATCCTTAGTAAATATACATGAAAGTAGGTAGCATATATGGTACTTATTATATCAATAAATCAATTTTTATATATTTTTTTTCTGTCAGTGTTTGTTCCGGCCAATCTCTGAAACAGCTATACCAATTTTGCCGGGATTTTCACTGGCAGATAGCTGATGCTATAAGGAGTAACTTAGGCTACTTTTATTTTAGAAAAAAAAGGCCCACGCGCACGCCGCCGGCTCTCAACACAGAGGTAGCTCAAATTCCGGGTCAACATTCACGATACTATTTATCCCCATAAATTACGTCGCTTTTGTGGGATAGACGAATATAACCAAAAAGGTGGTATGATCGTGTCTTCTCGTGCCGCCACGCTTTTTTTTTTGGTGTACAGGGGGAATACATTTCGTACCATACTGAGTCCCACCGCTAAACCTAAACCTACGTCCCGTACCCGACGCTTTTGTGGAAGAACGTAAGATGACGAGCGAAGCTACACCCATTGTTCAACCGCGCAACAAGCTTAGGTTAGCTTAGCTTCCCACTTCACTAACAGAAGTTAGACACGTCGCATCCCCACGATGCGCGGGACCCTGCGATGGAATCATGGTGCCGCCACGCCTGGCCATACAAGGACATAAACGTCGTCGTCATAACAACGCGTACGGAATCCGGTGCGGGACCTGCGATAATGTTAAAGCGTTAAAATATAACGTCATTAAAGAATTGAGGACTTTACCGCCATTTTATCGTAAGCGACGTTTGGACTTAATTTTTTTTTTTATTCTAAAAGGTATTTTAAACTATGACTTTGTTTTAAGACAAGTTTAAGTTTTAGTTAGATAAGATCCTACTGAAACAAAAACTGACAGTTGTAGAACAAAATAATATTTTAAAACACCTTTTGCAACAAAAAATATATTTAGGTGCAAATGTCGCTTGAAATAAAATGGCGGTAAAAGCTCGGGATATACATGCGTTATATGTCAATATATAACTTCATTAACAATTAAGAACAATATCGCATCACAAATAACTCATTACACCCATTGCCATATCTGCATGAAACAGCTTATATCTTTAACATTATTAATTATAAACCGCTGATATTACATTAAGATATATTTAGGTACACTCAATGCTAACGTGGGTACACAGATTTCCTTGTAAGTTGCAAATTAGTGGAGCCTTATAGGAATTATCTTAAAACATAGATAATGTATTGTACACGGGGGAGCAAACAATATATATTATTATAACAATGCTGTAATTTAGGTTAGGCAAACAAAAGTAATTAAAACTTCAACAGTTTATGTTAGAAACAGCTGTCAAAACATGTTACATGAAATTAATGAGATTCGGTGCGAATAAATGTAACATGAAACGTATTTACTCGTATATGGGAACTATAGCATTACAGACGGATTCGACATTTCGACGTACGACGACGTCTGGGCTCTGCTGGCAGTAATTTTCTACTTTTTACTTTGGAAATTAGAATTCTTATTATTTAGCTTATGTTTATACTTAAAATTTAATGAAAAGAATCTCATTTATTTTGAAAGATGTAACGAATAAACACATACCGCCATTTTATTCTTACTAGAACGGAGAAAGATTACTGATTTCTGCGGCCAGGCGATATGTCGTAAGAGGCGACAAAATTTTCCACAACTAAGTCGTAGGGCATTTGCTTATCTGGATGGTCACCACCATGTATCTGGATCTGATGATGATCTGGATTTATCTATATGGTTATCAAGAGCATGCCGCCATAACAACCTTGCAGTTATGTCGACTTCATACAACTCGATTCCCCATAGCATAGCCTACCTACCTTTAAGAAACTAGCGATTAGCTACCAAAAGGTCGAAAGCGCCATGAATTATTGGCGCTTGCATTTTTTATGAAATAGCAACTCATTATCCGATCTGGCACCGGCTTTTGTTTTGAAATATGCGGTCATATTACAAAATAAAAAATAAAAATGTTAATAAGAAAATATATAGCGAGATAGACATTTTTATTTAGAAGTGTAAGTTTTATTTACAAAAATAATTCAGTATGCTGTAGTTCAGAATTACGGCGTGCCTGCTTCTGAATTATTATATTTTTTTAGTTTTTATTTTTTTATTGTGTTGTTGTTTATGGATGTTACTCAGTTCTTTGTTCATTGCAGTCGGTCTTATGTGCCAAAATGGCTTTAATTAATTTGAAATGCTGCTCCACTGACTACTTGCTTAACGGAGAAACTTCATTTTTAAACTTAATTTTGAAAACAAAAATCTTGTCATTATCTAAGGCCGTGCTCTACCAAACATGATTATTAATTACAAGTGGCAAGATGGCTTTTTAAATATGTTTATACCTCTTTGTACGTTAAGTATACTTGTATTACGGGTAATTACAAATTTAATAAAATATTTTTTATGATTTCTATGTTTGTTATTCTCTGATTCCAATTCACTTGTGTGTTCAGTTCGTCTGGTGTGGATTTTGCTCACGTCTAAAAAGAGTTTGTTCAAAGCCACTACCATACATCAAAGTCCTGTCATCAAATTCTGTACTTTTTTGTATGCTGACAGTGAGGCATTAATTGCTTCAACCGGCTCACCCTAGCCGAATTTCCACACCGCGCCACTGCAACCTTGAGTTATGTTCTGGAATCAGTGGCCAGGTTCCAGTTCTCCATTCGAGGCCGGCAGCATGTTTGTAGCACCTTCCGTGTTGCCAATGTCCATAGGCGACGGTAACTAATTTTCATCTCAAAACTACCCATACCCAGCAGGATTTGTCCGACTGGTCGCAGAATTTAGTATTCATGTTCCGTTCCTGCACTGATTAATGGCTCATTTCAAATCCCCACAGAAAGCTAGAATACCGACTGAAGTTGCATCCTATATAATTGATGAATTAATTTACGATAGTAAATCTTCTCTAATATATAAAATTCACGTGTGTTTGTAACAAAACTCTTCCAAAACGGCTTAACCGATTCTTATGAAATTTTGTGTGTATATTTAGTAGGTCTGAAAATAGGATTTAAACTATTTTCCATACCCCTAAGTGATAAAGATGGTCCACCTCAAAACTTTATTTTTTATTCTTTGGAAAAAAATATTTTCATTTTTTTTATGATTCGGCATTACAAAATACATACAACCCTAAATTTTCACTCTATACCGCCAACCCCTATTTTTTAATATCGATATTAGTACTTTAATAATTTTCTACTTTAGGCAGTCGATAACTGATCAGTTATCACTCGATCAGTTATTCCCTCCCACCAGGCGTCAACCGGTATTAAGTCTCACCCCGTAAACGGCACGGAGTAGGGATGAGAAGGAAGCCTGTCCCCTGGCTTTCTCACACAGTAAGCTTTCTCTTACTCACTAAAGTTTAGGGCCTAAACTTATACCTTGATAACGTGTTCTGAGGACGCCTAAAAGAGTGTCTGGCTTAAAAAACCAAATTTGAACCAGGTAGGTGGCGCTGCAATTGGGTTCCAAGATTTAGGTGAAATTATTTTTTGTGTGTGTTCAAGTGGATCTCGGGATGGTTTAGATTCACTATTAGACCCGGTAGATGGCGCCAATTTTGATGATTTTTTGTGTTTGTTCAAGTGGATTCCAGAATAATTTAAATTAATAATTTGGTCCTGGTCGATGGCGCTGCAATCGGGTTCTAGATTATTGTTTTTCAAGGGCAGAAAAACGTCTGCCGGGTACAGCTAGTAGTGTCCAAAATTTCTTTTAACATCTTAATTGCACCAATGATTTCATAAATTTTAAAAGTTCAGATCGACTTTACTCTGTGAACTTACAAAAAATATTTTATTTATGTATTTTGCAAAAGATTTACACAAAAATTGTGTTGTGCAAGAATATGAAAGCATTGATATCCTGTGTCTAGGTTATGAACTTTGCTACTATGTGTGTTAATGTCCATTGTGGCAATTAAAATAAGTTATGTTTGAATTTACATTAATTATTGTGTAATATTGATAATTTAATTGGTTTTGTTTTGCATTTTTCTGCCGTTTAATCTCTGGCACGTGTCAGATATTGCGCCTAGGAAGGGACCTCTTAATGCTGGTTTTGGTTACACGGTTCTTAACGTGAAAGTTAAATCCTTAAGGTGCTCTTACACGAGCGACTAAAATTGCTCAATCCCGGTCAATTCTCGTCAACTGTGACATTACAACTACATCAAGCAATTTAGGGCGATGGCAATACGTAGCAAGCTGTTGCTGAGATATGGCCACACAATACCATGCAATATGGAGCAATTAAAAAAATTAGACTCCCCGCCTCCGCCGCCGGCATGTTCCTCTCGCTAAAACGAGACGTAGTTATACGTACAAACGAGATAGAAAGAAAATTTACAAAAAAAATCCAAACCCATTCGATATTCGGCAGCTCATATGGCGACGTTGAGAAATGTGAAATATATGGAGCAATTAGAAGCAGTATTCCCGAAACAGTTGTCGTATTTTATTGCAATTGCCCGAAATTGATCCATTGCTGCCAAACAATAATTTCTTAAAAAATTCCCCTGTAAGAGCACCTTTATACAATTATCATGTACGTCTGTATATCAGTCTAATATTACATTCAGTTTTCCCAAATGTATTTAGTTTATTAAAAGAAAGTCTTATTAGAATTATTAGGAAGATTGTTGAGTTTTAGCTTATCCATACTACTACAGATTCTAGGTCTGCGTAGTTCTTGCAGGTCATACATATGAGTCAAAATTGAAATCTATTTCCAATTATATGTACACCGCTTCGCAATGTGTTATCGCTGTTTAAAAGAGAAGAAGCAGCTAGAAACTCTTCAGCCACACGTGTAACAAAAAAAATATTATTTTTTTGCAAGCATTGTCTTTTATTATGCAAGCACCCTTGCTATTTCATTTCGACCACAATTTAGTTAGTATTCTTGTTCCTCGCTATATAGGCTAGCGTCGTAAACGTCGAGTCATTCGAGCAAAAGGCCCATCGAGAACGTGCTTTGTCGAACCTGCCTCGTTCACTTTCCATTGGTTCCCAATATTAATTCCGTTCGCGGAATGGTGACTCATTCTTACATAAAACCGCGTAACATAAAGATTTCTAAATGCATTTGAATGGACTGTGTGATCTAATCTGAACTACTAGACATAAGGTGACATGTTTATTAAGCCATTTCTTTAATTGCACGAGTTCAGCAGACAGGCAGATGACCTGATGGAAATCGGTTTCCATCGCCTAGAGATATTTGTAACACCAAAGTTGCTACTAATGCGCTGCTGCTTCTTAGGGGAGAATGGAACCCGGCCACTAATGCCGAAACACAACTCAAGGTTGTTATGGCGGCATACTCCAGACCAGGGGTGGTAACCATCCAGACAGGCAAATACTCAACCATCTGGTTGTGGGTTGGTTTGTCGCCCCTTACGACAGGCCGCTCCAACGCAGAAAATTGTGTTCTTTTTCCGTTCCTGAACGGATGGAAATAGAGCTTTGATGATTTATATATGTAGTTCTGGTAGCTAAGTTGCTGGGACACCCGTTAGTTGACCTTATTACATACATGGACAAACGAACGACCGACATTGTTCCATTTTTGGTCAAGACCAAACCGTTACTAAATCGTCATAGACAGACGCAATCTAATTTTTGAATGTTATAGTATTTTTTTTATAATAACTACAGGTTATGGATGTTTGACAGAAAAGTATGGTATAGGGAAACCAGTAAAATAATATTTAGCGTAGCCGATGTAGATGTATAGAACAAAGAAAATTTCAATGTCAATCTGGGACACTCTTAATCATATTTTCAAACATTAAAACGATATTCTTCTTTTTTAAGTTAGCAGGTGGGCTTATTTTACTTACGAAAGTAACCCTTCTAACTTTTGAAATTAAAATGAAAAATATAAAATTTTACGGAACTAATTTCATTAAAACTTCCGAACCAGTTGTTTAGGATCATGCGGTTACGCTGAAGGGTTCATTCTTTGTACACATTTGATCCCCTTGTCGTGATTTGATTTATTCAAACTACACATAGGCGTATCTACTGTGTGTTTCTACGGTGTTTATTTATTGTAAGGTTTGAGGTTATTTCCGCCCTGATACCTAACAAATTTTATTCAAACATGACGCTTTATAAATTAATAATAAGAACTGTTACAAACGAGCGGCATTTTAGTGTTGCTAACAGGCGATAACCGCAAGGATCAGAGCCACAAAAAATTGTATGTCCTTTATATACTTTTCGAGTTTCCCAGGTACTCAAGCTTAATCGTCACATAGGTACATTTCTTTGTCATCTTTAATTTTGCAAGAGTTCATCATCCGTGGTCCTAGACGGTTGTCTGTACAACAAACTGTCCTAGACCAGTTTAACCATACTTTGTACTCATATCATTGTGTCAAACCAGTGTTTACCTAAATCACGCTCGTAACTCGTTTTTCATTAGCGCAAACAACCTGCTTAACAAATCTTGATTCGAATAGGTTATGTGACATGTGATTGATGTATGAGCTCTTAATATCTTAATAATAAGTCACAGTGCGTTATCTGTAATAAGACCTTTAATAAACAATTTAGTATTTAGTCTTTTTTTTACTTCTTCTGATTTTGTATATTTAAACGAAACGTTACTTTACGGGTACATTACAGTACTACTGTCACTCTCGCAGCGGTTGACACGTTGTCGCCGGCCGCTTAATTGCCGCTCGTCTGCAGTAATACCATCCAAAAAGCAATATAGTTATTTACAAAATGAGTTATGTGGCCGTGGGTTAGCAAATTCATTAGGCAGTACCTGGAATACTTTGTGAACATGTCTGTGAGTTGTTTCTACCCCAAATAATGATTTATTTACTACGCTAACGAAAAAGATAAATTATACGTAGTCTTTGTAATGCTGATATTAGACGTATCAACTAAATTGAGTCAATTTGATTAAATTGCACAGAGCTGAACGGACGTGATGGTACCCAATGACATTGAATGATTCAAGTTGGTGTTGATTCGTATCACTTTGGTTTATTCCTCCAAATTATCAATCATCCGAGCGTTAAATCCCGGTTGCGTTCGGAGCGTTCGCTTCGCCGCCCAGGGTCCGCTTTCCTGCTTTTTCTACACCACTCTGCGCGGTTTTCAACATTGGTATGCATGTCATACTTCACAACGTTAAACTTATATTTCTTGGGCCTTCCCCTTCGACCGGAGCTTGGCAGAGGCCGGCATGGCTAGACAATTCTTCCCCACATAATTAGCCGGTCTCTGTAAAACGTAACCGTACCAGCATAAGCGACACTCTAGCCGTTTGTCTGGTATGTCAGGGACATGAAGACTGCCGCGGCTGCGGGAGTTGCTGACACGGTCTTTCCGCGTCTCTCCACACATCCATCGCAGCATACTCATCTCCGTGACACGCAGTTCTTGCTTGTATCGCTCTAATACAGACCACGCTTTACTGCCATACAAAATATTGATTCCTTCAAATTTAAAGATAGCGTACCGTCTAATATCGGCGTGATATTGTGTACATTAAAAAAAAATCGACAGACAAACACACACATTATATATCCTCAAGTTAAGCAAGTTACGCTTGTGTTATGGCTGATACACAACGGGCCACTCTGGAGCCGATCCCAGTCACCCAGACCCTAGTAAATAACAAAAAGTTCGTTTCTGAAATTTATCAAGCCAGGAATCGAACCCGGTGTCTCTGCGTTTCAGGGAGTTCGGCCGGCTAAAACCTAGCCCCCTCAACCACAGAGGCTGTTATAGAAACAGGAAAAACCAAAATCAAATACTGCTATCCTCCCAAGTTCAATAACAATTGATGCCATAATGTTATGTAATAGATAAACTTAAGTTAACTGTTAACCTACAACTAGTACCAAAATTCGCCACTAGATGGATCTATTTAAGAAGTACTATCTAATATTTATTTACATCAAACAAAAACGTCAACAACAAAACGTCAAACAAAAGATACGGAATAAATAAATGCCTAATATTGGTCAGTTAAGTTGAACCTTATTTTTTGGGCAAGGAAAAACCGTTTGAGGACTAAGCCGCGACAGGCACAGAAGCCTGGGGGGATAATTCGTGACTCGTGAGTGTGGGATTCGCCAGATCGGGGGTGGCACTATTGTGCCCAGTCAGAACTGGTGCCACGCTATTGCCACTCCCCAGTTAGGGATACCCACTAAAACCCCTGGGTGTTCCGTCCTGCGCCTTATGCAAGGGCTACGGGACAGCGGGATTCCCAACTCCGCGTGCCCTGGCAGGCGTGGGCCTCCCTCACTAGGCCTCTTCCAATGCCAGTGGTCTAAGCCCCCGGCTATCTACTAGGTCTTTTCCGGGCGTGGGGCGGTTTGTAACGCGCCCCACGGGAACCGCGCTCTCATCTCGGCGGCATATAAGTTGAACCTAGTTTAACTATCGTACGATGGTGTGTTCAAAAACGAAATTTTATAAGTTATTGAACCGACAGCGCTAACAAACAGATAAACTACAGTTAAAAATACCTCAGAAACTGGGCATAAATGTAATAGAAATAAGAAATAAAACAAAAGTATAAAAACAAAAAATAGATAATATACATAAAGAATGTATTAATAGTAAGAAAAAATGTAATAGTTTTTAAGATTTTTGAAAAGAAAGAAAAAAGAGAAAGCATACAAAATAAAAGATATCCCTTTACTATCCCAAAGAAAGCAAAAATTTAATAAAGAAAAGAAAAGAAAATAATAATCTCCATTCTACCATATAATGGAGGAAGGAGCAGGCGAAAGAAAACCCCACAATTTCTAACAATACTCTCTTATTAAACGGATGTAAAACTATAATAAAAAATACATTTCTCCGTCAATAAGTTATTTGGAAGGCTTTTTTGCAAAACATAATTGGATGGAAATGCCGCTTCAAATATTTGTACGGATTTATTATATGGGCAAATATTTACTGAACAGCGATTTTGTACGGTAAATATCAAATATTTGATAAGGAAAAAAACGATCAAGTGCGTGTAAGCTATCGTATTTGGTAATGGCGACGAACATCCAGCGATTTTTACGTTTCTACTTTATTTACATACATACATACATAACTTCACGCCAGTTCCCTGGCGGGGTAGGCACGAACAACAGAGCGCCATTTATTTACAATTAGACGGATCAACGAAGTGGAATCACTTTAGTTGAAAGGCACAAAATTGAAAGGACACGACGAATTCAATAATATTGAATGATTCAAATTTATGTTTATATGGAACACTTTGGTTGATTCATCCAAATTGAAAGACAGCAGCGTTTGAAAAAGAATGCAAGCTATTATTTAGTGAAGACTGTCGGAAAATCTAATTTTTTGCGTAGGTACCCGAACAACTACACACCGCTCCCGGGAAAATTCTAATGGGGTTCCCGGGATAAAAAAACACACATTTTATTAAACAAAATTAGCTAGCGATCAGTGAAAAAAATCGCATTGGAATTCGTTTTTTTTTATTCTGGCCATTTTAAATCATTCCCGGGATATAAAATAGCGCAGATTTTAATTCTGAGAATTTGCTGTCGATCAGCGAAAACCGCATTGAAATCAGCCCAGTTCTTTTTACGTGAATCCGGGACAAACAGAAAAATCGACAAACAGACAAGAAATCTACAAAAAATGCATTGCTATGCATTTTTAATAGCTTCAATGTACAGACACGGCATTTTAAGAATTTTATAATATTATAGATTACTGAAAGAGCTTGGTTGCGATGTGGCAAACGAACGGACGGAGATAGTGTTTTACACTACACCTAGGAGGAAGAATCAGGAAATCGGCCAATTGCGTACCGGTCAACATAAAATATTTAACCAATAAAGACGGATAGATAAACAGTCGGAGATAGTACTGTATATATAGTACAAGTACGAGTAAAAGCTTGCTCCAAGGATTATGAACAAGAGTGACTACCCTTACATACTTCGTCGTCAGCCATTCGCAGTCGATTGCTGGACGTAGGCCTCCCCAAGACGGCGCCACTCATCCCTGTCCTCTGATTTCCTCATCTAGCGCCTACCGGCGACCTTGCACAGGTCGTCACTACGTTTACCGAGACGCGGTCTGCACTCCAGGACTCGTTTGCTCCATCGGCCATCGGTCCTGCGGCAGACGTGACCGAGCCACTGCCACTTCACCTTGATAATTTAGCGAGCCATGTCGGTTACCATGGTTCTCTTACGGATATCCTCATTTCTAATTATATCCATAAGAGAAACACCCATCATAGCTCGCTCCATAGCCCGTTGAGCGACTTGGAACTTGGACCAATCCTGCCGTCAGTGTCCATGTCTCGGCCCCGTAGGTCAGGACGTACATACTTCAGTACATACTAATGTCTACTTGACTAAGTACTACTGACTGACTTGTACGTACTTAAGGAGTAAGCTTCAGTCGTGTGTCGGAAGTGACACTATTTTTTAAAATTTAATATACTATTCCTATATCTTATCAACCGTTCATTTGTCTTATTATCGGTTAAAAATTGACAAGCTTCATATAAGCAATCTCATAATTCAACCGATGGTAAAGGACCGTCCTATAAATGACATCACACGGATTTCATGATATTTTGATCCCTCCTCCGTCTTTGTCACAGCTGGTCACATTCGTGAGACTCCTCCCTCCGTAGTGTATCACATATTTAGCAATTTACATCAATACATTATTAAATTAAAACAGCGGTACCGTAATTAGGTTTATTTCCATTTAAATTATTTTTTTAATAATTTAAACACGATGCGCATACACATAGAGTTGAAAATATTATGGAATTCTTCGTTAATTGATCAAATTTCGACATTTAAAGTATAAATCTATATATATATATAAATTAATTGCTGTTCGTTAGTCTCGCTAAAACTTGAGAACGGCTGGACTGATTTGGCTTATTTTAGTTTTGAATTATTTGCGGAAGTCCAGGGAAGGTTTAAAAGGTAATTAAATTAAATTTAAAAGTGAAGTTTTTTTTCATTTTTTTGCTTTTGAATGTCAAACTTTTGATGTTCGGCCCGTCGTTCAGAAATCAACGTTTTTTATTTATTGATTCTGAGGCGGTACGAAGTTTGCCGGGTCAGCTAGTATATTATATGTTGAAATGTGACGTCTCGAAATTTAGAACCCTCCCACCCCTTGTCACACAATGTCACACTTCTTCAACCCCTCCCCCCCTTAACGTGTGACGTCATTTATGGATGGTCCCTAAAGCAAGTGAATGAATAATAAGATACAGGAACCGGCCATTAGGCGCGCATGAATTTGGTGTGCACACCGACCTTCCACGCATAAAGACATCTCAAATGTATGCGTCGGCCTAATGCAGGTCTCGCTATAGTAATAGGTATCTTATTCTAAGAACAGACAGACGGACAGTGTAGACGGTAAAAGAGTTATTAAAAAAGTAGCATTTGGAAGTGTTTGCAGGTGTTTTTATTTTGAATTTAGTGGAGGGGCACAAATTGTGAGAACACGCGAGTGAGGTCACGCGAGTTCAGTGCTTTTTCACCATCCGAAAAAAGATCATATATACACTCACACACACATCTGTATATATATATATATATATATATATATATATATATATATCTGAGCGTTAATGTCACGCGAGTTCAGTACTTATTCCCCATCCCAAAAGTGCCCAACATGCCCGAAGAAGTTTTAACTTCAAAAATCAATGAAGAATTACGTAAAAACCCAACAAAAATAAATTGATATTATTGTCAACTATTCTATTGACTTGATGGTGTTCATACACTTACATCTATATACATACATACATAACTTCACGCCAGTTCCCTTGCGGGGTAGGCACAAACAACAGAGCGCCATTCAGACTTATTCTTACACACCTCACTTGCTTCTTTGACATTCATAACGCTTGTCATGCACGCTCGCTATATAAACATAAACACATCTATATAAATATAAATAAATACTTTTTTTTTGTATGTTTGACCTCTTTGCGTTCCTAAACCAATGATTAGATTGTGATGAAACTTCGTTAGTGTATCCTGTGTAATTACCGCGAGGGTTTCTTGCCAAAAAAAAGAATACACAACCAAACAATTTTTTACCTTACGTGGCATTGCAACGCGTGCCTGCTGCAGCTATTTCTCATAGAATTGCGTTGAGCAGGTTTAACTGTTGAATAAGAAGTACATACCACCTGTCATAAATTTTATCTGATGTGAGTATTTCATTTAGAAAGCGAATTGAAATAACTTTTGTCAGACGCCATCAACTCGGGAAGCGAAACCAACAATGGGTCCGATAGTTTCCGTTGTGCTATAATGATTTTATCACTTTACGTAAGTGTTTTATGCACAACATCTATGAAAATCTCCATTTGTTCAGTCGGTATTTTATTTTAATGTTTATCTTTATATATGTACTAGCTGTGCCCGCGACGTCGTCCGCGTGGAATTTGATTTCAAAACCCTCCGATTTTAAAACATTCTTCATTGGTGCTCCGCTCCTATTGGTCTTTGCATGATGATATATAGCCTATAGCCTTCCTCGATACATGGGCTATCCAACACTGAAAGAATTTTTCAAATCAGGCCAGTAGTTCCTGAGATTAGCGCGTTCAATCAAACAATATTAGTATATTTGGTTACAACACTAATACTTACATTTTAAATATCGCGATATCTTTTGAATGAAACGTCCGAATTGAATAATTCAAAAAGTTCTAGAAAGGTATTGAATTCGTCTTGAATATGGAGTAATTTATTTTGATAAGGATTAATAAATACCAAGGTACAAAATAAAGAGTTTTTGAAGCAACGGCACTTTAATTATTAAAAAAAAAGAAAACACTTATTGTGATATAACTACAATAGTTAAACATATGGTTACGCGATATTTTTTGTAGACAATTATATGTTCTGCAAAGTGGTAGTACATTGTTTTGTTCTATAATCAATAGTTTTCGCAGCGCACGCCGTGTAAGGATTTTTTCGGGTCATTTTTTTACACCTTGGGTTACATTATTGGACTTTTAGTAAGGATCCCTATTTTTTTTGAAAATATAATATAACCTATAGCCTTCCTCGATAAATGTACTATTCAACACTGAAAGAATTTTTAAAATCGGACCAGCGGTTCCTGAGATTAACGCGTTTAAACAAACAAACAAACTCTTCAGCTTTATAATGTTAGTATAGATATAACTAGCTGATGCCCGCGACTTCGTCGATGTGATATGTATTGTTCCTTCAAAGCTAAGTAATTAAAGTTTTTTTTAGCTATCCCACGGGAACTCTTTAATTTTTCGGGATCAAAAGTATCCTATATGTTGACCAGGGATATAAGCTACCACCATACAAAATTTCATTTAAATCGGTTCAGTCGTTTCGGAGATTATCCCGTACAAACAGACAGATAAACAAAGAAACAAAAAATTTGAAAGAAATCTAAATTAGTTTTTCACTTCTTACCCCCTGACTCGGTTTTTAGCATTTTTTTTCATTGTACAGAAATTCGACCTCTACAGTTTTATTATATTTATAGATGTTCCTTTACGTGTGTATGTGACTGAACGCCTCTTAAACAGTTGGACCGATTTTGACGATTTTTTTGTGTTTATTTGAGGGAGTCCCTCGATAGTTTAGATCTACAGTTGGGCCCAGTAGGTGGCGCTGGAATTGAGACCTATTTCAGAGCAGGATAAAGTCTGACGGGGCGTCCCATTTTTGGGTTCGGGCATTTTCAGGGAACAGATGTTATACACTTTTCTAAGATGAAATGTCAATAAATTATATATGTGAAATCAGTTTTACTTACTTTGCTCTCGTAATATTTATGGAGGCCATTTATATAACTAAAATCCCTTTCAAGCTTCCACAGTAAATGGTCTTTTGTTTTTCTATAACGAATGAATGAATGAATGAAAACTCTTTATTGTCTACCATAACTTAAACCTAGACATTTAATATAAATACATTTCCATTAGAACCCAACTCAATGTCCAAGGAGACATTACAAGAAAAAGTAAATAATATTTGGTGGTTTAACTAAATTGAAAGACTAATTCAATCGTAATAAAGAAAAAAAATAATAACAATAATATACTAATATAGATAGATATACATAATTAAATAGATTATAATAATATAGATTATAATAATATAAATTACATATACATTCGAACAATAATAGAATTCCATTTGCTGCAACAAATTTTATTTAATGGACAAATAATGGTCAATGATCAAGTGTTCGAATGTGCAAATGGATGTTGCTTGGCTGATTTTCAAGGGGAGGGAGTTCCACAGGCCAACAGCCTATACGGCAAAAGAGTTTCCTACAAAGGACGAAGTGTGTTTAGGTGTTGTTAGCAGAAGATTTTCATGTGAGCGCAAATTACGTGAATGAGATTGATAGAGGAAACTAAAAAGTTCCTTTAAATATGGGGGAGTACAGGGATTGAAAAGGATATTGTGCACAAGTGAGAGTAAGTGAACATTGCGGCGAAGGCGAATTTCGGAGATATACAATACAAACATATAATCTATTTCAAAAGATAATAGACCAAATAAAAGAAGAGAAAAACAAATACTGTAAGATACAGTCCAGCATAAAAAACAATAGAACATTAGGACACATTGTATTGACCTCAAATGATAATGAAAGAAAACAAGGGTATGATTTTAAGTGATTATTGGAAATATGATATATCAAAGACTGTATAAATACGTATGTATTACATTCATATACATATGTAAACAAAGATATTTAAATACACACACACATAAAGTTACTTGTACTTAACTAACTAACATTCAACTCTCTTTTCTTTCTATGCTAATTATTTGAGGTCGGCACAATATGTCTTTTCCTTCCACACTCCTCTATTCTGACATACGTCTTATGTCACACCACAAATCGTTATATCATCCTTCACACAGTCCATCCATCTCTTTTTTGGTCTACCTTTACATTTGTACCCATCCATCTTGTAGTTTAACAGTCTTTTTGTCACGTGACTTTCTTCCCTCCTCATTATATGCCCATACCACCTTCGGGCCTTTGGAGCCAAAATCCTAAACTATACGAAATAGCGAAAAACACTCAAAGGAGTCACCAGGCCAATTTTGACGAAAACTAAAGTGGTGACATTTGATTTTTGAAAAATAATACCTTGTCAGAAATCGAATCGGCTGGTTATGAAAAAATAACCACATCTATATATTAATACCTGAAGCAAAAACACAGCAAAAACTTTGTACCCCTTTTGTATGAAGTATGAAATTTCGCACACTTATCTATACTTAATATTTAAAGAGGTAGTTTGTGAGTTTGTGACGTTGTAGGGGGTAATCTCCGAAACTACTGAACCGATTTAAAAAAATATTTCACTGTTGGTAATCTACACTATCCTGGGTTGACATAGACTATATTATATTTTCAAAAAATTAGGGATCCTTACTAAAACTCGAATAATGTAACCCAAGGTGTAAAAATGTAACTAAAATCGCGTGCGCTGCGAAAACTATTGATGATAGAATAAAATAATGTACTACAACTTTGCAGAACACGTCATTATTTACAAAAAGTGTCGCAACAGCACATGTCTAACTATTATAGTTATGCCACATTAAGTGTTCTTTTATTTTAAAAATTTAATTAAAATGCCGCCGCTAGAAAAGGCTCTTTATTTGTATTTTGGTATTCATCCTTATCAAAATAAATTACTTCATATTCAAGACTGCTTCAATACCTTTATATAACAAAACAAATCAATTCGGACATTCCATTCGAAAGATATCACGAGTTTAAAAATGTAAGTATTAGAAAAAAGTTGCGTGTTCGCCGCGTACTTTAATCGGCTAGATAGGCTTATGCGATGTAGGCGTCACTGGGGTACGGGCAGTACGGGAGGGGAAATATTTTGATCTCAATAAAGAATAAAGAGATAAAGTTAATGAGTTTGTGACGTTGTAGGGGGTAATCTCTGGATCTACTAAACCGTTTTGAAAATTCTTTCACCAGTGGAAAGCTTCATTATTCCTGAGTAACATAGGGTATATTTGATTTAATTTTTTTCTGATGCCCAGCGAAGTGAGCACGGGTTAACTAGTAGTTTATATAGAGAAGGAGTGCAGAATGCTAATATTTTTTTTTTAAATTATGCATAAAAATACATTAAATCAATAAAAAAAACATTGCACACACTACCATGTATTTGACACAAACACGTATATATATATACTCTTTTGTTTATTGTTAAGTCAAATTAACAGTATAGCCTTGGCGAAATCTGTGATTATAGAAGTATAGTCTTTGACATTAATTATTATGGTCGAATTTCGACCACTGGCGACCACTAGTTCTGTATTATTATACCAAATCATAGTGTAGCTTGTCAGGATCAATTTCTGTGAAAGAATGATAAAGGCCAAACCAAGGGAAAGGGTTGTTTTTAAAAATAATGTTCTATTACCCATACATTAATTAAACCATAATTTTGGTATGAACTTTTTGAAACAGAAGTGAAAGAAGGAGTTGTGTTCCGGCGTTAGTGGCCAGGTTCCTGTCTCCCTTAAGAGAGTAGCAGCGCATTTGTAGTACCTTTGGTGTTGCAAATGTCCATAGGCGATGGTAACCGCTTTCCATCATGTGGGCCGTCTGCCTGTCTGCTGAACATATGCAATGAAAAAACACAAATAAATAATATTACATATTTTGTTTTTTATTATAAAAATCGACGCAACAATCTTGTTACCAAGTTCAATATTATATATATACACACTATTACTTAAGTTAATATACTACAGTGTAATAACTTGAAATGACTATTAGCTAATTTACCAAGAAAGTGTCTGTCGGTATGCGTAATAATTAATTGTTGATTAGCATTTTGTTTGTAACAAAACTACTGTTTCGAAAAGTATGAATTTTCGACATTATTATGACATGGTGATTCACTTGTGTAATCGAATGATCTGTAAACAATCGAGTTTAACATGATCGCTTTGCTAATATCTCAACATAAACCTTGTTGCCATATCTTAAACAAAGTTTTCCAAACTTTTATGGACTGTCCCACCTTAAAAGAAGGTCACTCGTATGTAGGTAAGGCTCCGTGAAGCTCGCTACTTAGCAGCATTGTTAGGCTGGCTTGAGGCTGAGTTTTCGTTACGCTGCATCGAAGTGCTGGAATAACATACCGCCGCCAATAAGGAACCTGCAGTCTGTCTTTAGATTCCGAACTAACTTAAAAAAAATCTTATTCGACCACCAAATTCGGCAGAGAGACCTTAAATACAACTCAAGTATTTTGTAGTATTATAATAATTATGCCGATCAGTGTAGTGTAATTTTTACGTCTTGTTCGTCACTTCTGTTTGTTGATTTTTTGTTCGTTTTATTTGTAATCAAAACTATGTTCATATATACGACTAAATGCATAATTTTAAAATAATATTTATTGTCTTTTGTTTGCTTTGTATAGCTAAATCGTGGCATATTAGAGGTACTTACCGAAACTAGCATTATGCTGGGCAAGAGCCTTTTTAGGACACCATAATTAATTGTTAGATCTATTATCTATTTGTCTTTGTAGACCACGGGCCATAAAAATGGCCCGGACATTTGAAGGGCTTGCGTGGGGGAAGGCCAACACGTAGACGCCCCTTGACAAATTTAATGTAAATGTGGCGTGACACTGACCGGCGATAATCCCTGTCTACACCACATAACAATGCACCCAAGGACAAGCCCCGGCCAGTTTAGGACTATTGTGGGAAATGAGGACAAAAAGTACCGGGCTATTGGGGTGAACTGCTAGTGGTACTGGGGGTTTGGGAATATGGGGACTATGGCGTCTGCCCGTCGCTATGTTCGGGGAACATGGAAAAATGGGCAGACGGTAACTCGCCACTCCCTGCATGGGCCCCAAAAAATGCCACAGAAGACAGGGGCAACATGGGTGTGAGTGGTTAAGAGGTGTAGAGAAGTGCGCTGCAGGTTCACTAAGCTACTTCTGACGTGATGCCATTTATCACTTTCACCCCTGGAGCTTGAGTCTTAGCTCTAGCGATCTCTACTCCGTGCCGGCTGGCTAAGGCAAACACGGAGGCGGGGGCCTTGCCTTGGCCCCCGGAGTCAGGTACGAGGTGTCGCTACTCACCTAAGGCTTCGCCACAAAGCCCCCCTGCGGGTTATTATCTATTATTATTATCTTCTATCAATTTTTCTATCTTGCACTAAATATTTTTTTCTCTTTCTTTCTTTAAAGAGCATGTGTTTATATTTCATGACACATGACACAAAGTGAAGCGTTGTAGTGTATATTTTCTTGACTACAGAACCCAAAAAAGTAGCATGTAATTAAAAATATTCCATAACAAGACAAATCTAAATATTCAATATTCTTAAGTAAAATACCTGTGACATAAGGGCAGACAAACAGATGTAGATGATGAAATTATAAGGTTTACAACTTCATTATATGGCTTGGAATATTTACATGTGTAACAAAAGGCAAAAGTAAGTCTTTAATTTGCATACAAATCGGATTAATATCCAAATAACTATATGTTAGTCACTTCAAATATTTGCGTAATACAAACGAGTTAAATTAATATACATAGATTACATTTTTTACCTTTAAATATGTTTATAGTAGTTTTTAATGTTTAAGTTTTCTTCTTTTATAGTGCGGTTTTATTTATAATTAATGGTTCTGTGACTTTACTAATAGCAACTAAAAAGAAAAACAAATACTTGTTTTTTTATAATTTAATTTAACATTTATTTGTAAACTGAAAAAGCCTCGAGAATTTTGCAACAAGAGAGCGGTAATGAATATTTAAATCTATTTTGAATTAATCATCCAAAAATTATATAACCCAACATTATTGTCAGTAATCAAGTTATTTCTCCACATCGTTACAACAGATTGCGCATTAACTAATTTTGTATGTAAAACCGTCTACTATGCCGCTATATGTTCCTAATTAAACGCGACTACAAAGCATGAGTCAATAAGATGAAAATCTAGACATTGTTCTGGATGTAATTTGAGCTCTCACAAAGTTATGAGGCTATTGAAATAAGTAAATATTACTGAAATTACGTCCATTCTTCGAGCTTTTAACGCTTAGGTGGGGCGCCATTATTCCCGTTGGCAACCGCCGTCCTTGAGGAATTCCGACGAACTTTGCTTCATTTAAAAGACTTTGCAATCAGCAAATTCATATTCTTTATTGAGAGTAATTTTCTTTACATTCAGCGAGTTAGTTGGGAGTATCAAAATTGTCTCTGGAGTCTGTTTTTAGGCGTCACTCTTACTACCGTAGCAATGTCAGTGGGATGAAAGTGAACAGAGGAACCCATTATATAAATTTTCTGGCATTAGCAGCCAGGTTCTAGTCCCCCCGTCAAGGCCGGCAGTACATTGAATAACCCCTCTGGTGTTGCAAATATCTATAGACGACGATACATTAAGGTGGGATGAAGGTCTCCCCAAATACATGCCACTTATTCTGGTCCTCTACTTTCATCGTCTAGCCCCTACCAGTGACCTCGCGGCAAAAAGTAGTGCCTCTGGAACAAGGTAAGTGCACCAACCTAAAGTCCCGGGTGTAGCTCATCGAAACAGTTCACTAACCTCGAAGCGTTTCCACTACGTCACTGTTGTGAGGCGGTGAGTATAGCGACGTCACCGACCCGTCCGCCAGCTCGTCCTTTCCTTTCGGCAGCCTCCTTCTGCGACATGGTATCCTCGCAGAAGGAGGCTGTCGCTAACCTTCTATTTTCACAATACATCGGCGCGGTAAAAAAACCTGCTGCATTTAACCAGGATCTTCGCATTACAATGCGCCCGGAGACACCACGCCGAACATGGTTGTCGTAACGAATGATTGGGAAACGGCGATGATCTCGTTCTACTTGGAACCCGACAAGGATATAGAGCCATACTTGGAGCAGCTGAAAAACATTGTTGCAAATGTGGGGACTGGAGGGGTCAGGACAGGAGCACATGATGGGGAGCCCTAACGAAGACAGAAGGGGAGATGCTATGACTGGATATTTGGAGGAGCTGGACCTGCAGATCTTGAATGAAAGAAACACTCCAACATTTGATAATGTTCGGGGAATGAAGGAATACATCAGTCACATTGACGTTCAACTCACACTTTTCACTCACTAAACTGGGCAGCGAGAGATGCGACCAAAACATTGAACTCAGCTTGATCCGTAGCCCACTGAACGACATAAAGATTGTGGAACATCCTCAGTGTCAATGCACTTATTCATTCCTGATGTCATTTTTTTATTGCCTGTGACAGGTAAACAGACAATCCGCCCACTTGATGGAAGGTGGTTACCGTCTCCTATGGACTTTTGCAACATCAAAGGCGTTGCTAATGTGACGACGGCCTTCTTAAACAGCCCCAAGTCTTAGCGCAGAGGGAAAACTTCTGCGGAAAGTTTCCCTTCAGATCATTGTAGTACGCAGAACAAACGTTCTAGAGAACCTTGTGTAGTTGAGCGTGGGAGCTCAAGGAAATGGGGGTAAACATCCCGACAATGGCGAGCGGTGCGATTGTAAAAATGAGGCGTTGTCGTATTATGCTCAAATTAATAAAAAAAATGTATTTAAATACTTACATGAATAATTCTGTTTATGACAGTCGCTGTGTTGGTTGGAATTATGCAATGCGAAGTCAATTAAGGCCATTAAACTCGAGTGCGGCGCGCCATAACCACAATTAATACAAACACTGGTTGATTCATACAATTATGTAATGTATGTGTACATTCAGATTCAGCACGTTAGGATGTGTTGACTTTTGTCTAAAAATAGATCTATTTATGTTAGCCAGAAAGTAATCCATCATGTCATACTCCTAACGGAAACATGACATGTGCGTAAGCGTATAAAAGATTTATATGATATCATAAATCATTAAATTCATTTTGATCTAAGAAGATCGGCCAAGTGCGTGTTGGAGGATTGCGTAGATCTGAGGAATTCAACTATTTAGTATATTTGTTATTTGGCTACTGTTACGACATCCCGTCACATTCCCGGAAAGCATCCCTTTACCGGTAACATTTCCTCTTCCACCTTAATTCGGCCGGTACTAACCAGAGGGCACTGCGCACACACATGCATTTCATTGGCCGAGCCGAATCTTCTAATGGCTGCCTAAATATCGTCGCGACACCACGCTCGCCGATAAATAGTCAAAATCGTCGGAAAACTACTGCATTGAGCCCTATAACCGCTCCCTAAAGTGCCAACTGTGTCTCGAACGTCTAGTGTAGTGTTTGTGTAAAACCAGGACGCGCGAATCCGGCCGAAATCCTGCCTAATTCCTTACACAGTTCCAGTGACGGTAAGCGTTCATTTTTTTCTGCTTGGTTCACTAGGATTTGTGAGGCGGCATCAGGTCTAAAAGAGAAACAGGGTTTGCTCCGGCAAAGTAGCCATTCATATCTTATCAGCTACCGATTCCTAAAAAAATAATTTAATAAAAAATCCATAACTAATATAATACATGCAAAAGTAACTGTGCCTATGTATGTCTGTTACGCTTTCACGGAAAACTATGAAACCCTTCTCGCTGAAATTATGTATAAATGTAATCTCAATACCGAGAGGGGCGTGGGGTACTTTTCATCTGGGAAAATAGAATAGTTTATTTATTGGGATAGTTGGAATTCCGGGGACGAATAGTGCCTGGATTATTTTTTTATGTAATGTGTGACCAGTGTGAATGTTCGCTCTTTAAATAAACTATGGTTATTCACTAGTGCCCTGTATCTCATAAAGTACTCAACTTATGTTGCTCAAACAAATTCTGATTGAAAGTATTTCTACCTTGACTTTTTTCAGAATTTTCCACCCCATATTTCAAGAATTACTTCATTATCTGCCCCCTGCTAAATGCACTACGACTTAAAGTTCTCCTAGTAGCTTACCGAGAGCCTAAAGCGGCCGCCTCTGAAGAACCGTTTAGTAAAACTGACACGTATCTGACATACTAGCAGATGTAAGACATAGCATAATGTTTTCCTGCGGCCGGGCGGCCTGTCGTAAGAGGCGACATTGTTTTGTCGCCACAGACAGATAGTAGGCCATTTGCCTGTCTGGATGGCTACCACCCCTGGTTTAGTGTATGCCAGCATAACAACCTTGAGTTGTATTTCGCCATTAGTGGCCAGGTTCTAGTCTCCCTTAACAGAGCAGCAGCGCGTTTGTAGCACCTTTGGTGTTGCAAATGTCCATAGGCGATGGTAACCGCTTTCCATTAGGTGGACTGTCTGCGTGTCTACTGAACTCGTTCAGTAAAAAAGCACTTTATTTTGATACTTGTCATGTTCCTCATACGAATATGCTAAAACTGGTTTAGGACCTTTGTTCTTACCTGTAGTGGTGTGTATGCGCAGCAAAATTTTCAGTTCTTTTATACTCTAATGTAGAACGTCAATTAGCTTGAAGCAGACTCCGGACCATATAATTAATTATAGCAACTAACAAAATAAATGTTCCTAAAGCATATAGCAGTAGAGATAGTACATTGGACGCGTGCAATTAAATTACACCCGAGATATCTAGATTTAATAGATCCACAAATCAGCGAAACGAGGGATGATATGTAATGGATTACTTCACCCTCAAGTTGGACACTACTAATACATGTTAAACCCTGCGCAGTAATAAGTATACTAGTGGCCTCAAACGTATAGGGCCCTAAAACAGCGTGTAGTCGAGAATCTTGATATATTATTATATCAACCTGCTAATAAACCAAAAGATAGATGCGGGAAGAACACATAAAAAAAAATTTTGGTAGTATTCCGCATTGGCTTCAAAATCGTAAGCAAATTTGGAGGCAAAAATTTTCCTACCCATTAAATGAAACGAGAAGGCATTAAATACGTCATCATAATTTTTCAAAGCTTGTTTCAAGATGTGCTTTTAGCAGGGATGGAAGGTACACCGCTGATATAGAAAGAAGAGTAAATTTGGGGAATAGTTTGAATGGAGCGTTAGGTAAACTTCTAGGCGCTAAGAACCTCAGCCAGAAGGCCCAGCTCGCCATACACAACGCGGTGCTGGTACCTACGCTCACGTATGGAAGCGAGAGTTGGGTATGGAAGAGAGAGCATGAAAGTAGAGTAAACGCGGTTGAGATGCGAGCACTGCGCAAAATCTGCGGAGTGACGCTCGCGGACCGCGTTCGTAATACCGAAGTAAGAAAGAGAGTTGGTCTGAAAGAGAGTTTCGGGGTGAAGGTAAGGAAAGGAATGCTCCGGTGGTTCGGGCATGTGGAAAGAATGCATGATGAAAGAATGACTAAACAGATATACAATGCAAAAGTGGATGGATGCAGAAGTCGTGGAAGGCCACGACACACCTTCCATGATCAAATTGATCGTGTACTAGCGGAGGGTGATGTCAGGAGCCTTAAGAACAGACGAGTGTGCATGACAAGAGTTATGAATGTCAAACAAGCAAGTGAGGTGTGTAAGAATGGGCCTAAATGGCGCTCTGTTGTTCGTGCCTACCCCGCAAGGGAACTGGCGTGAAGTTATGTATGTATGTATGTATGTTTCAAGATATCTCACATGCCCAATGTACACTGAGATATTTTACTCCCCGTAGCTACATGTGTTACAGCCAACCCTAGTCTATCTTTTTTGCAGTTCGAGATCATAGCTCGTTAGAGCTATTCGACAAGCAACTAGCAGATGGTGAGTGAACCACTGCAACACGGTGACAACCCGCTACTTAGACTGATTCACGTATAGACCTAGTACCTGATAGACTACTCGGCAATTCGTAGATCATACGACATTCACTCGTTGACCACGCAAGATTACCTGATTAAACGGGTGGCTCTAACGAGCTATGACCCTTCACTATAACTTTCTAAAGTGGCATAAAGAGTACTCTTTACAGCAACTTTTTTTTTCAAAATAGACTGCAGAGTCTCCTTTTGAGAAACATGACTGTGATATATATACATTCATAAATATACAAACAGATCGGCAAACAGTTTTTAGCGAAATCTAATGGTCACAGAATCCTATGCATATTCTTCATCAAAAATATCGTTTGAATAAAAAAAGGATGTGATGTTAAATGAGACAAGAGCTAAATAAAAATCAATGTTTCGTAACCGCTTATTCGTCGCAATCAGATTATTTTGCAGCAACTTCCTCAGTAAAAATGCATTCCACCGGACGACCTAGTCTAGACGCATTAGAGCAATCTCTTAATGGCTGTTGTTCACCCCATTAACTCATAATCCTTTTACCATCTATCTTTGTAATTCTGTTAAGACATTAATATTACATCAGAATGTGCACTATATAATTTTTGCTGATTTATTTTGGTTGGGAGTTTTTGCTCCGGTTGTTTTTCATTTGACTTCTAAGAGGTCCGAGGTCATTATTCTTACGAAAGGCTATGCAGACTTTTTTATAGCTTTATATACGTTGGCGTTGTTGTGACGTTGTAATTGTTAAGGAATTGCAATGATGGTACCAAAAGAATGCGATCTTGGATTTTTGGCGAATATAGTCTATCCCAAGGAAACGACGTCATTTATGGTAAGAAACAGTATCCTATGTGTAGATATATATTTAAGCTAGCTCTATGTCGAGTTTCGTTTAATTCTGTTCAGTAGTTTAAACGCGATGCTCTAACAGTCGGACAGATAATAAATCTAAAAATTGTATTTTCGGAATCCGTATCGGAACTCCGATTTGTTCCTTGTTTTAAAATTAATTTTACAAACTCGACCTCTCTAGAGATTTACTAACTACATATAAATAAAAACGAATCGTAGAAAAGTATGTACGCGCATTTTTTTTATTTATTTTTTATTGCAGGAGATCAGCAGACAGGCAAATGGCCCACTTAATGGAAAGCGGTTACCATCGCCTATGGACATTTGCAACACCAAAGGTGCTACAAATGCGCTGCTGCTCTCTTAAGGGAAACTGGAACCTGGTCACTAATGCCGGAACACAACTCGAAGGTTGTTATGGCGACACACTTTAGACCAGGGGTGGTAGCCATCCAGTCGGGCAAGTGCCCTACCACCTGGTATAATTTGAGAACGACTTTACCGATTTTTATGAATTTTTTGTGTGTGTTTGAGTGGGTCTCTGGATTATTTAGATTCACAATTGGAACCGGTAGGTAGCGCTGGGATTAGGTTCTAGATTGTTATTATTTCAGGACTGGATAACGTCTGCCGGGACCTCTATTTTTTATATAAATATAAATAAATGTTTGTATGGTTGTCTTCAATGCGTTTCTAAACCATTGATCAAATTGTGAAGAAACTTTGGTAGACTGTTCCGAAGACACCTGCAGACGTTTCTGGTCCAAAAAACAGAATACACAACCAAACAATTTTTTACTTTAAGTGGCATTGCAACAAGTATGTATATTAAATTAAACAAAAATCTATTCACGTGAAATAAGACAGTGTCGAAGAAATAAACAAAATCAATCCACATTCATTTATTAGCAAAAATTGTTTAGAAATAATTTCGTACCAGCAAACGACCTTAGTCGAGGGCTTGAACTCTTGTTAATCCCCCTCAGATTATTGTACGCTACTTCAAGTAATTATCCCATTGTGTGTACTTATGTGCTTATTCGTACATAAATACGCAAAAATGTATTCAGAAATATATTACGTTACCTCGTTGGATCAATATGGCGATTCAGGGAGAGAGACTTCGGCTCTGTATTCTACTTCAACTTATTGATTGTTTATTATCTATACTTACTCCGTTGGCTCAGCGACCCAAAGTGGGTCTTGGCCTTTGAAACGAGAGCATGCCATTTTTCAAGGTCCTGCGCAGTTTCTTGCCAATTATTGGCTCGTAACTCCGACAGGTCAGCCTCCACTCTGTTTTTCTAGCGATATTTGGGACGGCCGACCGGACGCCGACCTATCGACCGTCCCAAATATGCTTTCCTCACGCTGCAATCCTCTCCCATCCGTTCTACGTGACCGAGCCAGCGGAGGCGGTGAGCCTTTATTTCTCCTATTATGTTAGGCTCGGCCACGAGATTCTCAATTTCAAGGCTTATTATCTATACTATTATTAAATTCTAAACATGCCATGTTTGTACATGGAAGGTATTTAAGAAAAATAACTGGAGTAGACTATATAAACCATGGCGAACATGATGTAATTTTTTTTAGATTTCTTGTCTGTTTGTTCAGGATTCACGTAACGTTAGATCATAATCTAACGTTTGAGTATTACTCATTGTAACGTCTACGAGTCGGCTCTGATATCAGTAGGCCGTTACGACTGTCTGGATATACTTGTATTTCAGTAAGGCAAAGCGCTAATCTCCACATTTTGTATGTTATTACATTTCATGGAATCCATAAAAAAATCATAAATTAAATTACTATTGCACATGAATATAAGTCACAAGTCCGCTTTTTAATTATGCATCATAATATTTTCGATAATAAAATAATTGTAATCTGGACCAATGATGAATGCAAGTGTAAAGATAGACCTAGAAAGAAATGAATTGATTGTGTGAAACATAATATGATGATTTATGGAAGAAAAAGACATACTTATATATGGTGCCAACCCCAAATTATTGTGAGAAGGTAAAAGAAGGAAGAGTATTTTCTGGAATATTAAGCTTTGATATATAGACAGACAAATCCACAAGTAAGAACATATCCCTTTTTAGAGCCATCGAAATTTTAAAAATAAAAAATAATTCTTCAAGCTCTCTTTTAAAATAAAAAGTTATTTCCAAAAATAGCATCCTTTTGACAATCTTTGATCCAAATCTCACTTAAGCAATGAAGACGATGTAACATTGTCGTGTTGTTTCAATGTTTGACCTACTTGAGATGCGATAGTTTAAAGTGAATCGTGAGATTTTGACGTTTATCTACTATATTTTTATTTTTGCAAAACTTAGTTTATCTGATGTTAAAAGTAGGCTAAGGTATATTCTTAAACAGCAATCATGAGTCATAACTTAAGCATTAAATCAATAAATTCTTTTTTTAAGCATAATTATTAATACAAATATCTCACTGGTGGTTTAATATCCATCACGCTTGTCCATGACGAATTGGTGGGTTTGAGGCATAGGTTATCTCGTTGTACAAGTTTCATCACGATGTTTCCCTTCATCGTCAGAACGTAGTAATAGGATCTTAGAAGTGAAATTTCTATAGAATCGTTGTGATTTGAAATTCGATGAAACGAAAAAGCGACACTAAAAAGAGATAAACACATAAATCTATAGGACTAAGCCTGCGAGAGAATGAGATAGAATACATTATATTTAATCTTTTAAACACAATCTATGCTCATAGAGATAGAGTTGGAAATGTTTTGAAGTATTTCGTTAATACTTCAAATTTCGTGTTTTAAATCTTATATATATTATAAACATATAATATATGAAATGTAACGTCACGAAATTTAGAATCCCTCCCCCTCCTTAACACATTTTTTTTTTTCACTTCTACTGTGTGTGAACTGCACGCATACACACACATTTTTTATTATTAAATCAATAGAGATACATTTTATAAGCATACAAAATGATTTTATATGACTGTACTGCGTTGTGACGTCATAATCATAAAAAGTCAAAAAACTTGTTGAATATTGTTTAAACCTAAAACAATAATTAAATTACTAATATTATGGAGTTTTGAAAATAAGCTGACAGAAAGGTATTTAAACTCTTTTATGCACATTGTGCTACAATTTATTGTCAGATTTGTACTGTCCATTTGTAACAGTACGCAAATTGGTTATAAAACTACATATATGTTTTCAGGTCAGGATTCGAACCCATGTCATTTCAAACGCAATTACTTTAGCCATTAAGCAAGCAATGCGTTTTACTTTTCATTAGGTATTTATTCTTTATTGTACACAAAACAGTTACAAGTAAAACTAAAAAATAGTGGTGATGTATGTACAAAGGCGAGTTTAACCCTAAAAAGAGTTTTCTTCCAGCAAATATATGGGTCTAGCGAGAGTGGAAAAACAAGAGGTAGGGTTGTGTACATTAAAGTTATTACATGAATGTAGTTACTGAAAATAAATTTTACATTATAAACAACATACAGATATATATACATAAACTTACATACATATATATCTATACATACTTAGTTTATTTTTTTTATTGCGTGAGTTCAACAGACAGACAGACGGCCCACTTGATGAAAAGCGGTTATTATCGCCTATGGACATTTGCCAGGTGCTGTAAATGCGCTGCTGCTCGCTTAAGGGAGACTGGAACCTGGTCACTAATGCCGGAACACAACTCAAGGTTGTTATGGCGACATACACTAGACCAGGGGTGGTAGCCATTCAGTCGGGAAAATGCCCTACCACCTGGCTGTGGGTTGTTTTGTCGCCTCTTACGACAGGCCGCCCGGCCGCAAGAAATTGTATTCTTTCTCCGTTCCTGCACGGATATATACATATATAAAATACATATACATATATATCAGTTATAATTAGGACAGATATGCTGTTTAACTTTTCTATTTATTTTGAAATTACAAACAGATATTTATCGGTGTAGATTAAAGAAGGTATCAGAATGTATTAGATACACAGATGGTTGCAATGAACACAAGGCCGGTGTGCATCAGGCCTGCATTTGGTAAAAACAAGCTTATAATTAAGTCTGTTCCAGTATTTAGTTTTATTTGAGCTCATCAAACGAATTCATTACGTTCACTTTACCTATTGCTGCTGTCATGACCTTTGCTCTTTTGATTTTTCACTTCAGCTATTCAATGCGTCTAACCTATGTATTTATAGGCATTTTTTCCAACGTTTATTTACATATATTTACAACATTAAAATAATATGATGATCTATTTTATTTGTGTTGTATATTGTTTTTCGTTTAGATTTATATTGTAATTTATTTATGATTGATTTATCATTTTAATGATAAAAAAAATTACTTACTCGGTTGGCTCAGTGACCCAAAATGTGTCTTGGCCTGCGAAACGGGAACACGCCATTTTTCCTGTCCTGCACAGTTTCTTACCAATTATTATCGGCTCGAAGCTCATGCAAGTCATCCTCCACTCTGTCCGTCAACCGACCGGCCATCCCAAATGCTTTGCTCACGCTGCGATTCTCTCCCATCCTTTCTACGTAACCAAACCAGCGGAGACGATGAGCTTTTATATTCCCTATTATGTTGGGCTCGTTCTCGACATTCTCGAGTTCGAGGTTGTTTCGTACTTTGGGATCCTCCGAAATAATGAAATATTTTAAGGAACTTGAAACAGAGAAAATGATTAATAAAAATTTTCATGTAATAAATAAATGAAAACATTCCTTTGCGTATATCAACGTAAAGGATGATAACTGTTCCCTTGGGCTTATATTAACAAATTTATAATGAATCTAAAATAATTTCATTCATAATACTAGCTGATTATTTAAAATACCTTGCGGTGTGTTTTCTTTGTACAACTTTAATTAATGTTAATGAGGGTATAATTAAAATTTAAAACATCTTTAAAATCTAACACAGCTTTTAGTAAATTCCCTTTTTACAGAGTCCTAATTAGCCAGCTATGTCTTTTCTTGTATCTCAAGTAAAACTGCCCTATATTTTAGAAAAAGAATACTAGATCTACCTTGTTAAATTAACTGCCATATTGGATTAATTAACGCAACTTATATTTTGAAGTACAAATCTATCTATAACTATAGTTTTCCCCGCGGCTGAGCCGCGTGAAAAACCCTAGGTAGTAGCTCTATGTTACGTATATACAAATTTCATTAGGTGTTTTACCTTAAACTTTAGTATTTCTTGTTACTAAGGTCACTACAATAACAAAGAAACTAAGTCCATATAGTCTACACAACTACGCAGCGAAACAGAGGCGAGTCGCAGCCACCCTGACTTGAAGTAAAAAATGTATGACATGTTGTTCATGACAACGTAGGTGTTTGTTAGCGAATTAAAAAATGCGATTGCAGCGCCATCTATCTTGCTAATACGTTTATTTCATAGAAACGATGTAATTTATCGGGATAAAATGTATCCTAAATATTAACTTGGGTTATAAGCTAGCACTTTATCGAGTTTTATTCATATACGTTTAATAGTTTCCAAAAAATATGCGATCGCAGCGCGATCTTTTTAACTATTTTCGTCTATCCCACGGAAACAACGTCATTTATCGGGATAAAAAGTATCCTACGTTGCGGCCCTTTATATAGGTTAGCTCCATTTCGAATTTCATTAAAATCCGTCTTGTAGTTTTTACCGGATACTCTAACAGACAAAAAGACGGACAAACACATAAAAAGACAGACAGACAAAATTATCTCCTCATTTTTGTCACATTTTTAAACGCACGCTTTAGAGAGCTAGTAAAACAAATGTCCGTAGGCTATAGTAACCGCTTTCCATCAGGCCGTCTGCCTGTCTGCTGAACTCATGCAATAAAAAAACGACTTAATATTCACTGCAAAAAACACATTCGTTTCTTTACCTTTCATAACATATCTACACGTACATATATACATATATTTAAAATCATTTGAATTTTTTACATGCATTTGATTACAATGCAGTTGACAAATTCGAGACATTAGCATACAATTCGTTTAATTTGAATTCATACTAATACACAAAACACTATATTTGGTCGTCAATTCTTTCGAGCAGTATGTAGACTGTATATTAGTATCTATAGTTTGAACCCTTAAAAATATTGCAATGGAACGTATATGAAAATCTATACATATATAATTGTTTAGCCTCACTGACTGACTGATTGACTGACATATCATCGCACAACCCAAACTATTGGGGCTAGCACCATGAAAATTGGCACGCGAGTTCCTTCTATACTGTAGGTGCGCACTGAGAAACGGTTTTTGAAAATTCAACCCCTAAAGAGGTGAAAAGGGGGATGAAAGTTTTTATGTAAAACCGTCATTTTTAACGCAGGAAGCACAACATTTTAGATATCTGCTTTTGGTTAGAAATAAATGTCCAAATGTATTGACGTTTTTGGGGTTTTGACGCCGAAGGTGGCAATAAAGGGGATAAAAGTTTGCTCAAACTATAACTATTTCCAATCTAAACGGGCGAAGCCGCGAGCAATATCTAGTTTAAAATAAAATTCCTGACTAGGCATTGTATAAATAATTAGGACAATAACTAACGATATGTATAGAAATCGGTCTAAAATAGCAACAAAATACATAGGTTTGTACTATTTTCACTTATAGCACTGTAAGATATGTAAGCAAAGGGACACCACCGGACGTTTGTGATTAATATGTTTTTATTTAAAAGTTATTTCCTAGTTTAGAGCAATACACTGTCCTAAAAATAACTGTTTATATAATTTTAGGATTCAGGAATCCTGATCTATACTAATATTATAAAGAGGAAAGATTTGAATGTTTGAAACAAATGAATTCAAAAACTACTAAACCGATTTCTAAAATTATTTCAGCATTCGAATGCTACATTATCCCTGATTAATATAGGCTATATAAAAATTAGGGATCCCTACTAAAACTTAAATAATGTAACCCAGCAATATAAAAAAATACTTGGCGCTGGAATCGGGTTCTATGATTCTGATGAAATTTTATGTGCGTTTGATTGGAGCCCGGGGTGGTTTAGATTCACAATTAGTCCCGGTAGGTGGCGCGGGATACGGGACGTGAATTGAACAGAATTAACGTCATGTGTTCTGGCCTTATGTATTTTTATTTGCATTTTTGCAATGCGATTTCTATTTGAAGAAAAAGCTATTCTATGTTTTAATATAAATAGGCTTTTAGTTTGTCATGCCTTGGTCAATATTAAACAAGTTGTCTAAATGAGTTCCTTTAAATCATACTTAATTCAAATATTTTTTCATACTTTCAAATTAAGGCTAAATAATGAAGTCTAGTTACTAAAGAATAATATGATACTTATAATAATTTTGACATGAGAAACGACTTTACAGATTCTACACTAAAGCGGCTATTATACTACGCATAATTTAGGGACATTTTTATAACCCACACTGTTTTAATAAGTAAAAGAGCGTTTGAATGTTTAGCTAGGCTACGCCTTCATGTTGTACCGGGTTTTTAAATCGGTGTAGTGTAATAACATCACCCTTCACCTCCTTTACTCTCCAGCTTACATTCCTAACTATGATTCCATAGCACGCCGCGGCCGTCTTGCTCGTCAATTATCTCTTCAAAATCAATAAATCGCAGACAGGTTTTATTCAAATGTAAACATTTACAAAACACATGTTCTACTAAACTGAGTGTTAGTAATTAGGGATGAGACGAAATTCGTTTTACATTCGATTTGATCGAATTTCGGCAGCTTGAGCCGAACTTCGGCATTCGGCCGAAATTCTGCTTAAATGCCGAACATTCGGTGCAAGAAAAAAGTAAAATACCTACTTGCACTATTTTGACTGAAGTTAATACAGATTATATCCGTCATAACCGTAATATAAAAATTGGCATCTATAGGTATATACTCATGCTCATTTATTTTAGTTAGGAACATGCAAATCTTAACGTGCAATGTGATAAAAATAAATAATATTACTTCTTGGTTGAGTCTTTGCCTAATTAAATAGACATCAAATTAAAACAAAAATAAAACTTGTTATTCCTCTAAGAAACATCATTAAGTAGTGCAACTGCTTAATTATAATGCGTAACTTGAATTTTAAAAAAACACGTCTAAGGGTCATCAGCAATTATTACTTTAATTTTGATTGAAATCACTTTTTACGAATTAAACATTATGAATTTAATATTTTCTTAAGTTTTCGCGACTTGTATACATAATAAAACTACGTTTTAACGGTTTTAAGCGCGGTAATTTTATTTGATTTTGGTTTTTCCGACGTTTCGGCCACTTTTCAGTGGCCGTGATCACGGAAGACAAAGATGTCAAGTGTCAACGAGTATTGTTAAAGTTTTATTTAGCCTACCGCCAACTTATTAATTTTAATTATCTAATTTTTAATTTTGTTTATGGTTATTATTTAATCTATGGGAGCCTAATCTAATTTACTACCGCTTCGCAACATGTTATGGCTTGAAGAGAAGAAGCGGCGCAAGAAACTCTTCAGCAAACATGCCTAGCTCTAATAATTTTATATAATATTAAAATGGGTGGAAGGAAAAATAAAAGTAATTATCAGTCAAGTTATAAGTCAAGTCTTCAAGCCATAACATGTTGCGAAGCGGTAGTAAATTAGATTAGGCTCCCATAGATTAAATAATAACCATAAACAAAATTAAAAATTAAATAATTAAAATTAATAAGTTGGCGGTAGGCTAAATAAAACTTTAACAATACTCGTTGACACTTGACATCTTTGTCTTCCGTGATCACGGCCACTGAAAAGTGGCCGAAACGTCGGAAAAACCAAAATCAAATAAAATTACCGCGCTTAAAACCGTTAAAACGTAGTTTTATTATTATGAATTTATTTATTTTCAATCAAAGGTCTACAAATCTATTCTTTTATCCACCTACTCATACTTAAAATTTACTAGAGGCAGGTTATGGTGTAAAAGCCAAAAAATCGGTGTTATCAAGTTGACGTTCTTAACAGGTCACGATGTGTTGCTCTTGAGAAAAGAAAGAAAAGCGTGGTGAAATCAAACCGAAGTTCGGCCGAATTTTTTGTTTTAACCGAATGTTCGGCCGAAGTTCGTATTCGGTTCAAATCACATTCAGCCCATCCCTATTAGTAAGTCCACAAAAAGACATGCTTTGATTATCTCAATACGAGAACGTAATATTTTGAAATCGGATGTCGTCATTATGATGCCGCAATCTTGCACCTACTTAATCTTATGACCATCTATGATGATAAATCATAAAGGGGTCAAGATTAGATCAGATGTACGTTGAGTAGAAATTAAATAAAATTTTTTAGAAATAAAGATTGATTAATAAAGATTTTAGAGATATCACGAAAAAAGTATCTTAAGAAATGCATACATACATACATAATTTCACGCCAGTTCCCTTGCGGGGTAGGCACGAACAACAGAGTGCCATTTAAGCTTATTCTTACACACCTCACTTGCTTCTTTGACATTCATAACTCTTGTCATGCACGCTCGTCTGTTCTTAAGGCTCCTAACATTACCTTCTGCTAGTACACGATCAATGAAGACTTAAGAAATGACAATGGTAATATAGAAAAGGGTGTAAGAGGAGAAAAAAAATGTACCATGACTAAAGTGGAGACACCTAATGTGCATGTTGCTACAATGACCACGTTCTAACGGTGTAGGAAAACATCGTGTTAGAAGCTGCATATCGACATAACCGATATGTCAATCCACCTTGGACAAGCGTCGCGAGTATACTGTCCCCATAAAATGGAGGCCCGAATGCGTAGGACGTCGTTTATGGGCTGTGGCTATTATATTTTCAAATATGTGATGGGATCTCAAAAATACTCACTTGTTCTTGTTTAAACTAATTTTCGTTAACAACATTATTTATCACAATTTTTCTGCTTTTATCAATCACTTCATAATTCAATAATAGTGAAGGTGATACAATTTTTGCGACTTTATCAGCGAATGTTTCACCGCCTATTAGTTAAAATAAAAGCATTAGTAGATATCGTTATGATATACAAAAGTACCCTAAAAAGATTCAACTACAAGAAATATGTGTTTTATCCCAAACAAAACAACCCACAACCAGGTGGTAGGGTACTTTCCCGTAAGGATGGCTACCACCTCGTGTCTAGAATGTGCCGCCATAACAATCTTGAGTTGTGTTCCAGCATTAGGGGCCAGGTTCCAGTCTCCCTTTAGAAAGCGGCAGCATATTGGTAACACCTTCGGTGTTACAAATGTCCATAGTCGTTGCTAACCGCTTTCCATCGGGTGGTCCGTCCGTCTGTCTGCTTAACTCATGCAATAAAAAAATATACGATGGTTACCAGTTATTTATACTTTTTTCACTATTTATATTCTTCTATTACTTGCTATAATAAATCTATAAATGGTTCGAATTTGTACAATGCGTTTAAAAATGAGAAAAAAATCAGGAGGGACAATTCAAACTAGGATTTTTAGAAAATGCAATTTTTAGAATTTTTGTCTGTCTGTCTGTCTGGTAGAGCATCACGTGTAAACTACTGAATGGATTTAAATGAAATCCGCTAGTTAGCTTATATTCGAGGCCGTGTAACTTAGGATATATTTTATGCCGATAAATGACGTCGTTTCCACGGAATAGACGAAAGTAGCAAAAAAGTTGGCACCCTTGTCGCGTCTTTTTGGAAACTACTGAACATATATGAATGAAACTCGATACAGAACTGACTTATTACCCTAGTCAACAATAAGGATAGTTTTTATAAAATCATGTCATTTTCGTGGAATAGACGGATTAGTTAAAAAAATGACGCTGCAATTGTGATGTAGACAACCATCGCTGTAATTCAATAACAAATGCGCGTTGTTATGTTGCCCACATGTATTAGGAATTATGTAATAGGTATTTCAAATCAGGTTGGCTGCGACTTTTTTTATGTTTTTCTTTACAGTTGTCTACACTATATTTTCTTTGTAATTATGGTGAATAGAAAAGAAACTTAAGTATTGAATGTTTATATGTAAAAAAAGATTCCGACGAATTGAGAACCTCCTCCTTTTTTTGAAGTCGGTTAAAAACGCCTAATTAAATTATTATGTACGTAACATAGAGTTACAACTTAGGGTTTCGGGTAGGGGGGTGCGTAGCCGCGGGGAAAGCGCTAGTTGTTGTATATTAAATAAATTCTATTCATATAGTCCCATTAACATTTCCGAAAAGTAAATATAGCATACGTGTACAGATCGTGGGACGAAAATGATTGATGATTTTGTAAGACTCTAAAAACATTTACATATTTTTTTATCAAATTCGCTACGTACGTTTGACATTTAAAAATGCCAAAGAAAATTTTCCATTACATTCGGACGTGTTAAGTTCAGGATATATGTAACAAGAACTGACCTTAACAAAAGCCAGTTTTAATTATGACTGCACCGCTTCAGTTGATTGTATGGTCCGCATAGATAACAATTAGTGGTGTTATGTCATAGGTTCTTTCTCACGGCGCATCGACACAATGGACAATTACGAAATTCGGTTAAGCCGGGTTCACACGAAGATAGCGATTCGCGACAGTAATTAGCTATGCTCAATTTTTCTTATGAGAATAGTGTGGATGAGAGGTAGGATTTGCGAAATATTGCAAACAGTCATCCTTATTTATACGTACAGGAATGGAGAAGGAATACCAATTCCTATGCTTGCAGCCGAACAGCCTTACAAAGAGACAACAAAATAAGTAGGTGTTTTTTTTATTGCTTGAAGCTGCAAACAGCGTTTGCCTTGCCTTGAAAAGTGGTCAACGTCACGTATACACGTTTAGAGCTCCAGGGGCGATACCAAAGTATTGTTAACCTCTAGGATTGGGTAGGAATAGAATCGCCAGATGTCCAGTTTCCGACCGGATAGTCCGGTTTTCTTTATGGTTGTCCGATTAAGAAAAATTTGGTCAACCGGACAAGGAATTGCTGATTAGAAGTGGCAATGGTGGATAACTATTGTATGATTACTTACATTTTAATAATAAATATGTAACTATACTGTATGTACATAAGTTATATACATATACAAGAAGATATAGTGATAAAATGCAACTTTTTAAACATAATAAATATATAGCTATATGCAATATAATACTAATTATATAAAATCACATATCACCATATTGCAGATAGTATTTCCTGGCCATGTTCAAGTTCCAAGATGTTGCTTGTCTTACAGCAACACGCATTGTATTCCAAAGTTGGATAGCCTTAAACGTGAAAGAATTATTGAAAAACGTTGTATTATGAATAGGAGTAATAAGTCTACCTTGACTGGAAGGACGTAAATTGTGAGAGCAAGAAATAATTTAGAATCGTTATTTAAGGTACTGTGGAGTAGGGTTGAATAAAATACAATAAAGCAATGAAAGAATGTGAGTATTCCGGGGAAAACGACTTGGCAACCACTTGAGTTTTTTACGAAATTCATAAACGTGGTCATACTTGCGTAACCCAAATATGAACCGTATAGAAAAGTTTTGGAGGCGTTCAATTTTATTAAGTTGTTCTTGAGTTAAATCTAGATAATTAATCTTATTTATATAACTATATATTTACATTATCTGGCGACCTTTCGTGACTCGTCGTAAATACTGTAAAAAGTGAATTGTGCGTTTTGTTTAATAATAATATAACTGCTAGTTGCACTGAATTCAAAGATGCAATCTCAGGCAATAAAACTTTATTAAAAGCAGTGGCATCGAGTACTCAATATTGAAAAAGTGCATTGGCTCTTAATTTAGCATTCGATGAAAATTTAGTAGGTGACTAAAAAATTAGTTTTCAGTAAATTTAAATGTTAATAAAAAAATCTTGTCCGGTTTTTTTCGAATACATCTGACAGTCCTAGATAGGAGGACGAGTTAGAGGGGATGGAATAAAAGGGATTAGATAAGAGCGATGAGATAGATGAGTTGGGGAGTGGAAAGTGGGCTACCGGAATTCTCACTAATCTTATTAATGTATGGAAAATAGACCATTTTGATAAAAACTATCAGTTTCCCTTGATATGCCATTTGGCATTCCTTCGCAGGAATTGATCCTTACAAGCTACACTATAATTTGGTACAATAATACGAGATGTGTTATTGTTTTTAAATCAAAGAAAAGAAAGAAAGAAAAAGAATATTTGAAGAAATAGCGACGTACTTACATTGCTGACATGTATCTTAAAAATAAAAACATATTTTGAGAATTTGTACGCCGTATTTTCAGCAAACAAGGTCTATACTCAGCTTATTGCTGTGCCGGAATTATATCGGACACAACGCTGATTTGCAGTGCAAACCTTCCTTTTGGCGTAATACTAAAACGACCCGAATATTCTATGAATTTAATTTAAAAACTATTTAATTTGTAAATAATAATATATACTTACATAGAATAAACAGTATAAATATTTTGTTAACTTTATGATTTAAATAAAAAATACAACTTATGCTTGTATGTATATTACGCATAACAACGTGTATCGATTCATTTAATTGAATATAATCGGATACAACGATTGTCTACTATTGCAACGTCACTGACATGAGGCAACAATTCTCTTTGGTATAAACCTATAAATAAAATAAAACTAATCAGCTGATTCGATTCCTGACATGAGTAACTGATTCTTCAAAAATCTAATGACACTTAAGTTTACGTCAAAGTCGGCCTCGTGACTCCTTTAAGTGTTTTTCGCATAGTTTAGGATTTGGCCCCACTTGAAATATTCAGCTTTAGACTATAGAGCAAGACTGTAGGAGGCTCCAACGACAACAACTCATAATTAATTAATAGATAAACAGTATACACCGCGACTTCCAATTCTATTATATAATTTATTTAAGTAACGTAAGAATAATTTTCTAATACTAAATCACGGTGATGTTGATAGGGAGCACTTCGGAGAATTTTTTCCCAAAGTTCTCAATTGTTTTGTTTAAAAAGATAAGAATCTCATATATTCATTCCCAAACTACTGAAAGATATTTATGTTCAAATTTTTAAAATAAGAATATGTTTTGATATCGTAAGTACTCCTAAGGTGGCTGAGATTATTCCCAAAGTAACCCAACCGTTGTGCCAATCAGTTCCCAAAGTACTAGACGTAAAACTATGATTAAATTTTATTTTTTTAGTGATTTCACTAAAATTTTATGTTCATCCGTGAGATATTATAGCGGTACAGTCAGTTAGAGAATTAATAAGTAGATATTGTACCAACGTGGAAGACTAATATTTCTTTTTTGCTGCTACCAGACCTCAAGACACTGAGCTCTTTCTGCTTGCACCGGTATACAAACCAACTTGATTGATAATTTATTTTTATTTTTCCTCCCACCCATTTTAATATTGTTACGAGTGCGGGACTCGAATTAAAATGCCGTTGGAATTACTATAGAATTTATTAGAACTATACAAACACGTATAACACAGGTACAAATATAACTGAACACAATCAGTTCAAACGTAATGCGCGATTCAATTTATAGAGGTATAGAACTTTAAGTTGCAATAAAACAACGATGGATTATTCGATTGACATGAATTTTATTTATCCGAAAGATAATCTTGTGGCATTACATTTTAAATATGATTTCTGGCATATGACTGCCACGGCTGGCGCGGATGTAGTTCAATCTGAACGTCCAATTTTCGATGACTTTTTCCAACATTTGTGGCCGTATATCGGCAATAACACGGCGAATGTTGTCTTCCAAATGGTCAAGCGTTTGTGGCTTATCCGCATAGACCAATGACTTTACATAGCCCCACAGAAAGTAGTCTAGCGGTGTTAAATCACAAGATCTTGGAGGCCAATTCACAGGTCCAAAACGTGAAATTAGGCGGTCACCAAACGTGTCTTTCAATAAATCGATTGTGGCACGAGCTGTGTGACATGTTGCGCCGTCTTGTTGAAACCACATCTCCTGGACATCATGGTTATTTAATTCAGGAATGAAAAAGGTAATAATCATGGCTCTATACCGATCACCATTGACTGTAACGTTCTGGCCATCATCGTTTTTGAAGAAGTACGGACCAATGATTCCACCAGCCCATAAAGCGCACCAAACAGTCAGTTTTTCTGGATGTAACGGTGTTTCGACATACACTTGAGGATTAGCTTCACTCCAAATGCGGCAGTTTTGTTTGTTGACGTGGCCATGCAACCAGAAGTGCGCTTCATCGCTAAACAAAATTCGCTTATGAAAATCGGGAACAGCGACAATCTCGTTTTGGGCCCATTCCACGAATTTACGCCTTACTTGATGATCGTTTGGCTTCAATTCTTGCACGAGTTGGATTTTGTAAGCACGCAAACCAAGATCCTTCCGCAAAATCTTCCATAAAGTGGATGGACACAGATCCAATTCCTGTGCTCGATGGCGGATGGACTCATTCGGGTCTTCCTCAATGCTACGCTCTACAGCAGCAATAGCTTCTTCTGTACGCACCGTACGGCGTCTCTGGGGATGCGAGTTATCAATAAGAGTAAACGTGGTGCGAAAACGTTCTATGGTTAATCGAATTAACTGCTCTGATGGACGATTTTGTCGACGATAAAATGGACGTAGTGCGCGATACGTATTCCGCACAGAACCATTATTTTCGAAATAAAATTGCACTATTTGCAAGCGTTGTTCAGGCGTGAGTCTATTCATGATGAATTGCCAAACCAAACTGAGAATAAATCACTTGACAGCTGTTAAATCGGTCGCCATCTTGAACAGTAATGCCAACTTAAAGTTCTATACCTCTATAATTTTCATGTGAATTCTGCTAATATTTATGTTATACATACATACATACATACATAACTTCACGCCAGTTCCCTTGTGGGGCAGGCACGAACAACAGAGCGCCATTTAGGCTTATTCTTACACACTTCACTTACTTCTTTGACATTCATAACTCTTGTCATGCACGCTCGTCTGTTCTTAAGGCTCCTGACATCACCTTCTGCTAGTACACGATCAATTTGATCATGGAAGGTTTGTCGTGGCCTTCCACGACTTCTGCATCCATCCACTTTTGCATTGTATATCTGTTTAGTCATTCTTTCATCATAAATTCTTTCCACATGCCCGAACCACCGGAGCATTCCTTTCCTTACCTTCACCCCGACACTCTCTTTCAGACCAACTCTCTTTCTTACTTCGGTATTACGAACGCGTATTTATGTTATGTGTTGCTTTATTTCCCGGTCCATAACCAACACTATTATATTGTTATTTTTTTAAATAAGTATGGAAGAAACAGCATACAGTGTTTGTTTTGCATATTAAATTGAAGAGTAAAATACAACAAATAATTTGCATGAGTTCTGTATTCCTATTTTTTTTTTTTACGACTGGACTGGATATTTCGTCTTCACTCGTTTTGTCTGTAAATAACTGTTTCTTTTTGTATTTGTGTAAATTTAAATATTTCATTATTGGGCAGTTTTCAGTACAGAGTTAATATTTCTTTTCGTTACAAAATAATCCTAAGGTTGTTATAAAAGTTATACCTTAACATAATACTGTCCTTCTATTCGAAGCATTCTTAGCAAGCGTCAAAGCCACTCGACATTCAGTGGTCATCAAGAAGCATAGTGTAAAGAGAACATTACTAAATGAATACCACAGTATAAAACATAATAGTAAACTTTCGCCTCTTTATCTTAGGTGAGCGGATGGTTAAAGTTGCATGTCACTGAATGACGTTAGTATTTTACATACGTATCTTTCCTATGCAAAATTTATGATGTTTTGACATTATATATTTTATGTGTCTAGAACTACCTATATAACTATTACTGAGTTTTGAATTAGCTTATAGTTGAAGTTCATTTTGCATTTTTGTGCTGTGTTCTAAAATTTCTGGGAAAGCACTTGGTGGGTTTTGAACTGATTTGTATGATAGCCTAAATCAACTCCGCTGCGTTACACTAACATGTCATATGATAATAGGCCAAAGGACACAAATGTCTATGAAGCCTAATCATGAGTCGTGTAGATGCAATGCCTCGGAAATCTTATACACATCATAGACCTTTTTATTGCTAGGAGAAATCCGCTTGAGGACTGCTAACCGCGGGGAAAACGGAGTCGGGGGAGTACGGGGTTTGCGAAACTGGACTGGAAATAGTACCCTGAAGAAATTCTATTAACCCTAGTTAGGAATACCCAATAAAAACCCTAGGTGTTCCTTCCTTCATCTTATACCAAGATTCGGGAAAGCAGCAACAAGACCAACTCCGCGCGCCCTGCCAAGCTGGTGACCTCACCGCCTTATATACTACCGGGGAACGATACCCCCGGCGTCTGCAATCTCTCAAATCCTGCGTGCGGCGGTTGGTGACTTGCCCTACAGGAGGAGAAATGGGCGCACGCGGAACATGGCACATCCTTCTTTCAACGACACTATGCCTAGCGACATACCTGCGGAACATACCGCGCGGAAAATTCGGTGATCGAAGGATTAGCGCTAATCTGAACTCGGCGGAATTTCCGCTAGTGTCATAGGTAACTTAATAAACATTGCGAGAGTATTTAGCCGAACTTTCCGCGAGGTATGTTCCGCAAGTGTGTCACTATAATTATGGCGGGTAAGACATTACCCCAGAGACCTACCCGCCCGCAGACACATCCTCATCGCGCTCATAGACGTGGACTTGCTTAAACTGTTATTTATACTGTTTATATCACACGCTTCGTTTAATTGATCGGTCATTGAGACAAGACTTCGTCTGTGCCGCGATGTTGACAGTTTCATCACTTTCACTTTTGATTTAAACACAAGGTGCGGTCTTGAGCTTGTATTATATAAAAAAATGATTTCATTTCGATAATTTATAAGAACTAAATAATATAAAATAATGATCGGACCCTACACAATCCATAGTTGCATTTGGATTCTCATTTTATGGATAACTAGGATATGCCTGCAACTTCGCCCACGCTTGGCTTGAAATTCCCGCGGAATTCCGGGGACAAAAAGTACCACAGCATTTAAAAAATTATATAAGCCATCGTTTTAGTGAAAACTGTGCCGAAATAAGCTAATTTTTATACACCCGAACAACTACAAGTTAAAAAGTAGCGCAAATTTCAAGTCTGAGAATTTGCTGTCGATCAGCGAAAACCGCATCGAAATCGGCCTAGTAGTTTTTACGTGAATCCCGAACAAACAGACAAACTATCGTTTATATAGTATATTCCAGTTGTTTTTTTTTTAATAGCTTCAATGTTCAGACCCGGCCGATGTTTAGAGTTTTATAACATTACAAATAGATGATTGAATTTTCAAAAATTATAAGACCTATAAAATATAAAATAATGATCAGTCCATACACAATCCATATCCATCCATGGGTTCCCATTTTATGGATAATAATCGATAATATACTTACCATACTAATTGTTTTATTATGTATTGTGTGTTGGGTTACTTGTCGTGGTCTTCACTCATGGGTAATCTTAAAATATAGGTTTCAGCAATATTCCCATTGGCTCAGAAAACTACCTAAGCCCAAGCCCAGAAAAGTTATCAAACGTAATTTTAATATTATTATAAAATATTAATAATTAAATATATTCAAGTAACAAGCATTTCATGGTTGAGTAACACTACAAGAGTATTTTACGGTGAGAGAAAGGTCCATTTTACGGTTCAACTATAACCTTTGTAATGTGGAAGTTATTATACGAGTAGAACGATTTGCGGTTTACATTCATTATATTTAGTGCTCTGCCCGCGACTACGTCCGCGTGGAATTATTAATCGCGGACACCTAAAAAAAAGTAGCCTCCTTATAAAAAAGTAGCCTAAATAACTCCTTATAACATCAGTTATCTTCCAGTGAAAGTCATGTTAAAATCGGTCCAGCCGTTTCAGAATTAGCCGGAACATTCAGACAGACAGACAAAAAATATTGATATTGGTTTTCTAATTTAAGTACCAGTATAAACTTATTATCCGTGCAGGAACGGAGAAAGAATGCAATTTTCTGCGGCCGGGCGGCCTGTCGTAAGAGGCGACAAAATAACCCACAGCCAGGTGGTAGGTTATTCTTATATTATTATTGGCCCGCCTAGATGGCTACCACCCCTGGTCTAGGGTATGCCGCCATAACAACCTTGAGTTGTGTTCCGGCATTAGTGGCCAGATTCCAGTCTCGCTTTAGAGGGCAGCAGCGCATTTGTAGGACCTTTGGTGTTGCAAATGATCATAGGCGATGGTAACCGCTTTCCATCAGGTGGACCGTCTACCTGTCTGCTGAACTTAAGCTATAAAAAAAACTTTAATACGCATTTAGTAAAAATCTATTATTTTTACATTACAAACAGGCACTTCAAATTTATTTATATGTATAGATTACAATAATTATTTATGTACTGGGATTCGCCCGCGATTTCATCCACGTTGGTCGGATAGCAAAGGTCATAGTTGTTTTACGAATATTTAAAAATAGAGGGTATTTTCATATTTAATTAGAATACATAAATCCTGGAAATTCCCGTAAAACCCGAATTAAGTAATGTCACTACAGACATATGCAACTACAACTGTTCTATAAACGTTTGAAAGATACAGAAAGCAAATCAAACATCATTTACCAACTTGAGGAAACTGCTTTAAAATTAGTCTACTCTAAATCCCGCCGGATTACCGGGATATACAGTATCTACAGATCTTGTAATAAAGAATTTGCTGTTTATTACTGAAAATATTACATCGGATTCTGATTTTTTTCATCCTAGCCAGTTTAAATCGTTCCAAAGAAAATTCCCGCGGGTTTTCCCGGAAATAAAATACTGCAGATTTTAAGACCAATAATTTGCTATCGATTAGCGAAAACCGCATCTAAATCGACACGGTAGGTTTTACATGAATCCTGAACAGACAACACACAAAAAAAATTGCGTGTGCAGTTCACACGCAGCAGAAGTGAAATTTCAGAGACTATGCCCACAGATAATTCTTTTTTAACTTTTATTAATATAAATATAATTCCTTTAACCTACATCCGTCAACATATTAAAATTCAATCTAAATTACACTTTAAATTAATAACACAAAGTTAAAAATTCAATGCACTATTACGCACAATTCCCTTTGATTCACGTATAAAAGAATATCTGCCTTAAACATATACATGTAGAGCTAAGATTCATTTGAAATCTTTTAAGTTTTTATTTAAATTTTAAATTAATACTAACGGGTAAATAGAAATGCGTTTTATTTCGAACTAAATAAAGCCTTAAGAACAGACGAGCGTGCATGACAAGAGTTATGAATGTCAAAGAAGCAAGTGAGGTGTGTAAGAATATGCCTAAATGGCGCTCTGTTGTTCGTGCCCACCCCGCAAGGGAGCTGGCGTGAAGTTATGTATGTATGTATGTAAATAAAGTTGAATTTTATGTGTTTATCTCTTTTTAGTGTCGCTTTTTCGTTTCATGGAGTTTCAAATCACAACTATTCTAAAGAAATGTCACTTCAAAAATCTAAAAAAACAAAAACTACACTTTTATAATATTATTATAGATTATAGTAATTTGATATTACGCATGAAAGTTTATTTCTAAAGTTGTATGTTTAATAATTGCACTCTCTCTTTTTATAGGGTCTGTTGTCATTTTGGGAATAACAGGAGGTTTATAGAAATGTTAAAATAGCGCTCGTACAGACGGCACCGCCCAAGCTGCCACCGCACCGCAACCACGCTGCAATTCTTTGAATTTTTGTGTACATGCAAACGTAGCCCGCCCCCGGCGCGGTAGCGGTACCGTGTACTCGCGCGCTTATACCTGTCTACCTTTGTAAGTCACTTTTCTCAGAAACCGTTGAGTATATAGATGAAATTTCACAAGACTATGTTATTTACATGCTGTTATGAAATGGAAAATTTTAAATAATAATCAGAACTAAAAGTAATTTCAACGATTTGTTTGAATAATGTCCGTTAAGTAACTTTAGAGATAGGTTATAGATTTAAAAAAATGAACAATATCGCAAACCTTTTTTACTTTATTTTTTTTAGTTGAGTGGGCTAAACCTTTGCCGCCCTGGTTCGCTGGAACGCAGAGGCTCCGGGTTTAATTTTTGGTGTGGTAATTTTTATTAAAGAAGTTTTCGTTATTTGCTCTGGTCTGGGTGTCTGGGATCGACCCCAAAGTGATCCGTTGTGTATTTATTACCCATAACACAAGCATAACTTGCTTAGCTTGGGGATATAAAAGGTGTTTTTTTTATGTAGCTGGAGTACAGCAGACAGGCAGACGGCCCACCTCAAGGAAAGCGGTTGCCGTTGCCTATGGACATTTGCAACACCAGATATGTCACTAACGCGCTGCCGCCCTCGTAGAAATTTTATGACACGCTTTATAAAAATCCCCATGTTGTAGCGATGTAGGAAAACCCCGTCTGGGAGCTCATTCCAAATCGCCACGCAAGAGAAACGTTCTAGAGCACCGTTGCGTACAAGAGCGAAGCTGCTTAAGGAAGTGGGGATGACCGCCCAGCCGATGGCATGCGGTGCGGTGGTAAAAGGAAGACGAAGGCTCCATTCTGAACAGTTCCTCGGAACACTCCCCATTGTACAGTCGGTAGAATACGCAGAGAGACGCGCAGTCTCTCCAAAGGCCAAGCGTGTCTAAACCATCTGTGAGTATGGGATCATCGACAATGCGAACAGCTGGTCGTTGAATACTGTCCATGGGATTTAGCTGGTAGTCGGGTGTTCCGGCTTACAAGTGTGAGCAGTACCTACTCCATATGCAGTCTCACCTGGGCTTTATAAAGCAGGAGGTGTTTTTCCGGCGATAATAATAAGCCTATAAATATTATGACTTCGCCAAAATATAATTTACATCATTTAGCATAAAACTAAGAAACGTAGTCAGCCTTCTGGGCTCCTTACGCATAGACGACGGTGATCTAACTCAGGCTACTTGTAGTCTTGAGGGAGTTCTTTTTTTATTGCAGGAGATCAGTAGACAGGCAGATGGCCCACTTGATGGAAAGCGGTTACCATCGCCTATGGACATTTACAACACCAAAGGTACTACAAATGCGCTACTGCTATCTTAAGGGAAATTGGATCCTGGTCACTAATGCCGGAACACAACTCGAAGGTTGTTATGGCGACATACTTTAGACCAGGGGTGTCCCTACCACCTGGCTGTGGGTTGTTAAGTCGCCTCTTACGACAGGCCGCCCGGTCGCAGGAAATTGTATTCTTTCTCCGTTCCTGCACGGATGAGTACGGGTATAATACAATATAACTAAGTTTTCTTTTATTGTATTAGTTTTCAAGTCATTGTAATAGTCCTAAATAAAAAAAGGACATAAAACTGTGTACCTAGAACATTACGTTAATTTCATATCAATCCCCGGGAAAACGTCGCATCGTTGCCAAGGCAACGGCCACTGATCTTATCTTATTGATTGCCTAATCCCAATTATTTCATATCACACAAGCCGAATGATATTTGTATTCAAGCTTAATTCCATTCAGAATATCTTTTGACAAAATATTGTATAAGTAATCAGGGTTGCAAGTATAAGAAGCCATTTAATAAGCCTGGTTGTGACTTTTCCATAGTGATAGTTCTATTTTATTTCATTACTTTTTCTACACGACGTACATATTTTTATTTTTCAAAATTATTGTTTTTTATCATATCATAACATATCATTGTTCAAATATATGTTATGTCTATTCCTTATTTGTTGTTGTTAGATTAGATAGCACTTCATTGCTCACCAAAATAAGCAATTACAAAAATAAGTTGTTCTCACTATACATAGTATTAGTATCTAGAATTTTCTTAGGTATAAATATTCAAATGTTTATTAGTTTTCCTTTCTTCTATGAAAGTGACGCTACTGATTGGCAATTACGGAAGACCAGCCTTGGTTGGTATCAACCAGACTTTGCTGAATTAGGGACTGTTTAGAGTTAGCTAACCTTTGGCTTTTGTTAACCTCTTTTAGATATAATTTCCATTTTAAATAACTCTAAATAAACATTATTTTCTTTCTTCTTGTTTTCTGAAGATCTATATGGTTGCGTTTTTTGTTTTTGTTTTTTTTTATTGATGAAAAGCGGTTACCATCGCCTATGGACATTTGCAACACCAATGGTGCTACAAATGCGCGGCTGCTCTCTTAAGGGAGACTGGAACCTGGTCACTAATGCCGGAACACAACTCAAAGTTATTATGGCGGCATGCTCTAGACCAGGGGTGGTAGCCATCCAGTCGGGCAAATGCCCTACCACCTGGCTGTGGGTTGTTAAGTCGCCTCTTACGACAGGCCGCCCGGCCGCAGGAAATTGTATTCTTTCTCCGTTCCTGCACGGATAATAAATAAATATAATAATAATAAAAAAGAGAAAAAACTTGATTTTATTTGAGTTTTTTTAACAGTATAGTATAGAATATACTTTATTGCATAACATTAAGATACAATTCAAGAAGTTTAAGTACAGAAGACACTAGGCGATCTTCTCACTAAAAACAATTTCTTCCAGATAACCTTAGGATGGATGAGAGAAAAGTTGTGTAACATGTGGGTTGTGTTGCATTAAAACTAGAATAAAAACTTACTGCTTTATTTTATTCACAATAAAATATAATGCATCTGAAATACAATCGCGTCTATGGATACCCCGCTATCGCCCGGAAAATCAGTACGGGTTGGTCAGCGTTGCTAGACGAACGTATGTCGGAATTTCTAAGTTCAGCATTATAAAATTATCGTAAAATATTATTACAATTAGCGTATTCTGAGAATCTATAATCCTGTACCCTTTGCAGCAACAGGTTTTATTAACTTTGAAGTTTAAATTGTCTGTAAAACCGTTTAAAATTGCTGCCTTAATTATTTGTCATTTGTTTGCACTCATATTCCAAGTATTAAAATGTAATCTACTATTATATTATATTGGTAATCTCCAATCCCTTCGTATTCATGGCCGACTTTCGAGCAAGACATAAACCATTCGCATTGGAAGTTCTTAGAAGTCATGTTGGTCAACTTAACAGAGTAACTGAAAAGCACAAAAAAGAAGACGAATTATTGTAATTACGCATTTTGTTTTTGTATTTGTTTATTTTGGTGAGCAAATAAAGTGTTATCTAATGTAATCTAATAATTAGTACAGTAATATTACATTAAATGTCAAGTTACATAACACTACGAAACCACTATAATGTATGTATATACAAATTATTAATTACAATCATTTCTAAAGTTATATAAGAAAACTAAATGTATTAAAAACCGGTCAAGTTCGTGTTAAGCCAGGCCTATTGAAGGAGAAGCCAGGGTCCTAGCGTCGCTTTTCCAGTGGCGCAAAGAGGCCCTGGCGAGGGGCACGAGACCGGCCCCTCAGGAAACCGAGGCGTGCCGGTCGGAGCTCCGCCAGGTAGCCGTGGGGGTCTGGGAAGAACGCCTACGACACCCCAGCGCGGGTCTCGCCACCATAGAAGCGGTGAGACCCGTCCTGCAACATTGGCTAGGACGAAAACACGGCACCCTGACGTTCAGGCTGACGCAGGTCCTCTCGGGGCATGGATGCTTCGGGAGGTATCTGTGTCGCCTCGGCCGCGAGGTGACGTCAGGGTGCCATCATTGTGACACCGGCGACGAGGATACGGCGCTGCATACACTCCAGGAGTGTCCAGCATGGACAGAGCAGCGCCGAGACCTCGTCGCCGTTACTGGATCTGACCTTTCGCTCCCGGCCGTGGTACGCACCATGGTCGGGAGCACCACCGGATGGAACGCCGTCTCCTCCTTCTGCGAGCGCGTTATGCTTGCGAAGGAGGAGGCGGAGCGGGAGCGTGAACGCACATCACTGCTCCGCTCCCGCCAAAGGAGGACGCGTCGGCGCCGGAGGGCCAGCCAGGACCTTCAGCCACCGTAAGCGGGCGGCGCGGGTGGGGCCTCTTGGGGTATAGAGGTTCTCACTCACCTGCACATGCCGTCGAGATGGGGGCGCGGCGTGTTCCGCGCGCGCTCACCTCTCCTCCCGTGGGGCGAGTTACAGACCGCCCCACGCCTTGAGAGCTCGAAGATGCTGGGGGACAAAAGTAGTCCCCCGGCAGTGGAAGTGGCCTCGGGAGGCCCACGCCTGCCAGGGCTGCGGAGAGGCTAGGTCATATACCCGTAGCCCTGGCATAAGGCGAAGGACGGAACACCCAGGGGTTTTAGTGGGTATCCCTAACCGGGGAGTGGCAATAGCATGGCACCAGTTTTGACTGGGCATGCTAGTGCCACCCCCGATCTGGCGAATCCCACACTAGGTCGCGAATTATCCCCCCAAGGTTCTGCCCTTGTCGCGGCTTAGTCCTCAAACGGATTTCCCCTGGTAAAAAAAAAAAAATAAGGCTAATTGAAGGAGTCCGTAAATGTGACTAGGCGCGAGGATTTTGGTCATTACGCTAAAAATATATCTCATTGAAAATAACACCATTGTCCTTAGTGTGAGTTTTTTACTACTCAATGGCGTTCAAGTTAACGCTGGTTTCTACGGGAATAACTTAGCGGCATTTCGTGACCGTGAAGGTAAACATAAATCGTGCCATACAAAATTGCGTTAACTTGAACGCGACTGAGTAGTAAAAAACTCGCACTAAGCACTCATATCTCAAAAACTGAAAATACGAGTAAACAAATTTTGTTTAAATAAATTTTCGTTAAAAGAAATCTTAAACTCAGAAAATTTTTTACTCTGAAGGACTGAAACGTTTTCATATTTTATCCATTTAGGTATATAGCCAAAGCGGCCCGCCCCGGCCTCGCACGGGTATCTAAAAATATATTTTAATAATATATATATATATATATATATATATATATATATATATATATATATATTTATATATATATATATATATATATATAGGATCAGCGTGGGCGTAACTACGTTCTAAGTCTCACGATCTTCCTGCCATAAGCGCGGGACACATGAGACGAGGGTGGTTTTAGTGGAATATTGTGTCTTCGAGTCTCCACACAAGACAGCGATTTGACTCTGGTGCCCATTCATGGTGTCACCTCTCGTCGGTTTGGTCTGATCCCTAATAAAGGACCCGGTAGTGTGCGAAATGCATTTCCCCGCCTCACAAAAACAAAACAAAAGCTTGCTATCAGTGAAAGAATTTTTGAAATCGGTTCAGTAGTTTCTGCGCCTATTCAATGCAAACAAAAAAAAACTTTCCTCTTTATAATATTACTATAGATAAATAAACAGACGGGCATATTGTGGATAGGGGATCCCCGTGTTAACCATATCTATACATATAATAAAACTGTAGAGGTCGAATTTCTGTACAATGAAAAAAAATATGCTAAAAACCGAATCAGGGAGATGTAACAAGTGAAATAGAACTAATTTAGATTTTTTTTTAATTTTTTGTTTCACTGTTTGTCTGTCTGTTTGTACCGGCTTATCTCCGAAACGACTGCACCGATTTAAATGATTTTTTTTATGGAGGTAGCTTACATCCCTGGTCAACATATAGGATATTTTTGATACCGAAAAATTAAAGAGTTCCCGTGGGATAGTTAAAAAACCGCACCACGCAGACGAAGTCGCGGGCATCAGCTAGTAAGCTAGTAATATAATAATAAATGTCAAGATTCAAACTTGTATATCCTATTGATATAGCCATATGTTGCACAAACTTTTCTAAAGCATTTTAAGTTTGTCTGGAAGAAATTGCTTTTAGTGACAGATCGCATATTGTTTTTTATAATTGAACTAAGAAGTTCAAGACAACTGTAGCATCATATTATGCACTACAGTATATTCTATGTTATACTTTATTTACATTATTTGAAACTCGAAAGTCTTAACCACTAAGCCACCGCGGCTCAAGCAAATTATATGAATTAAGAAGTTTCAATTAACATCTATAACTCACATACCTTACGTATGGCGTAATGAAACTACAGCGATGGAGTCAATATTGCAATGTATGACCACATAATAATTAAATGAGACTCTCTAATTCAATTTGATGGATAAATAAACATTTTACTGTTTTGAAACATTTCAATGACATTCTTATCTTTCGTGCATGCCTTTCCAATTCAGGATCAATTCATAAGACTATCAATCTTCAATCATTCGACCTTTTAAATATATTCTTATATTTAAAATATTTTTATTTAATTCCATAAGCACAGCAGACAGACAACCCACCTGATGGCAAACGAATACTGTCGCCTATAGACATTTGCACTCGAACCTGGCTATTGATACAGGAATAGAACTCAAGGTTGTATGGCAGCATGCTCTAGACCAAAGGTGATTAGCCAGCAGGCGGGTACCATTTGGCTGGAAGTTGTTTTGTCGCCTCTCAAAAGAACTCCTTCGCCCTTTTGTGGTCACCTCGCCATAGGAATGAATATTCTTTCTCCATTCTTCCACGGATAAATAATTACAACTCTTATTACAAATCTAATAACAGGGATAATTGTTACTCTTAGCCTTAAAAAATAAAACCATATTTACAACAGGGATACAATGTCTGGGGACAGTAAGATCATGACTGCCAGATATTCACTAAAACACCCTGGTGTTCCTTTCGTCACTCGAGCCACACTCGTGACTACGGCCTAGCTAATGTCGTAACTCTGTAAACACGGTCAGGGATCAGCACGCTTACCTGAATGTCTTAAACGAGTGAGATGGGCATTATACAGAACTGTGCGCCCGTTGCGGCGATCTTGATGCGAGTGACTACTAGAAGTTGTTTCCTGAAGCCTCTCACTTGTCTTTGATGACTGGAGGCTTACTAGCTAACCGTATTTGTTAGAACAATTCTAGTAATATACCTTAGCGATAGTATTATTATGACTAAGAAGTACATACTATCACCGATTGGGGGACCAGTGCCTACCGACCTAGTCCGAGTGAGGTGAGTGCGTGCGGAACACCGCATCCGTCTTGGCGATCTAATCTTTCTATCCGTGCTGGAGCGGAGAAAAAACCCTAATTCCTGCAGCGGGGCCTATCATAGGCGACAAAACAATCCACAACCAGGTAATAGAGCAATGGCTCCTACCTCTTTTTTTTGATGACGCAGGGGATATGTCTTTTCTTGGAACACCGTCCTCGGGCATGGGTGAAAGGCTCGCCGAGGGATGTGTGGGACTCTTGATCGGCTGTGTGCCCCCATGGCTTCCGAGTGGAGGCCAGGGAATGGTCGGCCGTTAAACTAACCACTAAATCTAGCCTAGCCCCTAGCTCGTACGCTTTTACGGGGCGCCACAGGAACTAAACCAATAAATACTACGTTTGTGCGGCCCCATTGATTGTCGAGAGGACACCCTCTTGAACAACAGGGGGGAAGTCCGTTGGATCCAATGGCGTCTAGGGTATGCCGCCATAAGAACCTTGAGTTGTGTATCGGCATTAATAGCCTGATTTCAGTTCCGTTTGGAGATTGGTAGGATATTGGTAGCTTCCTTAGTATTCTCCATAAGCGACCGTTAACACTTTCCATCAGGTGGGCCGTTAGTGTGCCATAGTAATAAAACAAATAAGACTTCTATGGCGGCTGGAGATTTTGAAGCAAGCTTTATTACGACTGTTGCTGAATGAAGGTCGTATGAAATCTCAAGCGATTATTTATGATTCACAATGCACTAAAAGCTTTTACTATAGATCATACAATCTTATAACGCAATATCCCACTTGCATCAAACCATGATTGTTATCTTGATACGTTAGCACATCTTGCAGTATGCAAAAAAGACTATGTATCACAGTTGCGATTTGATACAGATTAAGTAACGTTTGATTATTTATGGTTAAATGTATTGTGTGAAAGTATATGTATTTTAATGTATGTGGGCAATCTCCTCGTTGGCGGGCGGCGATTGTCCAACGCGCAACATTGGCCGCAACCACGATTGTTTTCAAACTAGTGCTAGATCATTTCAGTTTGACTACAATTAACTAGCTCTCATAAAACAATAATCAAAATTATTTTCAATACACGTGCTCAAAAAATGCATTTACATATATTTGGGTCAAAAAAATATATATAAGAATTCCACCAAGGAGTTTCACATTACGAGAATAAATAAGCTGAATATTCAAACCTCCTTGGAAGCGCTTTTGATCAATACATTTGTCTCACTTTAATACTTTAGAATAAGAGAAAGATGTGGTTCTAATTTGCACCACGCGCACGTGGCGCCATTTGCAAATGCGCGCCATTTTCACAGAAATATCAAAAATTGTTGCGATTCTCCAACCGATATTTATGTTTGTTTCATTACTTATTGCACTGTTTTCTCGCAAAAATTTTGAAAAGCCTTGTATGTATCACGTGCAGTGGTGGTTAGTTTTAACTAACTCGTGACTACGGTAAGGTGAGGCAAAGTTACATTCGTCTATTCGTTTGTATAAATCAACTTACCGCACTAGCATCATTAATAACTAATTATATCATGATACTTTAAAACAAGCAGATACAATGATGTTTTAGCGCTTGTTGTTGCTATATAAATGTTAAAATTTATTGTAACATGTGTCATCTAATTGATTCAAAACACCTACGCAAAAGATAATAAACACGAACATTAGTTCTTCATGAATAATTCTTAGTTTGTTCAAAGAAAGGAAAGACGATAAAAATACATAGCCCGCCTATCGATGCCGCGTTGTCGAGTGAAGAAACTTTTGTATTCAAGACGAAACTTGTGTTATTGGTATCGTGGGTTGAATTATTGATTCTATCTATATATACTATACTCCTTTATATTGTTACGAGCTACAGGACTCGAATTAAAATAAATGCCGTTGGAATTACTATAGAGTTTATTAGAACTGTACAAACACGTATAAAACAGGTACAAATAAAACTGGATGCAACCAGTTCACACTGTATAAACTGCACGATTTATTTACACGTGAAAAGTCCGTCACTATATCGCTAGATGAAAGTACTACACACGTCCTACTCGTATCGTAGTCGTCGCTTTACTGCCCCACCCCTCCGTTCGGGCATTGTTTTATACTAAACTGTATAATAGAACAAAGGATCGCGTTCACCGACTTAATCCCGCACACCTGGCAAGCTTCGACGGCCATAAACAAGTACAATAACAATAGGCTATTGTCTAATTGCAAAGAACACCAAATAAGGAGGTTAATAAAACCCTACTTTATGGCAGGCCGGTGTGCTTCGTGGAATTTTGGCCAAGTTGTAACAATATTATCTGTGAAGGAACGGAAAAGGAATATAATTTCCTGTCGTAAGAGGCGACAAAATAACCCACAGCCAGGTGGAAAGGCATTTGCCCGTGTAGATGGCTACCACGCCTGTCTTTTTTTTTATCAGGGGAAATCCGATTGAGGACTAAGTCGCGACAAGGGCAGAACCTTGGCGGGATAATTCGCGACCTAGTGTGGAATTCGCCAGATCGGAGGTGGCACTAGCATGTCCAGTCAAAACTGGTGCCATAGTATTGCCACTCCCCAGTTAGGAATACTCACTAAAAACCCTGGGTGTTCCGTCCTTCGTCTTATGCCAGGGCGACGGGTATATGAATTAGCCTCTCCGCAGCCCTGGCAGGAGTGGGCCTCGCCAGAAGACGTTCTTTTAATCCCCCGTCATCCTCCAGCTCTATGTGCGTGGGGCGGTTTGTATCTCGCCCAACGGGAGGAGAGGTAAGCGCGCTTGGAATACTCGCGCTCTCATCTCGACGTCATGTGCAGGTGAGTGAGAACCCCTGTACCCCAAGGAGTACCACCCCTGTCTAGGGTATGCCGACATAACAACCTTGAGTTGTGTTCCGACATTAGTGGCCAGCTTCCAGTCTTCCTTTAGAGAGAGTACATTAGTAGCATCTTGTGGTTACAAATATCCCTAGGCAATGATAACCGCATTCCAACAGGTGCGCCGTCTGTCTGTCTGTTGAAGTCATGAAATAAAAAATAATTCAGTCCAAGCGTTATTTTACTTTTGACAAATCGATCATGATTTTTTTTTATTGCAGGAGTTTAACAGACAGGCAGACGGCCCGCTTGATGGAAAGCGGTTACCATCGCCTATGGACATTTGCAACACCAAAGGTGCTACAAATGCGCTGTTGCTTTCTTAAGGGAGACTGGAACATGGTCACTAATGCCGGAACACAACTCTAGGTTGTTATGGCGACATCCTTTAGACCAGGGGTGGTAACAATCCAGTCGGGCAAACGCCCTACCACCTGGCTGTGGGTTGTTTTGTCGCCTCTTACGACAGGCCGCCCGGCCGCAGGAAATTGTATTCTTTCTCCGTTCCTGCACGGATAGTGTTATGCATGTATGCGTGCACTCCTCCCCCGCGCCCTAAATGCGTGAATAAAGCAGTGTGATTCCTACTCACTTGTTTGATTGACGCACACCCGATTGCTAAATATATAACACGTGGCGACGAGGATGGGATCCGAACCCACGCGTGCAAAGCATTACCATTACTAGTAGTAGTAGTAGTTAGTAATACAGCGTGTTACCGATTCGATTTTATATAAAAATCGAGTTTCTTTGTGGATAAATTTTAATCGATTTGGTGCACCTATGTTATATAGTAAAAATATAATCATAACAGTAAATATTAAGTTCCCACATATCAATCGAAGCGTTCAGCCTCGAACACTATTTTAGAAATACATTTATGGTTTGGTATTTTTTTTTACCAAATCACTTAAGATTAAGTATTAGACGAAGGTCAGTACTTTCGGTACACGTCAGTCATGATTAAACACGTTGTTAAGTATTTGACAAATTATTATTTCTTTATTGAAGTATGAATGAAAGCCTCGCAATATACCTAGCTATCTTTTATATCTCGAAAGGTAATTTCGGTTATGAAATTTGGATTGTTAAATCTGATTGTTAGTTGACCATAGATAATAAGTTTGTAAGGCTATAATCGATGGTGGAAGGTTAATAATACAATCGATTGATCTTTTATATGGTCAATAGTCAGTATAGTAGATTTTAGTTTAGAAACTTCTGCTAAATGTAGAAAGGCAGAATATGACGAAATTTGCCAGGTGGTAGGGCATTTGCCCGACTGGATGGCTACCACCCCTGGTCTAAAGTATGTCGTCATAACAACCTTGAGTTGTGTTCCGGCATTAGTGACCAGGTTCAAGTCTCCGTTAAGAGAGCAGCAGCGCATTTGTAGCAAGTTTGGTGTTGCAAATGTCCATAGGCGATGGGAACCGCTTTCCATCAAGTGGGCCGTCTGCCTGTCTGCTGATCTCCTGCAATAAAAAAAAACCGTATTTATTTAAAAATAATTATATATCCTAACAGCCTACCATATTATTATTTTTAATAATAATAATAATAATAATAATTTATTGTAGAAAATCCAGTTTTTGTTGTGTAATTTGTTGTGTAAGTAAAATCAAGCTACTACCTAGGGTTTGACACGCGGAGCAGTCACGGGGCAATCTCTAGTTTGGAATAAACAAGCTTCACTTGTTCTGGTTTTTCCTATATCCTCGACCGATGACCCGGTATCTGCGACCTCCACGGGTACAAGTATAGACGAATTTACGGTAATAAAATAACAGCAACTGCTCATGATATTTATAATCAGAGAATCTCACGGTTTTAACATGTTTTGTACACTGACTCTTCACACCTTACAAACATTTTTAGAACACCTCGCCATCCTTTCAACAATTTTACAGAATATGAAACTTATCAAATTGGCACAACCGACAGCGGATTGAAGTCATTCATAAACTATTTTAATTAATGAAAAGAATTTAATACATTAAGTATAATATTTTATATAAAATATTATACTTAATGTTTCACATGTAATAAAATGAAACGAACACAGTATAAATCTATCGCGTCTGCCAACATGAAAATAAAATGTAGTGAATACCGTCTATATACAATTGAGAGATTTTGAATTATAATCTGTACACAATTACGACATAGACATAAATATTATTTCATAAAATTCTGTTAAATTATAGAGAACTATTTAATCTATACAAAACCGAATAAATAAAAATATAACATTATTATTCAATTAAGGAAATGGCCGATTGTATCGTTTAGAAATAAGAGGGTACATAACAAATTAATTATTAACTTTAAAAGGATATAGGTATAGACATAAGGCACACACTGCACATGCACTTCCTTATAACACCAGCGTGTAACAGATAAACTCTACATTAGTAGTAAGTTTAGTATTAAAATTAGAATAAATTAATACACTAAGATCTTCGTAAGGTACACCACAACACAAATATGCATTCATTAAATGTCACACACAATAACAAAGTAACAAATAACCGTGAACAACTTCCTAACTTCCTCTTAAATTTAATTGTATAAAATGGGTACGGAACTAGAGTCCGTAGTTGTTAATAAAAAAAAATCTTTGAAAGGAAACATGACAAGAACAAGTATGCTACTACTGTAACACAATTATGACGGACTTTTTGCCAATTCCAAAATGTTAAAACAAAGCATAAATTACTTGGCCTAGAGTGAAAAAAGAAAAAGAAAAGATTTATGGCCAGCCATTACAGTAATTACAAGAAATGTTGACGTTAGTTATTACTTAATGGCTTGTTGAGATCTTGTGAAGTGTTTAAAATTTAGATAAAAGCAAGCGAATAGTAATTTTTATGACTGTTTTACATTGTTTTATGTATGTGCCCCTTCTTTGAAGTTTTCAAAGACGGTTTTTATAAGCAACTAGGACACGCTTGCGACTTCGTCCATGCTTGACTTGAAATTCCCGTGGGATTCTCGGGACACAAAGTACCGTAGTATTAGAAACGAATGTAAGCTGTCGTTTTAGTTAAACCTGTGTCAGAATAAGCTAATTATGATACACCTGTTCAACAACACTACTCACAGGATTTTAAAAAAATTACACATTTTGTTACATAAAATTTACAATCTATCAGTGAAAATGGCAAACTGGAAAACTTTTTTTTAATCTGGCCATTTTAAATCATTGCCAGCAAAATTCCCGCGGGATTCTTAGGATAAAAAGGAGCGCTGATTTTCAGTCTAAGAATTTGTGGTTGATAGCTACGTGTTAACTATTGCAACACTGGCGCGATGCAACAGCAGCGCCACCTGTCGACTTCCCTTCGCCTTTCTACATGTATCACATAAAACAGTGCTCTCACGCAATACATACACATACATACATAACTTCACGCCAGTTCCCTTGCGGGGTAGGCACGAACAACAAAGCGCCATTCAGGCTTATTCTTACACACCTCACTTGCTTCTTTGACATTCATAGCTCTTATCATGCACGCTCGTCTGTTCTTAAGGCTCCTGACATCACCTTCTGCTAGTACACGATCAAGTTGATCATGGAAGGTGTGTCGTGGCCTTCCACGACTTCTGCATCCATCCTCTTTTGCATTGTATATCTGTTTACGTCATTCTTTCATCATGCATTCTTTCCACATGCCCGAACCGCCGGAGCATTCCTTCTTCTCACGCAATAAATCATATATATTATCAAAAAGCTAGTGTGTGTTATTGGAATCTCTCACAACAATCCTCTACGCTACGTTTTGGCGGTCGTATTTTATTTGATTTTTATTTTTAACGTTTCGACCAAGTTTCAGTCCGTAATCACGGAAGACAAAGATATCAAGTTCAATGACTAAATTAAATAATAAACATATAATAAATAATAATCGTAAATTAAAATTAAATAATGAAAATGAATAAGTTAGAGTTAAGCTAAATAATAACTTTAACTTTACTCATTGACACTTCACATCTTCGTCTACCGTGATCATTGCTACTGAAAAATGGCCGAAACGTCCAAATAAAATGCCTTGCTCAAAACTGTTATTTTTTTTTATTGCAGGAGTTAAGCAGACAGGCAGACGACCCACTTGATGGACAGCGGTTACCATCGCCTATGGATATTTGCAACATCAAAGGTGCTACAAATGCGCTGCTGCTCTCTTAAGGGACACTGGAACCTGGTCACTGAAGTCGTAACACAACTCAAGGTTGTTATGGCGACATAATTTAGACCAGGGGTGGTAGCCATCCAGTCGGGCAAATGCCCTCCACCTGGCTGTGGGTTGTTTTGTCGCCTCTAACGACAGGCCGCCCGGTCGCAGGAAATTGTATTCTTTCTCCGTTCCTGCACGGATAAAAGTTGTTAAAGCGTAGTTTTAGTTATGTGTAGGTACTAGTCGCGAAAACTTTAAAAAATACTAACCATCTACTGTTTCCAAACGTTTCTTTTACTTTTGACGTTTGCACGTCTATCAAGTTCATATTTCTTGACAGTGAAGCTCCCATGAAACAAACGACATAATTGTCGCACTTTCTTGTTATGGGTGACGTAATAGTGTAATATTCTGTGAGTCATGTAACGCACAGACTATTAAACCATCGACACTATAAATAAATCGAAAGTGACCGATTTGAAAATATAAAATGTTCTACTTTAAAGAAAAATAATACCGCAATTATTATAAGTGACGTTTTAAATGGCTTATTTAATATATACATACATACATACATACATACATACATAACTTCACGCCAGTTCCCTCGCGGGGTAGGCACGAACAACAGAGTGCCATTTAGGCTTATTCTTACACACCTCACTTGCCTCTTTGACATTCAGAACTCTTGTCATGCAAGCTCGTCTGTTCTTAAGGCTCCTGACATCACCTTCTGCTAGTACACGATCAATTTGATCATGGAAGGTGTGTCGTGGCCTTCCACGACTTCTGCATCCATCCACTTTTGCATTGTATATCTGTTTAGTCATTCTTTCATCATGCATTCTTTCCACATGCCCGAACCACCGGAGCATTCCTTTCCTTACCTTCACCCCGACACTCTCTTTCAGACCAACTCTCTTTCTTACTTCGGTATTACGAACGCGGTCCGCGAGCGTCACTCCGCAGATTTTGCGCAGTGCTCGCATCTCGACCGCGTTTACTCTACTTTCATGCTCTTTCTTCCATACCCAACTCTCGCTTCCATACGTGAGCGTAGGTACCAGCACCGCGTTGTGTACGGCGAGCTGGGCCTTCTGGCTGAGGTTCTTAGCGCCTAGAAGTTTACCTAACGCTCCATTTAAACTATTCCCCAAATTCACTCTTCTTTCTATATCAGCGGTGTACCTTCCATCCCTGCTAAAAGCACATCCAAGATATACAAACTCATTCACTTGCTCCAGCATAACATCATCGACCATTATCCTTGCATTCGTTCTGGTTTCTTCTCTTTCAAACACCATAACCTTTGTTTTCTTCGCATTCAAATGTAAGCCTCTCGCCTGACAGTCATCTTTCATCATTGTGACTAGTGTTTGCAGTTCTGATGGCGATTCGGCTAAAAGCACGGCATCATCCGCATAAAGCAAGGTGCTTACAACTAGATCACTCATCCGCACCCCAACGTCCATCAATCTTATTCTCTGGAGACAATCGTCCAGATATAGGATGAACAGCAAAGCCGACAGCACGCAGCCCTGGCGGACGCCAATTATATACATATATTAATATGTGATTATTGAAATGTGGGTATATTTATTACACGATATTTTTAGCAAAAATGTATAGATAAGTTAAATTGATTAAAACTTATTTATAAATGAAGTCGATTTTTACAACAAATCGAGTGGGTAACGCATTAGGACATTACTAATTGAACCGTCATCGAGCTGTCAAAAGTAAAATAAATGCTTGGAAAGGGTATGCTATCAACCTTTGTAACAAACACACAAATACAACTATGTAAGAAAATTGTAATTAACAAAACACACACACACACACATTGTAATATATAATCTATACATATAATAAAACTGTAGAGGTCGAATTTCTGTACAATGAAAAAAAATGCTAAAAACCGAGTCATGTAAGACCGCTAAAAACCGAGTCAGGGGTATGTAAGAAGTGAAATAGAACTAATTGAGGTTTTTTTCAAATTTTTTGTTTCTCTGTTTGTCTGTCTGTTTGTACCGACTAATCTCAGAAACGACTGAACCGATTTAAATAAAAGTTTGTATGGTGGTAGCTTATATCCCTGGTCAACATATAGGATACTTTTGATCCCGAAAAATTAACGAGTTCTCGTGGGATAGTTAAAAAACTGCACCACGCGGACGAAGTCGCGAGCATCAACTAGTAGATAAATAAAGATATCACGATAATCCTACCAATCCTACCATACCACCAAAAATCCTATCCTATCCACTTATCCATCTTCCCATCCATTAACCCACTCATCCATCCAACCCACTTTGTCCAAACACATCCCTAGCTGTAAAAAATGTATTTACCCGAAAAACAAAGAAGTGATAGTAATAATTAGGAAAAAATGTAACTATTAAAGAGTAATAAATAAAAAGTAAAAGACTCGGGCATATCTCGTTCGCCCGGGCTAGAAAAGAGGGAAAAAAGGATATACTATCTCAACAAAGCACGTAGTACTCGAATTAGAGTACTCTTTTTGCGGCTCATCTCTCCCAGTTAACAGACGTGACGGTATTGAAATGGCAAATGTCCCTTCACCGTGAGTAATGACCAAATCAGGAAGCTCCGATGCCTCTCACTCGAGTCTTGCCCATTACGATGCAAAGTGCAATCTGCACGACCATACAACTTTCTAAATACAAAAACTTAGGTTACTCTTATGTTGCTTTATTGAAGAACTTGTATAACATATTATTTATTAAATGAAATAACAGTCTATGAATAATAATAGCTTATAAAACACTGCTCAGGCCTTCCACTATAGGGGAATGGACAATATACTCGCCACGCTTGTCCAAGGCGGCTTGGCAGGTTTGATACATGTGTTATCTCGATGTGGAGGTTTCATCACGATGTTTTACTTCACCTTGTTACAATTACGACGTGCTAAAAGACGAGTGGTAATTGTAACACATTAGGTCAGAAAATTGTCTAAGCGGTGCATTCCGGCCTTTTGAGTTTGGGACGCGTGCGCTAGACATTACACTACCACTATTTAAAAGAAATATAGTCTAAAAATGTTAACAACTTAACATAACATACCTAAGAAGTTTCTTTCCTTTCTGACATTTCGCGAATTAATGTCTATAAATTAGAAAATACCTATAGATTAATCTGTAATAGTACTAATTATAGTTACTATTTATAATATTACTAGCGGCCCCGGCAGACGTTGTCCTGCTCTGAAAAAATAAAAATCTAGGACCCGATCCCAGCGCCACCTAACGGTTCCAATTGTGGATTTAAACCATCCGGGGACCCACGCAATCACACAAAAACAAAATCGCTCCAGGTGATTAGGACGATTCTATAACCCGATCTCAGCGCCACCTATCGGTTCCAACGGGATTAAAAGTATCCTATGTCCGTCTCCTGGTTCTAAGCTACCTCCCCACCAATTTTCAGCCAAATCGGTATAGCCGTTCTTGAGTTATAAATAGTGTAACTAAAACGACTTTCTTTTATATATATAGATATATGCGAAAGTTTGGATGGACTTTTGTTGTACAATCACGCCAGAACGGCTGAAAGGATCTGGATGAAATTTGGCGCAGAGATAGATTAGTCTTGAATAGCACGTAAGCTACTTTTATCCCGAAAGATGTACGGTTCCGTGGCATAACATTAACGCGTAGCCGCGGGCAAAAGCTAGTTTTATAACATAAGTAAATAAGTAAGACCTTTAAAAATGTTTTTCACTAAAACTTGTTTGAAAATACCTTTGAATATAAAAAGTAATTCCACTAAATTCGGCAAACTGAGATTTACTCCCAATATTTTCTATATTTAGAAAGAAAGAAAAAGACCTTATTTGAAGAAATTTGATTTCTGTAAATTATGATATAGTTTACTCAGGTCATCAGCCAGTCTGAGTATTAGGATGTTTTCTTTCGCCTTCAAGACGTGATAGGTCTAGAAATATAATCAACCAGGTTGTAGGGCATTCGCCTATCTGGATGGCCGCCAATCTTGGTTTAGAATACACCACCATAACAACCTTGAGTTATGTTCCAAGACTTCCAGTCTCCCTTCGAGACCGGCAGCGTATTTTTTGCACCTTTGGTATTTGTTTATTTTTTAATGGCCCGTTTAGCCATACGTCCCCCTAACTTAGTCAGGGTCTTTGTTTATCATAATCTTATTATTATGAAATGAGACCTTAGCTATTACCTTAGTCTAACTTAAACCTAATATCTTACTTAGAATATTATATATATTTTCCAGTGCAGTGTTCTCTAGCAGGGACGATGAAACTACCCATCACCTCGTCGTATTGCGTTCCCTGACGTTTCCGGGTTTCCATGTAGGTGGCAGTCGGGGTGGGGGCCAAAGCAGATGCCGTAACGGTCTCCTTTGTCGCTGCGACCACCTTACCGATGTCTTCGATAGCCTTTTTTTTATTTATTTTTTTCAGGGGAAATCCGTTTGAGGACCGTGAGCCGCGCGAGGGGGATAGGTCACGGCCCGTGAGTAGGATTCGCCAGGTCGGGGTGGCACTAGCACCTCACGTGTGAGATGCTATTGCCACGCCGCGGTTAGCCACTAAAACCCCTGTCCGATCCTCGAGCGTCCTTCGTCCGGGCTGTGGGCTCGCTCGCGCATTCATCACCAGCCCGGGCGGACGACGGCCGACTCCTTTGCGGGCTAGCCTCACCATTTATTAGCCGGAGGTCTGGGTCTCTCCGGCTCCTCGACCTCACCGCGAGGTGAGAGGGGCTCGCGGATCGGGGCGCGTCCTTCCTCTCCGGCCTTTATGTGCGGGCGGGACTTCAGTAGCCTGGCGCAACTCCTTCATTTCATCCACCAACTTATGTTGCAAATGTCATAGTTAATTGTAACGGTTTTCCATCGGGACCGTTGGCATATCTGACTGACAATAATGAAAAAACATTAAATGGCAAAATTGTCTAACTAACGCATAGTCTCGTTTAAGTTTTGAAGAAATATGGAGTGGGTGCGGTTAACTAAATCATTTCTGTCTTTCAAATTGGATGTACAAAGTGAGCCATATAAACACAAACTTGAATAATTCAATGACATTGAATTCCGTTGTGTCTTTTCAATTTTGTACCTTTCAACCAAATTGATTCAATTTGTTTGAGGAATCAATATCAGCATTACCAAAATCTCACCTGTTTGACTATAATGTTTCACAAAACAAGGCGACAATTGTTTTGACAATAATCCGAACAAGTGGAAAAGTTTTCCCGAACGTAAACATCCTGACAGAGCTGCTTTTAATTGGATGCCATATTTAGGTTTGGTTTGTGCGTAAGTATTACTAGTAGTTTTGAAATGACTCTTTCTCGCCAGACCTTTTACGTGGATCGTTAGATTAGTCCTCGAGTCAGTTTCTTTTCTTTCTCTCCTTTATAATATATCCATTCTTGCTACATCTTTCTTGGCTGTCGAATCCTAGTGTTCTGCACTATGTGTATACAGTTCTTGCGGTAGCGGCTTCATTTAGTAACAACAAGCTCGCAAATTCGTCGCCAAGTATTAGTAGCCCTCAGCTCTGATGTAGATACTGCAGATTTAACCGAGAATTACGCAAGGCTGATGATAACGACTACTGGATGGTGAGTCCGATTCCAATATTGTATAATCATAATATTTATTATTTCGCTATTTTCGGAAAGCTATTTGGCAATAGATTTAACATATTTGATTATTCATACGTGTGGTGGCTTACATCAGAATATTTACGTGAACATACCTTCACTCATCACTGTTCCTTGTATTTCATCAGTGAATGAACTTGCATCTCGTTCGGTTTTGAATTTAGGCAACGGGCTTGCTGACAAACTTGTCAACTCGTTATCTAGTACGACCACAATATCGCGAACCCTCCAAAACTGCAGACAGACCGACAGAAGACATAGCTAGTAAAAGGCTGCGGTGGCAACCAAGCCGCTGATGGAGTCATATTCGTTACAGGATGACCAGAGTGAACGATCTTTAACATTATTATTTTTATTGACAACATTTAAGGCCGCTATTCCCGTAAAAGACCGAAAGTAGGGTGCAAACGAAACAAGTTTTCGTTAATCAATCAATCAATATCTTTATTTGCAAGAATGTTGTTTATACAGGTGTTATACAATTGTAGATCCACAATACATTCTACCACATAGTGGTGTACAAACTGAATTAAAAATTAAAATTATAATTTACATAAATATTCTAATTTTGGTTGGTATTTACTACTTTAATCTTCACGTTAAGAGACGTAATTTTTGTATAGTTATTTAAAGTTAAGAAAAAAACACCAAACCACCTCCAAATTATTAACATGAAACCATTATGCTTCTTTTTTTATCAAAACAGAATAAGAAAAATATCTACATCTTTATAAAAGAGAGAGCAATAATTTGGTTTTAATATTTTTTTAAATACTACTCATTTTATTCACAATAAAATTATAAAGCATCTGAAAAACGATCGCGTCTAAAGAATCCTCACTATTCTCAAAGATATTGGCGTTGCTATAAGCCTTAAACCTCTTGCGTTGTTATTTTTACCTTGTTTCCTGAAAATGCGGCGTACAAATTCTCAAAATATGCTTTGTGTATAAAAATGTATAAGGAATGTAATTACGCTATTTCTTCAAATAAAGTTTTTCTTTCTTTCTTTTATTTATTTAATCCACAAAGTACATTACTATCAAAATACAATAATACATTATGACTAAACTATAAACTTAAGAAAATATATTGTGATCCTAGTATGTGAACATACATATTAACATTATGATTGGGTAAAACAGGAGTGACCTGAAATCTACATTATTACAAAATTGTAAATTTTTAGTCTTCTTTTTTAGATTTTTTGTGCCTGTCTGTTTGTTCGGGATTCACGTAAAAGCGATAGATAGCAAATTTCCGGACTTAAAATCTCCAGTGCTTTATATCCCAGGAATCCCACGGGATTTTTCCAAGGAGTTGTTTTAAGTTACGACACGTATAAATTAGTTTATTCCGTGAAACGTGGACGACGTCGCGGGCGAATTCTAGTTACAAAAACAGAAATTGGAATCGATTATAAAAATAAAGAGTCATAACTAGTTAGTGCCAGAAACGTTAATTGTAATAATCATACATACATAACTTCACGCCAGTTCCCTTGCGGGGTAGGCACGAACAACAGAGTGCCATTTAGGCTTATTCTTACACACCTCACTTGCCTCTTTGACATTCATAACTCTTGTCATGCAAGCTCGTCTGTTCTTAAGGCTCCTGACATCACCTTCTGCTAGTACACGATCAGTAATTGTAATAATCATTGGCTTGAATTTATTGAGGTTGAGATTAAATATATCTAGAGGAGAGTTTTTAGCTACTAGTTGATTTAGTTGACGACACACTCTAGTTAATGGGTTTGTAGTGGGACACTTACAAGCCAGGCCAAGGCGATTCCCGAAACGTACATAGAATATATACAAATTTCCAATAGTGATAGACGGGCCTATGCCTGCGAGGAATAACGAGGGCCTCGCTGGAAGATCTTCCTTTAAGACAAAGGAGTATTCCATCTAGAGTTGGGTAGGGCATGATTTTAAAATGAGTTTGTAAGAGTAACATGACATTTTGTACTGAACCAGTACAATGTACTACTTCAAATAAGGCGAGGAGATTTGTATGGTTTGTATCGCGGCGAATGTCTTTTAAGCGATGAGGCCGGTGAGGCGGTGAGCGTCATTCCGTCATTTGTCCCGTACAAAACTTCTAGTTCGGAAATGTTCGTTAAGAATCGGATATGATTGGCTTCGGTGACCTCATTTTACTAGCAATCGTACATGTCATGTTGTATCTTTGTCATGTGAATATCCGTAGAGGCGTTATTGTAATGTGGACAACATTCCTTCCGTCTTTCCTCTTACATTTGACGCGTGAGTAGAAGCAGGATAACATTTTTGAAGTAGTACAAATTTATTTTGTACGGTGTACGTATCAGTACAAATCTATTTTGTACGGGAAAAATGTACTACCTCACACGTGTACTACTCATCACTAATTCCATACGGGGGACTCTCTCCAGATTAAAATTTGCCGTAATATTTTTATTAGCCTTTAATTCAAAACGGAGTGGGTGTTGTCGCCTGTAGAGTGTATTTTTTTTGTATTTTTTTTCTTTATTTAGAAAGGGCTTTGCCGCTTAGCGGCCATGACAGCCTAGAGTATGTTAATATTGACATTGTTCTAAAGCGTGGTAAAACCGATGTAGGAATGGAAGATATCATATTATGTTTATAAACGGCATAAAAAAAATTGCAGCTTGTGTCGCATATTTCAGATTTCTATAACCATGCCTTAAAACGTATCGAAATTCTATGCAAGATTCAGTCATCTTCATGGACAGATAAACAATGAAAGTACGTCGGGAAACATGTTTCTTGTTTTTAAATGTCGAGGCCATCTTAAAAGTTTCCTAAGGATTTCATTTTTTGCCAAAATTTGTGCGGAGTCCTAAAATGCCCAAAAAAAATTCGCGGTCCAAACAAATGGCCCAAAGGTATTTTTATTAAGAAATCCCAGAATTTGTTTTCGGTAAAATAGAAGACACAATGTGTTTTGTAACTTGAGAACGGTGCGTCTGTCACCCAGACACCTTTTGGTAAATCGGAACAAACGAAATAACTTTTGTTACAAAAGAGGAGAAAGAAATGAAATCCCACGAAAATAAGAGATATTTCCAAGGGCTTTAAGCCTTTGTATGTTCGTGGAAATCCCGTTTTTCAATATGTTATATCCAATTTTGCGACTAGATTTACTCGTTTAGCACTTAGTATTCACGTTCCGGTATTACCCATATACTATTTTTATGATTGATCCACTAGCGCTTTCTATGCGGAGGGTCGCATGGATAGGCTACCGTATCTCAGAGCGTAAAGCGGCAACTTTTGGAGAAACGCTTAGTGAAATTGACACATAGGGAACGTACCCATGCTACGTGACCAGTTTAGGGGAGAGAGGAGGTTTGGAGGTGTTCAAAATACTACGCTTGGTCACAAAGGTGCGAGTCGTAGGTTTTTTTCACGTAGTCAATACCAGCTAGGGAAATCACGCGCCATATTCGAATATGGCGCAGCGTTCAGCGCTTTTTAAACGCCTTTTGTTTACCTGATCACCAGATAATAGTTTCCTCTTCTTGAGAGAGATAATGTTAGAGTAGACTATGGATATTCTTTTTTGTTCCGGATCAGTTTTTTTGTATAAAATATGTTTAAATAAAAAATGCATTCATTAAAATTAGAAATTTTACGGACTAATTGTTAATGTACTTGTCCAATTAAAAACCTGCCCGTAAAACTTCAATTTAAATTTTTTGTTGCGATTCGTTTTTCCACTTGGCCGTTGCCGTTCGTTTTTCCACTCGTTCGTTGCGATTCGTTTTTCCACTTATTTCACTTCTGTTAGGATGCTCGCACCCCTGACGTCACGCGGCAAGCGCCGACGTATTAATAAAGGCATATATAAGCCGTTTCTTTTTGTTTTAACTTTCTGTTTGCAAAATGATTTAAAACCATATTTATGAATTACTACGTAAAAACTAGGGAGGATCGGGTCTTGGTATTCCCAAATCTAAATATACTATAGTACGGCTGCTCTAAAAATGCGTTTGGGTTTTGTGCTAAACTAATTTAGTTGACAGTAAATTGTCGTGGTGATATGAACTTTAACTAAATCTAGAATCAGTAATAAATACAGAAACCAAAGAAAAAAATTGTTTATCGCAAATTGCTTGTCACTCCAATGTTATACTTCCATATGTTCACTAAGTTGGAAGGCATTCGAAGAGCGACTGAAGTATAGAAAGTTAAAGACATATCAGACCAAACCCAGATATTTTTGGAGATATGTTGCAGTAAATTTTAGTACGTCATGTGTCATTATTATTAATTATAATAATATATTTCTTTCCATTTATTGCGTCTTTGTTTTACTGAGTATGCGCTGTTTGCTACAACTCCATTAATTTTTCGAAAAGTAATTATGTAGCATATTTCTGTATGAAATTTATTTAAAAAAAGTTTGAATTAATCACTTTTTAGCTAATCGTGTTGCGGGGAGTTTCTTGTCACTTCTTCTCCTTAACAGCAATAACACGTTGCAAATCGGTGTACACAGATTGAATAAAAAAAAATGAATTTGAATTTACCACAAAGTTTTTTATTTTGATACTTGTCATGTTTGTAATACGAATCTACGACCGTTATAAGCCCCCTGGGCTCGACAACCTTGAACTGTTTTCCGTCATCCCCGGTCTGGTTCCAGTCCCCCTTCGAAGCCAGCAGTACATTGGTAGCATCTCTGGTCTTCCACATTTCCAAAGACATCGGTAACCACTTACGCCAGGTTGGCTATCGGCCTGTGTGTTGTACTCCCGCAATGAAAAAGAAACCTTTCACGTGTTAACTTCAAGCCACTATACCGCGAAACAAAATAAGATCTATATCTATAGATCTATACCACTATAGCAGAAGCGAAACTTCAATGTGTTTGTTCTTGGAGCGTATTGCGCAGAACCGAATCACGAGGTGCATGTATCCTCCTAAGACCACCATTTCTGTTTCCAGATTTGCATATACGACCATTTGATCATTTAAAGATGCCCTTCCCACTTGAACGTTAATTTTATGATTACAAGGTTACAAGTATGTATTTTAAATCTGTGTTTTTTTTTAATTCAACAGAATATTTTGAAATTAATGTATACGACATCCTACGTTAAACCCCGGTTCTCTGCCTCGAACACATGTATACGCATACATGTTTTATCAAAATCGGTTCAGCCGTTTCAAGGTCATCAACTGTTTTATTAGCTGCAGTAGGGACTTCTTAGACACAATGAATATTTACTTTACTTTCAATCATAATAATATGTTTGACCTATTTGAAATACGCATCTATGCTATCGCGTTGGGGGTTTTTAAATTTTACTAAAATTATCTGATTTTTATACATACATAATATTAAACGAGCACAAAAGAAATAAATACCTGTCAGAACGGACATGTAAAAAGTAATAGTGAAGTAGACAGCGATGACTTGATATTTAAAAAGCTTTTGCAGTGACAAAAGCGATGATCTCAAGAAATGCACTTAGCAGCTAAATAACTTGTTAATCTCAATTAAATCAACCGTGTCACATCTGAACCTCCTTTACATAGAAAGTATACTTGTTAAGCAAACATGCAATTTGAATACGAAACAGTTTGCTAATTTTAACATCTGTTAAATACGTTCAGTTTTGTTTAATATTTATTATCTTTAATCGTTTCTTTTATCTTTGACTGGCGGTTCCGGCAGACTACTTGGACTGAAAAAATAAAAATCTTGAACCCGATTCCAGCGCTACCTACCTGGTCTAATTGTGAATCCAAACTATCCCCGGACCCACTCATACACTATTTATTTTAAACTTATTATTGAAGTTTTAGTAAGGATCCGTAATTTTAGCAAGAAATATAGCTATTTTTTTTATTGCAGGAATTCAGTAGACAGGCAGACGGCCCACTTGATGGTAAGCGGTTACCATCGCCTATGGACATTTCGTCGTCTGCCATTTGCAGTCCACTGCTGGACGTAGGCCTCCCCAAGACGGCGCCACTCATCCCTGTCCTCCGATTTCCTCAGCCAGCGCCTACCGGCGACCTTGCATAGGTCGTCGGTCCATCGGGCTGGAGGGCGTCCGACACTACGTTTACCGAGACGCGGTCTCCACTCCAGGACTCGTTTGCTCTATCGGCCATCGGTCCTGCGGCAGATGTGACCGGCCCACTGTCACTTCAACTTGCTAATTTTGCGAGCTATGTCGGTTACCTTGGTTCTCTTACGGATATCCTCATTTCTAATTTTATCCATAAGAGAAACACCCAGCATAGCTCGCTCCATAGCCCGTTGAGCGACTTGGAACTTGTGGACTGGACATTTGCAACACCAAAAGTGCTACGAATGCGCTGCTGCTCTCTTAAGGGAGACTGGAACCTGGTCACTAATGCCGAAACACAACTCAAGGTTGTTATGGCGACATACTTTAGACCAGGGGTGGTAGCCATCCAGTCGGGTAAATACCCTACCACCTGGCTGTGGGTTGTTTTGTCGCCTCTTACGACAGGACGCCCGCCGCAGGAAATTGTATTCTTTCTCCGTTCCTGCACTGATAAAATTAAACTATTAATTAGTCTGGGATAACGTAGTATTCTAATGGTGAAAGTATCTTTGAAATCAGTCCAGTAATTTTGAGTTTATTCGATACAAAAATACAAGTCTTTCCTCTTTATAAAGTTTATACGCTTTTACTAGGAAAACTGCTAGTAAAAGCGTAAACTTTTATATTTTTTGTTTAAAGTTAATTCGTAATAAATATCATATTCATACATTATATATACGAGTACATGTGGTGACTAAATTTTTTTTTATTTTTTATTGCAGGAGATCAGCAGACAGGCAGACGGCCCACTTGATGGAAAGCGGTTACCATCGCCTATGGACATTTGCAATACCAAAGATGCTACAAATGCGCTGCTGCTCTCTTAAGGGAAACTGGAACCTGATCACTAATGCCGGAACACAACTCAAGGTTGTTATGGCGACATACTTTAGATCAGGGATGGTAGCCATCCAGTCGGGCAAATGCCCTACCACTTGGCTGTGGGTTATTAAGTCGCCTCTTACGACAGGCCGCCCGGCCGCAGGAAATTGTATTCTTTCTCCGTTCCTGCACAGATATCATAAATCACCTATCTATCAAATTATATCAACATAATGTGTAAGTTAAATGTGATGAAAAAGAAAAAATGTCGGCTTCAGTGCAGTGCCTTAAGTTATTAAAAATGTAGTTAGAAGGTCCTGCACTAACGCCGACGATATACAAACATTACAATTTTAATGAACTCGCTTTAACATAATATATCGATTATAAGCTAGTAATGGATTATATATCTAAATGATGCTATATCATCATCAGCCAGTTATGATCTAATGCTGCTACACTATTGTGTAGTGGTATGTAACATGGTATACAGACAGACAAACACGCCGACGGACGACATAACAATTATACAAGGGTTTTGTCAGTTCGTCTTCAATTTCGATAGGAGAAACGTAAGGTAAAATATTCCACGCGATATTACATAGCTGTGCTTGTAGATAGCGGTTATGGTTAATTAGATATTTATGTGGGCCAATCCCGGCGGCACTGCAATGCCGGGCCGACCCGTGACGGGAGTGGAGCGAGCCCCGAACATCTCGTCGATTTACAAAAATCAGTTTAATATACTGGTCCCGCAGTGCGGGAACTTTCAGATATTAAGCTGAAAAGAACAGATACTACACTTTGATCTTAGCCAAAAGGCCGAGAAGCGATACCTTGTTAAACCCTACTAATAAATCCCATTTAATTTCTTGAGAACACGATAGCGCGATGTGGGAATACGCGAGAACAATTCAGCGCCATCTAACGGTACATAAAATAAACTTAGAAATGCTTCGATAATAACATAAATTACTAAACTCAAACTTATGAATAAATATATATTATGAACTATAAAAAAACAAGAATATTATTAACCCTTAAGACAAAGGCGATCTCATCGCGGACACATATGTGCTAATAGTGAGCTAAAGGGTTAAGCCGTTTACCTTTTTAAATTCATCTTTTTTATTTTCCGTGGACATAACAGTGAAGTAAGTACACGCACAGTTTAACTTCTAAATACAGAGAATAATAGATGTGCATATGTGCACTTTTGTATTTTTTCCATTTTGTTATCACATGAGTAACTTTATCACTATTGATTACAATGATATATTAAATGAGCACATTTAGATGTTTCAATATAGTAAGCAATCAAAATTGCAAACAAATTAAATAAAAACCCTTCTTTTCAACTGTTTTGTGTGATGCTTCTTGTATCTCATACGTGTATATTATGATCCTACCCTATAAATGAACGTCTGAATTGTTATTCGTAGAAATAAAGGTACAAAATTATTAGCTTATTAGATATTCACAATTTCAAACGGTCTCACATCATTTAACCCACATATGGTTTTACAAATATTTAGGGTACCTAAATGTCAATCTTTAACATACATACATACACAACTTCACGCCAGTTCCCTTGCGGGGTAGGCCCGAAAAACAGGGCGCCATTCAGGCTTATTCTTACACACATCACTTGCTTCTTTGACATTCATAATTCTTGTCATGCACGCTCGTCTGTTCTTAAGGCTTCTGACATCACCTTCTGCTAGTACACGATCAATCTTTAACATCATAGGTACAATCATTCTGAAGCGATCAGCCATCTTCGCACGCACCAGCTCCAATTATCCGACTAGGGGTCAAAGTGGTCGCCATGGCCGAAAACAGTCGGAACAATCATCATCATCATCAATCATTCTGAATCAAATAATATACGAAATGAAGAAAACGGAATGCACATTATACATATATAATAAAACTGAGGTCGAATTTCTGTACAATGAGAAAAAATGCTAAAAACCGAGTCAGGCGGATGTAAGAAGTAAAATAGAACTAATTTAGATATTTTCAAATTTTTTGTTTCTCTGTTTGTACGGACCAATCTCCGAAACGACTGGACCGATTTAAATGAAATTTTGTATGGTGGTAGCTTATATCCCTGGTCAACATATAGGATACTTTTGATCCCGAAAAATTAAAGAGTTCCCGTGGGATAGTTAAAAAATCTTTCCACGCGGACGAAGTCGCGGGCAGAAGCTAGTGATAAAATAAAAATTTACATGTAATAATACAATACTACTAGCTATGTGTAAACACCCGACACTATAACAAATGGCGAAAAATACTCAAAGGAGTCTCGGGGTTGCTTCTAATGATAACTAATGGCTGGTTCCTATAATCAAATCAATTTAATTTTGACACAACTTGTATGGATGGAACTTATGTCAAATTTTAACCGATAGTAGGGCAAATGAACGGTCAGTAAGATATAGGAACCGGCCATAAAACGGTATCATCAGATTTTCGAAAAATCAGTTACCCTATAATATTTTCTTAAGTTTTCGCGACTTGTATACATAATAAAACTACGTTTTAACGGTTTTAAGCGCGGTAATTTTATTTGATTTTGGTTTTTCCGACGTTTCGGCCACTTTTCAGTGGCCGTGATCACGGAAGACAAAGATGTCAAGTGTCAACGAGTATTGTTAAAGTTTTATTTAGCCTACCCTACTTAGTTACCCTACTTAGGAATCGAATCGGCTGATTTAGAAAAAAAACCAACTGTGTTATTACACCAACCAATTTCTGTGAAGAAATATCAAACGTAGTACTACTATGCATAAGGGTTGATTTTTAACAAAAGGTTCTATTCTCTTCCTTATAGATAGATAGATAGATGTAACACTTTATTGATCACCAAATTAACAGACACAATACATTAAATAATAAATAATCAATTTATAGTAATCCTTAATATATAATAAGGTGATGTCAGGAGCCTTAAGGACAGACGAGCGTGCATGACAAGAGTTATGAATGTCAAAGAAGCAAGTGAGGTGTGTAAGAATAAGCCTAAATGGCGCTCTGTTGTTCGTGCCTACCCCGCTAGGGATATATATATATATATATATATATATATATATATATATATATATATATATATATATATATATCTCTCTCTCTCTTATAAATATGTTTGTATGTATATGCCTACCCCGCAAGGGAACTGGCGTGAAGTTATGTATGTATGTATGTATGTATATGTTTAATTTTTTTTTTTATTAATTTATTAAACATTAAATTCGATTTATTTGGCCGCTTTTAACTTTATGCAAAATTAAAATGATGCAATCATTCTATTGTAACTAAGTATACATAAATTAAGTTAAATTTGAATAATAAACACGGGTAATTTTACCCTTTAAAGCTCCTGTTGCCGCAAAAAGGTCGAAAGTGGGGTGCAAGAGAAACAACTTATACTTAGTATTTACAGATCAATAATTTATAAAAGAAATCATAAGTCGTCACGATTTTTCGTAAATTTTGTATAGTCATTTTAAGTGAAGAAAAAAGTTCACGAAATCTCCTCCACAATATTGACATTAAACCATTTTACTCCTTCGATTTTTGTCAAAATAGTATTAAAAAATCTACATCTTTATTAAATATTAATAAATAATTTGGTTTTTATTAATATACTTTATTTTATCTAAAATAAAATAATCATACATCTAAACAACGATCGCTGTATGGAATCCCCACTATCGCCCGAAAAATCAACACCGAAAAAATCCTTAAGCACGTCGGCGTTCCCACAAGCCTTAATTGCGTTCAGATTCATTTTTTCTCTTTGATCCCAAGGATGATGACGGGATGATTATACTATACCTAGAAGCATCACGTGTAGTAGCGAACGAATTTCAATCAAACTCGATACAAAGCTAGCTTATATCCCGAATCAGCACTTAGGACTCCTTTTTTGTCGTCATGGCAACGTGACTGAATACGCCGGCACATACTAAGTAGTTTTTAATGTTCTTCTTTTATGTTTACACCAATATTACTTATTTCATTTCTTTTTCTAAGTGACGTGCCTATTTTGATTTTTCAAATTATTATTTTCACATTCAAATAGGTACGCATTTCTTACATTTGTTCTTTTTGGAACGAAGTTCCTTATCGCGCGTTGTGAAAGGGAGCTAGACGGAAAAAATTCTTACGAAAAGTTGTCACGACACTTTTTGCTATAGTAAGCTATTATACAATTTCAACTTTAATGCAATGAAATAAAATCTAAAATATCAATTAGTGTAATAATATACGCTGTTTTTGATACTATTTGTTTGTTTATGTATTTCTTTCTATACATAGGTTTTTGATAAAATTTCGATGGTTTTCGATGCTTATCGACACACTTTTTGAGACGTTTTGAGAATTTTTAAGACATTTTAGGAGAACTTCGTTCCAAACATGTATCCCAAAGACACCTCATTAGTTTTTTTTTATGTTTTCAGTATAAATAACATTAGTCTTTAGAATTTTCTTATCTGTAATACAATAGATATAAAAATATGTCAATTTTTCTGAATTTCGTGAAATACTCAAGTGGCTCGCTATTCGCTTTCGCCGGAATACTCACATTTACACACTACTTTAAAACATATTATTTATTCCTAGTAGTCCTGGAACACTTTGAATTTCTTCGCCTTTCTACTTCCCACAATTTGCGTTTTCTGCGTGTACCGGAACACAAACCAACTTGATTGACAATTTCTTTTTATTTTACTTCCCATCCATTTTAATATTATATAAAATTATTAGAGCTAGGCATGTTCGCTGAAGAGTTTCTTGCGCCGCTTCTTCTCTTCAATCCCCAACATGTTGCGAAGCGGTGGTAAATTAGATTAGGCGCCCATAGAGTAAATAATCATAACTATAAACAAAATTAAAACATAAGTAAAACGAAAAAAGTCGTGGTAGCGTAATGGCTAGAGCACGTGTCCCTAACTCAAAGGGCGTGGGTTCGATCCTGGCCAGAACGCATGCACCACTTAGGCCGTTTTCTGACCTAATGTGCATATTGTTACAATTACCACGTGCTAACAATGGTGAAGGAAAACATCGTGATGCAATCTGCACATCGAGATAACCGATATGTCAAACCTGCCAAGTCGCCTTGGACATACGTGGCGGGTATACTGTCCGTTCCCCCTATAATGGGAGGCCCGAGCCCAGCAGTGGGACAGTTAAGGGCTGTTATTATAAGTAAAACGAACAAGTTGGCGGTAGGCTAAATAAAACGTTAACAATACTCTTTGACGCTTAACATCTTTGTCTTCCGTGATCACGGCTACTGAAAAGTGGCCGAAAATTTTATTAGGGATCCCTACTAAAACTTCAATAACGTAGCCCATCAATCCAAAGAAAATACTTGACGCTGGAATTGGGTCCTAGATTTTTATTTTTTCAGGACAGGACAACGTCTGCCGAGACCGCTACTTCTTTATAATACACAAGTCACACAATTTCCAAAGTACCAATAAACCTATTTCCCAAAAACCCATAAAAAGCAAGAAATACTTTATATACTGTATCACGTATTGCAGCGGGTGCCCACGCGCATAGAAATCCGATGGAAATGGTTAACATTACACAATGGCTATCCGTATAATCGGATTTGTAACACATTTACAAACAAAGCTTCTTTTATGACATAACATGATACAGACACGACGTGGACTAGAATTTGCATATTTGTCTATTTTTGATACATTTTTAAGATGTTATCCCTAGCACGATCCTTGAGACCTTGTGACCTTCTTCTTCTTCAGCCAATCCATGTGCACTGCTGGACGAAGGCGAACAGGGGTTCGCAGGCGGCTCTTTGCTCAGCTCCTCCCGATGGGACTGTGGGGGGATGGGGGACCCTCCCGGCGAGCCACACTCAATGCCGTGGGGTCTTCTGGTCCCAGGAATACCCTTCCTTGTGGGCTTGCATCGAGGTGTCACGGCAATTATATCTATAATTATGGTCTCCTGGTGCTTCAATATAATGCGGAGGGACGCTGGTAGGTTTAGTAGGTAGTCTGGCGGTCGGTGCTTGCAAGCTCTAATAGGAAGCTTATGTGCAACACCAACAGCCGGGAGTCTAACATATTCCTTAGTGGCCTCTCCTACCTCCCCAGGATATTCCCAATATGCGTTCCCCAGCGCCAAAAAAAAAAGGCTCCAAGTTTGCGCCACACATCTAGTCTCTCGACTTCCTCATCCAGCTTCTGCCGGCGACACCTTGCTTAGATCCTCGGTCCAGCGGGCTGGAAGACCTCTTATGCTACGTTTACCGATATTCGCTCTCCATTTCAGGACATGTTTGCTGCATCGACCGTCGGTCCTACGACAGCCGTAACCTGCCCACTGCCACTTCAACTTGCTAATTTTGCGAGCTACATCGGTTACCTTGGTTCTCTTACGGATATCCTCATTTCCGATTCTATCCAAGAGGAACATCTAACATAGCTCACTCCATATGACGTATTTTTTGTTGTCGATGTCAATTTTGAATTGCTGGTGCTAATACGACGTCTAAATGCCGGGAATTCTCAGTCGTTTAGAGACCGGTTCTGAACCCTAATGCAGACCCATGACTTGTAGAAAAAATGAGTGTGATATACATATATTGCATATTGAAGGATATCACTAATTTGCGAGAGTATCCATTTCACTACTTCGCCTCAAAAAAAAAACATATATCTAATATATACAAAAATTTAATTAATACACTATACTAATTATTTTGGACATGTCTCGTATTTCCAGAAGTAACAATAAACCTGAAGCGAAATATAACGTTTTTAATTAAAAGGTATTATGTATTACAGGAACAAGTTTTAAGAAGCCCGCCCCGTTTTGATGTTTAATTAGGCGATATTATTTCTGTTGAAAAGTTTTACGCGATTTCCATTATTTGATTTGTGAGAAAATTGCTTGTTTGTTTTCGTTATTATCTATTTTTCTTAATCGGTTTTCAGTAAGCTCTTCCTTCTGTGAATCACAGGACCTAAAGCGCTCGGCTTTTGAGAATCGCTTAGCGAAATTGTCACGTGTCTAGATATACTGGTAGTTATAAGACATAGTATAAAATTCCACTTTATATTGATACTTGTTATGTTCATCATACGAATCTACGATAACGACCTCTTTAGTTCGTTAGTGGGAATAACTTTTAGCACTACATACTGAGTGCCAACCTCATTTGCCAAATGCGGCATACAACTCTTAAGACTAATGTTACCTTACATCTCCTACCGTGGGGTATGTCACATACCGCCCTAGGTACAATGAGAGAATGAAGACGTCGCCCGACAGTAGATGAGGCTGATAGGCCACTGCCTGCCAAAGCCCTGTGGAGTGGCTAAACCATGTACCCGTGGCCCTGGCATAAACACGAATGACGAAACATCCAGGGGATTTAGTGGGTATCCCCGGTATAGTATTAACTCGGATTGCAATAGGACTTCTTCGGGGGTGCTAGTGCCACCCCAACGTACCAATCCCTATATTATCAATATACCACGTTTATGATATAGTAAAGCTAACCAGGTGGGAGGATACTTGCCTGTCTGGTTGGCTAGCCCTAGACCCCCCCTAGCCGCTATAACAACCTTGAGCTGTGTTCCGACATCAGTGGCCAGGTTCCAATCCCCCTTCGTGCCAGATGAGACGTTGGTAGCACCATTTGTGTTGCAATTCTAATAAGCGATGGTAGTCACTTTCCATCTGATGAGCCGTCAACCGTACTACTACTGTACTATAGCAATAAAAAATGTTTATCTTCCCAATATGTCGATATTCGGAGATATCGGATGTCAGTGAAAAAATCACAGTAATCATTAATTACATCTAGAACAATTGGTCTACTTATTTTATACAATTAGCCAGGATATTCCCGCGATTTTGTCCACGCTTGACTGGAAATTCCCGTAGGATTCCTGAGACCGTACCACTAGAAAGAATAGAATGTAAACTAACGTTTAAGTGAAAACTGTGTCAGATAAAGCTAATTTTTATGCCCCCGAACAACTACAAATCGCTCCCGGAAAAAATCCTGCGCAATACCCGGGATAAAAAGTAGCACAGATTTTAAGCCTAAGAATTTGCTGTCGATCAGTGAAAACCGTATTAAAACCGGCCCAGTAGTTTTTACATTAATCCCGAACGAACAGACAAGAAATTAAGTCTTGTTACACATTTGCCGATGTGACATATGAAGATGTGTCAAAATATGGTATTGCTCCCAATGAACTTAATAGTTAGTTTTTAAATGGTATCTTTTAGTCGAGAGACTGGGATATATGACGCAGACTTGCAAGCCCTTCATCCAGCAGTGGACTGAGATTCGATGAAGAAGAAAAATAATAATATTTTGAAGTTGTTGAAGTCATTTTTTGTGCTGTGCTATAAAATAGTCTTGGATAACACTTGCAGGGTTTTAAATTGCATAACTGAATTTTTTAATATTTTCCTGTCAAATTTCATAAGCTTCATAGTTTCTGAGAAAAATTACTGTAACATATAAAGATAGGTGGCCAGATAGAGCTATAAGTTTTGCGCAGAAGGTTTGCCGATGGTCGCCCCTCCCGCGTCCTACGCCTGGGACCGGGGCTTGTCTAAGTAGTACTAAGAATTAGACGACCGCGGGTCGCGGTTGTGGGAGGCGGGAGAGGTTTTCATCGGCAAACCTTCCGCGCACGACTTATCTATAAGTACTCTATACTTAATATTATAAAGAGGTAAAGTTTGTGAGTTTGTGACGTTGTAGAGGGTAATCTCTGGATTTACTAAACCGACTTTAAAAATTCTTTTACTGTTCAAAAGCTACGTTAACAGAGAGTGTCATAGGCTAAATAACATGACGCTATATACCACGGAAGCGGGACAGAGCGCGGGTGAAACCGCGCCGGGCCATTAGTACATGATAATATCACAAGTGTTCCGCTATTATGAATAGCTACAGAACCCTAAAAATCGAAACAACTCATAAATTAACGTCGATTTAATTTCTACAAGATGTAGCAAGTTATTAAAAGATAACAGGATTTCAAAGATTTTATGATTTAACAACCGTGTCAATCGCAATACCATGTGTAATATATATACTTCATTAATATAGCAGTGTTACCTTTCACAATTGGTTTGTTTCGAATATTATTGGTGTTTGATTCACTATTGCATACAATCGCCCGTCTGCCAAAAATGACGAGGTCGAATGATTTCTTTCATTCTAAATTAAAAAAATGTTAATGGTAATTTTATTGGCGCAAGCTTAATGGTCTTATAATGTTTTGTATTTTTTTAATAAAGGATCTTGGATGATACTATGCATAAGTTTAAGTAATAATTAATACCAAATTGTGAAATATTTTGCATTGCATTTTCTTGTATTCAGCTGTTTATGTATGTTCTTTTTAATTAGAGATTTTTTCAGTTGAATTGATTCAAGCTATAAATATATTATTAAATGTAAATGTGACTCTGCGAAAACGTCTTAAATGTTACATTACTAATTTTTGAAATATAGGATGGAAAATTCTTAAAGATTTGCCGAGTTAACAAATACTTTCAACAAAAATTAGAAGGCAAAGTATTTGTCGAGTAGCTTTTGAAGCCTAAAAATAGGCCTACAATATCAATAATGTTCCGTGACATTTATGTCGGGACGTTCCACGTAGTTATTGACGGTCCTGTCGTTGAGTAGGCTAAGACTTAGTCGGCTGAGCCCACTTGGAACGTAGAGGCTCTGGGTTCGATTCCTGGCATGGTAAATCTCTAAACGAACTTTCGTTTATTTATTCAGGTCTAGGATCTGGGATCGGCCCTAGAGTAGACCGTTGCATATTTATTTTCGGCTTAATTAGGATTCGATGAGAATGAAACAACTTGTTACGAGATTTAACGCAGCAAAGAGAGTTCATTTATTCCATGAAGTATTGACATTTTGACAATTTACATTGACATCTGGCAGTTCACAGCTGTCACCCATTACAAAGACAATGATACATAATTATTATAACAGTATTACCTATAACGCAAGCGTGAGTTGCTTAGCTTGCTTATATACAATGTATAGTTTGTCTGCCGATTACTTACACTGGCCCACAAATAAAAGTGCTATGTACTTTTAGCCAGATCTATCTATTCTTATGTATTTCGATACGCTTAATAAATTGAGGGTACATAGACCAAAAGATCGAATCTGGGGTGAGATTGATCCATAAACCCTAACGAATATTGAGGGTGTATGGACCAAACTGATCCCACATTCGGATTATGCGCATCGAATTACATAAGAATAAATGGGTCTAGTCAAAAGTACACAAACTTTTTTTATGTGGGTCGGTGTTATTTATTCATTGAGGAACATGTTGCTCCTTTTGCCACCTAGTGTATCTAAGGCTTAATTATTCGCAAGTCTATTAAAAGTACGCAGTGATTTGGCTTTATATTGTAAATATTATATGTTAAATAAGTACATACATACATACATAACTTCACGCCAGTTCCCTTGCGGGGTAGGCACGAACAACAGAGTGCCATTTAGGCTTATTCTTACACACCTCACTTGCCTCTTTGACATTCATAACTCTTGTCATGCAAGCTCGTCTGTTCTTACGGCTCCTGACATCACCTTCTGCTAGTACGCGATCAATTTGATCATGGAAGGTGTGTCGTGGCCTTCCACGACTTCTGCATCCATCCACTTTTGCATTGTATATCTGTTTAGTCATTCTTTCATCATGCATTCTTTCCACATGCCCGAACCACCGGAGCATTCCTTTCCTTACCTTCACCCCGACACTCTCTTTCAGACCAACTCTCTTTCTTACTTCGGTATTACGAACGCGGTCTGCGAGCGGCACTCCGCAGATTTTGCGCAGTGCTCGCATCTCGACCGCGTTTACTCTACTTTCATGCTCTCTCTTCCATACCCAACTCTCACATCCATACGTGAGCGTATGTACCAGCACCGCGTTGTGTATGGCGAGCTGGGCCTTCTGGCTGAGGTTCTTAGCGCCTAGAAGTTTACCTAACGCTCCATTCACACTATTCCATCCCTGCTAAAAGCACATCCAAGATATACAGTTAAATAAGTAATATAGTAATTGTCAAAATCAGAGGACGTTCGTAGCATCTACAAAAACCTATGTGCCTGGATTACTACTCTTGGCTGTTTATTATAGTAAATCAGCTCAAATAGCTACTTATGTAAAGTATTTAAATCTGATGCAGTTTTCACTTATTTCCAAAGAAACGTTTGAGTAATGGAGATGAAGTCTGAATGCAAAACTCGTCTCAGTTCACTAATGCATTATGCGTTTTCTATTTCGCCTCAAAGCCCTTTAAATCATTCTCGGTGTGTAGGTGATAGTGAATACCAAGTAAAATCGATTACTGCAAGACTCGAATACTTCTAGTTTAGTTTACTGTAGCTTAAAACGTTAGATAATACATAAGCCTGTAATTTATAGTGTAGAAAGTATAATATACCTGTATGTTGTGTTGTTCAGAAACTTTCAGAAAACACTTGAAAGTTAACCCGCTAATGCATTTGTGTTTTATTTATATTTGTCATACCCTCTTGGCTTTTTACTTTTCGTTGTTATTTTGGCAAAATAAATAAAACCTTCTTATCCATCAGTCCGTCTATTTTTATGTGTCACAATCACTAGATCTTTAAATTAGTAACTCTATATGACTGAAATTTAGCTGGAATATATGCTTCTAATACCGCTACACTTTACCGTAGTTATATCTTGAAAACCGTAAAGATTATTTATTTATTTGAAGAACACAACAGATAACAATCAATAATTCATTAGCATAATACAGTATATACAAGGTTAAAACTAGATTGGCATCCAAGCGTGCTAACACTCGAGTACTAAAATAAAATTATATCTTCGTAAACATAATGATATTACTTAATGTCAATAAATAATTAAATAAATGCTTAAATATATATAATATTTTTGGGCGGTTTTTCTGTGTTTTCTGTAATGGTGTACAATAAAGTGTTATCTATCTGTCTTAAATTTAAGAAAAAAATATTTGTTTAATTAATATTGTTACAAGTGTGGGACTTAAATTAAAAATGCCGTTGGAATTACTATAGAATTTATTAGAACTATACAAACACGCATAACATAGGTACAAATATAACTAGACGCAATAAGTCACAATGCGCAGAGTCCGTCACTATATCGCTCATCGAATGTACTACACACGTCTTACTCGTATCGTAGTCGTCGTTTGACCGCCGATTTCTCCGTTCGGGCCTTCCTTTATCCTCAGCTTACAATATGTCACGACCGTGTAAACAATGATTTCCAAAAACCACACCTGGCCACTGTCGACGCTTTTCCCAGAAAAAATAATACTGCACACCTGCAAGATTATGCCTGCGAACGGCCATACACAACTACAATAACAATAGGCTATTGTCTAATTGCAAATTTTAAACACAAAAGAACTCCAAATGCGGAGGGTAATAAAACCCTGCTTTATGGCAGGCCGGTGTGCTTCGTGGAATTTTGGCTAAGTTGTAACAATATGTTATTAACATACAAGACTTGAGAAAATAAAATAAAATAAAAATCAAGTGTGAACAATATATCTCAGACAAACAAAATAGGTGGCGTGAGCCCCATAATCTTACAGTGAAGCCGACTAAAGGAAGCTGATCGCGCCACAGTGCGTTACGAAAACTTTGTATTAACTAATCGTATTACCACGGATAACAGTGAAGTAGTTTCCAGTGGAGACATTTTTATTACTCACCTATGGATCCGGTGCCAACGCCTCATTTCACCAACCGCACCGCTCGCCATCGACGCGATGTTCACCACCCCCACTTTCTTGAGATTCCACGCTCAACTACGCAACGGCAATAAACAGTCCCATACACCTATCATTCCCATACATCACCATCATCCGTACAGGAAGAAAGAATACAATTTGCGGCCGGGTGGTCTATCGTAAGAGGCGACAAAACCCACAGCCAGTTGGTAGGGTATTTGCCCGTTTGGATGGCTACCACCCTAGTTTAGAGTATGCCGCCAAACAACTTGATTTGTGCTCCGGCATTAGTGGCCAGTTTCCAGACTCGTTTAAGAGAGCAGCAGTGCATTTGTAGCACATCGTGCAACAAAAAAATATAAAAAAATACACGGACATACAAAATACTAAAACGACACGCAACACCTCAAACATTTACACGAAATACAACAAACAAATCAAAACATCAAACGCATACACGTAATACCCGGACACAAAAAGGGAAAATAACACACATGATATTAGATTACGGAAAGTAGCATGAAAGTGTAAGATCCCCAAAAAACCCTCATAGTGACATAATGGGTTAATATGGGAATAAAAACCCCAGGGGAGAGGTATACAGTAGGCGCCCTATACAACATACACTCTCCTCATTATAAAACTTGTAACAGTTACACTTCATACTAGAATAAGTAGAATAAGAATTAGCGATAGTTACCAATATATTCTAATACTAGCGGCCCCGGCAGACGTTGTCCTGCTCTGAAAAAATAAAAATCTAGGACCTGATCCCAGCGCCACCTACCAGTTCCAATTGTGGATTTAAATCATCCGGGAACCCACTGAAACACAAAAATAAAATCAACAAAATCGGTCCAGGTGATTAGGAGGATTCTAGAACCCGATCTCAGAGCCATCTACCGGTTCTAACGGGATAAAAAGTATCCTATGTCCGTCTCCTGGTTCACACGTCAACATATTAAAAGATTTAAAAATAAAATGTCACACTCAAAAACACAATAAAAATAGCGTGTAAAAATCATTATATTACAAAGAGGTAAAGTTTGTGAGCTTGTGACGTTGTAGGGGGTAATCTCTGGATCAACTAATCCGATTTTTAAAATTCTTTAACTATTAGAAAGCTACGTTAACAGGGAGTGTTATAGGCTATATAACATAACTTTATATACCACGGGAGCAGGACATAGCGCGGGTGAAACCGCACCGGGCCGCTAGTTGTTTCTAAAATGAAATTAATGTAAAAAAGGTACAAAACCAAGAGTTTGTAGAATTTGCTTTTAATAAAAAAAAACTACGCAACGGTTCTCCAGAACATTTATACCGCGTACAACAATGATCTGGAGGGAACTTCTTGATGCAGTTGTCAGCGCTATGACATAAAGTTCTTTGATGGTTCGGCTTCATCTGGGATAATGTTACAGATATAGGCCGTTTCACGCAGATATGGCAATGGGTTTAATACGACATCGTTAATGACGTTAAATCTTGACAAATAACGTATCTATATACAGTAATATACACTATGCGTTAACGGCATTATTTTTTAATGCTTTAAGTAAGACGCATTTGGTCATAGCCTAACGGTCTTATTAATATTGAGCAATATTGAACTAGAGTAAGTTTGAAGGTTTCTTTAAGGTACTTAAAGAAACCTTCAAACTTCTTCTTACCTTAAATAAGCCTTCAAATTTACTCAATATGAATAAGATCGTAAATCTTTAACACTAATGCCCCAGCATAAAAAGGGCATTATAAAATTTCTTAGATGTCAGCAAGGCGTTAGCGACACCTCTGGCGTTGAAAATATCCGTTGGCGACAGTAACCACGTTCCATGAGGTGGGACGCCTGCCTGTTTGCCTGCTTCAAGCAATAAAAAAACCAACACATGCGCCAACCATTTGTATACTATTTATATAAATTTACGCACACGAGTTTGTAAACAAAGCTTCACTTTGTGTATAGCAACAGTTGGTTCTAACCAAAATAGGGCAACAAGGCAACCCTTGGCTAATAGTACTCGATTTCTAAACTCAGCTGTGTAAAAGCCTGGTAAGGGCTTATCGTATGACAGTTTCGTTACGTAACGAAGGTGTACGGTGACAATGTACGTCAGCGTAACAGTAGCCGGAAACATAGGTCACTTATGTAACACATGCTAATTAAATACTTATACAAAATGTTGAATATTAGGTTGGGGAAAAAGCTTCTTCGCATTTTATATAAAAATTCAAAAGGTTTTTTTATAAAGTTTATTTACATTTAACTAAAGCATGTAGGTGCCATTTTGTTGGATAACTTTTTGCCATCTTGTAGGTAGGGACGTGATCCCATTGCTATAAAAATTTTGGGGCTTCTGATCAAAAAACTGCGACAATTGGTTTTGGCAGTCCTCTCGTGATGTTAACCTAACACTGCCTAAGGAATTCTGCAGAGACCGAAACAGGTGAAAATCTGAAGGAGCAAGGTCAGGACTATACGGCAGATGCATTAACACCTCCCAGCCAAACTCTCGTAATTTTTGCTGAGTGGCTAAAGATGTGTGAACTCTAGCGTTATCATGGTGAAAAACCATACCCCTTCTGTTGATTAATTCCGGCCGCTTTCTCTCAACTTTTTGCTTTAATCTCATCAGTTGTTCGCAGTACAGTTCAGAATCGATGGTCCTGCCTGGCGGTAACAGCTCATAATGAATAATGCCCTTCCAATCCCACCACACACACAGCATCACCTTGTTGCGAGTTAACCCGGGTTTCGCCACAGTCTGTGAAGCTTGACCGGCCTTTGACCACGATCTTTTTCGCATATTCTTGTCGTACGTGATCCACTTTTCATCACCAGTTATCAGCTTCTTCAAAAATGGTTCAGTTTCATTACGTCGTAATAAAGAATCACAAATGAGTACACGGTTCATTAGGTTTCTTTCAGTAAGCTCATGAGGCACCCAAATATCGAGCTTTTTTGTGTACCCCGCCTTTTTCAAATGCGCCAAAACCGTTTTGTGGTCAATTCCCAGTTCTCCAGCTACATCGTAACTACTAATATGCCGATCTTGCTCCACTTTTTCAAAAATGGCATAAATTTTGTCCGTAACAGGGCGACCAGAGCGACGTGCATCTTTGCTATCAAAATTTCCGGATTGAAAACGCTTAAACCAAATTTGCTTTTTTTTTTTTTATTGGACTTGACTTTATGTTGTTGGTCCGAAGACCTTACAACTTTACCGGGGTTTTTGGGGCGAGTGCCTTCGCCAAGCGAAGGCGCTCAAGCCCGGGGGGGCAACTTGCTCGAGGGAGCTCCCTAAGGAGTTTTACCTCGGCTGGACTGTTGCCATGAGAGGGGGATGAATTTAATGATGCCCACCATAGGGCGACACAAAGCACTAATTGAGAACGGGCGACGGGTAATATATAGCCCGAGGGGAAGGATCCCGGCGGGCCGGGATCGGCAGTTCGCGGCGGCCTACGCTATCTTACTGCCGTTTCGTAACGTGTTATGGCTGGGAGAGAAGAAACGGCGAAAGAAACTTCCCAGCAACACGCCTAGTCTATCCTGTGGGGGGGCTATGTCTCCTAACGTCCCTCGCAGGGACGTGGAGAGATCTTGATTGGCGGGGTTTGCGCTACTCTCACAAATACTGCATTAGGTCCATAAACATCACAATTTTTTTGCGGCTTGTGTTGCATTTTTACCTTTTTTGTAGTAAAATTTTAAAATGTATCGAATTTCTTCATTAAATTCACTCATTTTAACAATAAGAAAAACAAATGAAAATCGTACATTTTCCTCATTTGAATTTGGAATTGTCTTCTTTAAAATTAAAACTTTTTAATGATACCAAAACCAGCCAGATACAAATGGTATAGCTAAAGAGATCTTATTACAAGTTCATATAAACTATATGCGAAAAGACTTTTTCCCCAACCTATTTATTATACACGATAAATTATTGTAAATAGTTTTTGAGATTATTTTAAAGAAATGTTCAAAAAATTATTACGACTAAAATCTGAGGGCCTTAAAGTGACCGCGTGACGAATATTACAGTGAAGTGGAACTTCATGCTACGTCTTACATCTACCAGCATAATATGTGCTGTGTCTAGATATTATCTAGACACGTGTCAACTTCACTAAGCGATTCCGCAAAAGTGGCCGCTTTAGGCTGTCTCATATTTTGTTGAACTAACACAAAATCCGAGATAAAAAGTTAATTCTTATCCCGGAATACTATGTTGATTCGTGTTACTATAATTACATTTTCATAATAAATCAGCATATTAATTTTTGGCACTCTGTTCTTCGTGCCTACCCCGCAAGGGAACTGGCGTGAAGTTATGTATGTATATGTATGTATATATGTATGTATGTATGTATTAATTTTTGCTCACATAAACTTTGAAAAAAATACAAATAAACGTAGATGGATATATAGATAGACAACACTTTATTGTTCACCAAATACATAATTACAAAAAACTAAAAAAACGTACGATTACAATATTGTCATGGTAAAAACAGTAGGGCCTTATCGGTTAAAACAATCTCTTCCAGGCACCCTAACTTAAGAATATTATAAATCAATCTGGCGTTTTAGGTGATGCAGAGCAAAAATACATTAATATAAAAAAATACATTAATAAAATATAATGTGTGTTAATTCATAACTTATCCATTCCGAACGAGGGTTAAAAAAAATTTAAAGTATATATAGGCGTTAGACAGAACTATAAAAATCATATCGATTTTACTCAATGACCTTTTTACTTAAGTCAATAGGCAAGGAGATATTTATTGTATGCGAAGATTTTTTATAATTACAGTCAACATAGCATTGCAAAAATATTTACATCGTGTGAGGGATACAAAATTGTGAACTGAATCTAAAATGACGATCCGGAACCGCATTTAAAAAAAAATATGTTCACTTAATTATATTTTAAAATTACAGTTATATCCATTTGTACATAATGATGAGGTATCGTGATATGGGTGGGGTTCTACTAATGTACAAATTGTAGAACGGATATTTCTAATACAATCATTTAAAAAGAAATTATATTTTTTACCTGTAAATATGTTTAAATTAGTTGGTTTTTCATTTTAAGTTTTTTTATTACATCTCTGTAGATATATCAAATTGAATGAATTTAAAAGCAATTTCGTTCATTTGCAGTTGTGATGAATGCAGGTGAATGTTGTCGATCCGGTGAGATCTCTGGATGGCAGGGTGAGTCATGCTCACCATCAAAAAGTGTTGATCAGCGGTTACCTCCTGTGAGTCAGTCATGACCAAGAAGGAGCCCCGTCTGCAGTAAGCGACTTCGGGGTCGGAGGCGTCGCTACGCACAACGTCTCCTCCTTCCATGATTCCAGCACAGGGTGCCTTGCGGAACTGGCGGATTCCATGGACTTCTCCCCCCCCCCCTCCCTTCACCGTGTTGTTTAAGAGCGTGTCCTCCCCTACAAGACACCCTGGGTGCGTCGACAAGTGTTGGAGCGTCACAGATATAGTACCTATCGGTCTAGTTCCTCTGGCGTCCCGTAAAAGCATGTGAGCTAGGGGGTGCAGGTTTAGGTTCAGTGGGTAGTTTGACGGCCAACATCCCCGTTGGACTCCACTTGGAGGTCGTGTTGGCCATACGGCCATTCGAGACTCCCACACACCCCTCTGTGTAAAGCCTCCTCCCCCCAGGCCCGAGTTATTCCTCTGTTTCAATAAAAAAAAAGGGGATAGGATAGTTTTCCACCGCAACTCGCACGCACATTGGGAAACGCGATTGGCTCAAAACCAGTCGTTCCAGGCCGATATTCTGTGAGACTGTCTATGGTGTTGTATTCAAGACAATAGTTCCAGTACGGCTCTACCACGTCAACTTATATAGTATTAGAAATACTTGTGAGTAATAAAACCATGGAAGAAGTATTCTTCAGTAAAATGTCAAAAAGCAAGAGAAATGAGTTGTTGCGCCATCTAGTCATCTAATAGAAGCTTTTAAACTTACGTTTCTTACTGGGTGTGCAATAGTAAAGATATGTGGAACCCATCAATATAACTTAGTAAAGATTGACAGGTACACCACCGGTATCCCTAAATAAATTGTTTAGGGGAACATGTTAATATTCTAATAGATTAAAAGTGAATATCGAGAATCCTTAGTAGACCCTATAAAATCGATTTTAGTAATCATGATACTAAAATGAGATGCTGTAATAATATGCTAAGTATGGTCTTTCTAAATAAGTAGGCATCTCTTGGATCGTGATTTATAGTTTTATGTGTAGTCTTTGAAGAAAGAAAAAGTATAATTTTCAATGGGACACTCAGAGAGCTTCATTAAAGATTAATTTAAAATTTAGGCAAATTCGTGACACGCCACGCAGGAACTATGAAAGGTTCCGCAAATGTAGAAACGTGCGCTGTTTTGTTTATTAATTTATGAAACCATAAAACAGCGTTAAATCGAAATTACCGCATATCTCAAAAATTACAGAACGGATATTGGTCAACATAATTTTGGTAAAAGCATTTTAAAGATCTATCTAAAATTTTCTTATTATTTTACACCTTGTTCAAAAGTTAACGAGGGAACACAATAACTATATATGACTAGCTGACCCGGCAAACTTCGTACCGCCTCAGAATCAATAAATAAAAAAGCTGAATGATAATTGCAGAATGTTTCAACTTTAGTAAAAAATGTGGTCAAAACTTAACCGGAACAAAATTAATTCGTAATTTAAAAAAAAATGAATCCTGAACGACGGGACGAACATCAAACGTTTGACCTTCAAAACAAAAAAAAGAAAAGAAAACCACTTTTAAATGTAATTGATTTAATTGTAATTCTAAACGACGGGACGAACATCAAATGTTTGATAGGTAGGAATAGTTTCTAAGGGAAAGTGAAAGTGTAGTTTTTACTATATACTAAGCATTTTTTTCATATTTACTCACCTTTTAAACCTTCCTTGGACTTCCACAAATAATTCAAAACCAAAATTAGCCAAATCAGTCCAGCCGTTCTCGAGTTGAGACGAGCTTGCATGACAAGAGTTATGAATGTCAAAGAGGCAAGTGAGGTGTGTAAGAATAAGCCTAAATGGCACTCTGTTGTTCGTGCCTACACCGCAAGGGAACTGGCGTGAAGTTATGTATGTATGTATGTACGTTCTCGAGTTTTAGCGAGACTAACGAACAACAATTGATTTTTATATATATAGATATATTCATATGGTGACTAAATCACCTATATATCAAATTAACAATCAACATAATGTGTAAGTTGAATGTGATGAAAAAGAAAAAATATCGTCGGCTTCAGTGTTGTAACTATATTTTGGCTAAATTTTTTTCATTATTTTTCATTTTCATTACATACAGACGAACAACGTGAAGTCTGTGGTGAATAAAGCCTACCACTCGCCCACTGGCCAGATTTTGTGATATACAATGTGATAACTGATTGACAACTGGCATAGACAGACAAAGTCATGGTGTCAAATATTATATATTTAAATCCTATTTGATCTTATCAGATATTAATTACTAACCGTTTTGATTATGTAAATATTGTTACGAGTTGCAGGGACTCGAATTAAAATGCCGTTGGAATTATTATAGAGTTTATTAGAACTATACAAACACGTATAACACAGGTACAAATATAACTCAACACAACCAGTCCAAACCATAAGACACGATTCAATAACCCACATATAGTCCGTCACTAAATAGATCACCGAATGTACACAAAGTCTTGCTCGGCTTGTGGTTATCGCTCGACTGCCTCGTCCATCAATCGAGGCATTGCTTTATACTACACAGATGCAATATGTATGCTCGGCCGCGTGGCTGAATTTCCTAGAATCACACCTGGATAATTACTGCCATAAAACATTACAATACGCAATAGGCTGTTTTTCTAATCACAAATTTTAAACACAAAGTAAACAAAAGAAGTCCAAATGCCGAAAAGGTAGTAAAATGTATTTCTACAGGGCTGCACGTGTGAATTTGCGTTTGTCGGCGCCTCGGTCGTAACAATATTATATACAAAATTACATTTTTTTTTTATTGCAGGAGATCAGCAGACAGGCAGACGGCCCACTTGATGGAAAGCGGTTACCATCGCCTATGGACATTTGCAACACCAAAGTTGCTACAAATGCGCTGCTGCTCTCTTATGGGAGACTGGAACTTGGTCACTAATGCCGGAATACAACTCAAGGTTGTTATGGCGACATACTTTAGACCAGGGGTGGTAGCCATCCAGTCGGGCAAATGCCCTACCACCTGGCTGTGGGTTGTTAAGTCGCCTCTTACGACAGGCCGCCCGGCCGCAGGAAATTGTATTCTTTCTCCGTTCCTGCACGGATATTTTATAAATGCACGGGTCTTATTATTCCTGTGACGACCCGTCAACTTCTTTAAGACATATAAAATGATGCAACAATATACTTTTATTCTTCAAGAAAACTGATTAACAATACCTCACAAGACGCTTATGTACACTTTTTTTCAACTCCCATTTATATGTATTAAATCATCTTTGATCTTTACTTTCTTTCACTGTAATATGTGTGTATGTGTCTGTGACGGTATGTAGACACATATAATATTCCTGTCAAATTTTATCATAATAGAAAAAGACTAACATAAAAAATGGACAGACGAATAAATGTTAAGCTTTCATAAAGGTCCTGTTTTAACTAAAATAACAACGGCAGCCTGAAAGTATAATTTGGAAAAACACACACTTAAAACTTTCAGTAAAGGTCAATTATACAAATTAATAATAATTTATACGTTATTAACAATGGGGTAATTTCCGTGGAAAACGGATCCAAAGTTTGTACAAATGAAGCCACCTGAGAAGCTCTAATATTTCGCATATTAATTAAAAAATATTTCTTTTTCGAGGTATTTCAAAAACTGACAGAATTATTTATAACGCTTCAACAGGAAAAAAATTACACTCTTCCTTCAGGAAGCTTCTTGTTTGAAACACCAAGTAATCGGTTTAACGGCTTCTTAAGAAGCCATAAATAATTAAAGTAACACTTTGTTTGTAAATAATGCTATCATCAAATTTAATGAGATATAATGGTGCTAAATATATTTTTATTGTATACCTATAAAAGTGTTATTCATAATCGCATTCTGAATTTGATAATATCTTTTTTTGAGTTCTTAACGATGTTATAAATCTCGTATAACTATTATGAACAAAGAGTAAAATTATTACGAGAAGTGAAAGGTTATTTGTTTTAAGCGACATTTGACTCAGAAATGGTTTAACGGATTTTAATGAAAATTTTAGAGATAGATAGGTAGGTACAGGAGTTTTATCTATACATATAATAAAACTGTGGAGGCCGAATTTCAGTACATAGAAAAAAATGCTTAAAACCGAGTCAGGGGGATGTAAGAACTGAAATAGAAATAACTAATTTAGATTTTTTCCATTTTTTTTGTTTCTCTGTCTGTTTGTACGGGCTAATCTCCGAAACGACTGGACCGATTTAAATGAAATTTTGTATGGAGGTAGCTTATATCCCTAGTCAACATATAGGATACTTTTAATCCCGAAAAATTAAAGAGTTCTCGTGGGATAGTTAAAAAAACTTAAATTACTTAAACAGCTTATTATACAACTTATGCACCTAATTAAGTATTGATATTGCCGTTATTATCATACAATAAAACAATGTATAAATTAAAAAACAATTAGGTTATATAACATCACGCTAAGACCAATAGGAGCGGAGCACCAATGATGAATGTTTTAAAATCGGGAGGATTTTTTTAAGTTACTTTTTTTAACTATTCCACGCGGACGAAGTCGCGGGCAGAAGCTAGTTTTAAATATTCGTGTATGTTACATTTAGATATACTGCATTATTCAGAAGATTAATACACAGTCTATAATAAGTCCAGTAAAAACAAAATGATGGACACAGTTAGTTCAACATTCACAAAACAGGTTTCTATTGATATTCTACATAGTATTTTATAAACACCATAATAGATAGCGTATAGTCAAAGATACATTTTGAAGCCATCTACACAGGTTTGTACGAGCGATGCAAGTTATGACGTCATTTCTATAACAAGTCAAATAGCGTGTGAAATGATACAAATGTATCGCAATCCTAACCAGTAGAATGTTAACGTGTCATTGTAGCAATTAAGATAATTTATTATATAAGTTACTAATATTTTATGAATAATATTTTTTTTATAAATATGTATGTCTTTGTAGACCACGGGCCATAAAAATGGCTCGGACATTTGGAAGGTTTGCGTGGAGCCATGGGAAGGCCAACACGTAGAGGCCTTTTGACAAATTTAATGTAAATGTGGCGTGACACTGACCGGCGATTGTCCCTGTCTACACCATATAATAATGCACCCAAGGACAAGCCCCGGCCAGTGTAGGTCTATTGTGGGAAATGAGAACAAAAAGTACCGGGCTATTAGGGTGAACTGCTAGTGGTACTAGGGGTCTGGGATATGGGGACTATGGCGTCTGCCCGTCGCAATGTTCGGGGAACATGGAAAAATGGGCAGATGGTGACTCGCTACTCCCGGCATGGGCCCCAAAAAGTAGCATAGAAGACAGGGGCAACATGGGTGTGAGTGGCTAAGGGGTGTCGAGAGCTGGGCTGCAGGTTCACCGAAGCTACTTCTGACGTGATGCCATTTATCACTTCCACCCCTGGAGCTTGAGACTTAGCTCTAATGATCTCCACTCCGTGCCGGCTGGTTAAGACAAGCACGGAGGCGAGGGCCTAGTCTTGGCCCCCGGAGTCAGGTACGAGGCGTCGCTACTCACCTAAGGCTTCGCCACAAAGCCCCCTGCGGGATTATAAATATTATTATTACAACATATTATTATCTACTATTTTGTATGTATGTTAAAATTTGTCACGAAGCTAGCAATACCGTAGTCAATTTTGTTTTTATTGCATGAGTTCAGCAGACAGACATACGGCCCACCAGATGAAAAGCGATTACCATCGCCTAGGGATTCATTTGTAAAACCAATGTGCTGCCGCTCTCCAAAGGGAGGCTGGAACCTGACCCCTAATGCCGGAACACAACTCAAGGTTGTTATGGCGGCATACTCTAGTCCAGGGGTGGTAGACATCCAGTCGGGCAACCTGGCTGTGGGTTGTTTTGTCTCCTCTTACGACAGGTCGCACGGCCGCAGGAAATTGTATTCCTGCACTGATAAAATTATAATATAATCAATAATTTATATCATGATATTTTAAGTTATGATGATGACATAGTATTTGAACGCCCGCTCTTTTATATGAACATTGTTTCAGAATTTATTGTGATATATGTCGACTACCCCATTAGGTACTGGACACATTTTACAATAAATCCCAAGTCAATGTCTGTATACATAAAGAGAGCGTGCGTTTAAATACTTTGCTATCATCTTACTTTCAAAATTTCATCATAGAAATATTCCATAGTATATTAGATCTGTAGAGCATTCAAGTTACAACGAATGTATTTAAAAATGAGAAAAATATGATGCCTTGATTTGGACCTGGGGCCGAATTCTGCTATTACTAACTCAACAAAATCGCCTGAAACTATCGTCTCACTCGTAGTTTTGCCTGATTTCGGTATTCTGTTGATTCCAATGTTAATTAAATCTATCTTTATAAATATTTATAAGCAAATACTCGCGAAATAAATGTTTAAAAATTTTATAGCTTTTCAATATTCATTTCGGCGAACCTCATTTCTGCTAATGATAATACCAATTTTTTCGAATATAATTTCGCCGCGACGATATCCATATCATATTGTGGATTTAGTTTAATGTTTGTCTATCTGTCTATTAGAGAATCACGTAAAAACTACTGAACGGATTTAAATAAAACTTATCCCGAGTCGACACTTAGAATATTTTTTTATTCCAATGCGACAAATGTGGCAACAGTTGTGGACGCGTTGTTTCTTTTGGTTGATGTCATTGGAATTCATTAACAGATACGCCATCATGGTAACGCGAACAAAGTTTCGCTAGCAAACACTAGTTTTAAATAAGTTTCAAGAATAATTAATAAGCCATTGGACCCAGCCGTTTAGATTTATATAACGTCATAAGGCAGTATAGTACACCCATAAATCAAGGTGACTGTAACGTTTTGTATGATAATAAAAAGTATGTCAGTTGATTTGATTGGAAAGTATTATCACAAAACTGTCAACCAATGACTAATTTTGGTTTTCATAACTATCTATGAAGGTACATCACGGGCTCAAGGTTAGAAACTTCTTCTCCAAAAACGTTTGTTTAATGCCAAAAAAGTTGGTGCAGATATAAAATTTTATGTTTTGGATGAATCAATGCTAGCCAAGCATTAAAGTGTGTGTAATAATGACAGCGGTTTGGTTACTATGTTACTTCTGGCATAATAACATCATCAAATTGTGACATGGTACATCCAAATATTACTGGCTGCTAACTGTGAAGATACAATTAATCTGCATAATGAAAAACTTCGTTTAAAAACTTTAAGATGTTTTAGATAATATATATTAATAATAATAGCTTTAGAAATAAGTTATTTTATACTTTTTAGTTTTTTAATTTTGTGAAGTCGGTTTTTTTCAACGAAGTTTTTTTATTTTTTTGTTACTTTTTAGTGTCTAGCTATGTATGGGTAGACATACGAAAGGTGCCGCGCTCCTTAAAAAATATAGGTCCCAAGAAACGGGAACAATAAAATGTTCGTAAAATGAAAACTACTGGGCCAAACTATATTAAATTTTTACGGGACTAAATGGCAACTATTCCACTAAACTAAACAAGAATCACGTAAATCGTATCATAAATCTCGGAGTAATCGGTGAACATACATAAAAAAATAAAAACAAATAAAAATATTCCGACGAATTGAGAACCTCCTCCATTTTTGAAGTCGGTTAATAAAAATAATAAATTATAATAACAGTTCATAAAAGTCTTACCGCTGGGCAAGAGGGTCCCACTATAGGGGCCGGACAGTGTACCAGCCACGCTTGTCCAAGGCGACTTTGCAGGTTTGCCACATCGGTTATCTCGATGTGCAGGCTTCATCACGATGTTTTCCTTCACCGTTGTTAGCAGGTGGTAGTTGTACGCACATTAGGTCAGAAAACTGCCTAAGTGGTGCATATGTTCCGGCCAGAAGTTGAACCTTTACGCTACTACGATGACTAATGATAAATATTAAACTACAATCTATATTAATGTGTAGTAGACATTTTGGAGATTCTCTGTTGAAGTAGACGAGTAATTTCTAAGTAGTAGACGTATTTAGGTTCGAATGTTTTAGGATTGAAACTGGATTATCTGATATCTGCCATTTTACAGTTTTCTAAATAATAACCATGATTAAAAACTGAACGAATCAAAGCTGGCGCCAATTTAGACTGGATGCAAATCCAAATTCATTCAAAAGTTTTTATTCGAAATAAGTTCCACTGGAGAACACTTTTTGAAGGTCATACACATAGATTAAAATTTTAATTTTACTTCGTAGTCTATGTGCACCGCTTCGCAACGTGTTATTGCTGTTAAGGAGAAGAATCGGCAAGAAACTGCCCAGCAACACGTTTGGCTGAGAATTGTTTTTCTTTATATTTCTTATTATATTTATATCTCACGTTCTTTTTTATAAGTTTTATACAGAAGCATGTTACAGAACGACTTTTGAAGAATTAATGGAGTTGTAGCAAACAATACATATTCAATAAGACAGAGACATAATAAAAGGAAAGAAAAATCTTATTATACTTATAATAAAGACATGATGTACTAAAAATTTTTGCTGCATCATATCTCCATAAATTCCTTACAAGCTTGGCAAGATAAAAACGTTATACAAAATATAGTATAATTCAAGGATGCAAGATGCTATAGGGCTGTGGACACATATTATTACCTTAGTTAGTAAATTCTCACATCATTTACGTATAAGAAACAGGCGTTAAATTAACATCTCGTCATCTTACTTTTAAAATGTCTTCATAGAAATATTTTTATTACTGTTTAAACAATAAATAATTAATTAACGCGCTATTATAAATATGTATTGTGTGCGCTATTATGTTATAATGCGCTATAAAATCTGTGAGGCTGCGACGGTTTGAATGAATGAATGAAAATACGTTCTTAAAAACTAGGCACAATAAATTTTTAATAAAGGGCGGCCTTATCGCTTAACGTAATCTCTTACAGGCAACTCCCGAAACTAAGGAATGTTTAACTTGTAATTTCCGCGGGATTCCCAGGATAAAAAATTTGGCGCAGATTTTAAACCTAAGAATTTGCTGTCGATCAGCGAAAACTGCATCGAAATCGGCCCACTAGTTTTTGCGTATTAACATATCGTACTATCTACATATAGAATATAGAATAACCAGCACATGAGCCAAATCAGATTGCTTTGATAAGCTTTGACTGTCTGCTTCCCTATTCCCATGCTAGCTTGGAAACAGTATGCTTTAGAAGATTTTCTATCATACAATACTCGTTTGCTGTCAGCTTATTTCTATTAATTCATACACGTATTGTGCGTAAACGCTATAGAAACAAACAACAACTAAACAAACAAGTAAAACTATGAACGGTACTTAGTATTTAAAATGAGGTTAACTATAATGGCTTGGATGCGTGTGTTTTCTCTTATAATTGAAGGATATATTATTATTATTTTGAAGAATATCTTTAATATTGACTAGTAAAAAGACCAAGAATAAACAGAAGATATACTTACTAGGTTTTCAAATAGCACAGCTGAGCTAAGTCAAAATATTCAAAACCCTTTCAACTCAAAATTAGGTGTCATTGTGGAAAGACCCTATTGTACAACTGAGCTAAGCCAAAATATTCGAAAATTTTACAACTTAAAATCTCATTGATCATTGTGCACCCTAAAATGTATAAAAGTTACCCCGCGATTTGAATTGAAAACACAATAAATTACAACAACTAATTTACATATATTTACTTAATTATATAGTAATTTTTTGACGTTTAATTCATTAATAGCCTGCGGTTCTTACTTTACTTTTTACAATATACTTCGTTTTGTTTAATTTTTTGCAGTATAAAATTATACTAAACATCAATGATTATACTGATTTCAACGGACTTTAATACGGTATCAAAATGAAAAAACTGTTTAACACCCGTATTATGTCAACACATCTCTGGTCTGATACTATGACAACTATGAAATCTAGACAATAAATAGGAACTGTGAAAGTGTCCGGTGTCCGAAGATCCATATTGTTTTCACCCAAGAATTGGACGGGAGCCATTAAAATCATAATTCTCGTATGGCCCGAAGGCCAAATCTTAGGAAGAGCTCTGGAGAGAGGTGCTGAGGAGCGACCAGTATAAAAGCGTACGGCTGTTAGTACGGAGCATCATACAACCACGAGAACTACGTGAATCAACATGAAAGCATTCTTGGTAGGTACATGTGAAGTGAAAGTGTTGTGACCCCGAGTGTGACCCGCGCAGTGTTTGCCCAGCTTCCGCGGAACCGCCAGTGTTTACTATTCACGTCGACTCAGTGTCTTGTGTCCACACTAACGCAGTTAAGAACCTAATGCAGGTTCGAATCCTGCGGAATATTCTTTCTGAGGATTCATACTGCTAGGATAGTGCTGAGGATTTATTAGTGTACTAATTTTCTTGTACTTAATATTGGATTTCAAAATTAATTCTCCTTTTAGGATAGTGAATGACTGACTTTTGAATTTACAAGAGATAAATGAAGTTACAAGTGGTATTAATAATGATTTTAGAATAATTCATAATTGAGAATTTGATTAGCCCTTTATTGATTATTAATTTTGGACAAACTCTGAATTTTGTGATATTTTTAAACCTATCATTGATATATGTTTCCGAATTATGTGTTAGTAATTAAGGCACCGACAGGTGTAATATACGAAATAGTAGTCTAATTATAAATTAATATTTTAGGTCCTGGCAGCCGTTGCGGCTCTCGGCTCGGCGAGACCCGAGGCGGGTTACAGCTACAATGCTCCCGGAGGCGGTGGTCTCGGCGGAGGCCATGGTGGCTTAGGAGGAGGCCTCGGCGGCGGAATCGGTGGAGGCCACGGTGGCTTCTCCTCCGGTAGCTTGAGCTCCAGCAGCTTCGGAATCAGTGGAGGATTCTCCTCAGGCGGCGGTTTCTCATCTGGTGGCGGTGGATTCGGAGGTGGTTCTCTCGGCGGCGGCGGTGGATTCGGAGGTGGTGCTCTCGGCGGAGGCGGTGGATTTGGAGGTGGTGCTCTCGGCGGCGGCGGTGGATTCGGAGGCGGCGCCCCCATCGTCCAGAAACACATCTACGTCCACGTTCCTCCCCCAGAACCCGAAGAACAGCGCCCACAAATCATCTCCGGTGGATCTATTCCCCAGAAACACTACAAGATCATCTTCATTAAAGCCCCAGCACCTCCCGCACCCGTCGCGCCCATCATCCCCGCTCAAGCCCAAAACGAAGAAAAGACCCTCGTCTACGTGTTGGTCAAGAAACCCGACGAACAGCCCGACATCACCATCCCCACTGTGGCTCCCACTCAGCCCTCCAAACCAGAAGTTTACTTCATCAAGTACAAGACCCAGAAGGAAGGTGGCGGTATCGGAGGCGGTATCGGAGGCGGTGCTATTGGTGGTGGAATCGGCGGTGGTATCATTGGTGGTGGTCTGTCTGGCGGTAGCATCGGCGGCGGTATCTCAGGTGGCAGTCTCGGCGGTGGCATTTCCGGAGGTAGCCTGGGCGGTCTCGGCGGTCTTGGCGGCGGCATCGGCGGCGGCCATGGTGGCAGCCTCAGCGGTATCGGTGGTGGCATCAGCGGCGGTCACGGTGGCTCCTCGGGCGTCAGCTCTTCATATGGACCCCCTGGCCACTCCGCAGGCCCATACTAAAGTCAAACACTCGCCTTGTGATACCTGTTTAGCCGGCGACAAACCTAGTTTTAAGTAGAGAAAAAATTACGGTGCCTAAATGTATTTATGTAAATAGTAATTTTAATGTATTATAAACTTAGTTGTATTATAAAATTCTTATTTTTGCATAAAAAACTATAAATCTTATTTACATCTTTCATTCCAATCCTACATAGTACGACTGCGTAACACACGCCATGATCAATAAGCGTTACGAAATTTATAAGATTCTCATATCATTTATGGCTTCGATATGAGACGAAATAACAATAAAAATGTCCGATATTGCTTCAATAGTCGACATAAGAGATCGTATCCTTAATATTAACTACATAAGCGGCAGGTGTATGTATGTAGAAAGCGTTTTCTCCTCGCGCCGGTGTGACGCAACGCGTGACCTCACTTGCATAATGCATTCAAAAAGAATCAACTTGCAACATCTTTTATAGAAAATATATGTGAGTTTCGCTAAATATTTATTACGTAAGTCACACCTATTGCGGCTCATCTATCTGCATAGTTGCGTAAACCTTGACATTTGCATTTTCCCTTTTAGCGTTTTTTTTTTTGGCTACCGTGTGATCTGGAGTGTCAATTGACGATAATTTTCTATTACAACAGATCAAAAGCAAGAAAGCTGAATGTATTTGTTTGCTTGACCATCTAAATAATGACCAAAACGAATGTTTGTAAAAGGCGCTGAATCTTACAAAATTCTTCGTTACCTCTTCGTCTGTTTCTTAAATTGCTTCAAATATACTTACGGTTATATGTTTATCTTCAATAACTAGTTTAACAACTTCTACAGTAGACATAACACCTACCCATACGACTGATGTAAGTTCCATTTGACTATGTTTCTTGGGACTAAAGTGAAGGCCCACTTTCTTGCTTTTTCTCTTCCACTTTTGGCGGTCTTTGACATTCCAAATTGTGAGACGATTGGTTGCATACCCAGACAATACTCCCATAGTATCTTTAATATAATGTTTACGTTATTGTTCTTATAATAGCTTGTTACACTGATATGATTATACGTACATATAGCTACCATTTGTCTTTCTCATCATTAAGATATTATGATACAATTTATTTTGTTGAAGCACGTCATTTTCAACTAATAAATGTTTCTTTCTTCAAATAATTTATTTAATTAAATTTTAATTTTCAGACAAATTGTTAATTGCTCGTTCATTTATGTTGCGTAACACTCACAAATTTAATTTTAATTTCTTTGAATTAATATAACGTTGTTATGTAATTAATACGTTTTTGAAGTTTTGATCGCAACTTTGCCCGCGTTATTTCAAGAGAGACATATATATGTACCTACTACATTCATCTCCATCTCCTTATGGAACATTTCTGAATAATTTAATTGAAATTATATTTGTATGTCTTTCGAGACCACGGACCATAAAAATGGCCCGGACATTTGGATGCCTTGCGTGGGGCCATGGAAAGGCCAACACGTAAAGGCCCTTTGACAAATTTAATGTAAATGTGGCGTGACACTGACCGGCGATTATCCCTGTCTACACCATATATCAATGCACCCAAGGATAAGCCCCGGCCAGCGTAGAACTATTGTGGGAAATGAGGACAAAAAGTTCCGGACTATTGGGGTGAACTGCTAGTGGTACTAGGGGTCTGGGAATATGGGGACTATAGCGTCTGCCCGTCGCAATGTTCAGGGGACATGGAAAAATGGGCAGACGGTGACTCGCCACTCCCTGCATGGGCCCCAAAAGTGCCATAAAGACATGGGCAACATGGGTGTGAGCGGCTAAGGGGTGTAGAGAGGTGGGCAGATTCACCGAAGCTACTTCTGACGTGATGCCATTTATCACTTCCACCCCTGGAGCTTGAGTCTTAGCTCTAGCGATCTCCACCCCGTGCCGGCTGGCTAAGGCAAGCACGGAGGTGGGGGCCTTGTCTTGGCCCACGGAGTCAGGTACGAGGTGTCGCTACTCACCTAAAGCTTCGCCACAAAGCCCCCCTGCGGGTTAATTGAAATTATTATTATACCAGGCCATAAATAACAGGAAAACAAAGAAAACCTTTGTGTAATAGTACAATATATTATAGAAAACTCGCTGTATTCATTGATCAATTATCCAAAGTCAATAAGATCTCAACCAAAATATTTCTTTTTATTGCTGCAAACAGACTGTTGTTCCACTTGATGGAAAATGATTACCGTCGCCTGTGGACATTTGTAACATCCAAAGTGCTACCAATGTATTATCGTCTTCGAAGGGGAAACAGCTACTGCTCTAGATCAGAGGTGATGAATGTCTTAAATCTTTTAATACACAGTAATTTTTATTGTTTTCTTTCCTAATAAATCGATTACCATTACAGAAGCAACATACATCACAAAGCATATACAAAACTTTGAAACTTGTTTTGATACGGAAGTTGCGAAAGTAAAACATGCCATAAATATTCAGTTGAGAACCTGTTCTGGACGATGCTCGTTGCATAATACCTTAAACTCCGCGCCGCTTTGTTAACCTAGTATTTATAAATTGTTTTTGCTAAAAGAATTATAAAGTGCGTATATGATCCGACACTTTGAAGGATTCCGTGCCGGAGATGAATTTCCAATCTTTTCATCATTTCGCTACGAAACTCCAAATGAAGCATTTCATAGAAAGTACCGTATATCTCAATAGCTACTCAACGGATCCGGAAGTGTCTTATTATTATTATTACGGACATTATTTTTTAATGGCTCCAACTGACAGACTGACTGACAGACGGCCCACCTGACGTAAAATTATTACCGTCGCCTATGGATATTTGCATCACCAGGGGTGGTGCTAACGCGTTGCCAGCCTAAGATGAGAGTGGGGAGGAGATACTGGAGATCATATAGGAGGGATAAGGCAGTAAGTTCAACAAATTCAATTATATTTCCAGAATTTTTCACTTCATAGCGCAAATGTTATAATGAAAATGAAAGTATTTATTTAAAAATGGAATCTTACAGATTACTTATTAAAAGTCACGATTCTAACACCGCTGCCAAGGCAATTTTAGTTATAGTTAAAGGAGAAGAAGCGGCTCGACAAATTCCGCTGCAACATATATTTAGTTCATAATTAAATAAATAATCGGCAGACAAGCACACTTATTATATATCCCCAAATTAAGCAACTTACGCTTGTGTTATGAGTGACATGCAACGGACTTGGGCCGTACGCAGACACCCAGACCATAGTAAATAATGGTTAAAATTCGTTTTCCGAAATTTACCATCCCGGGAATCGAACCCGGACCCTCTGCGTTGCAGTGAGGTAGGCCGGCAAAGGCTTAACCCGCTCAACCACAGAGGCCGTTAATAATTACTATTTTTCGTCTTCTTTTTAATGTAATTTATACTAATACAAGGTTTAACAAAGTAATTTATATGAATGATTACTGAATGAGTCATCCGTGCAGGAACGGAGAAAGAATACAATTTCCTGCGGCCGGGCGACCTATCGTAAGAGGCTACCACCCCTGGTCTAGAGTATGCCGCCATAACAACCTTGATTTGTATTCCGGCATTAGTGACCAGGTGCCAGTCTCCCTTAAGACAGCAGCAACGCATTTGTAGCACTTTTGGTGTTGCAAATGTCCATAGGCGATGGTAACCGCTTTCCATCAAGTGGGCCGTCTGCCTGTCTGCTGAACTCATGCAATAAAAAATCTTTCTTTACAAGGGTAGGGACACAATTTATATGAATTTGAAAGAGAATATTTTTATGATTAGTCTTCTTAGATTCTAAATCATATCCCTCTTTCACTTTCAAGTCTATTTGTAATGATTAAATGCATACTTATGAATGCATCAGGCATGTTTTACAGACATGTAATTAACGTATGCAAATTCTAGTGTCTGCACAAACTACAGTGGTAATATTCCATGAAATTATAGTGTTATGCAACTATCTCTTATTAGTTGTAACTCATTCCATAGACAAGATTATATGTAAACTAGTATTACGACTCATAACCTACATTAAGACTTTTCTCGATATGCATAAATAAATATGTTTTACGCATTCTCGAATGCTTGAGCAGCTTACAGACTAAGGATGGTTGAATTAAAGTTGGGGTATTATATAATAATTACGGCCCATAAACGTCCCACTGCTGGGCTCGGGCCTCCCACTATAGGGGAACGGACAGTATACTCGCCAAGCTTGTCCAAAGCGGCTTGGCAGGTTTGATACATCGGTTATCTCGTTGTGCAGATTTTATTACGTTTTTCTTCAGCGTTGATAGCTCGTGGTAATTGTAATAATATGCACATTGGGCTAGAGAGGGAAAGGAGGGTGCGCATGCGACTCACGGCTACCGACGTCGGTCGGGTGTCCGAAGGCGCAGATATGCGCAAAATCTCCTCCCGTGATTCCGCTACAGGGGTCCACAGGCACGTGGAGATGCGGTGGAACAGACCTCTGCGGACATAGAGTTTGCTCTGCTTCCCGGAGCACTCTCCAGCCTTGATACGCGGATGAGCATGGGCGTAACTACGTTATAAGTCTCATGCTTTTTCTACCACAAGCGCGGGCACATGGAATGCAGGAAGGTTTAGTGGAGTAGTAGCATATTGGGAACAACTTTACCAGCTGAGTCTCCACATATGCGGTCGATTTTGTTATTCCACTTTCCAGTCGTGTGGTCTAAATCTCGCCGCTTTGGTCTAACCCTCACAAAGGGCCCGGTAGCGTACGAAACGTACTCAGAAAGACGACGAACGAACGTCAGAAAACTGCCTAAGTGGCGCATATGTTCCGGCCAGGATTCGAACCCGCTCGCTTTGAGTTAGGATGCGTCTGCTAGCCATTATGCTACCACGACTTTTTTTTAAGTTATTGAGTTAAATGTGTGTGTTAATTTTCTCCCCCACTTCACTTGTAATTGAATTAACACAATATGTAATAAATTTTAAAATAATGTTCAGACAAAATACGACTCGTTAAATTATTTTGCACTAATCTTGCTTTTAATATCATCATGATAAAAATAATTTTATTTACTTTAGTAATAATTTTATTTTACTTTAAACAATGCAAACTGCTGCGGCTGGATGGCCTGTCGTAAGAGACGATAAAAGAACCCACAGTCTGGTCAACATTTTCCCATATGGATGGCTACCACCCCTGGTCTACTGGCGCTCATTGAACTTCGAGGCAAATTATAATAACCTCTCCATCCATCCGTTAAGTTATTTTGGTAACATACACAGAACCCACGCCCACTTCGCTGGGCGTCATTAAAAATACACACGCACGCACGCACACGCACGCTCGCACACACGCATGTCAAGATTTAATTAAGCTTTATAAACTTTAATTAATTCATAAATGCAGAAAGCAATCGCAGTGCCTCGTACGAGGACATGCGCAGTTCTTGCGTAGAACGTTATTGTTGTAACATATTTGACAGGCGTTCCCGTGCCCACTTCGGTGGGCGTAAAACATTTTTACTATTTTCATTTATTAATCTTAATTAACCATCAGATATAGCCTATGTCACTCGAGAATAATGTAGCTTTCTACTGGTGAAAGAATTTTTCAAACCGGATCAATAGTACCGGAGGTTACCCGGAACATCTAAACCCTACAATAGACTAAATAGATATGTAACTATAAAGTATTTAAGAAAGATGTATTAGAAAATAAGAGTTGTTTAAAAAATAAAGAAATTAAAATATAAAAAGATTAAGCCATTAGAATTAGATAAATAAAACAAGACGAGAAAAAACTCTGTCTTGAACTATGACGGAGTAGATGAAAAAAAAAACATCCAAACTCACAAACTTTACCTCTTTACAATATTATTATTATTAATTAGTACAGACAGTATAGATAAATTGAAACTGTTGCCATATACGCGTCTTATGTTTCTTATTTGACTATAAACCTATTACACCTACGTACCTATATAATATGTCATATAACACTACACAACTAGTGACGACGACTCTATATTATACTACATAAGTTTAAACAGAGAATTAGTCGGATATCCTTAACCACCAACGACTGAAATAATAAAACAACATGTCAAGATCAAATACATGATTTCAGCTTTGAGGTTATTTGTGAGCATTTTAATTTCCTGCTTTGTAGAATAATTTCCGCCGAATAAAAGTTTGATTGACACCCAAATTGCTCGATCTTTGTTGGTAGCGAAGTGATTTTGATACAATTTCTTTACCTTATTTTATATAGAAATGAGAAATAAATGGTTCAATATCAACAGACGTATAATTTAAGATTTTCTCCGCTCCTAACAACAAGCAACAGCGCAATATACACATGTTCATCGATATTCAAATACTGCGTAGTCATATGCTGCTATTCTGCAAAGGTATAAACTTTAGAATATAATCTGATTTTTAATTACCTGGACTAAAATGGCAGCTGCGATCTATCTTTTTTTTAATACATAAGTGAGTTCGGTGAGTTGCCCCAAGCTTTTTTTTTATTGCAGGAGTTCAGCAGACAGGCAGACGGCCCACTTGATGGAAAGCGGTTACCATCGCCTATGGACATTTGCAACACCAAAAGGTGCTACAAATGCGCTGCTGCTCTCTTAAAGGAGACTGGAACCTGGTCACTAATGCCGGAACACAACACAAGGTTGTTATGGCGGCATACTCTAGACCAGGGATGGTCGCCATCCAGTCGAGCAAATACCCTACCACCTGGCTGTGGGTTGGCATTATAGGGGGAACGGCAGTATACCCGCCACGCTTGTCTAAGGCGGCTTGGCAGGTTTGACACATCGGTTATCTCGATGTTTTTCGTCACCGATGTTAGCATGTGGTACTTGTAACAATATGCACATTAGATCAGAAAACTGACTATGTGGTGCATGCATTCCGGCCAGGATCGAACCCGCACCCTCTATGTTTGGGACGCGTGCGCTAGCCATTACACTACCACGACTCCAAGGTTGCTACATAAAAAAGGTCAATCGCAGCTGTTATTCTAGTCCAGGTAATTAAAAATCAGATTAGAGAACAATAAGTACTCAATAAGCCTTTATGTCATACTTTGTATTAACTTTATATTGTTTGTGGTCATTTTTTTTATTATGTTCGTGTACAATAGTGTGTGTCTTGTATTATAATCGGTATTATGTTTCTTGTCATCATCGTAACCTAACTTTGAACCCTATTTTTATCCAGAGCATCCTCCTCACATTTCTATTCTATTATGCTTCAAAATCTTTTTGAATATTTTTATTATGCCAGACAAGCATATATATTGCGAGGTATACCCAAACATCGCAAGTTGGGCTTGTATTGTTGGTCTCATAGTTGTCTCTTGTATGTAGGGACTGCGATGGAATTTTCTTTTTGTATATTAATACAAAAGAAAACTTCGAGGCCGGTCCCAGTATCAGATCGGAATAAATAATAGTAAATTCTTTTGCGAAATTAACTCTACTTCGAATAAAACCCAGAAAATAAGCCAAGCAGCCACCGCTGGCACCACACAAGCTAGTACGCGATATATAACATCATAATCATATAAATTGCAAAAACTATCTTAAAAAGTAAAACATGTCAACATGTTATTTAAGTTTCTTCTAAGAATGTGTGAAGTAATTGTTATTTTTGGGTACATTTTAAGAAGCTATTACAATCGGCTTATAAATTGTTTTTATCTAATATATTTTCTTAATCATATTTGTGATTAACACAACTTGTTCATTCCATAAAACCTCATGTAATTATAACATAATATTAGTATAAATCACGCACGTCACTCGGTTGAACATAAAATACACCTAATTCTTTAGAAAACTAAAATATATAAAAAGCCTCTGAAATCGCACTAAATATAGTGTTACAACTTAGGTCCCGACAAACACAAAATCCACCTGCATATCTGAAACAAAGCATATTTATTACCCGTCGGCATTTGAACTAATAACATTGAAATTCTTTTATGGTCGTCTTCTTTTCTTTACTTATTGGGTTGTATTGTAATCATTAGCCAGGTGTTACGGATTTAAAGTACAAGCTGATTCTAGGAAATTCCGGGCGTACATATTGCATTTGTGCAGTATAAAGTAATGGCCCGCTTGAGGGAAGGGTTAGTTGAGCGAGAACCACCAGCGAAGCGAGACGTGTGTACCACAATTGGGAAGCTTTTAGTGACGAACTTTGCGCGTTTTATTGAATTACGACCTTCTGCATTACGTTTAGATTTGTTGTAGTCGGTTATATTTGTACCCGTGTTATACGTGTTTGTATAGTTCTAATAAACTCTATAGTAATTCTAACTGCATTTTAATTCGAGTTTCGCTACTTGTAACAATAGAAATAAAATTCAAGACCAAGTTCCTTTCAATATAATACCAAATCAAATGATATATGTTATTTACGTGGGATAAAATAATTTAAATCGATGTAATTAAATACTGAATTATTATAAAGCTTTTAATTTCGTCATAAAATTGAAATTTGACGGGACGTTCCTTACACAAAATTACCAAAAGATCATCGTTAATCGGAAAGTAAGAGTGACCAGTCATGTTATTACTTTCGCTTATACCATCATTAACATAAATTACATAATACGTATGTGATTCTAAGATTGATAAATCAATCGATTATTTCAATTGAAAGAATCGATTTTTTTATCGATATCTAACATCTTATTAATCTAGTCAATCGTTCCAATTATTGGACCAACTTTTTCGATATCATTTTGCAACCGATGCATTTTTTTCAGATGACAGATAATTATAATTACATCCAACGAATTGTTCTTATCGCGACGATAATTTGATAATTACATTCGAATACCTTAAATTGACTGGCTTTATACGATGTTATAGATAGATTAAAATATCGATTCATTCAACTTGAAATAATCTTTTGACTTATCAATCTCAAAATCACATGTCTACGTTAGGCTGGGGAGATTATTATTTGTCGAATGCTAATCTAATACTGAAAAATCAAAGCCAAATCGTCGGTTCATTAAACTTGTTTCAAAGTAACAAACCGAGTAATAAGAATTCTGTCATCCATTTATCGATTTAAATGCAAATAGAATCGAAGTATAATATACACTTTTTTAAAGCACTTGTATTGAAAGTCCAGCGTTGATGCTCTTATGACTTCGTTTAATATTATATTTACCTAATGCTGATATTAGACGAATCAGCCAAATTGAATCAAATCGATTGAAATGCACAGAATTGAAGAACACAACGGTACTCACTGAATACAATACTCTTTATTGTACACCAACATTAGAGAGAAAAATACACAATAAGCTTAAATACTAAAAGGTAATACAATGGGCGGCCTTATTGCTTAAAGCAATCTCTTCCAGGCCACCTTTGGATGGACAAGATCTAATTGCAAAGATAGCTTTGGCGTGCAGTTGAAATAATTACTTAATAAGACAAAATAATTATTATATATATATATATTATAGCTATATAAAATTCTCGTGTCACAGTTTTCGTTGCCATACTCCTCCGAATCGGCTTGACCGATTTTGATGAAATTTTTGTGCTTATCCGGTATCTATGAGAATCGGCCAACATCTATTTTTCATCCCCCTAAATGTTAGGGGTAGTCCACCCCTAAAATTTATTGTTTAATTTTTAGATAATTTTTAATTTTTTTAGGATACAGCATTAAAAAATACATACAATCCTAAATTTTCACCCCTCTACTATCAACCCCTATTTTTTATTTGTTAATTATAAACTTTAATTTTTTGGCAAGATTTTTAATCTTATTTTGTCATGACTTAGAATTAAAAAAAATGTATTACTCTTTTATATTCACAATTAGAACCGGTAGGTGGCGCTGAGATCGGGTTCTGGAATCCTCCTAATCACCTGCAGCGATTTTGGTGATTTTTTTTGTGTTTGAGTGGGTACTCGAATGGTTTAGATTCGCAATTAGAACCGGTAGGTGGCTCTGGGATCGGGCTCTAGAATTTTATTTTTTAAAGGCAGGACAACGTCTGCCGGGGCCGCTAGTATATTATAGCTATAAAAATATATAAGTACATAGACATACAATAAACAAGTTATACAGCTAGATAGTGCTCGTTCACAAGTTTGTTAAAGAAATTGATACATTTAGCAGTTCGGACATCTGCTGACAGAGCATTCCAGAGATGCACAGCCTGAACAGAGAACGTCCTTGCGTAAATCTGCGTAGTATGTAACGGTGTCCTGAGTCGCAACCTTTCTGACGTTCTCAAAGATCACTCGAATCACTGTGAAAGAACTGAAAACGTTCTTTAAGATAGGACGGGATCCTAGGATCATACAGTACGTTGTAAAGAAGAGACAGAACATGAGTATTGATGATGATGAATAATTCATGTTTATCCTTCATATGTATCACTTTGATTGATTCACCCAAATTGAAAGATAAATTGAATGGGCCGTCTAATTTGGGCTTGAGTTTTTATATCAATTTTTGTATCGATAGTTTTTCAACCTTTCCTTTGAATCGCGACTTCATATCGATATTTATTCGAATGAATCCACATGCCTAGTAACATGTACATAACTTGTGAATTCAATCGGATATGGATTCACTTCACACCTAATTAAGCACATAAAAATTTGATGAATCGATTACATATTAATAAGCACTCATAATTATTGCCTGTTTTATGGACATTGTGTTTTTTAATAGATAGCCTCTGTATATATAATATTTATATATATAATCTATACTATAATAAATCTGTAAATGGTTTGAGTTTGTATAATGCTTTTAAAAATGTGAAAAAAATCAAGGGGATTTCGCTTCATCTACTTTCAGGAATGTCTTCATACGTGCACGTTTATTGAGGTGAATGAATGAATGAAAACACTTTATTGTTCACCATAACTTAAACCTAGACATTTAATATAAATACATTTCCATTAGAACAATGGGCGGCCTTATCGCTTATAGCGATCTCTTCCAGGCAACCCGAGGTGCTTTTTACCTGACCTTTCTTTAATACGTCTTGCAATTTGATAATGTTGAATACATCGCGATCTTCTAGCTAGGGTTGCCATCTTTTTTAAAGAAAATATAGTCTTTTTGTTTTTAAGCTTTTATAGAATTTCACGAAAATTCGGAGAAAAAGTGCACATTGAATTTTCAGTGTTTATTTCATATTTTATTTATTTCATTATTGAATTTTTCATTTATTACTACTTTTTGCTTTGGCAGAGAACGATCTATATTTTTTTTTGAAAATTATGTATATAATAATAAGAATCAGAAAAAAGCCGGACAATTAAAGTAACGAAGAATATATAGTACATTTCGTATTATATTATTTTTCTATGATATACATATAGTACAGTGGAGAAATTATAAAGTTCGCCAGTTTTCGAATTGATTCATTTAACGTTCCGCGAGCAAATATTACCTTTTTATGTACTACATTATATAGGTACCTATATCAAAAAAATCTTTTCTTTTTTGTCTGTCTGGATGTTTCGGCTAATCTCTGAAAAGGCTGGACCAATTATGACGGAACTTTCACTGGCAGATAGCTGATGGTATAAGTAGTATCTTAGACAATCTTGTTTTTAGGATTGCAAAAAAAATTCCACGCAGACGAAATCGCGGGCACAGCACTAGTATTTTATATAGTTTTTATCCGTGCAGGAACGGAGAAAGAATACAATTTCCTGCGGCCGGGCGGCCTGTCGTAAGAGGCGACTTAACAACCCACAGCCAGGTGGTAGGGCATTTGCCCGACTGGATGGCTACTACCCCTACTCTAAAGTATGTCGCCATAACAACCTTGTGTTGTGTTCCGGCATTAGTGACCAGGTTCCAGTCTCCCTTAAGAGAGCAGCAGCGCATTTGTAGCAACTTTGGTGTTGCAAATGTCCATACGCGATGGTAACCGCTTTCTACCAAGTGGGCCGTCTGCCTGTCTGCTGATCTCCTGCAATAAAAAAAAATATATACGTAACATTTTTTTAAATGTTGACAGTACTGTTTCTTATACTCGTGCAAGCAAATGTCGACTTTAAGGTGAGGATTCTACATATTACAGGACGGCTGGGAACCATGCTTCCGGCGCCAATTCTATCACACGTAATTCAAAGTAATAAAAATTGTTAAATACTGTCAACGGAAAATAGTTTAAAGAAGGATATTATAAGTGAGAGCAAATGATCATTTCGATGAAATATGATTGGCAACCATTTCAACTCGCTACAAAACCCGTATACCTAGATAGTTAGGTTTACGCAAGTCGATTATGAACCGGATACAAGATTTGAAGCTTATTTAGTTATTCTTATGTATAAAGAACTGGTTGCAGCATACTCCCGCCTAGTCATACTCTTAAAGAAGTTAGAAAAAAATATTAGTTATAATAAAACTACGTTTGATCACGGAAGACAAAGATGTCAAGTGTCAACAAGTATTGTTAAAGTTATATTTAGCCTACCGCCAACTTGTTCATTTTAATTATTTAGTTTGAATTTCGTTTATGGTTATTATTTAAATTAATTAATTTTAATTAGATTAGGCGCCCATAGAGTAAAGAATAACCATAAACAAAATTAAAATTAACAAGTTGGCGGTGGGCTAAATAAAACTTTAACAATACTCGTTGACACTTGAGATCTTTGTCTTCCGTGATCACGGCCACTGAAAAGTGGCCGAAACGTCGGAATAACAAAAATCAAATAAATTACCGCGCTTAAAACCGTTAAAACGTAGTGTTATTATGTATAAAAGTAGCGAAAACTTAAGAAAATATTAAATATTAGGTATTAAACAAATTTTCTTAATGAATCAAAATGCGAGTTTAATTAAGCAATAGATTACTTTATCTCTTCAAGAGAGAGAAGAAAGATCGCAAAACGCCTAACCAACGTTTCTGGTGATCAGAAAGCAGGTGCCTATCTCGAACAACGGATCAGATCCTGTGGTAGTCTTAACACTAAACGAATAGACATGACATAATACTTAGCGTAACAACATGTAACTAGTAGTCGCCCAGTGGTCGAAATTCGACCGTAATTAGTTTAGATTATAAGTTTGAACATTATTAAAGTTCTGTTGAGCTAAATATTTACAGTCATCAGTGACAAACAAAACTACGGACTGGTAGAATGCCTTAGAAAAAGAAATTTTTTATTTGACGTTTCATATGGGATGTATTAAATGAGTTCATCAGATTTAGATATGGATTTGACGCCTGATTTCATTAGAGAAGTTGTTTGTTTAACTAATCAATTTTTATTTATTTTCCTCATATTCGAAATGAAAATCAGTGTTAACGTTGGGTGAAAGTGCTATTCAGGCGCTCGAACTATTAGCGCCCTCGTTACGCTCGTGCGCCAAACTATCTCGTGCCTAAATAGGTCCATTTCACCTCTCGTGTAACAATCTACTATTAATAACTAAACAACAATTAATACACTACATAACTCATTAAAATGTGACGTCATAACTCGCTATGCTGGTATAAAATCTAGGCGGCTGCGGCGTTCTGCAGTATATAATAAGTAGGTAAACTCCACAGACAATAGCTCTTAAATGAGAAAGATTTGGCATTTAATAAAATTTTATGAAGACAAACTTATAAATAAAGAAATATACAAAAGATGCGCAAACGCATATACGTTGGGCAATTACACCAGAATTATACCCAGTGTGTGAAACATTCGTTACAATGTTGAAATTACAATTACTAAGCAACTGTTACAAGATATTTTTTACACGATGTACGAATTACGTTATTGCCTATTTTTTACTTATTTTAGTCTCATCGTAATATATTCTACTTTGTATTAGATCGTAAACCAAACCATAGTGTCATTTATAGCTCTTTGTCTATAAAACTGACACGCTTAAAAAAGAACCTTATACGCCTTTAAATTTAGTGGGCCAAGTGCGTATCATTCCACGCGTAGTGGTAGGTTCCGTAGGCGCGGTATAGTATTTAATTAATCCATCCAGGGTCCGAATTCTTTTATTTCAAAACTAACTGACCCGGCAAACTTCGTATCACCTCAGAATCAATAAATAAAAAAGTTCATTTCTGAACAACGGGACGAACATCAAACGTTTGACATTCAAAAATAAAAAAATCTTCACTTTAAAATTTAATTGATTTCTAAACGACGGGACGAACATCAAATGTTTGACAGGTAGGAATAATTTCTAAGGGAAAGCGAAATTGTTGTTTTTACTATATTCCAAGCATTTTTTTCATAATTACGCACCTTTTAAACCTTCCCTGGACTTCCACAAATAATTCAAAACCAAAATTATTCAAATCAGTCCAGCTGTTCTCGAGTTTTAGCGAGACTAACGAACAATTGATTTTTATATATATAGATATCTTTGCGTTTCGAAGATACTCAAAGTACGATTCCATTGCGATAGTGTCAAAAATTCGTATTCTATTAAATCCACAAATGTTCTTGGTATCGTCGAGGTGGAATAATAGTAAAAAAAAAATTGTATTGCCATCAGCGGAAGTGGCGTTAGCCAAAATGAATATAGAAAAGCTACCAACATTTTAAACATTTATTTCGCAAGTTTTCGTTTTATATATTCACTAGAGTTTACCCCGCGGCGTTGCCACGGGTCAAACTGTAGTGCGTACCTCTTGTTTAAAGAGGCTTTAATACAGGTTACATTGTATTACATTTTTATGTATTTGCCCCCGAGAGATTCACTTCTTTTTTTATATTGCAAACTATCTGATCTCCCGGGATGAAAAGTATATATATGTCCATTTTCGGTATTAAAACTACATTTAAACAAAATTACAGCAAAAAATTACAGGATAAGTGGCGTCGCCTTGGGGAGGCCTACTTCCTACAGCGGACTGCGAATGGCTGACGACGTACAGCAAACCAAGCCGATACTCCGCTACTTAAAGGGCAGATTTACTGTCGCATTTTTTAATAGATGATGGTTTTTTATATCTATAAACTTGAGAAATAATTGTTCTCCCATACAAACTTTCATGCCCTATTTCAACCCGTTCTAGGTTTATTTATCTATCGTCTATCTATCTGTAAACTACACAAATGAAAAATAACCAAAATCACAAAAATAACCAAAGTGACCAAAATGACCAAAATGTCCAAAATGACCAAAATGTCTAAAATGACCAAAATGGCAAATCATAAAAAAACTAAAACCTATCCCACTTTCTGGGATAACCTTTACATAAATCTATCCCATTATCGGGGATGAAAAGTATCCCTCGGTATTAAAACATACATAAACCGAATTTTACTCGGAATCGAATACGTTATATACATATAATATAAACTGAGTTTTAGCCAAATCGGTCAGACAGACAGAGTTCCTTTCACATTTATAATATTAATAGGGATAAAGATATTGGAACTAACAACTTATTATACGACGAAAGATTTTTTAAATGACCGCACCGATTAGGTATAATGCGATCGCTACCAAGCTTAATAATTACTTTGTTCAGAATTCTTTTTTTTTTTATTGCAGGAGATCAACAGACAGGCAGACGGCCCACTCGATGGAAAGCGGTTACCATCGCCTAAGGACATTTGCAACACCAAAGTTGCTACAAATGCGCTGCTGCTCTCTTAAGGGAGACTGGAACCTGGTCACTAATGCCGGAACACAACTCAAGGTTGTTATGGCGACATATTTTAGACCAGTAGTAGCCATCCAGTCGGGCAAATGCCCTACCTGGCTGTGGGTTGTTTTGTCGCCTCTTACGACAAGCTGCCTGGCCGCAGGAATTACTATTCTTTCTCCGTTCCTGCACAAATTAAATATATAATTTAGGTATAATAGTAGGCCTTAGACATCCCATTGATGATCTCGATCCTTCTATTTATAAGGGGACAGACAGTATACACGCCACGCTTGTCCAAGTCACGTCGATTATCTAGATGTGCAGGTTTCATCGGAATGTTTTCTTTCATCGTTAGCAAGTAATACATGTAACAATAGTCAGAAAAATGCCCAAGTGTTACATGCTTTCCTGCCAGGATTCGAACCCGCACCCTTTGAGTTAAAGGACGTACGTGCGCTAACCACTAAGCTCTTTCAAAGATTGGTTAATGACTTTTGTTAAAACCAATTTCAGGTGAAATTACTTTTGAAGCTCTACACACAAACTTATTTAAAACTTTTGTCAGAACTTTGCTTCATAATTTAAAAGTAAAATCTTAACACGATTTTTATGCCTTTAGAAGCAAATATTTCAGTTTCTTTTTTATTGCTAAAGTAACAACCTGACGACCCACTTGATGGAAAGTGGTTACCTATGGACATTTGCAATACCAAAGATGCTGCCCATGTAATGCCAATCTCAAAGGGTGGGACTGGAATCTAGCCACTAATGCCGGAGCACATGTCAAGATTGTTATGGCGATATCTAGACCAGGGATGGTAATCGGATTACTTACTACGTTACTATCTTTTGTACAACTATTACCTGTATTTCTATAATAAAAATAAAGATTTATTCAATTATAAGTGTTCCATTTCTTTTGAAAGTCGCCACGGAACCCTAAAAATATTATTTTCGCAACTACAACTCTGGGACTGTTACTCCATTGTATAAAAAAATATGAACCAAGCCATTAATCATCCACTTCTTTAAACCAAACAGTATATTTAAGGCTTATTGTTTCACTTGTATTTTAAAGCGGTTGAAAAGGACAGTGTTACACAAGACGAACTAAGAATATGGCTACCAAAACTGAATATTTGTATGACTGATCATTAATTTGCAAACAATGCACTGCGTATTCTTACGAAACCTATATTCGGTAATGTAGTTTTACTTTTACAATGGCTTTTAAGATAAGTAACAATTTATAAAAGACTTTTTTTTTATTGTAGGAGATCAGCAGACAGGCAGACGGCCCACTTGATGGAAAGCGGTTACCATCGCCTATGAACATTTGCAACAGCAAAGTTGCTACAAATGCGCTGCTGCTCTCTTAAGGGAGACTGGAACCTGGTCACTAATGCCGGAACACAACTCAAGGTTGTTATGGCGACATACTTTAGACCAGGGGTGGTAGCCATCCAGTCGGGCAAATGCCCTACCACCTGGAAAAGACTTGATGTACATAAATTGATATCTATATAGATGAATAAAATTGAAGTGTCTGTTTGTGTTGTAGTTTAGTATGAAAAAAGTACTGGTTAAGTAAATATATAATATACAGAAAAGTAGATGATGTCGCATTTCAAAATTAACAAAATAAAGTTTATATTTATTTCCATTGCTGTTTGAGGGAAGATTTATATTAGACCGGGCCGTGTCCGGGGCGGGCCGTGTACGTGGCCCGGACGGGGCACGAATTTTAAACGTTACATACATTTTGTATGAAGCTGTTTATATTACACAGTGCAGGATACGTGTCCCGTCCGGGCCCGGACAACGCTCGTCGGAGTGGCTCTGCTCCGGCCCCGCCCCGGCCCGGATACGGACCGGTCTAATATAAATCTTCCCTAAATAGTCAATATCCACTTTTGGTTTCATTAAAACAATGACGTTATAACTGACTACATTATGACTTAATGGAAAAATTGTCTTAAGAATGATAAGGTTTTAAATCACCGGTTTCCCGAAACACTTGGCTAAATAAAACGTAAATAAATTCGTTTTATTTTACATTAGGTTATAGAGCCCTAGAAATGTGAAAAAAATTAGGGAGATAATTCGGACCAGGAGATTCCGAAAACGCAATTTTTTGAATTTTTGTCCCTCTGTCTGTTTGAATGTTCCGGCTATTCTCTTTTTTTTTATTGCATTAGTTAAGCAGACAGGCAGACGGCCCACTTTATGGAAAGCGGTTACCATCGCCTATGGACATTTGCAACACTATAGGTGCTACAAATACGCTGCTGCTCTCTTCAGGGAGACTGGAACCTGGTCACAAATGCCGGAACACAACTCAAGGTTGTTTTGGCGACATACTTTAGACCAGGGGTGGTAGCCATCCAGTCGGGCAAATGCCCTACCACCTGGCTGTGGGTTGTTTAGTCGCCTCTTACGACAGGCCGCCCGGCCGCAGGAAATTGTATTCTTTCTCCGTTCCTGCACGGATAGAAAACTCTCTGAAACGGCTGGAGCTATTTTGACGGGACTTTTCCTGGCAGGTAGCTGATGTTATAAGGAGTAACTTAGGTTACTTATTTTAGAGATCCGCGGAAAAAAAATCCACGCCGTCGAAGTCACGGGCATAGCTAGTGTAAAATAAAAGTGAAATTTTATTTTTCTTACTTATAATACAATTACTCAGACAAGTGCTTGTCATTCCTGATTCCGTGAAGGGGAGAGACATCCGTTGTTTTCGTCATATAGTTATGGAACGATGAAAAAAGGATTTTATCGAAAATCCATATTATGTCAAAAAATCATTACCTTCTACAAGGCAATTTTCATTGAATATATTTTTGAACCCCTACTACTCAAATTTTTCATTTTAGCGCGCTTGTATACGACACAGCAGCACCGCTTTTCTGTGTATTGTGAACCTTTTGCCAGTGCTCCTATACCGCCACTTTGCTGTTGATACCCGCCTGACGGTGATGGCTACGAGGCACCATGAATGTATATGGATATAGTAATATAGAAGGCCATCTAAAACTCAAGATAGTTATCCAATGCCAAAGACTGGCTAACAACCGCAGCAACTCGGAGAGAGTTATCTTGCCATGAAGTAAACGTTCTAATATTGTACATTTTAACGAAGTTGCACGTTTCCCGTAGTATCCGGTAACCACCTTCCATCAAATGGGCCGTCCGCCTGTTTGCCTGCTTCAGGCAATAAAAAAAAAGTATCATTTTTCGTGGTTTCATTTCGGAACCCCAATCATTAAAGGCTACGAACCAGCGGAGCTCCTTTATCAACTTACTGTCCGTTTGTTCTCGACGTCAATACTCTCATAATTAAAGGACCAATACGTATATCTAGATATGTGTCAATTTAGCAAAGCAATTAACCAAAGGCAAACGCTTTATAGGTCATCCGAATAACGGTACACACATCACTGGAACCCCAAAAAGGGTAATTCACTGCAGAGTATTTTAATTACGTTCAAATTTTTTATGTTACCATCATAATAAAAGCAAACACATAATCAATGTAATGGCTGTTACCACACGTTTACAGCCGCCGACTATTTCGTTAATGGAAGTTAAGTCATCAGGCTATGAAATTGGTTTAGTGCGTTACAGTCATTTATTAATGACTCATTCACTCACGGCTTAGTGGAGCACGCAGCATTAACGTTCGAAGTCTAGACTTTGGATCAGAAGTTGTGTACCTTTGGCACTTTTTATAAACTTGTTTCTAACTACGGCTTACCTTTCTTGCTTGTTGGTAAACTAATTAAAGTTGTAAGTTCGTTCGTGTGGGTTTTATTCGACTATTCTAAGGGAACCTTATGGTTTTGTGTTATATATTATTCTATGTTCTGATAAGAGATATAAATTATCAAATATTTTCCGCGTGCCAAACATATTGCATTACGAATGTTGTATTTTTCGAATGTAATGAGTCTAAATAGTCATCGCAATATGTTTCGTTTTGGGTCTTTTAACAGATTTATTGTATTACTTATAGTTTGTAGATTAGTATTACATAAATAGTACTTCCTATTCTATTGTGCCTGAGTAATCTATTCTAGAATTTATGACATATAAAGCTTTAAAATGAGTACCAATTTATCACGGATTTACTACCCCTGTTCGAGACGGTGTATTTTATTAATGTCGCATACCCAGACGACACCTTGTGCATCTTTAAGACACAAAGGCGGGGAAGAGAAAGATGCTAGACTGACAGCGGAACATGACATGTTATTAATGCCATAATAGTGTGACTAAATTGCTCCGTGTCAGACACTTTGTGCCCGATTTTTACGTATTCGATACGGTATTCAATATTCATTACTCAAACAACACAGCGTTTTATCCACTTTGTTATATGTTTTATAGTTGTGATTGTGTTGCGGGATTAAGCATACCAGATGCATATATCATTCGCATTTTGCATATTATTGCTCAATAGCCTGTGCCCGCGACTTGCCCGCATCCGTGTGGATTTTATTTTTTAAAGTAGCCTATGTGACTCCTTATAACATCACCTATCTGCCAATAAAAGTCCCGTCAAATTCCCGGTCCAGTTGTTTCAACGATTAGCTGCAACATCTAGACAGACAGATAGACAGACAGACTTTGTCTGTATAGTTTTTGTTTAAAAAAAACATTTTTTTAGTTAAATAGCTTTAGAAATAATATATTAGGCGCCTGTATAAATTATACTACTGGCACGCATATACAAATTTGCTATCTCACTCTTTGGTGTAGACGCTCTTCAACAAAGGTTACTCTCATTTATCCTGCGAACCACTCATCAGATCCTAACTTGATGACAATGTGAGTACCTCACTAGTATGCTCTATCGAATAAATAAAAAAAATTAAAAAACCGGTCCATAATTGACGGAGAAATCGCGTAACAAACATACAAAAAAAAACTTTACAGTTGAATTGAGAACTTCCTCGTATTTAAAATCGGTTAAAAATACAGGTGTTCGATGGGCTTTCGGTACCACGTATACCGAGCATACCGATTTGGCACCATTGCTGCACCGAGAAATCAGACAGCGGCCTGAAAGTATAATGTGGTAGAGCCATACAACGCAACGGATTTTTAAGCGGTTTTCACCATCAAATAGATGCTTTTTCACTGAAGGATTAAGTGTATAAAAAACCTAACTAAACTTTTTTTTATTATATGAGTTCAGCAGACAGGCAGATGGCCCACTTGACGGAAAGCGGTTACCATCGCCTATAGACATTTGCAACACCAAAGGTATCGCTGCAAATGCGGTGCTGCTCTCTTCAGGGAGACTGGAACCTGGTCACTAATGCCGGAACACAAATCAAGATTGGTATGGCGGCATACTCTAGACCAGGGGTGGTAGCCATCCAGTCGGGCACATACCCTACCTCCTGGCTGTGGGTTGTTCGTCGCCCCTGACGACAGCCCGCCAAGCCGCAGGTAATTTTATGTAAGTATAAAAAACAATTTTTGAAATCGAGTCGCCGAAGTACACCTAGATCAAAAATTAACGCCATGCAAGCTGTGTGACAGAAAGCTGGTTGGCTACATAAACAAGGGTACGCTCTTGCCTAAACGCAGCAAGCGATATCAAGAAAACAATGTATCAAAACAGCGATTGAAAAGTCTACACATCTAAGAGCAAACTTTCTCATACCCTTTTCACTTCACAATAAACTAGCAATGAAGTAAATAGCACCCGGAACATAGTGCGAGCATTCTAATTGCCACACAACGTCTGATATTAGTCGAAACTAGCTTAGTGTTGGCTTGAACCGGTAGACATGACCCGCGTTATGTCATACTACAGTGAGAGGTCCTAGCTTAGCATGCAGGGCTATTATAGTGTAATATAATAACATGAGCCAAATGCGTGTCAGTCCACGTACTGTGAAAGGTTCTGCAGAGGTTTTGAACATTCATTAGTAATAAATCCGTATATAAGATCGGAGAATTATTTATTTAAAATGAATACATTCCTGTGTCCGGGCGGCTTATCATAAGAGGCGGTAAAATAATCCACAGCCAGGTGGTACGTCATTTGTTCGTCTGTTCATCAGTCGTCCGCCTTCACTGGTTAGGTCGCAGTGCCCCCCTTCGAAGACGGTAGTATATTGGTAGCGCCTTTGGTATTGCAAATGTACATATGGAGTATTAAAGTTTTTAATATAATAGTGTAACTCTTAGAACAACTCAGAAGGGTTTAGGGCAAGAAAAGAACAGCAACTGGTTACTATAGCTTTAATTAGTAAACCTTACGGCTCAAATACAATGATCACAATGGGCTGATGCACATTTTTAAACACGTTTTTCACTAAAATTCTATCACATTTTCCCGCTAACAATTTTACAGTTCAGGAAACCTAAGGACTCTCTTTGTGATTGGCAAACCAATAGTAGATTGAAGTTATTGATAAACTATTTTTTTTTTAAGATTATAAGTGACAAGGAATTTGTTACATTACTGTTTCAGAAATTTAGATAATATTCTTATATAAGATAGCTGATGCCCGCGACTTCGACCGCGTGGTGCGGTTTTTTAACTATCCCACGAGAACTCTTTAATCTTTCGGGATCAAAAGTATCCTATATGTTGACCAGGGATATAAGCTACCACCATACAAAATTTCATTCAAATCGGTCCAGTCCTTTCGGAGATTAGCCGGTACAAACAGACAGACAAACAGAGAAACAAAAAAAAATCTAAATTAGTTCTATTTCACTTCTTACATTCCCCTTACTCGGGTTTTAGCATTTTTTTCATTGTACAGAAATTCGCCCTCTACAGTTTTATTATATGTATAGATATTATATAAAATACTAAATTTAATTTATCTATGTTTATACATAAATCGAACACAATATTTTCCTAAGTTTTCGCGATTTGTATACATAATAAACGAAACGTGGGAATAACAGAAATCTAATAAATTACCGCGCTTAAAACCGTTAAAACGTAGTTTTATTAAATCGAACACAGTAAAAATCTAGCGGTTCTGCCAACATGAAACTAAAATGTAGCAAGTTCTCTATGGTCATAATTGTCTACAGTCAATTATGAGATCTTGAGTTATAATCTATATAATTACCACATCCTATTTGAAATAACTACTGTTACATATGATAAATTATAGAAAATTACTCCATACAAAATTGACGTTAAAAACTGAATAAATAAAATATACTAAAATAACTATTCAATTAGGAAATAGCTGATTGCATCTTTCGGAAATGAATGTTTGAAAATATATGTATACCGTTCAAGAATAAAGAAAGTACCAACAGAAATAATTATTTACATTAAAAAAAAACACTACTACCCAAAGTAATTAAATTGAATGTAATATTTTACTCTAGTCAAGTGTCATATTAATTAATACCTAAGGAATTAATAGATGCAGTTCATCAAGGATCATTTCATATAATTAAATATTGTAATGGTACTATGAAGAAATTTATAAATAACTAGCTGACCCGGCGAACTTTGTACCGCCATATTTTCTGAATTCCTAAAAGACTTTGTTTCATGACACAAAAACAAAATTACCATAATCGCTCCCGGTGATTAGGAGGATTCTAGAACCCGATCTTAGCTCCACCTACCGGTTCTAATTGCGAATTTAAACCATTCGGGAACCCACTCAGACACACAAAAACAAAATCACCATAATCGCTCCCGGTGATTAGGAGGATTCTAGAACCCGATCTTAGCGCCATCTACCGGTTCTAATTGCGAATCTAAACCATCCGGGAACCCAGTCAAACACACAAAAACAAAATCACCAAAATCGCTCCCGGTGATTAGGAGGATTCTAGAACTCAATCTCAGCGCCACCTACCGGTTCTAATTGCGAGTCTAAACCATCCGGGAACCCACTTAAACCACAAAAACGAAATCTCCAAAATCGCTGCAGGTAATTAGGAGGATTGTAAAATCCGATCTCAGCGCCACCTACCGGTTCCGATTGTGGATCTAACCCATCCCGGGACCCACTCAAACACATACACAAAATTTCATCAAAATCAGTAAAGTCGTTCTCAAGCTATGCGCTTACCAACACATTTTGCGATTCATTTTTATATATAAGATTTAATACGATAAAAGAAAACTTAACTTATTTGTATTGTATTCTACCCATAGTCCCTCAAGACTATAAGTAGAATACTGAGCCTAGATCACCGTCTTCTATGGGTAAGGTGCCCAGAAGGCTGGCTACGTTTCCTCGCTGGATTGCCATACTGATCCATGTAATATAAGTTGCAGGTTTTAGATCTCAGTACTAACACAACAGTGATCAAAGTTTTACGAGCTCTCAAATAAATTAATGGTCCTTGTAAGTTATCGGGACTTTGAATATTAAATTCGTTCGTGAACCTGTGAAACCTTTTCCTTATAGTTATAAGCGTGTGTAAAACAGGACTATTAGGAATTCGTAAATTTTTAATTTCTTTATATTACTGGAGTACAGCAAACAATCTGACAGACCACCTCATGGAAAGTGGCTCATCATCATCATCATCCGAGCGTTAAATCCCGGTTGCGTTCGGAGCGTTCACTCCGACGCCCAGGGTCCGCTTTCCTACTTTTTCTACTCCACTTCGCGTGGTCTTCGGCATCCCCTGTTTTGAGAGCATTAGCACGCATGTCATCCTGCACAACGTTAAGCCAACATTTCTTGGGCCTTCCCCTTCGACCGGGACCTGGCGGAGGCGGCATGGCTAGACATTTGTTCCCCACATAATTAGCCGGTCTCCGTAAAACGTGCCCGTACCAGCGTAAGCGACACTCTTGCAGTTTGTCTGTCACGGACATGAAGACTGCCGCGGATGCGGGAGTTCCTGACCCGGCCTTTCCGCGTCACTCCACACATCCAACGCAGCATATTCATCTCCGTGACACGCAGTTCTTGCTTGTGTCGCTCAAGTACAGGCCACGCTTCACTGCCATACAAAAGGACAGGTCTAATGATGGATTTATAGACCTGTCCTTTTAATTTAACCGGCATTTTGGGGTCACAAATGACACCTGTCACCTCACGCCACTTGGCCCAAGCTGCAGTGATACGGGCCTTGACGTCGTGGTCGATATCCCCGGATGCACTAAGTACAGATCCCAAGTACTCATGGAAAGTGGCTATCATCGTGTATAGACGTTTGTAACAGCAGGGGTGAAGCTAGGGGTCTTTAATAGATTATTAACATTTTTGAGAATAACTATTGGACCAACAGAAACGGCTATCAGACTTATCATATAGGGGCATAAAAACTAGAAAAACTGAAATCGTCTTCAGTTATGGATGATTTGATAAATTAATTTTCGGAAAAAAGGCGAGAAAAGTGTATCTTTGATTTGAATTGTTTGACTAACTTAGCTCTTAAGAGCACTAAGTAGTAACACTTAGTATAAGTAATAAATTATAATCAATATATTATAATTATTTTAATTCGATTCGAGCATTTTTTGTTTCTTTTATAAAACACTTTACCCTTCCTTTGGGCCCCGCAATACATTTTGATACAGGGCCCGTCTAAGGCAGGCTACGCCACTGGATGAAGTCAATTGTTGCCAGCCTTTAGGATGGAATAAAGAGGAGAGGAGAGTGGGACCAGAAAGAGAGATCAGACAAGAGGATTGAGATATGGGATAGGTGGAGGAGGAAGTGGGCTATGGAAACTCTCACTCATTGCACGAAACATGATTAGCTCAAGGGTAATCGTTTCGGCGTGAGAGTGTGGTATTACACCGAGCGAGCCGGCCCTAAGGGCTTTGATTATATGACAAGTATATAATCAAAACCTAAGAGTTGTAATTAATATAATGATTCAATTGAAACAAAGTGTGACAAGGGGTGGAAGGATTCTAAATTTCGTGACGTCACATTTTATATATTATATCGTTATAATATATTTTAGCTTTAAAACACGAAACTTGAAGTATTAACGAAAAACTTCAAAACATTTCTAACTCTATCTGCATGAGCATAGTGTTTAAATGATTAAATATAATGTATTCTATCTCATTCTCTCGCAGGCTTAGTCCTATTGGTTTATGTGTTTATCTCTTTTTAGCGTCGCTTTTTCGTTTCATTGAGTTTCAAATCACAACGATTCTAAAGAAGCTTCACTTCAAAAATATATTAAAATTGTAAGAGCACAAGTTATAGTAAACAAAATTACACAATACAATAACATCCAATGAGCACTCGTGAGCCAAGTTATAATTTCCACCATGCTGTTGAAACGGCAAACGATCAACATTTATTAGGTCTTAGCAAATGTGGGAAAGGTCAGTGAATGCTGACATTTTGAAGAACCACTCTAAGTGGTGAAATTGGAACGGATTGGACGGTACTGTAAACTCATTACACATTTAATGTATCTCAGTATATTTTAATATGGATTCATTTAATTAAATGTGTGAAACCCTCCAACCCTTGTTGGATACACGTGGCAGGTATTCTGTGAAATGGAAAAGCTCGATAGTATAGCCTATAGTATAGAAAGGAAGACTTTATTTGCAGAAATAGCGACGTAATTACATTCTTTATACATTTTTATACACAGAGTATATTTTGAGAATTTGTACGCCGCATTTTCAACAAACAAGGTTTGCACTCAGCATATTGCTGTGCCGGAATTATATCCGACACAACGCTGATTTTCAGTGCAAATCTTCCTATAGTAGCTATTAGTTTAAAAATGCTAATTAATACAAAACAAAACTTGTTACATTTATAAGGCTATGAATAAAGTTATAATTGTTAAAAAAAAATTACAAAAACAAAAACGACTTCACACTAAAAACCAACCAACCTTTGTTTTTTTTTTAATATTTTTACTTTTTAGTTGAGAAAATACTTCAATAGCTTTAAAAATAATATATTCAGCACATGTAGAAATTGTACAACTTGCCATCAACAAATTTGCCATCTCCCTTTTCGGTGTATATGCTTTTCAACACAGGTTGCTCTCGATTTCTTTGCGATCCACAAATCAGATCCTAACTTGGTGACTATGGTGCCATCTTGGGAGTTGAAAAAACATCGGTCTACAATTGACAAAGAAAACGCGTAAAATGCGTACAAAAAAATTAAGCGCCTGTGGAATGTGGAATACAAGCTTTTTTTTTAAAGTTGGCTCTCGGCGTTTTTAATAAGGATAACTCTCGATTTACTCATCAGATTCTAACTTGGTGAACATGGAATGGCCTCGGGAGTTTACATTCTTACGAATAAAGAAAAATAATCAAAATCGATCCACAATTGAAGAAGAAATCGAGTAATTTTCATATAAAAAATTAAGCGCTTGTAGAAAATATAATAGCTACCCGCGTATACATGATTTTTTTCCAATAGTTAGAAGAAGAAGAAGGCGCACGGCGTTCTTTAATAATGTTTATGCTCGATAGCCCTGGGATCCGATCCACTCATTAAATCCTGACTTGGTGACCATGAGACTACCCCGGAAATATACGCATACTAGTAAAGAAAATAATTTGAAAATCGGTTGACAATTGTCGGAGATATCGCGTTACGAAGAAGTAGGTTAGCAATTATTGTGAGTTTCTCCAATTCATTGGAATCTATCAGATCCTGACGTGGTGACAATGGGACTAATTCGGGACACCTTTCAATTACAAGAAAATTTTAGAAGACAAAAAAACATATAGACGAATTAAGAACCTCCTTCCTTTTAAAGTCGGTTATAAAAAAAAAGGTTTTTAGACTTGCTCTGATTGCCACTTGGTTTATTCGAAGCTTGCACTTTTTTATTCTTAGGGACAAATTACACTAACGCAGAGTCAAAACTCATCGAAGCGTGAATCTTAAAATTTACATAACATTATTATTATAATATGTATACACTACATTTTGGTCCTTCGAGCCAGATAGAGTTTTGAGCCGAGACGCTACGACACTATTAAGCAACGAAACGAGCCAACGGAACCGTGATTATTCTTTACGAAAATGTTCAATACATGACGTTACATGTAGTTTATTTAAGTATCGTTCGTCAGATCTTAAAATTCAATATTTTTTTATTGAAATCAATACGTCTTTGCGCCCGGGTGCCACGCACCTGGGTAAAGACGGTCCTAATCATGCTTCAAATCACAGCCGGGAAGCATGCACCACTTAAGCAGTTTTCTGGCCTAGTATGTATATTCAGTCAGTATTAATGTGGATATCCAATTTTCTAATAAAGAATGAAATGAATGAATGAAAGATCTCTATTTCCACAACTTAATGCACTATCGAGGTAAAATATAGTCTGCTCCTTCGATCGAATATGCGTTGTGGAGATAGAAATCTATATGCTATGTGAATTTCTAGATTGACGCTTTGATGCACTTCGACTCCGCGTCAATGTGTCTTCACCTTTACTTACCTTATGAAACCTGAAATATATCGAAATAAAAGATACACGTCAATTTTACAAATAACTAGCTGACCCGACAAACTTCGTACCGCCTCAGAATCAACAAATAAAAAAGCTGAATGATAAGTGCAGAATGTTTCAACTTTAGTAAAAAATGTGGTCAAAACTAACCGGAACGAACGTTTGACATTCAAAACGAAAAAATGAAAAAATCTTCACTTTTAAATTTAGTTTGATTTCTGAACGGCTTTTAAATTTAATTGATTTCTAAACGACGGGACTAACATCAAATGTGTGATAGGTAGGAATAGTTTCTAAGGGAATGCGAAATTGTTGTTTTTACTATATTCCAAGCATTGTTTTTCATATTTGCTCACTTTTTACACCTTCCCTTGACTTCCACAAATAATTCAAAACCAAAATTAGTCAAGTCAATCCAGCCGTTCTTGAGTTTTAAAGAGACTAACGAACTGCAATTGATTTTTATATATATAGATAAAGTTCCTTGTTTAATAAATAAAATATTCATTAAAATCTATTGAACCTTCAAAGCTTATTCGAGACAAATTTTGAAGCAGGCTGACAAACAAAATTCTAAAAACATCATCTATATATTAATACGTGAAGCAAAAACTTTGTACCGCTTTTTACGAAAATTGCGCCGACGGAGGAGTATGAAATTTCGCACACTTATAGTTTATATAGAGAAGAAGCGACGAATGCTATTTTTTTTAAATTATGCATAAAAAATACATTAAATCAATAAAAAAAAACATTACACACACTACCACGTATTTGACACACACGCATATATATTCTTTTGTTCATTGTTCGAGTCAAATTAACAGTGTAGCCTTGGCGAAATCTGTGGTTATAGAAGTATAGTTTTTGACCTTCCTAATCATTATGGTCGAATTTCGACCACGGGTGACCACTAGTTGTATGTAGTGTTTATTAGTAGTAGTGTAGTGTTTATGTAGTTGTAGTGTATACATGTATGGCTATTTCTACTGAAATTGTGGCATTTTGAAATCACAAAAAGAAAATTCGATAATATTTATTGGCATAAATAATTCGGTATCTATAAACCATTATATAAATGTATCTTGCATTTAAAAACATTTAATTTAGTACCACGGTTTTAAAAATCACAAATACAATCCCAATAGCATAGAAATTAGGAAAGTTTTAAACTTACAATGACTTTTTGTAACTCTTGCTACATTTCATGTATTACGTTTGTCTATTACCTTTGTATACGTTCTGTGTACTTTTTTACATCCTTCTAAATTGTTATTGTTGTTGCCTCTCTTATCTTTATTGTAAATCTTGTAAATGTTTTTCTGTGAATAATGTCGTAGGCTGCAATATTATGGGTTACTATCGGTTTCGGACTTTGTACTACTTTAAAAAAAAAATTTGAATCCGTTTGCAACGCCACCAACCGGGTCTAATTCTAAATCTCAGCCATTGTCAAATCCATCTGAACACACACAAAAAGTTTCATCAAATTCGGTCCAACCGTTTAGTAGGAGTTCAGTCACATACACATGTACAGATTAATTATATATATGTAAGAATTATGTATTATAGGTAATTTGAAAAATAATACAACAAAATCAGGTGGTTTTATTGTATTTTTTATAATGTTGTATGTTATATTGTATACTAGATGTGCCCGCGGATTCATCCGCGTGAAATATTTTTTCGCGGAACCCTACAAATGTCGCCTAATTTACTTCTTATAACATCAGCTATCTGCCAGTGAAAGTGCCGGCAAAATCGCTCCAGCCGTTTCAGAGCTTTGCCGGAACGTCCAGACAGACAGATGGACAGACAGGCAAAAATTCTAAAAATTGCATTTTCGGAATTTCCTGATCCGAGTTATCCCCCCTGACTTTTTTCACATTTTTATTTTGACATTACAAACAGACACTTCAATTTTATTTATATAGATGTTTGTTGTTCCTTTAGAAACATAAAAACCCTAACCATTATATATATATCAAAGCGATTTAGTACTTCATAAATCATTTCTAAATTACGTGTACAGTAAAAGCTTGTTGCCTACTCATTAACAAAGGTTGTTCACTTTGGTACGACGTCGAGTACTAGTGAAACTGCAACAAAGCAAACATCTTCCGGAAGAGTGCGGTGCGAATAGGCGAATACATCCGCCACGATGGTGCATTCATGATGATGAATTAAGGTTGAAATTACTCAAAAATTGTTTAAAAATATATGGTTTTAACACCAGTACACAGTTTGTGCACTGATAAAATATCCAATGTGTAACGTTTATCATCCAGCTCGTACCAGCCACCTTACACATATCGTTTATCATCCTGAATGGCATTTCTCAGTTGCTAGATAAAATATTAAAAAATCGTTTTTTAACTATACAGATAACTAAAATTTAAATATCTGTTTGTAATTTCAAAATAATAGCTCTTTACTAAATGCATATGAAAGTATAGAATACGTTACAGTAATATGGTACGGTTAAATTTTTGATATCTTGGATGTGCTTTTAGCAGGGATGGAAGGTACACCGCTGATATAGAAAGAAGAGTGAATTTGGGGAATAGTGTGAATGGAGCGTTAGGTAAACTTCTAGGCGCTAAGAACCTCAGCCAGAAGGCCCAGCTCGCCATACACAACGCGGTGCTGGTACCTACGCTTACGTATGGATGCGAGAGTTGGGTATGGAAGAGAGAGCATGAAAGTAGAGTAAACGCGGTCGAGATGCGAGCACTGCGCAAAATCTGCGGAGTGACGCTCGCGGACCGCGTTCGTAATACCGAAGTAAGAAAGAGAGTTGGTCTGAAAGAGAGTCTCGGGGTGAAGGTAAGGAAAGAAATGCTCCGGTGGTTCGGGCATGTAGAAAGAATGCATGATGAAAGAATGACTAAACAGATATACAATGCCAAAGTGGATGGATGCAGAAGTCGTGGAAGGCCACGACACACCTTCCATGATCAAATTGATCGTGTACTAGCAGAAGGTGATGTCAGGAGCCTTAAGAACAGACAAGCTTGCATGACAAGAGTTATGAATGTCAAAGAGGCAAGTGAGGTGTGTAAGAATAAGCCTAAATGGCACTCTGTTGTTCGTTCCTACCCCGCAAGGGAACTGGCGTGAAGTTATGTATGTATGTATGTATGTAAATTTTTGATGTGAAACTTCTCAAAAATCGTTGTGATTTGAAACTCGATGAAACGAAAAAGCGACACTAAAAATTGATAAATACATAAATCTATAAGATTAAGCCTGCGAGAGAATAAGATAGAATGCATTATATTTCATAATTTAAACACTATCCTCATACAGATAGAGTTGGAAATGTTTGGAAGATTTTCGTTAATACTTCAAATTTCGTGTTTTAAAGCTTAAATATATTATAACGATATAACATATGAAATGTGACGTCACGAAAATTAGAATCCCTCCCACCCCTTGATACGCTTTGTTTGACTTCTACTGCGTGTGAACTGAATACACACACATATTTTTTATTTGTCTGTCTGTCTGTCTGGATGACCCGGCTAATCTCAAACTCTGAAACTGCTGGACCGATTTTGTCGGAACTTTAACTGGCTAGCCAGCTAGATAGCTGATGTTATAAGGAGTAAGTTAGGCTAGTTTTCTATTTTTAAGATTCCGAGAAAAAGTTCCACTCGGACGAAGTCGCAATCTACTGCACCTATTTTGTACCATCGCGAGGAATATTATTTTGATATATACATACGGCCTTATTTATATTCAGTTAGAATAAGTTTGAAATCTTCTTTAAAAACCATATACAATCGTTCAAACTTAATATTGTTACAATTAGGGCCACCTGCATACCTATAGATAAAGCACATTTACTACCTGCCGGAGCTTGAGCTAGTAACATTGAAACTATTTATGACTGTCTTCTTTTGTTTACGTTGTGTTTAAAATTTGTAATTAGAAAAACAGTCCATTGTGTATTGTCATCTTTTATAGCAGTCATTAGACAGGTGTGTCGAACTAATTCTAAGAAATCCGATTTACGCAGACTGGCAGCCGTATTGTATCGGAGCAGTATAAAGTAATGCCCGAACGGAGGGGTGAGGCAGTCGAAGCGATAACACAAGCGAGGCAGGTCGTGAGTACATTTAGTGACGGACTTTGCGCGTGTTATTGAATTGTGCATTACATTTGGACTTATTGTGTCCTGTTATATTTGTACGTGTTTGTATAGTTCTAATAAATTCTATAGTAATTCCAACGGCATTTTAATTCGAGTCCCGTACTCGTAACAATATGTATTACCCATTTTCAAATAAATCGTCTATCTTACTCTCTATTGAAAAACATCTAGAGAATAGAATACAGAATTCTTCATCATCATCATCATCATCCGAGCGTTATGATGATGATGAAGATTTCTGTATTCTGATGTTTTTCAATAGAGAGTAAGAGAATAGAATATAGAAATCTTCATAAGTTGCAAAAGGACGTAGGTAGGCTCACGACTTCCAAACACAAAATTACAGATCTTTAAAGACTAACACGTAAAAGTGAATGTTAAGAAAACATAATGTTTAACACCCGTAACATTAGTTAGCTGTACAGAGGATAAACTTTATACGTAAATGCGTAGATGTACCTTCTTTGTAATTAAAAAATTATAGTGACTTCGCCAGCGTCTATCTCATATATCACTTACGAGAATTTAGCGTTTATATGTGATAAAAAGAATACAGTATCTTCGGCCTCTAATTAGTGTCTAAATCCAAGTATTAAAAAGTAACACACACAAGACGCAAATACATTTTCTTTATAATAGATACTAGTGGCCCCGGCATACGTTGTCCTGCTCTGAAAAAATAAAAATCTAGGACCCGATCCCAGCGCCACCTACCGGTTCCAATTGCGAATCTAAACCATCCGGGGACCCACTCAAACACACAAAAACAAAATCACCAAAATCGGTCCAGGTAATTAGGAGGATTCTAGAACCCAATCCCAGCACCACCTACCAGTTCCAATTGTGAATCTAAACCATCCCGGGACCCACTCAAACACACAAAAACAAAATCATCAAAATTGGTCCAGATTATTAGAAGGATTCTAGAACCCGATCTCAGCGCCACCTACCGGTTCCAACGGGATAAAAAGTTTTTCAGCCAAATCGGTACAGCCGTTCTTGAGTTATAAATAGTGTAGCTAACACGACTTTCTTTTATATATATAGATAGATATATTGGTAAACTAGCTATAGTTTGCCATAATGTGAAAAGTGGAATCTTCTGATATAGGTATTTTATACTTAAGAAGGCTCCCACCAAACATATGTTCTAAATTTAAGGCACAAAACATGAATAAATAATATTATTATAATAATAATAGAAAAGGCAGATTTACTTTCGTATTTATAAAATTACAGTGGTATTTAAATGCAATTCATGTATGCGTTCCATAATTTTAATAGAAGTGAAATGGGATTATTTAAATAATAAAAAGCGGACAGTGGTGCAGTGTCGTATTTACCTATAGTGCAGGGCGTGCAGCGCACACGGGCGCAGTGTCTTAGGGGGCGTCGAGCGCCACTTACGACACCTCCAAAAAACATGCATCGCTTTTGGCGATAGCGCTCTCAAAGCCGAACAGAACAAGAACTCTCATAGATTGAAGTAAGGACTATTAAAATTAGTATAGGCCAACTTGGGAGTGAATGAAATAAATTGTATATCCCTCTATGTTCCACACACCAAATTGTCTCATAGGTGAAAATGAAACAACAATATCTATTTCAGCACGGTTTCTATGTACGTTCTTGTACTGCACATGTACCTATTGTTTGACGACATAATTTGTACATTGCAACATATACATCCGAATTTCCGTTCACTGATGAAAATATAACTAGAGATACACCATGGGCTAGGGCCGCCTCTGCAGTGGTGCAATAATAAATAGTTCATGAAATAGCACTCTGGGGATTATTGTATATTTTATTCTTTGAACGTATGCAAATAATCTTGACCGCACTTTTTAGACCGAAACTATTCATTTACATTCCTCTAAATGCATTATTATGAAAACGTTATAAGTACATGCGTTAGTTATATTTAAGGTATTTTTACGAATTTGTAGGATGTGAATTAAAATGCCGTTGGAATTATCACAAAGTTTATTAGAAGTACACACAGGTAATTTACAATTCTTACAGATACAACCGAATACAACAAATACAAAACGTATAGTAGAAAAAAGTAATATTATACATCGCGCAAAGTCCGTCGTTACAAGATACTTGCTCCGAAAGTACATTAGGTAATGCCTCAATCGCAGTTGGAACAACTAACTCAGTCCCCGATTGATCAAACTTATATATTTGTGAAATACACTAGCAACGTGCCCACTGGTCCTTGGAATACTTACTTTGTCAGCTTAATGGCTTCTAAGAATGCGCATGAAATACAAACAGTAGACCAGAAGGATATATGACGTCTTGCTGAAAGGCCAACAAAAGGATTAGCGCAAACAATAGATCACTCAAATGCGAAAGGAGTGATAAAATACCTGCAAAGGACTGGTTCGCAACAATATGAATTTCAAGAGTAATTTTTATCGAGATTTTTACTTTGCGCTAGAACATGGGGTTCTTTTCGAAGGATGTAGCTTTTGTCTGGCAAAGCGTTAGTAACACCCTTAGTATTATACACGTCTATAGATGATGTTGGCCAAATTCTATCAGAAGGCCTGACAGGCCATTTACCTGTTTCTGACAATAATAACAGCCTATAAACGTCCCATTGCTGGGCTCGGGCATCCAATATTCTACATAAGACTATTCCTTGTCTATTTTATTTGTACAATAACATATTCTTACTCTTCTTACTTATATAGTCTTTACGAACTTGTGTAATAATTGTGATATCTCCGTGAACTTTTACCGGTCATTCGGTAATAACCATATTTGCAAGGTCAAAAATACATTCACAAAAAAATATATTACAAAACACATACTTAATGGAATATTAATTTACAGAAAAGATGGTGAAAGAGTTTTAAGCAACAACAATAAACTAATTTCAAATTATTATAATCGAAATCTCATAATGACCGAGGCTAAATGTACTAACTTTGCCCGTCACTTCGCGCGGGGTTTAGCTTTGACTAATGTCTTCTGAACCATGCAGGATATCGAAATGAATCTGTAATATTTTTGCTTAGTAAAAAGGGATAACATTGCATCACTAATTTTGCTTTCTGTCCTCATTTTCTGTGTGAAGGGACAGCTGATGCAAATCAGAATAGTGACAGTCAGTTTACGTACAGAAAGTAACATGGCGACTTTTAGCTATCTATAGATACCACTCCGTCAAAAAAGAACCGGGAAAAGATCAATAATACACAAAATGTTAGTTATTCGTTTAATAAAACTACGTTTTAACGGTTTTAAGTGAGAAAATTTGATTTTGGTTATTCGGACGTTTCGGCCACTTTTCAGTGGCCGTGATCACGGAAGACAAAGATGTCAAATGTCAACGAGTATTGTCAAAGTTTTATTTAGCCTTCCGTCAACTTGTTCATTTTAATTATTTAGTTTAATTTTTGTTTATGGTTATTATTTACTGTATGGAAGCCTAATCTAATTTACCTCCGCTTCGCAACATGTTACGGCTTGAAGAGAAGAAGCGGTGCAAGAAACTCTTCAGCAAACATGCCTAGCTCTAATAATTTTATATAATATTAAAATGGATGGAAGGTAAATAAAAGAAATTATCAGTCAAGTTGGTTTGTGTTCCGGTGCACGCAGAAAGAGCTCACAGTGTCTTGAGGTCTGGCAGTTGGTTTTTGCTAAGTTTGGTTCTTAATAGTTTTGATAATTGGATCCCAAACAGGTGGTACTTGCCAACCATCTTCTCTATTGAAATTTGGGTGTTTTTTGATTTCAATAGCCTCACGCATCATTCTAGGTATGAAACGATTCTGTTTCGCGAGTATTTGTGGGTTATCGAATCTGATGTAGTGGTTGGGTTTATCCAGCGTGTGTTCCGTGTTTTTATGCTCCTCTTTATTTTCCTAATGTATGATAATCCACACTCACAATCGAGCTTGTAGACACCTGCATCCTGAAGTGGGATATTGCATTTCACAGGTCTCAAAAATTGGGTAATCTTTTTATACGGATTGAAATATGTAAGGCTTGGCAGGTTTGACACATCGGCTATCTGGATGTGCAGGTTGCATCACGATGTTTTCCTTCACCGTTGTTAGCACGTGGTAATTGTGACAATATACACATTAGATGAAAAAACTGACTAAATGGTGCATGCGTTCCGGTCAGGATCGAACCCGCGCACTCTGAGTTTGGGACGCGTGCGCTAAAAGTCGTGGTAACGTAATGGACGCTACCACAACTTCAGAGTACCTATGAGCTGTAAATCTTATATGAATAAGCTCAAGCTTTTTCAGATGCAAACCCTCAAATTTAGAAGATCTGTCCTGGATATTAAATTTCTTTATAAACTATTACACAATGACATAGACAGTACAACTACTAGACCTATTTCATTTTAATGTTCCTCGCAAGCCTCCTCGTCAGTCTATCTAATATTTAAGACAAAACGATTTAAAACTAATCTTGGAAACAATTCACCTAGAGCTAGAATATCACGTCTATACAATTCAAATGTTGAAAAATCTGAAAACGTCTATATATTTAATGACAGTCCTCATACATTCTTCAAAATAATATCCCAGATAGATTAAGTATGTTTAATTATTGTTTTTTTCAATATTTTAATGTGCAAAACGGTTAAATTTATCGTTTCAATTAAAAAATTATAAATATGACATAACACATGATGTGACCACCTATAATAGGGAGTACCTATATTTAGCACGAGCATTGTTTAGATTTAAGACGGATGTATATGATGTATCTCCGGTTGATGGTCCAAACAAACAAATAAATTTATTCTGTTCAAATCAAAGTATATGTACCTATTATACGAAGATTTCGTTTTATAAACTTCTTTTTCACGAATTACCGATCCTCGTAATTTGATCTTTCATCTCGCAAGTAAACCTATTTGAATTTCCTTATTCACTTTTGTAACGAAACTCGGCAAAATGTACAATATAATAAGCTTCCGCTACATCAACAATGCGAAGCACGCGACATTCATTAACTGTTTCTTTGATCTTGTCTCTTGAACATAGCTTGTATGTATGTAAAGCTTAGTACTCATGATATAGCCCATTGCATGACTTAGCATGTCGCATTTTTGCAACATGTAAAAAAGTGGATCATTTTAATAAGTTTTATTATTTATGTATGACACATTATATTCCAATAGCTTTAAGAGTTAAAACTCAAAACGATGGGGATGTGAATTCAGATTGGATGCCCCTTATGTCTGTCGTGGTAGGTTTACTAAGACTATATTGAATCAAAAAACTGTTGTTATACTACAGAACTCAATAGGGTTTTACTCAGTTTGCTGACATGTATAGTTTAATCATCATTTTCAGGGATTGAATTCTAAAAAAATATTCATATAAACATTACTCCACACAACACTAAAGGATTTCGCGGTGACGTTCCCTGTGTTTGTTTGTCATTAGCGTATTGGTCCTTAAACAAATTAAACAAAAATTACTAAACATAGCTCGCAAAATTCGCGAAGTCTAATATAGGAGGACCTCCGGCCTTGTAAATCGATAACCTATGCAAGGTCGCCAATAAAGGCTGGACGAGGACAACACAATTGTGCAAGTTATGGAATTCTACGTCCAGCAATGAACTACAATGGCCTGATGACTACGATAGAGACTAGACTAGAAGAATAAAATATTCCAAGCAGGAATTAGCAAAGTAGTTTTTATAATAAAAACAAATTTAAATTTAAAAAAAATGTGTAATGACAATTCTGAGGTAACATAAAATACATACAAAAACAAATACCTAACCTAATAGAATTTATTACCCTTAAGACTAGTTCTGTATTCCACTTACAGTCCCGCAAGGCTATAATTTAGATACTGACCCCGAGTTCGAATTAAGTTTTAGCCCTCTGATCACTTCAGATTCTTTGAAAGGCCTTTGTGGAGGGTTCAAACAACTTTACTACATAGCATGTAAACATGGCTTCTTACCATGCTTTTTTGTGATTGAGCAATAAGCCTAATATTATGTAAACGATTACTGCTATTGTTATAACGTTATTTAAGATACGATAGCGTTATCTGCTATTATGCGTAACTTATTAACTTATGTTGAAATCTTGTGATTTTTCTGTAAACAAGAGAAAACTAGAGTACACCAAAAGTAACTTTTCTCTCAGTTCTTGACGTTTTATTATATAAAATATATTTATTTAATGTCCGAATTCGCATTCATGAGATAAAAGTTATTTGTGAAATAAATTATATAACGACTGAATATATAAATCTATATTAATATTATAAAGAGGTAAAGTTTGTGACGTTGTAGGGGGTAATCTCTGGATCTACTAAACCGATTCAAAAAATTCTTTTACTGTTGGAAAGCTACGTTAACAGGGAGTGTCATAGGCTATATAACATGACGCTATATACCACGGGAGCGGGACAGAGCGCGGGTGAAATCACGCCTGGTCGCTAGTGTTAGAATAAATTATAATATTGTTTTCTTATAAAAGGTATTTGTATTTTAAAATATGATGATAGATATTACATATAATTCATCTTTATCCGTGCAGGAATGCAGAAAGAATACAATTTCCTGCGTTGAGGCGGCATGTCGTAAGAGGCGACAAAACAAACCACAGCCAGGTGATAGGGTATTTGCCTGTCCGGATGGCTACCACCCCTGGTCTAAAGTACGTCGCAATAACGACCTTGAGTTGTGTTCCGGCATTAGTGACCAGGTCCCAGTCTCCCTTTAGAGAACGACAGCACATTGGTAGCACCTTTTGGTGTTAGAAATGTCCAAAGGTGATGGTAACCACTTTCCATCGGGTGGGCCGCCTGCATGTCTGGTGAACTCATGCCAGAAAAAGATGTAATTTTAATTACTGTTTCAACAGTAATTAAGGCGCTGTTTCACTCCTTTTTGTTGTGTATATATATATATGAACATGATAAAAGTATCTCATATTATAATAAAACTCCGTTTTAACGGTTTTAAGCACGGTATTTTATTTGATTTTTATTCCGACGTTTCGGGCACTTTTCAGTAGCCTCGATCACGGAAGCCAAGGATGTCAAGTATCAATGTAGTAAAGTTGAAGTTTTCACTTACCCTATCGCCCACTTGTTCATTTTATTTTAATTTTAGTTTGTTTATTATTTCCTCTATGAGAGCCCAAAAGTGCCTCAGTTAATTTGACTGTCTATTCCACCTTGAGTTGTCATTGTCCAAATTCAAATTTGTATTTTATTTACAACATTGAATGTACTTTTAACTAGTGCTTGGAAAAACAACCATAAGTCAGCCAAAAATTTCAAAGCAAACTCATTATGATTTTTAAATGGCCCTTTGTGCCCGGCGTCTCCCCTAACATAGTCAAGGCTGTTAGTTACATTGTACGCTTTTAATACAGTTGTTCTTTTCCATCCACAAAGCGTTTTATTAAAAACATCCTTACATCTATTACATTTGTCTGTTTTTTATTTACATATCGTATATGTTTATATCCATTTACATATTTATTTAACTTCTCTATATTTATATTATGTTAAAATTGCTATTATTACCATGTGCTTCGGACATATCAATTATTTAATACATATTACTACATGAAACTCTATGCTTCAATTTATATCTCATCTCAAAACAAAGTTATTACAGGAGGCAGTAAAAACAGTCGAATGTTGTTTTACCAACTACATAAATACGCAAATGTAAACTGTTGAAATTTACACATAATAAAATAATTTCATGGTTAAACAAGATGTGTGTGTTAAGATAAATATTTTACAAGTATACGCAAATGTTTATACAGTAGCAACCAACAACGCAGTCGGAAAAGCAAGTTTCAAAGTACTTGTACAATGCATTGCAAATACAAACAATCTTAGGGGGGGGGTCCTCACACTATTCAACACGGATAACAAAAATACCTATTTGAAGTGAAACTTCTTTAGAATCATTGTGATTTGAAACTCGATGAAACGAAAAAGCGACACTAAAAAGAGATAAACACATAAATCTATAGGACTAACCCTGCGAGAGAAGGAGATACGGGTTTTACATTGCAGAGATGAGAAAGTGAATAAGACCGATGATTACACATAGCTCCAATTTGGATCGAAATAAAACTGTTAATAATATTTTTTAGACTAAAACAGTGAAAAATTGAAAATTGCACTTAAGAAGATTATTTTGAATTATAATATGTTGACGGATGGAGGCTAAAGGAATTATATTTGTATTAATAAAAGTTTGAGAAGAATTATCTGTGAGTACATTCTCTGAAGTTTCACTTCTACTGCGTGTGAACTGCACACACACAGACAATTTATTTTATATATTTATTTAAATACCTATTTTCTATGACATTAGGGCTTCAGCGATATCCATTTTTCTCTCGATATGACACATAGAGCCTATGAGAATAATACCACCGACGCCCTTTTAGTCGTGGGATAAAGTTCTTTTTAGCTTTTTATTTGCCGATTCCGTGCCAACTAGTGTGGGATGTGACGCACAATTCTAAACATAGGAAACTAAATGATATTTTTCTCTATGTCTCTTTTTAGGCATAGATTCAATTTTTTGATTGTTGACTTAGCAATCATTACACCCGAAACCAAGTTGACCAAGTATTAATTTTTGTTTAGCCTAATTAAAGGTTGAAAGAGAAAATAAAAAGAGAGTGAGACACCAGTGTTGAAAATTTGCACTCAGGACGGAATTGTGAAGAAATAATTAGATGGCATGAACATGTAGTGAGGTTCAATTTTGTCTATCAACCAAAGTGATCTATGCAAACATAAAACGTATCATTCAATATCATAGCGTATCATTGTATTGTTTCAGTTCTGCGCCTTTCGACCAAATTCATTAATTTGGTTAAACCGTCAGCTTAACAAAAACTGATGTTAAATTACGAATGATGAATATAAGACTAACGGTAGACCAAAAAGAGATTGATTGTCTGATAGATGCCATGATTATTTGTAGTGTGACAGAGGATGTATACCAAAATATAGAAGTATGGAAGTAACAGACTTACTTTGCCCACGACTAACGATTGCGAAAATAAAACCGATATAATATAAATAAAATTACAATAACAGCCCCTAAAAGTCTAACTGTTGGAGTCGGGTTTCCCATTAACAGGAGAATAGATAGCTATAGCGCTAGCCTGTCACGCTTGTTTCAGCAGGATTAGCGGGTTAGATAGATCGCTTATCTCCTATGTAACACGATGTTTCCTTCATATGTTTCGACATGCAAATTAGGTCAGAAAACTGCCTAAGCAATTGTAAAATTACTCGAATACAATAAAAGAAAACTTAACTTATTTTTATTGTATTCTACCCATAGTCCCTTAAGACTATAAGTAGAATACTGAGCCTAGATCACCGTATTCTATGGGTAAGGTGGCCAGAAGGCTGGCTACGTTTCCTCGCTGGATTGCCATACTGATCCGTTGCCCGAGGTAAGAACCATCCCTCTGATCACCTGAAGAGTCAATGAGTCGTTTTGATAAATTGCCTAAGTGGTGCATGCTTTCCGGCTGGGATTCGAACCCTTTGAGTTTGGGATGTGAGGACATTAACCACTATGCTACTACTGAATGTAAATAAATTCTACATAACAAAAATATTAAAAAAAATTAAGAACAGTAAAAAGCATATTCTTGAGGCTTAATTTTACAATTATATCTACAGCGTCTAGATATAGTCAACTAAACTATGTCAAGATCGAGTTTAATGATTAAAACATATTTATACCGAATTAAAGCAGTTCAAATACTCGAATTCATTAATTTGAGGTCAATCATGCAAAAAGTAGCCCTTAGCAATGTTAAACGCAAATTTTATGCACTTATGCCGTTTTAGTTTGACCTTATTTAACATACTCATTTAAATAAGAAACTGTAGCACGGAGGTTCTTTTAATGTGCATACATTTTTACTAATAGTTTATTTGACAGTCTATGTAGTTTCAACTGTGGTTTTAAGTGAGTTACTACTGTGATGGTTTGTATGATTCTTCTTTTGACTCCAATTAGGGCGTGTCGGGCAGATGGAGACAAAATGAAATAAATCTATACTAATATATAAAGCTGAAGAGTTTGTTTGTTTGTTGGCTTGAACGCGCTAATCTCAGAAACTACTGGTCTGATTTGGAAAATTATTTCAATGTTAGATAGCACATTTATCGAGAAAGGCTACAGGCTATATATCATCGCGCTAAGACCAATAGGAACAGAGCACCAATGAAGAATGTTTCAAAATCGGGGTGTTTTTTGCTTTTGGGAGCTTCCGCTGCATGCGCTGCGTGAACGGTTAAAGTTTCGCAAAAATCATATGTGACAGGAGTTAGCGTTAGCCCAAAATAACTATTCCACGCGGATGAAGTCGCGGGCAGAATCTAATAGTTAAATAATATACTGCCATTAATTTACTTCGTACGACTCGACTCGGAAGATGACGTGGGGCGACTAACGACAGTGCCACGAATATCTACACATTATATTTTTTTCTGAATTACAACTGTCGCTAGCCGTCTAATCTACTGAGATGAAACAAAACGTCCAAAACGTCAGAGCGTCCTTGATTTGCTATGGACGAATTGCATTATGACGTCATAATACTAACGAGTCAAATAGCTTTTTTTATTGCCTGAAGCAGGCAAACAGGCAGGCGGCCCACCTGGTGGAAAGCGGCTCACCGTCGCCTATGGACATTTACAACACCAGGGTCCCAAGTCTGTAACTGTCACAAAAAGAACCATGCCAGTGCGGGTCGAGATCCATTCGACTGACGATGGTCAAATATCCGTAATCTTTAAAGTTCATATTAAATCAGTCTCGTTCGAATCAAGATTGATTCAATATTGAACCGAGATGGTTTACTTACTACCAAAACCATCAAAAGCCGTCGAACTCGATTCGTAATTCCAATTCGATTCGATTGTCAATTTGAGTGACAAAGTCGAGGCCAAGTTTACCTCACTTTACGAAAATAAGTCCGACATTCCAGGGGCTATTATTTTTAAAGCTATTGAAGTATTTGCGCAACAAAAAGTATTAAAAAAAATTATAAACAAAAACCAAACCGACTTCAAACTAAAAAGCGAAATATGTTTTGCTTTTTTTTCGGTTTTGGTTTTTTAAATATTCTTCTTTAGATGAGAATTTACTAAGGAGGTTTCCTTGATGCAACCATATATTGCAGAATGTTTAACCATATTTAGTGTACGAAGAATGTCTTTCTGTTGCAATTTAAATTAGTTCAATACTGGTTATGTACATGATATGTAGACAGGAGGCAGTCTCACTTATTTAAAGAATTAATGACATAATCTTTCATTGGACGTAATGCCCACTAATTAACTGTTATTCATAATCGCATTTTGAAAACAGAAATAAAGAGTAATAAAAGACACTTATAACAAGTATATAAACCTCGTATAGCTATTATGAATAAGGGGGTAATGTTAAATACTTTCATTCATTGGGTATATGTATTATGTATTTAAAAAATCATTTTTCAATTAAACTATACACACTACATCGGAAGATGAATTTACCTGTTTATTTAAATTTAGTAATAGTAAATATTAAAACTATGCTTGAATTTAAAGGTAAAATAAAGATCTTCTCGATGAAGAAGGCATATTAACTGTCAGAGAGGTCAGATCGCCTACATTTACGCACTCAGAAAACACTACTGTGCGTTAAATAATTATGCCTAATTCTTATACTATAGAATAATTAATAATATATATATATATATATATATATATATATATATATATATATATATATATATATATATATCTTATAAATATGTTTGTATGTATTTAATTTTAAAAATATGTAGTTTAAGTATGTTTGTTTATGATCTACCTAATAATCTGCACCACCACCAAATTATTCCTTAAGTTAGGTTGCCTGGAAGAGATTGCTTTAAGCGATAAGGCCGCCTATTGTTTCTACCATGACATACATACATACATAACTTCACGCCAGTTCCCTTGCGGCGTAGACACGAACAACAGAGCGCCATTGAGGCTTATTCTTACACACCTCACTTGCTTCTTTGACATTCATAACTCTTGTCATGCACGCTCGTCTGTTCATAAGGCTCCTGACATCACCTTCTGCTAGTACACGATCAGCTTCTACCATGTCAATTTTGTAATTGTACATTTTTGAAATTCTATATTTGGTGAGCAATAAAGTCTATCTATTCTATTTATATGATTATTTAAATGACACATTTTGACACGAAATAATATATAAGCCATAAAATCCTAGAAGCAACTGTCAATTGTATAATCATTAAATAAATATTAATTTAAATTATCATACTATACCCTAAACCGGATAATTTTTAATTATATTTGTGTAAGTCTACATTAAGCATTATAACTCAATTGAATTGAATGTTTAAGGTATTCTGATTCTTAACGTAAGTTCTCCAGGAAGCATCAGGATATATCAAAATACAATTCAGGTAGGTTACAATCGTGACACGGACATAGCTTTCTGCGTGACTCAGCTTTACGCAATCCTGCATTTGTAGTCGCCTTTTGGACGCGGATATTGCCTTATTATTTGCTTTCATGATAACTAGATATGTTACTCGATCTGCTGTTTTTGGGTTCGAAAAAATTTACTTAAAGGGCTGACGGCTATCTGACCTTGTAGTCTGTAAATCCACAAATAAAGTATTATTTAAATAGATTCTTTTGATATAATAATAATACTACGTTCTAACGGTTTTCAGTGCGGTAATTTATTCGATATTTATTATTCCGACGTTTCGGCCACTTTTCACGGAAGACAAAGAAGTCAATGAGTATCGTTAAAAATTTATTTTGCCTATCGCACAACTTGTTCATTTTAATTATTTAGTTTTAATTTTGTTTATGGTTATTATTTACTCTATAGGAGCCTTATCTAATTTACCACGGCTTGGTAACATGTTGTGGCTTGAAGAAAAGAAGCGGCGCAAGAAATTCTTTAGCAAGCATGCGTAGCTCTAATAATTTTATATAATATTAAAATGGGTGGAGAGGGAGGTATTTTATTGTGTGTATTTATTATGTATTCTTTTGATATATTAAAATCATTTTAATGTATCAAAAAGCCCAATTGGCCCTACGGACAACCGAAGACGTAAGACCGTATGCCTTGGACAAGGAAAGTGAGGAGCCTCAAACGGATTTCACCTCGTTAAGAAAAAAAAGAAAGTGTGGGACCCGATTCTAAATAATGGGATAAGGAATGGAAGAAGACTGATATCGTTTTAAAAAACATGAAAATGTTTTGGCAAAAAGTGCACTAATGTGCTTATAATACATGTGCATTAGTTAAGAAGCGAGTTAACTTCTAATACTGGCGAATTCAGTGCTTATCATCTTATGGCTTCATATAATAATAATTTATTGTAAAAAAGCCAGATACAATGACAAAGATTTTTAAATTAATCTATTTAATTGTCAACTTATTAATTAATTATTATATTTATGCCCAAACGATGATAAGACTTTATCGGTTTATCTGCCAGGTGGGAGGGCATTTGCTCGACTGGATAGCTGAGCCGCCATAACAATCTTGAGTTGTGTTTCGGCATTAGTGGCCAGGTTCCACTCTCCCTTTAGAGAGCAGCAGCGCATTTGCAGGACTTTTGGTCCATAAGCGATGTTAGTTAGTTGATTGGCATATAAGTCTTTAACATCATTTGAACAGACATCTACTTAATGGTCAACTTATTACTGGACTAAAAAATCTGTCTCACGAAAACAACTTCACTCGCCAGTTTCTTAACCTAACTGACTAGGTAACTAACGCAAATGTAATTCAGGAATTTGATGCAAATGTGTAACGTATTCAAATTTCTTTAAAATGTATTTGTAAACAGTCTATAGCCGTCAAGGTGATGGCAGTTTACAAATTTTATCAGCGCCCAGTAAAACAAAAATACCTGTAATACGTATATTGCAGTCTTCAGATCTACATCAATAAGAGCCATTATTAAAGCTGTATATTTATAGCTTCACATAATATTGCTCTGTATCAGTTATGAAATTTTATTTATAATGTACATATTCTTTCACTCCTTCACAGTGTGTTGTTTATCCCCACAACCCCGTATTATCTCAAAGAATGCTTTGAATTCATCTCTTCCTCTCACAATTTACGACCTTCTACTAATCTTAGACTTAATAATAACAATAATAATAATCGGCAGACAAACACACACATTGTATATCCCCAAATTAAGCAAGTTACGCTTGTGTTATGGGTAATATACAACGGACTAAATAGACTTAATACTCCTAAACATTATTTATCTTTTTTCAGTAATTCTTTTACTGTAAAAGCTATTCGACTCTGGAATGCGCTGCCTGTTACTGTTAGATAAGCTAAATCACTGACAATATTTAAGAACATGAAAAAAAATAACTACCTACCTCCAACATAGTGTTTGATATTTTTACGCATACTTATATATATATTTATGTATGTAATATTAATAGGTGTATTTATATTTGTCTATTAAGTATAATATAATTCTTACTTATATAATATTTTACATGTTTTACATACATACACATACATACATACATAACTTCACGCCAGTTCCCTTGCGGGGTAGGCACGAACAACAGAGTGCCATTTAGGCTTATTCTTACACACCTCACTTGCCTCTTTGACATTCATAACTCTTGTCATGCAAGCTCGTCTGTTCTTAAGGCTCCTGACATCACCTTCTGCTAGTACACGATCAATTTGATCATGATCATGTTTATTATTAAATGAAATATAATGTAAGTAGCTGCATTTCGTACAATATTCATGCATACCACCTTTGAGAAATTGAATGTTTTTCCTGCCACGGATTGTCTGGAAGAGATCGCTTCTTATCGACAACACCGCCCATTGTGCACATTTAGAATATTTTAAGGCTATAAAGTTTATCTGTGTTTTCTGTAATGTTGTAGGTACAAAAAATGTTCTCTCTCTCTCTCGCTTTCTCTCTCTCTCTCTCTCTCTCTGTCTATATATATATATATATATATATATATATATATATATATATATATATATATATATATATATATATATATATATATTGCGTATTTGGACACAATATGTTACATACATATGTCCAATAATAAAGAAATTCCACCGCAAGTTCCTTAATTAACGATTACAATAATACGAACATTTTTACAAAATACCCCCCCTAGTTTTCACAAAATAATTTATAGGTATGGGTTTAAATTTGTTTTTGAAAATAAATTAAAAAATTGGCTTATTAGCTGTTTAAAGAGCGCTAAACACTACGCGTCATATTTAAATATAGCTCGAAACACCGCGAGATTTCCCTACAGGATATTGACTACTTGACGAAAACCTAAGAGCCCCTCCCCTCTCTCCCCAGTGACCAAGCGTGGTATTTTGAAGAGTTTTACTATTAATTTCTTTTAGGAAAAATTGTTTGTATGGAAAATGCCAACTGTTAATGAAATGTGACTTTTGAACTGTGACAAGAACTACCCTTCTTTGGCGTCAGTCAAAGGCCAACGCATGGATTCTAACAAGCAAACTAATGTAAAATAAATTATGAATTTAGTTTAAAAGACCTTGTTAGCAGGCCATTAAAATATTAAAAAAATATTGTATCATTTTATCTATCATTGTGATCATAGTTGTGTACAAAAATACGGAATTTTCTCTGGCGATATATTTAAAACTAAAATCTTTGTTGGCTATAAACGTAGATAGCATTGAGCTATTGCACCATAATAGCTTAATGAGGCTTATACTATCTATACTATAATAATGTTACGAGTTAGCGGGACTCGAATTAAAATACCGTTAGAATTATTATAGAGTTTATTAGAACTATACAAACACGTATAACACAGATACAAATATAACTGAACACAACAAATCCCAACGTAATACAGAAGGTCGTAATTCAATAAAACGCGCAAAGTCCGACACTATTAGATTCCCGATTGTACACACGTCACGCCTTGATCGTAGTTGTCGCTGAACTGCCTCCCCTCTCGAACAGGCCGTCGTTTTATACTTCACAAATGCGAATGTGCCCGTCCGGCAACGTCGACACAATTTCTTAGAATTAGCTTGTAATTGTAATCCGCAACACATGGCTAATGATGCTAATGAGCGAGTACAATAGGACAATAGGCTGTTCACCACAATAACTAGAAACGTATGCCAATAAATAAGTGAACAAAAGAAGACGATCATAAAAGGATTACAATTAGTTCAAATGCCGACAGGTAATAAATGTGTTTTTACAAATCTGTACGTGGAATTTGTCTTTGTCGGGGCCTAGGGTGTAACAATAATAAATACTAAAATAAATCTGTAAATGGTTTGAGTTTGTTCATTGCGTTTGAAAATGTAAAAAAAATCAGGGAGGATAATTCGGACCAAGAGATTAAGAAAATGCAATTTTTAAAATGTTTCTCTGTCTGTCTATTAGAGCATCACGTGAAAACTACTAAACGGATTTAAATGAAACTCGATATGGAGTTAGCTTATATTCCGGGGCGTAACTTAGGATACGTTTTATCCTGATAAATGACGTTGTTTCCGTGGGATAGACGAAAATAACGAAAAAAATGGCGCTTCGATCGCATATTTTTTGGAAACTATTGAACATTTAGTATCAAACTCAACATAGTGCTGGCTTATAACCCGGGTTAACACTTAAGATATGTTCTATCCCGATAAATAAAGTCGTTTCTTTAGACTAGACGGATTAGCAAAATAGATGGTGCTGTAATTATGTTTTTTCAGTTCACTAACAAATACCTAGGTTGTCATAAACAACTTGTTATTCATTGTATTACTTCAAATCAGGTTGGTTTTGGCTCGCCTCTATATTTTGCTGGGCAGTTTCTTTGTTATTATTATATGTAAAAACCTAATTACGTCTTTGTGTTAGTAAAATAAAGCTACTGCGCTAGTGGTTGAGTAATTTTTCAATTCAATGTATTTCAAACAATATTCATTCAGATTTTCAAAAATTCTGTTTTATAATTAGTAAACAAATGTTTTCTTTAAATAGGTTATATATCAGAGTATTATAAACACATTCATATTAAATTTATTTTCACGTTGGCAACCCTATAATCAAAAGAATATGTTAATTCACGATTCGATACACATTTACTGTGCATGTACAATGTACAAACGTGTCGTGAGAAGACTGTTTTATAACGATATTTGCATTCAAACTGTGTCATTTTTTCGACAGAAAACGATTGTCTACCGGCAGGTATAAGGATTGACATATCATGAACTCTTTCTTTATGATTGATATATAGAACCATTGCCAAGTAAATAATCATGAATATTCAAGTTAAAGAATAAGAATCTTCAAGAAAATAGGTACCAAGTGAAAGCTGATTTGATAGGAACGTAAGCCAAGTTGTATATTACTAAGTATTGGTTAATTTTTATTTCTTTAAAAATCTTCATGAGCCCGGTGTGCCTGGAAGAGATAAGATAAGCGATAAGGTCGCACACTGTTTTGTCTATGTTTAAGTTAAACAATAAAGAGGTTTTCATTAATTGCATATCTTTGACTGATGCCAGACACCGGAGTTGTGATAAAACATATTTACTAAACAGTTGAAATATTCAATACAAACATACATATTATCATACTTGTTTCGGCTTATGTATAGGGGTAGGTAGAGACGATGGATTTTCACTTGCTACGATCTTGTTAAGTCAATACAAACACATAATTCTTGTTTAAAATGAAACAACATCTTACATCTATTGTAAACTAGAGTCAACCTCTAGTGCGTGCCTTTTGTTTAAAGAGGTTACAACACAGATTACATTCTATTAAATTTTTATATTAGGGATATTTGCCCCGGGAAATTCAATTCAGTTTACATCCCAACCTATCGCATTTCCCGGATGAAAAGTATCTATGCCCATTTTTGGTATTAAAACAACATATATACAACAAAATGACCAAATCAACCAAATTGACCAAAATGACCAAATTAATCAAAATGGCAAATAACAAAAAACCTATCTTACTTTCTGGGATAAGGCTTACATAAATCTATCCCAAAAATTATCCCATTTTCTTGGATGTAAAGTATATCTTGTCCAGCCTCGGTATTAAAATTACATATCTACCGAATTTCAGCCAAATCAGTCCAGTAATTTTTCCGTAAAAACATAACAAACAGAGAGACAAATATAATTTATCCCGGAAACTATCCTATTTTTCGGGATAAAAAGTATCCTATAGTCATCCTCGGCATCAAAAATAAATATATACTCGTACTGAGTTTCAGCCAAATCGGTCCAGTAGTTTTTCCGTGAAAACAGAACAGACAGACAGAGTTACTTTCACATTTATAATATAAATAGGGATTTGTACATAATACCTACCTACACATTATTGTAAAAATAAAACTAGACAAATAATTTACACTTCAATTTCTCTTACATCATTTAATTAAGACATAGATTGATTAAAAATATTTTAAATTACCTTAAACTTAATCAGATTATTATATACCATAAATTATAATGTCGAAATCACTTCTAAACCTGTAACTAGACATAATTCATCAGATATTAAACTCGTCGACATCATAAGATGGCTGTCGCAACAGTAGCGCCACCAATCGGGTCAGTAGTGTTCGCCGCAAATGGCGAAAATGGTGCGCAGACGCATCCGATTCACGCGTTCACATTGCGAATGCGTAATCGTAATACTATTACTTTTACGTGGTCCAAGTTATAGGTAATGGCGTATTTTATTAAAAGTTTTATTAACTTGTAATTAATAATGAGTTTGTCAATTTATCTATTAGCTTAATTATATAGGTGTCTTTTGCGTCAGTGCAGAAACTTTAACTGCATTTCTTGGTAATATGGTTACATATTTTATGTGAGTACCTACATATCCCAATGTTGACGAATAAAAAATAATGTCGCCACTAAATGTAGGTCTTGACTGACGCCGACAATATTTTTTTATTTAACTAAATAAGATGAGCTCTGTACTGAACCAAAAATCTGCGAATTTTGTTGTCTATATATCATGTTTAATATTTTCAGTTTGTCTGTAAAAATGTGACCCTCTATAATTGAAAATAATAATTGCATGGTATTTTCAACAATTTGAAAAGTTCTTGAAATCCGTGAAAATTAAATATTATTGTCAGTTAATGTGAAATAAAGACAAAGGCAGACTTTACAAGAGTCAACGTGGGACCTCTTTGGGAATAAAGTCTACGTTTGTGACAGCCATTTACGGAATTGTCATTTTGTGAAAAGGCCTAAGAACGAACTCCCCAAAACTCCCCTTCGTTATTTTATTGCCTGAAGCTAGGAAAAAGACAAACGACCCACCTGATAGAAAGTAGTCATCATTGCCTATGGGTGGTAGCAACATTAAGGGTGATGCCAACGCGTTGCTAGCCTCTAGACAAAGACGGAATGAGGTAGAGGAATTAAAGTAAGAGGGATAGCATAAAGGGTAGAAGGTAGGAGAGATGGAATAGAAGGATTGTGGTGCCTCTTTTTTTCTTTTACCTTATCCCAATTATTTGGGGTCTGTATAATTTATGTCTTTCTGTCTCTGTCATACCGCAAATCATCATGTTATCCTTCACACGATCTATCCATCTCTTATTTGGTCTGTCTTTACATTTATATCCATCGATCTTTCACTTTAACATACTTTTTGTCACATGACATTCATCTCTCTTTATTACTGGCCATACCGTCTTAATCATACATATTATCAAGCCTATTTCCCATGAGCGTAGGCAAAGACTATAGATCTCCTCTTGCGACGATTCTACTTGTTTTATGATTCTACTTTCACCCATTCTCTCTACATACTTGTAGTATATGCGAGAGTACATCCGAATATTCTTGTACATAAAGAACAAATGAAGGTAAGCACGTGATCAGTCGATGCACCACCGTCAGAACAATAGTAAATAATGGTTCGCTGACACCGTCACCTAAGGATAGAACGGCACATTGTAATAATAACAAATGCCCGTATGAATCTTCTTTCTTTCAATTTTTCTGTCACAGATGCAATTTTCAGGGTCCCCCTTATGTACTTATTTCTCACCTTATCCATAAGAGAATAAATAACCTGTCATTATAAATCTAATTAGTTCTCTAGCCGTTAGTGACTTGGTTCCCTAGATGACATAAAGTCAAAGGGCAAGTGAGTGGCGATCTAGATAACAGTATCGTACATGGACATGAATTACAAGGATGGCAAACCAGCATCACGTTTAGCACAAATACGTAATAGTTACAAACTTACTTTATAGCCGTAGTTTTGCTTTCCTAAGGAAAATTTAAATGAGTCAACAGTTATTTAAGTAGTAATTTGCCACAAAGGCAGACTAGGGAATCTTAGTCCATACAGCCAATTTTGATGTATAAGTCTTCATATAGGTAGCGCAATTATATTGTAGGCTACAACTCACGCCATTCAACAGAGTTCTTGTGAAAATTCGAAAGACCCCATTTGACTATATAGTTCACATTTGCCACAAAAACACATAATTACTACTCAAAAACGATCAATATCCTACAAGTTTTGTTCATTTTAGAGTAATTTTACACATTTTTAGGAAATAAAACTGCACAGCACAACGTCCTCTTTCAGTTTCCGCCACAAACTCTCAACAGTTACTAACTCCCCAAAATTCACAGATAACCCTATATTTCCTGTTGGAATCAACAAAAGGATTTTATATATTTGGTGCGACATATTATTGGCCATCAAATATAATATTTGAATCAAGATCATGCGTAGATGTTATTCTGTTTTTTGTTATGCCAATATTTTTTCTCTCTGTATAAAATCGCATTCGTCGTTATTCGTTTTGCTTGTAGAAATCTTTAGGCTGCTAAGATAAGAATATTTAAACAAGTGCTTTAAATTTCCTAGTTATAATGTTATTGATCAAAACAATAGACGGTATCTATCATGAAATATTTTTTTAAGTTCTACCGCCTTGATATATTTTAGAATTTTAGTTTGTAAGAATATAAATAGGACATATCTTTCACAACTTGGGAGCTATACGTGTGTATCTATCTCACCACCTATTTACTTCGTTAGGAACTATATTATTTTTCAAGATATAAATACTATTGATTTCTAGCATTAGCGACATGTATCGTGGACAGTTGGCCACCTCCAATCTTAATTATTTTCGCGATTTAACTACATATATCTTTGTAGGGCACTACGGCTTCCTATCAAATTTGAACGATATAGTTGCTAAAAACATTACTGAAAGAGACAAAAACAAATGAACAGACGAATACACATGACAGTTTAACAAGGGTTTTGTCTTCCATCCCCTCCTACCTATCAATCTTGTGGAAAAAGCCTTGTCGAGTATACGCCGTATAAAAGCAATTAATGAAAAACTTTGTATAAACCATAAACTTAAATGAAATTATGATTATAAGGTTCTAAATTTTCCAACAAAAACTTTCACGTAAGTAAGTACTTTATAAACAAATGAAAATCATCTAAAATAAACTTGAATGCGAAAATTCAACTTGGAAAGTGACTTCATTATAATAATGTGTTTTTACAAAATGTCTTCAATTATAACTGGTCCGCAAGATCGTGGGTTGAGAATCATTCGTTATTTATGTTCTATCTTCTGTCTATTATTAACAATGTTTTATTTTTTCCATTGAGAATTAATTACTTCTGGAGCACAATTCTGCTACTACTGTCTCGTCAAAATCGCCGGATACTGTTGTCTCGATCGTAGGTTTGTCTGATTTCGGCATTCTGTTTATTCCAATGCCATGCTCGTGGTAAACCACTATAGATTTTTATAAGCGAATACTCGCGAAATTAATATTTAAATTTTTCAATATTCATTTCGGCTAACTCCATCTCTGCTAATGGTAATACCAGTTTATTTTGACTATTATTCCGCCGCGACGATATCGAGAAGCTAATGTGGATTTAGTAGAATACGAATTTTTGACACTATCGTAACGCAATTGTACTTTGAATATCTTCGCAACGCTAAGATATTGTAATAGCAGAATTGGGCCCCTGATAAATATTTATCATCGGATATTAGTCATGACGATTTATGTATTTGAGGACCTGAACCGCTTTCGCAGATTCTTATGATGAATATGACAGGTATCAATATAAAGTGGATGTTTATGCTACGTTTTTTTTTAATTGCACGAGTTCAGCAGACACGCAGACATGGAAAGCGGTTACCGTCGCCTATGGACACTTGCAACACCAAAGGTGCTACAAATGAGCTGCTGATCTCTAAAGAATGACTGGAACCTGGCCACTAATATCTGAACACAACTCATGGTTGTTATGGCGGCATACTCTAGACCAGGAGTGGTAGCCATCCAGGCAGGCCAATAATAATATAAGAATAACCTACCACCTGGCTGTGGGTTTTTTGTCGCCTCTTACATCAGGCCGCCCGGCCGCAGGAAATTGTATTCTTTCTCCGTTCCTGCACGGATAAAATAAAGATATGTCTTACAACTATCACTTTATCGAGACTCGTGTTAATTTCACTAAGCGATACTCCACAAGTGGCTGTTTAGGCCTTTTGCTGAAGTGAAAATCAAATTCACGTTGAGCAAATCCCGGTTTTAGCACGTCCCGAGCACGGCTGGGCAATTGCATAAAAGCGAAATAAAAAATAAAATAGGAAGCCTTTTTTTCTACCATTACCGTTATTATAAAAATGGATAAATGTGGAAAGAATGCATGATGAAAGAATGACTGAACAGAATACAATGCAAAAGTGGATGGATGCAGAAGTCGTGGAAGGCCACGACACACCTTCCATGATCAAATTGATCGTGTACTAGCAGAAGGTGATGTCAGGAGCCTTAAGAGCAGATGAGCGTGGATGACAAGAGTTATGAATGTCAAAGAAGCAAGTGAGGTGTTTAAGAATAAGCCTAAATGGCGCTCTGTTGTTCGTGCCTACCCCGCAAGAGAACTGGCGTGAAGTTATGTATGTGTGTATGTATAAAAATGGATAAATACATAATATTTTCTTAAGTTTTCGCGACTTATATACACATAATCTTCCGTGATCACGGCCACTGAAAAGTGGCCGAAACGTCGGAAGTACCAAAAATCAAATAAATTACCGCGCTTAAAACCGTTAAAACGTAGTTTATTATGGATAAATACAATTATTTTATTATATCAAATAATGGAAGTCGCCTCTGTGGCGTAGGCCTCCTCCAATATTTTCCAATTTTCCTGGACTCCAGCTGTTCTTCTCTAATTTTTTCCACTTCTATTTAATCTTATGCGAAAGTATATTCTTACATCTTTCTGGGCTTTCCTCTTTCTCTCTTCCCATCCCTGGGTAGCTAATCACAAATTTCTTTGTCCATCTGATGTCTTCTTGCCTACTTGTATGTTCTGCCTATTTCCATTTTAAAGAACTTACTCTTTTAATAACGTCTGCTATTCTAGTTATTTTTCTTATAATTTTGATTTTGAATTCTTCGTTCTTTTTCCATAATACCCAGGTCGGGCTTCCGTATATAAGGCACGATAAAATTACAGTTTCATATCGTTTGCTTTTTATTTTTACTTTCACGCTTTAATTTTTATTATTTCTTTCATGCTCCAATATTTTAAGGAATATAGGAAATAAATTTGGCGTGACCTCTAGTGCTGTACCTCTCAAACTATAATCAGCCACACTACCATGTAACCCCGAGTTCAGATACCTTGGTTCACTACTGCAGAGTAATTGTGATATAGAGAGGGATGTAAGGAGAAGAATAAATGTAGCATGGCTAAAGTGGAGACAGGTGACCGGTGTGGCGTGCGATAAACTAATGCCACTGAAACTAAAAGGTCAAACATATAAGTCTGTCATACGACCAGTCATGCTATACGGGTCCGAATGTTGGGCCACTAAAGTGATAAACCACAAACGTCTGCATTCAGCTGAGATGAGAATGTTGAGATGGATGTGTGGTGTTACAAGAATGGATAAGAAGAGAAATGAGTACATAAGGGGATCTTTGAAAGTTGCACCCGTGACTGAAAAATTGAGAAGAAGAAGACTAAGTTGGTATGGGCATATAAGGAGGAGGGATGAAAGTCACGTGACAAAAATAATGTTAAACTACAAGATGGATGGGTACAGATGTAAAGGTAGACCAAAAAAAGATGGATGGATTGTGTGAAGGATGATATGATGATTTGTGGTGTGACAAAAGATGTATGTCAGAATAGAGAAGTGTGGAAGGAAAAGACATATTGTGCCGACCCCAATTAATTGGGATGTGGTGGAAGAAAAGAGAGATAGGAAATAAATTTGGCAATAATCTGAGTAGTTTGTTTTGTGATACAAACACTAACGATCTTTCTTATTCATATTGTGTGAGAGTAAGATTGTAGGCTTTTTTACTGTTCTTCGAAAAGCCTACAAAGTTACTCTAATTCAATATGAATAAGACCGTTACAGAATGCGTTGGCATTAGAGTATTACATTAACCTGAAGGATTACTTCTTCTATCATATAACTACGTAACCAATATTGAGGTATCAATCTACGCAAGAATTGACCTATGACATACAATCTCTACCATTTAGAATTATAGATAATAATTTATTTCGTTACATAATATGCATACAAACTGCTGCGACTCAACGACCTAACGTGACCTAGCCTTCGAAACTAGAATACTCCACTCCTTTCTGTCCTTGACTGTCTCCTGCCATACTACAGGCTTCAAGGTCATGCAGATCAGCCTCCGCTATGTCACTCTAGCGATATTTGAGGCGACCAAATGACAGGCGGCCAGCCAGTCGGCCCCGATAAGCTCTTTTCAAACCTCCTCCGCTATTCTTCGCAGGTTTCCAAGCCAGCGCTAGTGATATCCTTTGATCTCGCCTATAATACCAATATTACACATATTACAGACTTGGGGCCTTTTTTTACATCGCTGGGGAATATGAGAACTTTCCAACTTTATTAGAATGCGCATTCAAATAACGTTGGAAATGTTTTAAAGTTTTTCGTTAATACTTCAAATTTTGTGTTTTAATTAAATATATGAAATGTGACTGTGTGAACATAACCGAACACAGCAAATCCAAACGTAATGAAGAAGGTCGTAATTCAATAAAACGCGCAAAGTCCGTCACTAAAATCTTGACGATTGTAGTACACACGTCTCTCTTCGCTCGTAGTTCTCGCTCAACTAACCCTCCCCTCAAGCGGGCCATTGCTTTATACTGCACAAATGCAATATGTCCGCCCGGCAGCGTGGACCAAATTTCCCAGAATCAGCTTGTACTTTAAATCCGTAACACCTGCCTAATGATTACAATACAACAATAGACCAATAAGTAAAAAAAAGAAGACGACCATAAAATAATTTCAATGTTACTAGTTCATATGCCGACGGGTAATAAATGTGCTTTGTTTCAGACATGCAGGTGGATTTTGTGTTTGTCGGGACCTGAGTTGTAACAATATTAATTCTTCCACAGAGACACAAACGTCACAGTCCGTGGGCAGATGGAGGAAAGTCCACTTTATACTCAGAAGAACTTCGAACCTGAAGAACAGGGGGATGAGTGGGAAGTGAGCAGATCGAGAGTCAGGCTTGGGGCGTTGATTGGCAGTGGAGCGTTTGGGAGGGTCCACGCAGCTCAGCTCGACCTGCTTAATGGTGAAACAGTTACTGTCGCGGCTAAAATGCTTACAGGTACGTTTTAGACTCATCTGCCACATACATAGAAATAAATAAAATTAAAGTTTCTAGTCGCGGGTAACAGCTAGCTATACTTTTTTTTTAATTTTCTTATTTTCTACTTTTGGTAATGGGGTTGCCTGGAAGAGATCACTTTAAGCGATAAGGCCGCCCTTTGTTCAACATTTATTGTATCTAGTTTTTAAGGACGTAGTTTTAATTTTGGTGAACCATAAAGTGTTTTAATTCATTCATTCATTCTATTACTAGCTGTTATCCGCGACTTCGTCTGCGTGGAATTTAACTTAATTTACCTTCCGGTGCGGCAAAGGCGACAATTTCAATCATTATTATTTGTCTAAAATAAAAGTAGCCTAAGTTACTTCTCATAACATCAGCTATCTGCCAGTGAAAGTCCCATCAAAAACAGTGCAGCCGTTTCAAAGATTCGCCGGAAGAAACAGGCAAACATTTTAAAAATTGATTTTTTCTAATTATACCCGAAATAACTATGTGCACTGAGAACAGCCCGCAATTACCCAAACTTTATTTTATTGGCCGGTTTTCGCTGCTTACAATAATAATTCTCATATTAAAAACATTGAAATTGCTCTATCCTCTCTAAAAATTATACGTCTAGCGTCCGGCTAGGATTTGAGTGGCATCAACAGTCGCATTAATTCCGAACACGCGTACAATCAGTTACGTAAAACTGTCTAGGAAATGAAAGTCCACGTTTCTGTTGATGCACTCTTGAACCGGTTGAATTGTCTTGGATAACATGCCATTAGCATAATATTCAAATTACGTAAAAATATTGGTCTTCTATACCTACATGTCGTTGATAGTTTTACGCACGGGTTGAGGCCGTATTGAATATACCGGTTTGAGTATGATCATCGATGTTAAGCAACATCCAGTGCTGTCAGTATTTGGATGGGTGACTGTAAATATCGCGTGATGGTTGTTATTTGAAGCTACGTAGACTTTTTTTGCGAAAACGATTATGTCTGCGTTATGACTATATTTATATGTTACAGTATTTTTCTCAGAAACAACTGGTGAAAGAATTAGTCTATAATTATAGCGCGACTGCATAATGTAGTAAACCTGCAGAACGACTAAAACTTAGAATTGACTACCATACCTACATGTAACAAAGGGTTAATTGTTTTTCATGTCGTGTGGGATGTAACCATTAGTCATTTATTGAAAAATCATAATAAAGTTTTTCAAAGCCTGTAACAAGTAAACTGAGATCGGTGTTACTATATTAGTACTTTCGGCACTAGTGGTTTTACTTACAAACGCTTCTTTTTCAAACATTTGCTTAGCAAGGGCTAACTACTGCTTGAATACCTTTGAAATTTATCTATGTGGCGACGCGGATGAAGAATAGTATTGTTTTTTCATGGTGGGGACCTAGTTTTGAGCAATGGCTAAGATGCAAGATGGCGGATTTTATTTGAAAGAGCTAATTGTCGCTAATATGTTGTCAAAGATTAGAAACACTGAACAGCCAGCTGTCAAAATCACGAGATACAGATTGAAAAATAGTAGTTTTGAACCCTTGACTACAATATTTGCTGTTTTTCGTTCTTTAATCGATAGGTATTTTGGTTACAACCATTCAGATATCCTGCACAAAGACCTGACCTACACAAGGTTGCCAGTAGGTGCTGGATAAGAAAGCCGGAGGACCCGGATGAGTGGCGCTGACTTGGGGACGCCTACGTCCAGCAGTAGTCTGTGGTTGGCTGACTATGTATGCCTCTTAGATAAGCCAAATCATGTTTATATGTGAAAAAAAGATAAGCATTGATTGAGGAACTTAAGATTATACATTGCTTGGCGATACTTTTATAAGGCCCTACATGTAAAGCTTTATAAGGGTTTCCTGGCCTAACGGAACATTTATAATTTCGGCATGTCAGTCCTTCCATCTGTTCTGCCTTCTGTGTATATTATAGCTGTTCTTTTATCAATGATGTTCTTTTCTTAGAAAACGCATCAGAAGAAGAGATGCAAGACTTTCTCAGGGAGATAGTCATGCTGAAGCATGTTGGCTCTCACAAGCACGTGATCAGGTTGATCGCATGTTGCACTAAGAAAGCGCCCTTGCTCGCTCTCCTGGAACACGCGCCGAGAGGTGACTTGCTGACTTTACTGAGAGCAGCGAGGGGCAAGAGGAAAGACGGGAGGGAGGAACAGGGCTCCAGCGTGACGAAGCAAGTCCACAACGATGTGCAGGGGAGACCTGAAGCTGATTGTAAGTGATTTGAACATTTTATGTATAACTAGGGCCCTTCCTCGACTTGCTGATCCTGAAAATTTGCAAAATGGTGACAACCGTCAAAGATATTTCCTTAATTTTTTTTGTTTGAGGATAAAGTTTTGTCTTTGTGACGTAAACTTCGAGCAAAGCACTAAAACATGTCTAATAAAGATGACGGTACACTATAGTGTACATATGGTTATATTTAGAAAAAAGAGCAAAAAGTTTTATAAAGCTAAACATTATTATATCCCTTAATAGTATTCTTAAAAATTCATAATAATTATCACTTTAAAGTGTTAAATATTTCGATTCCGCACTTCCTCTACAACTGCTAAACGTACGTTTTATCTATTCTAGCGCCATTCTATCGGTTCTTGAACTATAGATAGATAGATAACACTTTATTGCCTACCAAATATACAATATCAAAATACACAATTACAATATTGTCATGGTAGAAACAATAGGCGGCCTTATCGCTTAAAGCAATCACTTTCAGGCAACCTAACTTAAGGAATAATTTAACCTAATCTGGCGGTGTAGGTGGTGCAGATTATTAGCTATATCATAAATATATTAAACATGTTTTGATATTATATTAAATTAAACTCTGTTTCGATTTCTGTACTGTTACGACCTGAGCGCCGACAAAAGACAAATTCACACCTACATACCTGTAGACGTTTTATTACCTTTGCGGCATTTGGACTTCTTTTATTTACTTTGTGTTTAAAATTTGTGATTAGAAAAACGGCCCATTGTGTATTGTAATCTTTTATGGTAGTTATGAGCCAGGTGTGATTCTAGGAAATTCAGTCTACGCGGTCGAGCAGACATATTGTATTTGTACAGTATAAAGTAATGCCCCAATGGAGGGATGAGGCAGTCGAGCGATAACCAGCCGCGAGGCAAGACTTGTATAGATTCGGTAATCTATTTAGTGACAGACTTTGCGTGTGTTATTGAATCGTGGATTACGTTTGCACTGGTTGTATTCAGTTATATTTGTACCTGTTTGTATAGTTCTTTTATATTTGTACGTGTTTGTATAGTTCTAATAAATTCTATAGTAATTCTAACGGCATTTTAATTCGAGTCCTGCAACTCGTAACAGTACGTACATTTTGTGAATTCACAGCTTTTATATGGTTTTAGATTTATAGAGATAATTTAATTTTTGTGTTATTTATGTTAGACGATGTCAGGCGAGTGACATGTATGGTTTGTAATAAAATGTAACATTATGTAGTAATGAAATGAGGTTGTAATGAATGAAAAGGTTGTGTTAATCGCAGACAATACATATTTATACTGATTTCAGCTTAACATTTTCAGTTTGACTCCCATATAAGATAATAATCGTTATTCCTCATAGAGTTTGCTACTTTGGTGCGTTTCAGTGTAATGTACCAAGCTACTAAGTTTACATATTAAAAAATAAAATAAAAAAGCCTTTTAATTCTTACTTTTTACAGTAGGTATTCTTAGTATGTTAATTGCTTAGTAATTTTAAATAAATTGTTCGTATTATTGTTGTTAGTTTGGTAGTTGGATAAATTATGTAAGAATCCCAGATTGGGTAAAGGCCTCCTCCAAAGACGCCCATCTGTCTCTGTCCTGGGCTATTTGATACCAGTTGGAGCGGGATATTTTTTTAATGTCCTCTTCCTAACGTATCGATGGTCTCCCTATGCCTCTCTTGCCTTGTGGTCCTGTCCACAGAGTTGTTTTAACGGTCCATCTCTGGTCTGTAAGTCTTATTATGTGACCTGCCCATTTCCACTTTAACTTCTGTGCATAGCTCAAGGCATTAGTTGCTTTTGTACCTATTATACAAATGTATATTATCACGCTTGTTCCCTATATGGGTAGGCACAGACAATAGATTTCCGCTTGCTACAATCTTGACATACATCTTTTGCTTCATCTACATTCATTAATCTCTTCATACATATACTTTTATTACAGGTGCTTTTTACCTGATCATTCTTTAGGACATCAGCGGTAAGTATGTCGCGGTCTACCCCAACTCTATCATCCACACTGTTGTCATACACGTTTTGTCAGTACCTATTTTTTGCCAAAAATAAGGGTCTCATTGTTGTACCCAGAGAAATTTACGATTATCAAAGAATAATTTTAATGTGATTTCAATCTAAGTTTTTATGTAGTTTAGTTCGCATTGTTTTCGGATCACTATCCTGTGGTGACACAAATTTTCTAGTAGGTATCAAATTATTCTAAGTATATCAGTAGTGTCTAATTTTTCTGAATATTTCATGAGAACGATTTGAAAATTCTTTATTGTACACAAAAAGTTACATACAAAATAATAGAATAGTGGTGATGTACAAAGGCGAGGTTAACCCTAAAAGAGTTTTCTTCCAGCAAACCTATGAGTCTAGCGAGAAGAGAAGAAGCAAAAGGCAGGGTTGTGTATACTAAATATATTTAACGATATAACATATAATATAAACAATTTACAAAAATAAATAAATTATATACAAGATACTCTTAAAATACATAATACATATATAATGTATTCTTTTTAAATTTTAATTCTATCCGTGCAGGCACGGAGAAAGAATATAATTCCCTGCGGTCAGGCGACCTGTCATAAGAGGCGACAAAACAACTCACAGCCAGGTGGTAGGGTATTTGCTCGACTGGATGGCGGCCACCCGTGGTCTAGAGCATGCCGCCATAATAACCTTCTGTTGTGTTCCGGCATTAGTGACCAGGTTCCAGTCTCCCTTAAGAGAGCAGCAACGCATTTGTAGCACCTTTGGTGTTGCATGTCCATAAGCGATGGCGACCGCTTTTCATCGAGTGGGCCGTCTGCCTGTCTGCTGAACTCCTGTGAAATATAGATATATAAGGATAATTTAAGATAGATAGTGCTCTTTGACTTTTTTTTTTAAACTGCTCTCCGATGAGCTATCTCGGATCGTTAGTGGCAGGGCGTTCCATAATCTAACTGCGTGGACGGAGAAATAACCACTATAACATGCCGATGAGTGTGTGGGAGCTTTCAGAAGAAGGGATTTAGAAGAAGATTGTTAAAAAGAAGCACAAAATTATTATATTCGCATTGGTTCAACAAAAAATAACAACTAAATATTCCTGTTAAATAATTTCCTAAAGATTTCTTTATCATAGTCTTCGAAAGGCTCTTTTCCAGTAGGTATTATGTTATAATACACCGAGTTTATAATATTTCGAATGAACGAATCATTTCATGACTAAAATTAGACTAAGCTGGTCTGCTATTTGTCCTGTTATCTTATTAAGGGGAACATTATGTAAATATAAAAGCAGTTGAACAAAATTATTTCTCGTATTTAATTTTATTTACTACAGTTTAATTCAGTACTGGAATATTTATGGATATAAGAGTAAAATGTAGATCAGAAAACAGATTCGTAGTTTATGTGACCAATGACAAATGGTTTGTGGTGTGACAGAAAATATATGAAGAATAGATGAATATAGAAGGGAAAGACATATTGTGCCGACCCTAAATAATTGGGAGAAAATAAAAGAAAACAGAAGAGTAACGTACATGCATGTTAACCTCTACTAATTATTATTTTATTAAAGATTTCACTACACTATTGTATAAATGTATATAGAATACAATACAACACATGCCAGCGAAACTGCGGTCGCGTTTTCAAAACGCGACGGCGATGTGTTTTTTAATCCTTTGCAATGGCGGCAGCAAAAAAAAATCACTATGTTCGTTTATGTAATGGAACCGACGTCATTTATAGGAGTAAAAGTATCCTGATTGATGACCCGGAATGGAGGAAAAAATCCTCATCCATACGGAAGTATAATAAAAAAATAATGTGCTGACCCAAAATGATTGGAAAGTGACAGAAAAAAGAGTATAAAGTACTTCTTTCAAAAACCTCGGTTAATTTCTATTTTACTCAATATAGAAGACATTATTGTGTAGCTATTTATGATCCCTTATTCAAAATAGTTACAGTTACGATGTTTTCAACTGGACCGTTAAAAAAAGCGTTTTTATCATCCTTTTTATCGAGCTTATAAACATATAATGAATGAGAGGATAATGTATTATTAGGATTTATAATTTGTTTATTCACGTTTGATTTACAAATAAATTTATACGCCTGAAATTATTTTTAGAGCAATAAAATATTATCTAACAATAAGTTAATCATAACGACAGGGTAAAGTGTTTTTGTTTGCATTATGAAGGGTAGAGGTAAGGAGCACCGTCTCACATGGGTGGAAACTTGAGAAAGTGCCCAGCTGTAAACAGTAAGGAATAATTCAAAGACCCTCCGAAATGGCGCTAGCGTAGGCAAATGGTGTGGTATGAATGTAGCAGTTCTTAACGGATTGAAGTATGCCGAGTTAGAAATTGTAATCTAAAAATATAAAAAATGTAACTCGCCCTTGTTTAATTTTATAAAACTGTAATACTACTCTAATAACTTTTGGCACTTTTTTTACAATTTACCCCGATCCTAAAGTGGCGCCACCCTAATTTAATGCCTTTTGATGGCCACTTCTTCATATACAAAGATGCTTTTCCTTACTTCTACCGTCCATAGTTTGCATATTTATACCTATATACCACCCTATCATGAAGGCTAGAGGCCAGGAGGACAATCTTCTATAGGCTTGTAGCTAGAAAAGTGTCTGGTGGTGAGTATAAATAGTAATAATTCAAAAAAAGCGAGAATGGCGCTAATGTACAAAGTTTTGGTCTATATCTGCTAAGTTCACTCCATCTATAAAATATACTCGTACAAACCTATACATAATCATTAAAGGGAAGTACGCTAAATTGTGTACACTAGTGCTACAGTAGGTAGTGGCCCCAATTTTGTGCGTTTTAACGGGTTTTTTTCATGGAAATTATCCTCCTTGTTTGTACAATCTGTGGCGGTGATAATATGTACGTTAATTCTCAGAGCGTTCACCAGCCTCTACCTACCCAACTTTGGTGCGGTTTCGTCCCTCTAGTATATGCTGGACGTCTTCAACAATATCGCATTGTAAGCAATATCAAGTTACAAAAAATCTATTAATCTATACGGATAAATAAAATTAAAGTGGCTGCATATGAAAGCTGCATATATATATATCATATATGTGTGTGTGTGTGTGTGTGTGGATGTACATGTATATATATATATACACGCTGTACTGTATGTATGACTGTAAGCCACTTAAATCAAGGTATCATTTTTTTAAATTTTTGCCTGTCTGTTTCTCTGGCTGTTCCGGCTAATCTTTGAAACGGTTGGACCGATTTCGACGAGACTTGCCCTAGCAGATAACTGATGTCATAAGGTGTACTACATTTTAGAAGTCCGCCAAAAAAAATCCACGGGGACGAAGTAACGACACAGGTAGTACCCCTATAACTCTCTGAATACGAATGATAGTATCGTTCTGTTGCATAAGGATCATTATTGAAAATACAGGCATTATGGCGCCACTGGTCGAACATTTTGACGATATTGAAATAACAAAATTGGGGCCCTATAAGAGATCGCTTTAAGCAATAAGGCCGTCGTTTGTTCAGCTTACTTAGAATCTAGTTGTTATGTGACATAAAAAAAAGTCTAGCAGTGTATTATATATCATACCTTGCATGATGATCACAGCTGTAAAATCCAACCAGTACCCTGGCCGTAATCATTATATTTCACTGAGTAGCCTCAAACCTTTCTCTTCCAGCCGAGTATACAAACCTGAGCGATTCGGATCCAGCCCTCTCCGACGGCAAGCAGCGTTCTGAGGGTGACAAGCTTCGCACCAGTGACCACTACGTCGCTGAACCAGCGTTACAACTCGATGGCAGTATGATGAGAGATTACGCCCTACAAGTAGCGTTGGGCATGAAGCATCTAGAGGAGAGAGGAATCACTCATAGGTACAGCACATTTACTATTTCTCCTCACAGTATTTTGAAAGAAAGAAAGTCATTTTATTTAGGACAAATTACATTGGATAGTGCAGGTATAATTTGTAGGATAATCTTGTCTTAAAAGGGGCATCAGTCTCAGCATAATGCTGGTATGCTGTTAGAACCGGCGCTGATCTTCCGCTGAGCCCTTAAGGTATTGTCACGGCAGACATTACATCATTGCAAAGCATGAAAGTAGAATCTCAAATATTATATATATATATATACTAGCGGCCCCGGCAGACATTTTACTGCCTTTAAAAATTAAAATTCTAGAACCCGATCCTAGAGCCACCTAACGGTTCTAATTGTGAATCTAAAAGAGTAATATATATTTTTTTTCTAAGTCATGACAAAATAAGATTAATAATCTTTCCAAAAAATTAAAGTTTATAATTAACAAATAAAAAATAGGAGTTGATCGTAGAGGGGTGAAAATTTAGGACTGTATGTATTTTTTAATGCTGTATCCTAAAAAAATAAAAAATAAATCTAAAAATTAAAAAAAAAATAGCGGTGGTCTACCCTTAACATTTAGGGGGATGACAAATAGATGTCGTCCGATTCTCAGACCTACCCAATATGCACACAAAATTTCATGAGAATCGGTCAAGCCGTTTCGGAGGAGTATGGTAACTAACACTGTGACACGAGAATTTTATATATAAGATATACACACATACATACGTAGTATATACAAGAAATATGTATGTGTTAATAAATAACGAGTATTTCAAAAATTAAATAAAAGAATAGACATTACAATTAAATTAAATACAACTTGTATCATGTTTTAGGTCGCGTTGTGAACGCTGATGCTCTTTCAAAAATATCTTTCATTTAGTTCTAAACCCATTAAGATATTGCAGATTTCTAATGGGTGGTGGAATATTATCTTATTATTTTACTCAGTAACATTCGTAATATCTATGGGCTTGAGGGGATGAGTTAGGGAATATTGGATAGGGGGAGGTGGAGAAAAGGGACCATGGGAACTGTCACTCATTGCGTGAAACACGATAAGCTCAAGGCTAAACGTTTCACGACGAGTGGTCGTTGTGAGCTACTAATGGAACGCGCTGAGAGTCAGTGGAGTTCGTTTAAATAAAAAGAACTTCAATGGACAAGTGATAAAACGAATCGCAACAAAATTTTAACTTGAAGTTTTACATGCAGATTGTTAATGTACTTGTCTAATTAGAAAACTTGCCCGTAAAACTTCAAGTTAAAATTTTGTTGCCATTCGTTTTTCCACTTATCCGTTGAAGTTTCACTTCTACCAGGGTTGGGCAGTATTTGAAATACTTGTAATTGAAATACGTAATTGAAATACAAATACGTATTTTGTATTTGTATTTCAATTACTTCTTTAAAATGTAATTTGTAATTAGTATTTCAAATACCTGACGCTGAGGTATTTTGTAATTAGTATTTCAAATACCTGACGCTGAGGTATTTTGTAATTAGTATTTCAAATACTTATGGTTGCAAAATACATTTCACAAAATACATTTAGCTACCTTATTGATGGGTGTGTTCTTCAGAAAATAGCGCTCAATAGCTTTCATAAATTTCATAAGAAAATGGTGACCGCTAAATATTAGGTGAGTTCTGCAGTACTGGCCATTTAAAAGAAATATTTTTGTTTCGCTAAGGTATATAATTTCAAATTAATTTTACTTTGAAAACATGAAATTCTTTTTTTTTAATTAGTCATTTGTTTATTGATAAGTGTTATGTTTTCTTCGCATTTGAATCTTTTTCATCATCATGGATAGTTAAAAATTCTAGTAATTATGGAATAAGAGTACCGTCGTGGCAGCAACACGGCAAGAGCGACAAGCAACATCAACAACCTTAATGAGCGAACACTACAATGAACACACCACTTGTTATTGGTTTGCCCGCTTCCATTCTGGAAATTTCGACCTTTCTTTATAGCTGGAGTACAACAGACAGGCTGACGGCCCACCTGATGGAAAGCGGTTACTGTCGCTTATGGACATTTGCAACACCAGAGATTTCATCAACCCGCTGCCAGCCTCGAAAAAATTTTATGACACCCTTTTTGAAAAACTCCATATCGTAGCGCTGTGAAAAAACCTCGGCTGGGAGCTCATTCCAAATCCCCACGGTATGCAGGAAAAAGGTTCTACAGAACTGTTGCGTACATGAGCGAAGCGGCTTAAGGAAGTGGGGGTGAAATCCCAACACATGGTGAGGGGTTCGGTGGTAGAAAGAGGACGAATACACCATTCTATACAGTTCTTCCGAATACTCTCCGTTATACAGTCAGTAGAATACGTAGAGAGAGCGAAGTCTCTCATAAGGCTAAGCGTATCTAGACCATCTGTGAGTATGGGATCATCAACAACGTGAACGGCCCGACGTTGAATACAGTCTAGGGGATCGAGTTGGTAGCCAGGTGCTCCAGCCCAAAAATGTGAGCAGTACTCCATATGCGGGCTCACCTGGGTTTTATAAAGCACAAAGCGTTGCCGCGGTGTGAAGTACTGCTTGGACCGGTTTAACATTCCCAGTTTCTTAGAAGCAAGTTTTGCCTTGCCTTCAAGATGGCCCCTGAACATCGTTCGCGATGTCAACACTGAGGATCCCAATACTCTTGGAGGTGGTAAGGGGAGTTCCTTAGAACTGAAGCGATTGCTCGAATGGAGTTTTCTTGGCAGATAATACGTAGACCTATGTCTTCTTGGGGTTGAAATGGACAAGGTTTTGTCTCCCCCATTCAGAGACTCTCTCTAAGGAATACTCTACTTCAGATACAAGTCTAACCCAACTTTCCTCCACAAATGATCGAGGGACGTTTGCATGACTAGAGTACTGCGCATCGCCTGTGCTGTCATCTGCATTGGAATGAATGTTGCGAATAGACAACATATCAATGATATGTAAGATGAACAACGTTGGCGATAGCACACAACCCTGGGGCACACCAGCGTTGATGGGCTTGAAACTTGAACAACAACCGTCGACAACGACTTGAATGCTGCGCTCATCAAAAGAGATGGATAGCCAGGTGCAAGGCCCTTCGGGTATTTCATACGACGGCCGCTCCGATAGAAGAGCCCTGTGCCAGACCCGGTCGAAGGTCTTAGCATTATCTAGAATTTTAGACTAACTGCCAGTGCTTCCTCTTTGCTCTTAATGGCTTCAGCCCAACGGTGGGTTAGGTAAACCAAGAGATCTTGAGCTGAGCGACTGTGGCGGAAGCCGTATTGCCGATCGTTTAGCAGCTGGTAATCTTCGACGTAACACAGGAGTTGCGCGTTGATAATGCGATCCATCACTATTGAGAACAAAAAGGTTATTGCTATAGGCCTATTCGACGTCTGTTACGTACCCTTTTTTGGGGACAAGGTGCACGTGGGCAATCTTCCACGAAGCGAGGACACAACCCTTGTAGTAAGAGAGAGTGAAAAGTCAGGCAAGGACTGGCTGGGGACAGCTCAGCTAAACACGTCTGCAGCACAATGGCAGGAATGCCATCAGGGCCAGAAGACTTTTTGACGTCGAGGGAGAGGAGAGCACATCGGACTGCTTTTCGAGTAAAGCGCACCTCCGACATTCTAGACTCACACAGGGATTGTAGGTGGAGTTTCTCCTATGTCTCAAGAGTTGAATTGGCCGCAAAGATTTCACCCAGAAGATTGACTTTATCTTTGGCGGCGTGTGCCAGACGATTTTCCACTGTGCGCAGAGGTGGAAGAGACGACAAAAGTTTCCTTCGACACCTTTGTTGAGGGCCCAAAAAGCTCTAGTTCCAAAAGAGTAGCTAGAGAGGCGCTCACCAACTCTGCCGATGTGATCTCTGATCTGACCTGGGGGCGGCATTGTATATCTTTTTCAGGTCAGAGGAACTTGGATCCTGACGAACCCGCGTTACGGTCCAGGCTCGATAAGCCTGTTGATTTAGCTTTACAGCCTCACTGCTGGACTTATCGAACCATGATGGTTTACCCGTACCACCGATAGGTACAGTTGAGTTTGGAATTAAACATTCTATTCCCTGGAGTATTACATCGGCTATCCAGTCTGTGCTCGGATCAGAATCTTCCGACGAGAAACATAACTGCCTCCATGGAGTCCATCCCAATCTGCTGACCTGTATCGCCACAGCTTCCGTTGTCCAGCGGAACGAGTCCGATCAGGAATAGGAAGGGGCACCACCGAAGATACCAGACAATGATCAGAGGTTCCCAGTGGAGCACTGATGGAGATCTAGTAGTTCTCCGGGTGTGTGGTCAGCAGAAGATCCAGCAAAGAAGGCTCATGATCCACTCTATCCGGTATTCGGGTAAACTCCGTAATCACCTGAGTGAATCCATGGGCGAGAGCAAAATCGTAGGCAGTAGTTCCTGACAGATCAAGTCTCGAGGAACCCAACCACTCAACGTAATGAGCATTAAAATGAAGGCCGTGGAGATTAGAATAAAAAAAATATAATAAAATTAGGTTAACTTATTTCAGAAAAAAACGGCAATTTCATAGGCAAGGGACCTAATAATAATTATTATTTGATTTTTGTGAGTATTTTATTTACATAACCTAACACCTGACGGTATTTTGTATTTTGTAATTTGTATTTTGTATTTTAAATACATATAGTTGAAATGCTGTATTTTGTATTTTATATTTTAAATACCCGACTTAAAAGTATTTTGTATTTCGTATTTTAAATACATGCGAGACAGTATTTTGTAATTTGTATTTCAATTAAAGGAAACCATGTATTTTGCCCAGCCCTGACTTCTACTATGTGTCCCAGCACGCATTTCGATTTTTCGCAGGGTTACTGCAAATTGTGATTTGTTTAGGTTAAGTACATTTTAAACAAATTTTATATAACTGAATTCGATCCGGAACCAAAAAACACATCCATAGTATACTCTAAATTTATGCCGTTCCTCCACGCGGCCGTAACGCTTTTTTGTGACAGAAAAAACCTAAGAAACCCCCCCCCCCCCCCCCGGTTTATATAGAAGTTTCCCTCCAAAAAGCAGCATTTCGGTAGCCCACTTTCCTCCCTATCCTATTCTATCCTTGGCCTTTATCTTTAAAAGCTGGCAACGCGTTGGCATCGCCTCTGATCTTGCAAACGTCTGTAGGCGGCGGTAATCACCTACCATACGGTGGCCAGTCTGTCTGTTTGCGAGCTTCAGGCAATAAAGAGATCCATATGCCTTATAAGGAAAAAATATTACCCAAAGGTACCATAATACGAGCAATGTCATACCTGTTAACAAAACACATAATCGTGTTGCACGCAAAATGTTCAAGAAAATAATCCGAGTGGTTATGTTCTCGAACAACTAAAGTTATCTTAAGCGTTGCTCAATGGTTAAATTATATCAAGAGGGATCCTACGAGATTATCCTTGAGGTTTGGTCGCCAAGCAACCGTTGCTATGCAAACAAGAAAGGATTTCACGATCAAAATTACTCTTTTGCGCCCACAATATTAAGGCGTGAATACACAGGTCTAAGGACTCATACACACTATGAAGTTAGTCGCAGTCCGGTTAGTCCGACTGCAGCGGAACGCTTGATTGCACAGTGGACATTAATAAGCTACATTCCAATAAACAATGGATGCAGCCACATTCAGATCAGCAATTTGCCTTTGCCTTGAGGCAAATTGCTGCGAACCATACAACTGTCGCTGTGGCCGGGCCGTCGACCGACCTGACCACCATGACCTATCGTTTGGCAGAAGCGTTGACAAAATTTCAAGGTGATTCGGCCTCAATGGTATCATATGTCGGGCTCTCCTCAGTGCTGACGTTCCCACAAGCCTGGAACCAAACGGTCTGATTCGCGACGATGGCAATAGACCCGATGGCAAGACTGCAGTCTGAGAAGGCCGCTGGTGTGGGATGTTACCTGTGTTGACACACTAGTGCCTTCCCATCTCCAGAAGTCCAAGTCGGGGCCGGTCTCACTGCTATTTCTGCCAAACACCACAAATGGCGCAAATATGTGAACCTTGGAACAGGCTACATATTTGAGTCGTTTGGGGTGGATATACCATATATATGTATATACAATGCAAAAGTGGATGGATGCAGAAGTCGTGGAAGGCCACGACACACCTTCCATGATCAAATTGATCGTGTACTAGCAGAGGGTGATGTCAGGAGCCTTAAGAACAGACGAGCGTGCATGACAAGAGTTATGAATGTCAAAGAAGCAAGTGAGGTGTGTTAGAATGGGCCTAAATGGCGCTCTGTTGCCCGTGCCTACCCCGCAAGGGACCTGGCGTGAAGTTATGTATGTATGTATGTATGTACATACGTACATATAGTACGAAGTACTTATTTTTTAATAATAAATAGATAAATTATATATAAATTATATATATATATATATATATATATATATATATATATGTATGTATGTATGTGTGTGTGTGTGTTTGTGTTTGTGAGTGTGTGTGTTCGTGGGTGTGTTTATTATAGTTTCAAACTATAAACAATTTATAATAATTCATTGATATTGTTAATAACAACTTCAGTTGTAAATAGAAGAAATCTTAAAGTTTTATTTTGACACATTAATATTATCTTAAATATATTCTTTGATTCATAAATAAATTCCTAGCGTTTCAAGCATTTTCACAATAAAAATCAGAGCAAATACGTAATTCTACCCCGTTAAATAAATGGTTGCCAGAAGCGTCCGGATAAAGGATGTAACACATTTTCCATCTTCTAAAACGGTTATAATACTATACTAATTGTTGAACCTTGAATATTAATGTGTTTTTTAAAACTCTATTACGAATAAAAAAAAACAATTTTATATTTATTTATTTATTAACTTACAAACATCACTATAATTACAGTTGTCAGCAATATGATAGCGTGGTACACATAATACATTATATTTGTATATACATATACATATATATGCCGTATGGTAATACAAATATTGGTGGCTGCCTACCTCTCATCACATAATTCGCTGGAATGTTCAATTTGATTTCAGCCAATACACCTGGATTACACAATTTATAACAATTTAAATAAGTAAAAAAAAGACCAATGCAAACTTTCGTCTGGATACCAAATTGTTATACCCAACTATGCCTAAGACAAACAGTGTAGGATACATCAAGGGATAAAATAAGTAAACACCATAAAGTCTTATGTATAAAATGTAGTAAATTTATTTTGTACGCTGTATGTAATGTTTGTATGTATATATATGTGTGTGTGTGTGTGTGTGTGTGTGTGTGTGTGTGTGTGTGTGTGTGTGTACAAATAAAATTGTAAATATGCCGTGTCTGTACATTAAAGCTATTTAAAAAAAAAAGAACTGGAATAGACTATAGAAATAATGGAGGACACGATGCATTTTTGTAGATTTCTTGTTTTGTTTTGACTTTGATGCGGTTTTCGCTGATCGACAGCAAATATGTGCGCTGCTTTTTATCCTGGGACTTCTGCGAGATTTGATGATTGATGATTTTAAATCGCCAGATTAAATAAAATCGAATTCCAATATGATTTTTTCACTGATCGGTTACAAATTTATTGTAATAAAATGTGTGATATTTTATATCCCGGGAAATCCGCGTGAATTTTCCCGGGAGCGGTTTGTAGGTTTTGCATAAACTTTATCTTATTCCGATACAGTTTCCACGAAAACAGTAGCATAAATTACTTTTTAAATGCTTTACTTTGTGTACTGTGTGTGTTGTGTATACTTTGTGTCCCGGGAATCCCGCAGAAAATTCAAGTCAAACGTGGACGAAGACACGGGCTTATGCTAGTTGAAAATAAAATTATACTTACATTAAAAATTATTGTACATATTAGGGACACACACCGCCAACAGCGTCTTGGAGTCAATTTTGTATTTACAGTTTTATGTTGTAGGATTGTAGGTTTAGATTTGTTTATCTGCGATAGTGTTACAGATATAGGCCGTTTTACACATATGGCAATGGGTTTCATGCGTTATTTGAGATGCGACAATGTTAATGACGTTAAATATTAACAGAATACGTATGTATATATATACACTAATGTGGCTATTCGTGAACGTCGTTATTTTATAACGCTATAAATAAGACGTATTCGGCCAGTCTAAAACTTTAACATTATTGCAGATGAAGCCGCACCATTATAGTATTATTTAATTCCCTTGTATGTCCTTAAAGAGCAAGGGCCATGAAAATGGCCCTGACTTTTGTAGGGCTTGCGTGGGGCCATGGGAAGGTCAACACATAGAGGCCCCTTGACAAATTTTATGTAAATGTGGCGTGACATTGACCGGTGATTGTCCCTGTATACATCATATAGTAATGCACCCAAGGACAAGCCCCGGTCAGATTAGGACTATTGTAGGAAATGAGAACAAAATGCGCCGGCGATTAGGATGAACTGTTAGTGTAACTAGGGATATGGGTCTATGGGGACTATGGCGTCTGCCCATCGCAATGTTCGGGGAACATAGATAAAAAAAGGCGGACGGTGACACAACTCCCTGCATGGGCCCCAGAAAAATGCTGTACAAATTGGCGAGGAGCAACATAGGTATGAGTGGCTAAGGGGTGTCGAGAGGTAGGCTGCAGGTTCACCGAAGCTCCTTCTGATGTTGTGCCATTTCTCACTTCCACCCCTGGAACTTGAGTATAGTTCATCTATATAATTTATTGTAAATATTGTAAATAAATATCATTTATATAATTTGTTGTAAATATTGTTATCGTATTCGTACTAAATTATACGAGAAAGTTTATTCCTTCCTTAACACGAGCCGCCGCATCTCCCGGGCTTAGCAATGGCTGTCAGCGGGCGCTTTCCCAGAAAACCGGGGCCTTTTTCCAGTATTCCCGAGTTGCGGGAGTAACGCACCGTAAATCGAAAAGGGGAGCCCGCCGAATGAACACGTGTAGGTTAATTGTGCGGTGACTAATATTATGATAATAATATTATTATTGTAAGCTAATGCTGATGTTTCTACTGTTAGATATTTAAGGGAATAAAGACATCGAACTTGAGAATAATGCTATACTCTATAAGTTTGAAAGAGCGTCATAAAAAATCTTCTATAGTATTTAGAATCAGCGTAACGATAAATACCTAGTATTATGTTTTAGTTTACATTATTAAACATGTTACTTAATTTCAGGTCATATCAAAAACAATAAACTGAAAGATTGCTCATAATTTTGATCAGGAGCTATTTTTATTATAGATTTCCATCAATTTCACCAATAGTGCGTAGTATTTATATATTAACACTTAAAATAAGTTAAAAACCAATATTCACTCTCTAGATTGCTAATGATATAAAACAATAATTAATTTAAATAAAGTTACTCATCATGAACTCTATAATTGCCTAGATCATTCCATTCTACTGTATATTGCAATATGCGGTCCGGATCCTTATAATGTTATTTATTTTATTTTATTTATCATTTCTTTTTTATTTTAGCGTAAATTTCGATATTATGCCAATTAACTAAAAATATTTTAAGCGATTAAGGCCGCCTATTATTTTGCCAAGAAATATTGTAATTACGCATTTTTGTAAATGTTTATTTTGGTAAGCAATAAAGTGTCATCTATCTATTAATTCCAGAGATCTTGCCGCCCGCAACATCCTAGTCGACGCAGCGGGTGTCCTAAAAGTGGCCGATTTCGGCCTCTCCCGATCTGGTGTTTACGTTCACACACGTTCCAGACCAGTTCCACTGAGATGGCTGGCACCTGAATCCATCATACACTCGCAGTACTGTAGTGCAAGCGATGTGTGGGCTTTCGCTGTATTGCTATGGGAGATAGCGACATTAGGTAATGTTATATACCACTCGCCAGACCTTATTGAAACTCAAATAGATGGGTCAGTGCCTGTACCACTTTAGTTCAAGAACTTTGTGAAAAATCTACACTTTGGTGTTGCCTTGATAATTAATATCACCTCGTTCGCTAGATGTCGTTAGTATCGATACTTAATAATATTACGTACGTAATATGTGTGGTAGCTTTTTTACTTATTTCTGATACTTTACGCAATGGTTCTCTAGAACGTTTACTCCGCGTACAATAACGACTTGGAGGGAACTCCCTGCCATGGTTTTTCCTGTGCGCTAGAATTTGGTGTCAATTAAGAAGGGCGTTATAAAATTTCTTCGACGCCGGCAACGAGTCAACAATGCCCCTGGTGTTGCAGAAGTTCATAGGCTTTTCCATCAGGTGGGCCGTCTGCGAGCTTTTGACAATAAAAAAAATAAAAAAACTCTATTTATTATAAAAATTTGAATTTTTGACGCACCTGGTGTAAAATAATACATATTTGAATAATAAAATGTTAAAAACTGAGAGAAGAGGTCATTTGGTGCCCATCTAATTGTTTAGGATTTAGATGCTTTAAAAAGTTGCCGTTTTTACTAGGAGATTGTCCTATCGGGTAGCATAACAAATGTAAAATAACGTCAAACGAAGTCTTTGAGTAAAAGTTAAATAATCGAAAGTCATTTTCATGTCACATTGACACAATTTTTGTTTTGGTGTATTATAATTGTATGATTATTAAAATTCAAATATATTTCTTCTCGAAAATTAGAAATAATAAATATATCGACATGAGAGAATATTCTTCGGAATGATTTTACAAAAAGTAAATTTTAAAAGATTGTCATTTTCATCTTCAGGTGGCTTCCCGTACGCAGAACTGAGCAACTACCAAGTCCCGCCGTTCCTATCCGGCGGAGGTCGCCTTCCCAAGCCAGCTCGAGCTTCGCACCGGCTATACCAACTCATGGTCGAATGTTGGGAAGACAATCCACAAGACAGGCCAACATTTGCCCAAATAGTTGACAAACTAAACGCACAGAAGCAACTCTACGTGGACTTGGACTGCATATTCCCACCAACTGAAGACGAAGAATGTTTGTCCGATTTTGACTTCAACATGTCGGATTATGGTTAATGTCATTGTACTTGCACCCTTGTTAAGACTGATTTTTTATTGTTGTTACTCCATCCTTCATATTTGCAAACTAAATGTGTATATGGAAAAGGTTTGGTGATTTTATTCCTACTCGACGTCATCGTCCTGCTTCTATCGCCGTGTCGTTCGCTATCGTCTGGTTCACTCCTGCTTTCTTAAGCCGCTACACTCCTGTATGCAAAAGTTCTCAAGAACATTTCTTTTGGGTTCAATTTTGAAATAAGCGCTCAAACTTCTCGGCCGTCTCAGCCTCAGCAGATTAACATTGCAGCGCTACAAAATGTGTTTAATGAAAAAAATTGTACTTAGAAACTATAAAGATCTGATTCAAATCGGTGTTCACAAAATTATCCCCGTGTGGCCGATATTTACTTCGATGGAACAGCGCCACTTATAGAACTTGCGAACGTGGCAAAATATTGTATCAACCGAACATACCAACGCGCACCGCGCCCATATCAACTCGATTCAATTTATTTCATTCAATTCTTTTGAGGCCGGCAGGACATTCGTATCAGTGGTATAACCAGAGTTGGGCAAAATACATGATTTTACAAAATACTATCTCACATATATTTAAAATATGAAATACAAAATATTTTTAATTCGTGTATTTGAAATATAAAATACAAATTAAATTGTTTTAACTATTTTTATTTAAAATACAATTTACAAAATACAGTCAGATGATAGCTTATGTAAATGAAATGGAATTAATCTGGCCCAGCGTATTAATCAGTAAAAGAAGAATTTCCTTTCATGAACACTAGATTTTTAAATGTACTATCAAACAAACAGCCTCTTATTTGAGAACTAGAGTTTACTCCTCGGCTACGCCGCGGATCAAACTCTAGTGCGTACCTCTTGTTGAAATAGCAGGTGTTAATACAGGCTAAATTGTATTATATTTTTATGTTGGTGCTATTTGCCCTCGGAAGATTACTTCAGTTTATATCGCAAACTATCCGATCTCCCGGAATGAAAAGTAACTATGTCCATTTTCGGTATTCAGCCAAACAGATCGAGTTACAATCGCATTTTTTTATAGATTATGAATTTTTATGTCTATAAACTTGGGAAATGATTGGTCTTCCATTCAAACTTTTATCTCCTATTACCGAAACTACCGAAACCACCTAAACGATCAAAACTACCAAAACAACCAAAACTACCACAACTACCGAAACTACCAAAGGTACCTAAACGACCAAATTGATATATATATACTGAGTTTCAGCCAAATCGGTTCAGTAGTCTTTCCTTGAAAAAGGAACAGACAGACAGACAGAGTTACTTTCACATTTATACTAACTAATAGGGATGAATAAAACTTGTTTAAGAAAACAGTCTCCCTACAGTATGATGAGTTCAAATATATTTTGAAGCCATAAATAAGTATTTGAAATACTAACTACAAAATAAGTCAGTGTCAGATATTTGAAATACTATAAATTACAAATTATATTTTCAAGAAATACTTTAATTACAAACACCAAATGTAATTTGTATATGGGAAAACAACTTGGAAGCCCCAGGTCTTCATTGTGAAAAATGTGCATAAAATCGATTTCTGTAGCTGCCATAACAATAATTCCATTCATACAATGTTACGGTTAATTAACTTGTACACGGTATAACTTCATCAAATACGACTGAAATAACATTTTGAAACAATAATTAATTTTCGTCATTAAATGTATAGAGACACACGGTCAGATGTTTTTAATGTATTTCCTACGAAACATTTTAAAAATAAAGTCTTCAAGATGCGTAAACTGTTAGCAATTATTACGAAAAACATTACTTAAGCTTTTTACAATTAAAATACTACTTTAATACAATAATAGTAAGTAAAATCTTTTTATAGTCACTTAGTGAAATTGTTATGTCTAGATATGAAACATCATGGAACATGGCATATAGTTCCAACTTATTGCGCTATCACGCATAAAGGAAGGTTTGCACTGAAAATCGCCGCTGTTTTGGATATAATTCCAGCACAGCTGAGTGCAAACCTTGTTTGCTGAAAATGCGGTGTAAAAATTCTAAAAATATATTAGTTTTTTAAACCGCATGTAAGCGATTAAAGTACGTTGCTATTTCTTCTAATAAACTTTTTCTGTATTTTTCTATTTATTTTGATTCTTGTCATATTCGATGTACGAATCTGCGAGAGTAGCTATTTTAACCTCGCGGAGGTTTTGTCCGTCTGTTTCATAGACTATCACGCACTTACCCTATTCTGTTTTAATATTTTACTCTCTTTTATTTCCTATAGTTATTACAGGGTTTTATGAGACCTGAGGTTTAGTTGTAGTAGCTTAGTGGTTAAGACAACTACATGTTCTTCCAGTGACGTGTATTCAAATACTGATCGGGTAGAATTTAATTCTTAGGCAATTTAAAGTTACCTGACCGAGAACGTAAACATCGTAAGGAAACGAGGGCATCGAGATTACCAACATTACAAATCCATCAACCTGCCTTTAAACGATTGGGTGTGCCGTCCGTTTGACCTAAATGGGGAGGTCCTTTTTTATTTCTGGAGTACAGCAGACAAGCTGATGGCCTACCTGATGGAAAGTGGTTATGTCACGTATGGACATTTGCAACACCAAAAGTGCTACCAATGTGCTACCGGTCTCGTAGGGTGATTGGAACCTAGTCACTAATACCGGAACACCATTTAAGGTTTTTATGGTGGCATCTAGACCAGGGGTAGTAACCATCTAGATAGGTAAATATCCTACTATCTGGCATGTGTATTGAGCCCAAACTGAATCAGGACTGGCCCAGGACAAAACTGAGACGCTCATGAACTAACCTGATATTTTAAGACTGGAGATTAAAGAGCTAAGTTTTATCATAAGATCATTATATTTACCACTTTTTAATGTTTTAGTGCAGTGTCACCTAAGAAATGGTTTTAATCTTCTTGTCATTGTGACAACATTGGCATCAAAAATTCCGGACCCAGAAAATGACCCTTTACTCTTCATAGCTAATCCAGTCGAAGCAAATTTACCCGGACACTGGATGCCAATGAGCATAGTCAAAGTTATTCTATCAAAGTCTTCACCCAAGCCACCGAGACCAATCACCACTCAAACTAGATTAAAATTTATACTTAGTACAACCATTGCAACAACAACGGAATTAAAGACAGACGCGCCTACGGTACCACCAGAAACTTCGACTTATCCAACTACTGTTCCTCTTCCGCCTCCTACAACGACTGTTCCTTCTCCGCCTCCTCCAACAACTGTTCCTCCTGCACCCTCAACTGAACCTCCTCCGCCACCATCAACAAACCCTCCTACACTTCCACCAACAGAACCTCCTCCTCCACCAACAGAACCACCTCCTCCACCAACAGAACCACCTCCTCCACCAACGGAACCACCTCCCCCACCAACAGAACCACCTCCTCCACCAACAGACCCTCCTCCTCCACCAACAGAACCTCCTCCACCACCAACAGAACCACCTCCTCCACCAACAGAACCTCCGCCCCCACCAACAGAACCACCTCCTCCACCAACAGAACCTCCGCCCCCACCAACAGAACCTCCACCACCTCCGCCTCCTCCTCCAACGGAGCCGCCTCCTACTGAACCCCCAGTTCCAGAGACAACACAAAGGAAGAAACCAAATCGAAGACCACCTGTAGATACTCACGATAATAAAAACATTCGGTAGTGAATTCTTCCTTTATCTTCTTCATACCTCAGTACAAATCTTCGGCAGAATCAGATATACTTAATATATTAATATATAAAGCTGAAGAGTTTGTTTGTTTGTTTGAACGCACTAATCTCAGGAACTACTGGTTTGATTTGAAAAAAAATTTCAGTGTTAGATAGCCCATTTATCAAGGAAGGCTATAGGTTATATATCATCACGCTAAGACCAATAGGAGAGGAGCACTAATGAAGAATGTTTCAAAATCGGGGGTTTTGAAAACGAATTCCACGCGGGCGACGTCGCGGGCACAGCTAGTAACAAATAAGAGAGCAAATCGAATTAAATCAAGTCATTTGCATAAAAAAATGGTTAGTATAAACATTAAATGACTTTCAAGCATGCGAATAGTACGTAATTAAAAGTTGAAAATCGACTAGTTAACAAAAACAGACCGTAATCCATTCAATCCACAGGCATTAATTTTGTTTTTTTTTTGTAGAATTATACAGTAATTATAGATATGTAAATAAGTCAAGTGCAAAGTTATTCTATATACCTAGAATCGTCGTCAGCCATTTGCAGTCCACTGCTGGACGTAGGCCTCCCCAAGACGGCGCCACTCATCCCTGTCCTCCGATTTCCTCAGCCAGCGCCTACCGGCGACCTTGCATAGGTCGTCGGTCCATCGGGCTGGAGGGCGTCCGACACTACGTTTACCGAGACGCGGTCTCCACTCCAGGACTCGTTTGCTCCATCGGCCATCGGTCCTGCGGCAGATGTGACCGGCCCACTGCCACTTCAACTTGCTAATTTTGCGAGCTATGTCGGTTACCTTGGTTCTCTTACGGATATCCTCATTTCTAATTTTATCCATAAGAGAAACACCCAACATAGCTCGCTCCATAGCCCGTTGAGCGACTTGGAACTTGTGGACCAATCCTGCCGTAAGTGTCCATGTCTCGGCCCCGTAGGTCAGGACGGGGAGGACGCACTGCTCGAAGACTTTTGTCTTCAAGCATTGCGGAATGGTCGACGAGAAGACTTGACGAAGTTTACCGAATGCTGCCCAGCCCAACTGAATCCTCCTATTGGCTTCCCCCTCGAAGTTGTGCCTGCCGACCTGTATGTTCTGTCCAAGGTAGACATATTCCTGCACAGCTTCCAGAGGGACGCCATCGACGTTTACCGGTCTCAGCATGACGTGTTCATTGAACATGACTTTGGTCTTGTCCAAATTCATGCTGAGACCGACCCGTCGGGAAGATTCATTTAAACTGCCCAGCATTTCGGCAAGTTCCTCCAAAGTCTCTGCAAAGACCACGATATCGTCGGCGAAACGGAGGTGAGAAATGCGCTCGCCGTTGATGTTAATGCCCCGTCCAGCCCAGTCCAGAGTTTTGAAGACATCCTCCATCGCGTTGGTGAACTACTGGCCTGATTTTGATACGGTTTTCGCTGATCGACAGGTTTAAATTCTTAGACTTAAAATCTTGTTGTGCTGGGAATCCCGCGGGAATTTTTCTGGGAATGATATAAAATGGCCAGATTGAAAAAAAATCGAATTGAAATGCGATATTTTCCCTGATCGACAGCAAATTTTATGTAATAAAATGTCTGATATATTTTATCCCGGGAATCCCGGGGGATTTTCCCGGGAGCGGTTTGAAGTTATTCGGGTGCATAAAAATTAGCTTATTCTTCACACAGTATTTACTAAAACGATAGCTTACATTCTTTTTTATATGCTACGATACTTTGTATCTCAGGAATCCCGCTGAAATTTTCCCTGGTATGATACAAATTAATATTTATAAATATCAGCTAATTTCGATACGTTTCACTAAAATGATAACTTGGGTCCTTTTTCAAGTAATGCGACACTTTATATCTAGGTAAGCATGCTCCATCCTAGACCACATCTTCGCTCCACATAGGGCGAGATCGTGGTCAAACGCAAACCTATTATACAACAATAAACAAAATAAAAAAATGTTTTTATATTATATGTCAAAAGAGAAATTAAGTTTTTATGCAAGCAAAATGAAGCTACTGCCTAGTCTACTGTCATAAATAAAATAATCTTACGTAACTGCCATCTAGTAGAAATAATAAGAACTGATAAGTCGATTTGCGAACACACAATTGAATTACACTTACTGTCACAAGATGGCACAAAACTCTTTCATAAAAGTCCTATATATTGTTGAAAAGTTTATATAAAAAAAGTACACTTTTGAAAAGCGTCTCCCTTTTTCATTATCACCGAAAATTATTCGTGTAAATTAATAATTATGTCTAATTAAAAGGTAGCAGACTTTTCGAATTAAATAAGTTTTATTTATTAAACCGGTTATTAGTGTATGTGTAGCTAGCTTCATGTGATGACTTTGTTCGTCCAGTAAAAATGTGGAACCTTGAAGAACCCGTAAAGATCTTAAGGGCCTTAAACTAAATGGAGTTCGCTATCTCGCTCACGAATTATCATATTTTTGAAAATAAACTAATACGAAAGAAATACGAAAATAAATTCATACAATTTACTTACAAGAAATCGGTATTATACAAAACTTAGCAAACAATTACGACTGTTTCACAAAAAAATCGTTATGATTTTATTGTGAAACATTCGCAATTTTTTTATTAAGTTTTTTGTATACGCTTTTGTCGTATGCAAATCCTATGAATTTATATCTCCAAAAATGTAGTAAAACGTGAGCGAGGTAGCGAACACCATGTACTAGAAGCAACAATAATGATTTTTCTGTCGCTTTTTGATGTTTTTATTGTTTAAAACATATTTTATTTAACTATAACCCAAACCAAATCCAGAATTATATTAAAACTTTCAATTTTTGATTAAATTGATCTGGGTCAAACACAAAAAATGTTTTACATATCTACAGGAGAAGACTACAAATGTTGGGACAATATGTTTATATATTTTGATTCGCAAACATGGATCGCTATATGAAAAATTATTTAGTTTTTACATGTTCTTAATAATTAAAAAGTTGATTATTTGTTATTGGATTATTTTTCAACGTCTACCAAACTGAGGTATTCAGTATCCAAACAATCTACAGTAGGAGGACATTTTGGCTTAAACGAGAGCAATAAAAATAATTTATTTGTTAAAATACAAAAGACTGTCAAGTCTAACATACCCATATAATAAAAAAAATACATGAACATGTACAGACAGTGGTCTGGTGGGGCTGGATGGGTTTTAATATAGGTTTTATTCTAATTTTAGTTTTTTACTATTGTATAATATGTATATATATTTTTAAGTTAGGTTTATTTATAGGATATTTTAGTTTTTATTTTATAAACTTAAATAATGTACATACATGTACATATGGAATTTATGTAACTTGAACACTTTTTTGTGTTCTAGTTTTGTTGTTCTTCCGTTTTGTGTTTGACTCATTTATACCATACATATTGTGACTTGAATTAAAATGCCGTTAGCATTACTATAGAGTTTATTAGAACTATACAAACACGTATAACACAGGTACAGGGTTTTTTTTCAATTTTTCATGTCACAACAATTAAATAATAAATTATAACACCACACAAAATCACAAACACACAACTAACAACAAAACTTATACACATACTCACACCAACGCGCACTGCCACCGCATTGCATTACACGCACACTTCACAAAGAAACCAAGACACACAAAGAGCCTAAAAATTAATAACCTAGGCACAGAAAGAAAAAACAACACACATGGCACTAGTTAAGATAATATATATAGGTATAGACATAAGGCACACACTGCACATGCACTTCCTCACAACACCAGCATGTAACAGATACACTCTACTTTAGTATATATAAGTTTAGTATTAAAATTAGAATAAATTAATATAATAAGTAATTCTTAAGGTACGTAAGTAGTAAGGTAAGTAATTCTTAAATCAATGTCACACACAGTAACAAAAATAAATAATAAGCGTGTATGAACTCTAAAAACTTTCATACAAATTAAGTTGTGAAAAAGGGTACGGAACTCGAGTCCGAAGAGTTGTTAAAAAAAAAACACAGGTACGAATATAACCGAACACAACAAGTCCAAACGTAATACAGAAAGTCGTAATGCCATAAAACGCGCAAAGTCCGTCACTAAAAGATTCCCGATTGTAATACACACGTCTTGCTTCGCCCGTGGTTATCGCTCGACTGCCACGTCTCTCCATCGGGCCATCGCTTTATACTGCACAGATGCAATATTTCCGTCCGGCCGCGTGGACTGAATTTCCTAGAATTAGTTTTTACTTTAAATCCGTCATACCTGGCTAATGACTGCCGTAAAAGATTACAATACAACAATGGGCTGTTTTCTAATCACAATTTTTAAACACAAAGTAAACAAAAGAAGTCCGAATGCTGAAGGTAATAAAATGTATTTTTACAGGTATGCCGGTGTGAATTTGTTTTTGTCGGCGTCTAGGTCGAAACAATATGTTTTAAATAATAAAATATCAAAAAGCGATTAAAGAATTGTCTGTAGCGCCATCTAGTCATATAGGATTAATACATTGTTTTTCCTTAGAAGATCATTTTTGTACACTACAAACAAAAACTTCGCAATGCAAATGTTTAAATGTCTTAGACAACTTAAGCCGCATCTAAAGTTAAATATTATAGTAGAAGATGCTTTATATTAATCATCTAGACACATTTCAACTAAAAACCTATCCAAAATTTTATTTCATAAGGAAAAACAAGATACAGAAGTTTTTTGGAGCTAAATTTTATAATGAACGATTTTCAAGCCATGATGCATTGTTCAAGTGCGCATTTTACAATAGTTTACTACTATACAAAGTTATATGATAAACTCAATTGCTAATTCTTCAAAATCAAATCCAAATGTTTTTATTAAGTTTTTTTTATACATGAGTATACAGCAGACTGACAGACGACACTTGATGGAAAGCGCTTACCTATGGACAATTGTAACACTAAAGGTGCGACTAATGTGCTGCCACTCTCTAAAAGGAGAGTGGAACCTGTCCCCCATTGGCGGAACACAACTCAAGGTTGTTATGGTGGCATACTCTAGACCAGGGGTGGTAGCCATCCAGACGGACAAATACCCTTTGGGCTTTGGGTTGTATTGTCACCTCATACGACAGGCCACCCGACCGCAGACATATTGTATTTTTTCTCCATTCCTGCACAGATAGTTAATAAGTTCTACTGGAGAACATTTCCTGATGGTCATACATAAATATGTTTATAAGTTATAAATTAAATTTACTTCCTATACTATGTAGTAAACCGCTTTGCAACATTTTATCGCTTAAAATTAATGAACCACTCTGAGTGTGGAAATATGACAGCTATAAATAATCTATTTTAAGAGATACCCAAAGATACGTATCAACTATATTAATGTTAGTTAAGCCATTAAAGTTTTTCTTACATAATTAATTAGACGTTGCAAGCTGCATCTAGTTTCCACATATACTAATATCAGCCCATACATTTCCCACTGCTGGACTCAAGCCTCCCATTATAGGAGGAACGGACAGTATACCCGCCACGCTTGTCCAAGGCGGCTTCGCAGGTTTGATACGTCGGTTATTTCGATGTGTAGGTTGCATCACGATGTTTTCCTTACCGTTGTTAGCACGTGGTAATTGTAACAATATGCACATTAGATCAGAAAACTGACTAATGGCGGGTTTCTATATCTTACCGACCGTTCATTTGCCTTACTATCGGTTAAAATTTGACATAAGCTCCATACATCTAATGTCAAAATTCAACCGATGGTAGGGCAAGTGAATGAATAGTAAAATATAGGAACGACGTCTAAGTGGTGCATGCGTTCCGGCCAGGATCTAACTCGCGTCCTTAAAGTTGCGCGTGCGCTAGCCCTTACGCTACCACGACTTATAATACCACATATAGGAAAGTTAATTTATTTACAAAGCTCCGATTTCTCTTTACTCAAAGGAGACGGGGAATTTGGGCCCAAGAAATATAATGAGTTGAGATATATAACTTAAGGTGTGCTTAAGACCATACCACAGAAGTGAAAACTTCTTTAATAAACGAGTAAGACTCACCGAGCGAATATAGCAGTGTCGAATTGACTATAACTCTGTCGCTCCCTTAGTCGGCTCAAGACGACTTAACCTGAACGAGCGTTACTTAACCGAGGGTCACGGCGTTACATAGCCGAGCGTAACGGCTCAGTGTAATTCAATACCAACAAAATAAAGTCGTCAGTGCGCCTAAAGAACAAGCCAAGAAAACAAGCCAAGTCTGTGCATTCATTTAATGACCTCGTCAAATAACACTATCTTAAATTTGTAATTGAATAATAATGTTATTTAGTTGTATGCTTGGGATGGTGTTGTTTGACGACACACAACTTGTATATTCAGATAAATATGTATGTTTATATTATAATTATATTACTATTTTTATCCGTGCAGGAACGGAGAAAGAATACAATTTCCTGCGGCAGGGAGGCCTGTCGTAAGAGGCGACAAAACAACTCACAGCCAGGTGGAAGGGCATTTGCTCGACTGGATGGCTACCACCCCTGGTCTAGAGTATGTCGCCATAACAACCTTGATTTGTGTTCCGGTATTAGTGACCAGGTTCCAGTCTCCCTTAAGAGAGCAGCAGCGTATTTGTAGCACCTTTGGTGTTGCAAATGTCCATAGGCGATGGTAATCGCTTTCCATCAAGTGGGCCGTCTGCCTGTCTGCTGAACTCCTGCAATAAAAAAAACTCAATAAAAAAAATTAGTAACATTTTCCTATATATTTGTATATTATATCTATTGCATCCCCATGCATACCGAGTTTCTATCCATCCAAAGGTTATCTGGAAGAAATCGCTCCCAGCGATAAGACCGCCTCTTGTACTTATCATTATGATTCTATATAGGTACAAATTTATTTTGTAACATTATGTGCAATAAAGTATATTCTATTCTATTCTAAAGAAATTTTCACTTCAAAAAGCGTTATATTTTTCTTTTTTTCTTTTTTTTTTTTTTTTTTTTAAATATTTTTCTATATCATTTTCACAAATGGGAAAATATTATCCCCTAAATTCTTTCTGGAAGACGAGATATCTTAAAAATAAGCTCACAAATAAAGTAAGTCATCGATTACAATGATCGATTTATGTGAATGAATTTCCATAATTAATAATATGAAAACACACATTTAATTCATTCAAAAAACTAAATATCAACATATGTAATAAATAGAAATCTTAAAAGCACTCTCATCTTTTTACAATAGGGCCCAAGAATGTATGAACGCGCATACGTCTCCTTTGAGTGCCACTGAAATAAATATAATAATGTATTTGAGTATTAGTGTACATAAATATGTATACACATTTCATATTCAAACATGTTTAATACTCATTTAAACAAAACTTTCACACTAAGTAAAAGAGAGCTTTTAAGGTAGTTAAATAAGTCGTAATGATGAAATATTTGAGTATGTCGGCTGCATTGTTTAGATGTCGGCATGGCTGCTTGTTCGTCTTCTACCTGATTTGATGATAAAGCCAGTAGTGTGAGGCGCCACTGTGTTTGGGGCCACAAATACAGCGGGATCTCTCCAGGCCTCGTTTAATAAACATGTATAGTCGGCTAAATAATGTTCGTTCGAAATAAAAAGTTTTTAAATGCATGGGAAGCACTTCATGCATTTAAAAATCTTTTTATATCGACCGAACTTATGTGATGTTATAATTTAACAAAAATAAAATTCAATTGATAATATTTATGAGCGTCAATGCATATACATATAATCACAGGGGCCGTTTATTTGTCACAGTTATTCTTTAAGTTAATCATCGTTTAAGCTCTATGAGTACTTCAGTAACATCACTATTTTAATAGTATTTTATTAAGTATTTGCAAGTATTGAGTCTGTAATTTTATTTAATTTTTATTTTTATGCCGACGTTTCGGCCAATTTTCAGTAGCCATGATCACAGAAGACAAAGCTGTCAAGTGTCAATGAATTATGCCGTTGGACATCGTCGTACGTTGAATAAAATCAAATAAAATGCCGCGTTTAAACGTAATTTTAATTATCACTCTTTTAATTTCTCCAGCTATTTTAATGGCCACACAGTTTCCCAGAATTTTGAAGCGGGATAATTTAACTTTCAATTAGAGAATTAGGTAAAAATTCTTTTGTTTTTCATCGAGTGGCATCCGAAAGTAACAAGAGGTTGTCTAGACGACTTCTTGTCATAAAAGTTTTTGACTACTTAACATGGGATTATGATTTTTGAGAATCAACAATATCGCTGTAAATAATTACTTTTCTCTCTTCTTTTGAATGGGGCTTAGTAAAAATTCTTTATTTTGCCAGCTTAGGCTGTTGGTAATTAAGAATTTGAAAGTCCTTGAAACGAAGAGCAGGCTAGTTTACGCACAGTGACGAAATAGCGTACAAGTGACAAACGTCCATAATTATTACTGTCGGCAGGCTGCATTTGAAAACGAAATAAAAAGCTTTTAATCAAATATAACCTACCCCATCGTGTTCAAATCCTTTCTTATATATCTTTCTTTATGTTCATTTACTTTATTATCGGTTAAAATTTGACATAAGCTCGATGAAAGTAATGTCAAAATTCAACCGATAGTAAGTGAATAAATAGCAAGAGTGGAACCGGCCACAATTTAAAACTTTTTTGTGAAATTCCGCATAAAAAAACTCGATGAAGTTAAACTTTCTGTTAAAAAACCTTATTAACCAGTTGGTGGATAGAACGTATTCACGAATGATGATGAAAGTTTAAAGGATAAAGAAACAGTATTATTATATGGATAAATGTGCTTGTGTGACAAGACAAATAAATATTCAGAGAAAACAAGAAAAAAAAAAAATATTGTAAAGTAAATATTGTAATAGAATTTATAAGACTTTTCCATCCGACTCAAAATTTAGGAGGTAGGAGGGGGGCATATACCTACTATTTAAAACCGCACGAAACTTAAATTATAATAAAAACTACTCCAGTGCTAGATACATCTAGACCAGTGTAAATAAACAATGGACAACGCGTTTACCAAATTTACCCCGCCGGTAATTGAACCCAGTCGTCGAAAATATATAGATATGTAGTTTTTAGATAAATAAAATTAAGTTCGTAATATTGTAATATTTTTTTATTAAATTCTAATTCTTAAAAAGGTACGGAACAAGAGTTCGTAAACAGGTAGTTTAAAAATAAGATAAATACAAATGCTTTTTTAACATTATATAATATTAGCGAAAACCTACGAAATTTTAGTCGGGCTTACATTATATTAATATTATTGGATACTTTCAAAGTGGTTGTTATATTGAAAGCCAAACAATATCATCTTTTGTCCGTTTTTGGAAAAAAAAACTTAGCATCGCAAAGAATGTGCAGCACACCGCGTGGTCGCCTTTTAGCGCCGGCCGGCTATTATATATAACGCTCAATTTTAAACCTTAAATGCACAGGAATGATAATACAAATAAAGCCAAATCACTTTCTTCAATAAGGTTTATATTTATATGAGGTATCTAAATGGAACTCAAATGCAGCTCTAGGTGATTTTGCTGCTGATTAGAATCACTTTATTTTATCGATATCGATAATGTTAATTTATTTTTAATAAATATCTTACCCATGCTAGTGCAAGCTGTGAAATAAAAAAATCTCTTATAATTTTTACAGTGTCATAGGGCTCTTCGAAAAGGGTGTAAGCAAACCTTTAAATACAAGATAGAAAGTGCATAGGCCCTCTTCATCATATTATATTTCCACGGGCCACAGTAAATCATTTAGCAGAATTATATTGAACCATTTCTTTTGCCTGCAAGCAGTCATAAAAATAATTTAAGTTTTTTGAGCTTCATATTAAATGGCAAAAAGAGAATTCTTATAATTCCTTCTGTCTGCCCTTTCATATGCCTATTAGTCTGTTAGTGGATATCAGTAGTATTACTTAAAGGATACTAATCAACAACACAAAAAAGAAATTTGGGAAGAAGGTGTATTTTATGAACTATGAACCATTATATAATAATTTAATAGAATTACAAAATATTAAAAATTAGAACAGGTCTTGTTGCACAGGAGACAACAGTTAGCTGACAAAAACAAATATCTTTATTTTATGTGATTTATCGCACATTTGAAAGTTTTATTCTGAATTTGTATACGTTTTAGTACACCTTAAATTTTATATGTATGTGTAACTAAATGTTTTCTTATTACACTTAATCTATTTTATTTTACCATTCACTGCAGTTAAATCTGCACTAAAATTTTAAAGCATTTTTTATCGAGGTTTTCTTTTCCAATTTAAATATACAATTATTGTCGATCAAACAAGTAAAAATGAGCAGCACATCACTACAAACCCGGCGCTTCGGTTTGCTAGCCTGCTTATCGAGTTCTTTTCTCTCATTCACTCAGTCGCGTTTTAGCTATTGACAGAAGTGGATGCGGCGCTATTTTGTTGAAGCTTTCGTAAACGCGTGCTTGTTAGTATTACAGAAAAATCACGTGTAACAACAAAAACAATTAAATTGTGACAAGTAAACGTTATTGAGTGTATTTAGAGGACAACTGAATTTGAAAACATTTATGTATTGTACAATGAGGGATTATTTTTAGTTCGTACTATTCATAATTTGGTGGTGTGATACAAATTTTTGATGCTTTAAGTGCTGTTCCAGAGTTTCGCTCAGGCGTAATGTTGGCTGCATAGTGTTTATTAACAACAATAAGTGATAATTGACATAGCAATGGCGGTGTTTAATTATAGCATATGTTTGGTGCTCATTTTGTACCAACTCTCAGCGGCGTATAGCGATGAAGCTTCGTCAGAGTCCACGGATATCGGGATGTCTGGTAGGTGCACTTGAAACCATATTTTCCTCAAAGTTCAATCTGCTTATATTAAATTCCTGCTGCAAATGATTTGTTAGTATTCTGTACATGGAACAAGGCAAGAGAATTATTCCAGGTATTAGACAAATAGGTTCCTAGCTTTTATACCTGGCCACCACTGAGTAATTTATAATAAATAACACATATTTTTAAGACAAGTAAATAACAATAAGATAAATTAACTATTCATGGGAATTCATTTTTCATGTTGAAAAACGGGAGTTTTTCGAGAAATACAAATCCGAAGTGTATGCGATCGAATCCACAAAAATACTCTTATTTGCGTAATTCGTTATAATTAAGATTCACAACTGGAAAAAAATAAATTTGATATAATATAACAGAAAAATAACAATAGGTATACCTACTAACAACAATAACATGATTAGTGACACCTGAACAAATTACAACAATGCAATTCTTACTTTTAACTGCATTTTTTTTTATAATATGACTTCATAATTATAAACATCTTTGTAGGAATGATTCGCAAATCTTCTGATTGCATGAGTTCAACAGACAGGCAGACGGCCGCCTATGGACATTTGTCACACCAAAGGAGCTACCAATGTACTGCCGTTCTCTAAACTAAGACTAGAACCTGGCCGCTAATGCCGGAACACAACTCAAGGTTGTTGTGGCGGCATATTCTGGACCAGGTGTGGTAGACATCCAGTCGGGTAAATACACTACCTCCTGGCCAAACGTGTGAATACCTACCTTACACGCAACCAATATTCTACAATGTTTTTTATTTATTAAAACGAGCAAAATCCTATAACACTTCTTTAAATTCCCGCCAATACCTAGATTCTAGTATTATAGGGCAGAGACAACGTTTTAAAGACCGAGAGGAAAAATCTAAAACCGGGTATTAGGTTATCCCCCTCCCCTATCCTCCCCCTCCTATTTCAATCCCATATCCCGTCCCTTCTATCCCAATCCTGCCGTCTGATTCCTCTATCTCATCGTCTTTATCCCATCCTAAAGGCTACCAACTGCTGTAAGTGTTGCAAACACCTATAGGTGACGGTAACCACGTTCCTTGAGCTGGGCTAAGGCTGTCTACCAGTTTGCAAGCTTCTCAGTAAAAAAATGTACGGACTAGATCTTATATATAAAGAAGAATTTGCACTTAAATTTTGGCAATTATATTGACGTCACAGGCAGGAACTTCGATTATATGTATATATATTGAAGAAGCTTAAGAACAAATTGTTTATTTACGTTATTTAACATTGTCATTGAAAATAGCCCAAACAATTGACCACAATAGGCCTATCGTTGCCAATAAATTGTATCGAACCGAATAAGGCGAGCGTCTTTCATTTATAAATGGTTCTTGATTTATTATTAAGCTGCCTATATATAGATGAGGCCTGTTCGAACGTTCGCTATTTAAAATATTTTAGAACATTCGTTTTTTAAATTACGAATTTTAACCTTTTTGTACGCTGTCATTTTTCAGGGCAGAGCGCATTTCTAGCTCATTTAAATTTTATTTCTTTTTTTATGTCTACTTTAAGAAATTAATATTTCTGGGTTGTCCATTTTATTTCCTGTCTTTTATTGTTTTTCTAAAATACTTAGATTTTAATATAATTTTTAAAACTCGATTTTTACCATTATAAGGTAAATATATCTACATGGTATCTATATAGTATAGTGAACTACGCTAAATCAGTACCAACCAAAATTAGGCCGCTCTTAATTAACGATGTTGTTAGACAGATCACTGAGAGCTTTGCGGTGGAGCTCATGGCCGTCTTTAGAAGATAGCTTAAGTTGCCGGGGATTTAAAAGAAAATCCGAGTTTCGTGCCTATTTTGAAAAAAAAAACGGAATCCTTGTAAAATTGACATGTCACATATGTCCGTCTTCATATTGACATGTCATCTTTGTATGTCACATTTATATGGATATAATTTACTAGAAATTTGTAATGTGTGTTATTGGCCTAAGTGTGCATAGCGCTAATTTTCAGACTTTAAAGCCTTATTGCCGAGACGTGGACACTGACGGTGTGTTTCTCTTATGGATAGAGTTAGAAATAAGGAAATCCGTAAGAGAACCAAGGTAACCGACATAGCTGGCAAAATTAGCAAGTTGACGTGGCAGTGGGCCGGTCACATTTGTCGCAAGACCGATGGTCGATGCAGCAGACGTGTCCTGGAGTGGAGACCGCGTGTCGGTAAACGTAGTGTCGGACGCCTTCCAGCCCAATGGACTGATGACCTGCGCAAGGTCGCCGATAGGCTCTGGATGAGGTAGGCAGAGGACCGCGATGAGTGGCGCCGACTTGAGGAGGCCTACGTCCAGCATTGGACGGTGATTGGCTGACGACATAGCCTCGTGACAATACTATTGTATGATAATCGCCTCTACGGTGGTCCGCAAGCACTTGAAGATCTTTGTTGTATTTATATGTCTCTGACTTGGTGTTTTGAAATATTTTTTATTCAAAGTACTTATTTCAAATTCTTGACTCGTTCTTAATTCTTAGATACTTCCCAAGCGCCCCTTGTGAGTACTTTTCACATTACTAAGCTATCCGTAATGAGTATTTTGACACAAATACCACCTCATTAACAAACCAATTATGATAAAGTAAATTTAGCCAAGCTAAGTAATTGAGAAAGTGAAAGAGCAAAGATTATCACAAGTTAAATGAGCTGCTTAATAGGTAGTTAGTAACACTTTAGGAAACTAACACATTTATCGATAAGCAATGACATTATTCTTAACCTTATCCAAAACATAATAATAAATAACGCATACGGTACTTTATAGCAAAAGCTTAAAGTGAGTGGCGACCCTTGAGGTTTGGCTCCACCAACGATTGTATGGGACCAAAAGAAGGACGATATCTTCGTGCTTGACTTGACCACCTGGAATGGTAATAGCAAGAACTGACAGACCAACCATGACTTTGTCGCTAAGAGCGACAATTAAAGACTATGATGCCACGGACAACAAAAACCTATTAAGATGTACGAGGGCGACACTGATAGTTTTTAGAACGGGCCACTTTTAAAGAATATAATAAAAAAATAAGTTTAAATTTTGAAAATAGAACTCTTTGCTAATATTATTGAGTACTAATTTCATTGATTTGTCATTGGTTTTACGATTTGGCGGCAAATTGAAATTTGTCTGTGTCACGCCAGTATGAATTTAACGCGAGAAAATTTTCGTACTATGATTTTTTATGACTTTCGATGTCATTTAAGTCAACAAGAATGTTATGACAGACTTCGATTGGCCTTTGTCGGTGAAGCCCCTTCTCGGGCCACTGTTTATAACTGGTTTAATGAGTTTAAACGTGGTCGCACCAATTTCAATGATGCTCTGCGTGAGGGACGGCCTTCTACGGCGACGACTGAAGACAACATCAGTGTTGTGCGGTGTATGATAGAGACTGATCCAAGAGTAACCTATCAGCAGATTCGGACAAGTTTAGGCATCGGTATGACTCAAGTGCACAAAATCCTCCACAAACATTTAGCCGTTAGGAAGCTTTGTGCCCGGTGGATACCTTATTATTTGACTGAGGCCCAAAAACTCCGTCGTGTTGATTGGTACCGTGAAATGATACAAAGATTTAACGGAGGTGACTCAAAAGCTGTGTTCGACATACTTACGGGTGACGAAAGCTGGATTTATTGCTATGATCCGGAAACCAAAAGATAATCTGCTCAGTGGGTGTTTCCTTCCGAGGAGTTGCCAACTAAATTGAAGAGAGATCGAAATGTAGGAAAAAGTATGGTGGCCTCATTCTTCGGAAGGACCGGTCATTATGCGACAATTGTTTTAGAAGATCAAAAGTCAGTTACTGCAGAGTGCTATACTAACAAATGTTTGCCACTTGTCTTGGAAAAAGTTCGAGATAAACGACCTCGTAGTAGGATCCTCCTTCACCACGACAACGCCTCCTCGCACACCGCCGGGCGAACGATCGACTATTTGGCCTCATCAGACGTGGAATTGCTGGGTCACCCGCCATATAGCCCCGACCTCACACCTTGCGATTTTTATTTATTCCCGAAAATAAAAGAAAAACTTCGAGGAAAACATTTTATGGACGCCAAGGAAGCAGTGGCTGCGTTCCAGAAGGTCATCGAAGAGACCCCTAAGGACGAGTGGGCAAAGTGCTTTTCTCGGTGGTTCTATCGAATGCAGCGATGTATTGATGTGAACGGAAACTATTTTGAAAAGATATAATAAAAATAATAACTTGCTAGTTTGCTCAGTTTTTGATTTTCTAAGAACTTTCAGTGTCACCCTCGTATGAAGGCATCGCACCCGGCGCCAACCTCTGTCGCGTCATGACCAAGTCGTACGATTTGAACTTCAGGAGTGGGAAATATTAAAGCGTTATCAGTGCAGGAACGGAGAGAGAATACAATTTCATGCGGACGGACAGCCTGTCGTACGAGGTGACAAAACAACCCACAGCCAGGTGGTATTTACTCGTCTGGATAGCTACCAGCGCTGGTCTAGACTATGCGGACATAACAACCTTGAGTTGTGTTCCGGCATTAGTGGCCAGGTTCCAGTCTCCTATTAGAGAGCCGAAGCACATTGGTGTTACAAACGTCCATAGGCGATGATAACCATTTTCCATCAGGTGGGCCATCTCTCTGCTGAACTCACACAATAAAAAAATCATAAAGCCAAATGCAGTCCAAGTGAAACTATACCACACACACACAGCAGGGCTTCATGTTATGAGAAGCGAGTCGTCGTCTGCCAGTTTCAGATCTAACTTCAATACTTTTTGTTCCTATTTTCTACTATAGTGTAACACTGAAGGGATTGTCTTTAAGTAAAATGTTGTATAGTGATAATAATATCACGTCTTATTTAGTTTATATTGTCGAATTTTCCAAAAGCCCATTACAATGACCCGACGTCATCAAACATGCAATAATATTAGCTTCTAAAGGTCCCACTGCTGGGCGCAAACTTCTCCAGTCTTATAGGACCGTACGGTACACCACGCCTGTCCAAGGCATATGACGGGTTCCACAAATTTGTTTCCTCGATTTACAGGTTTGATGAGAATGTTTTCCTTCACCATAAGTGTAATATGAAGTACTATGTAAGTGGGTAGTTTTGAATAAACCAGTGTTCAACCAACTAGTAGAGTTCGGGCCACAAAAAAAGTCCCACTGAAAACAAAGGAGCTAAAAGTGGCAGCTCCGCTATCTATCAAATATGATAGAATTTTATAAAGTAGCTAGCAAATAGAAATATTGTATTTATTATTCAGTAATTACCTAACATCGATTTACGGATTAGCAAATAATTACTCTGGCAGGATTAAGTACCTACGCGGATTGCAGCGCCGCATCTCTGGGACTTGTGTTGTGGCACGGACTGTACACAATATTTTGTACTTTGAAATCCGTTTTACCACTTTAAATTGTTTTTAAAAAGCAGCACTAGCAGTATGTAGCAAAACACACGCAAGTTAGGTGAACACTACCCAGTTACATACCACTTGCTACAATAAATATATAGGTACCAAGTCATTATAACAATATGCATATTAGGTCAAACAAATTGCCTAGGCGTTAAGGAGTCGAACCTACTTCCTTGTAATGAGAAGAGGATGTATTTGGTTCTAAGCTATCATGAGTTTAACCTTCACCTATTAATTCACCGAAATATTACGCAATACTGGTTTATCGGTTTATTTGTGAATTCTTATCATTTAATATATGTTTCATGTCTGAACAAGTTTTTAAGTGAATTGCCAGTTTCCATGCATGTAGATAACTTATTTAGTTGGACGTTATTATTATTTTTACAAAACTTCTAATTTGAATAAATATAAATTTGGACTTTATCTCACGAAACAAGTCCCGTAGTAAAATAATTTAGGAAGATAAAATAATTTTAGGAAAATTACGATTTAATGGTAAAATAGTCAATAGTACTTAAATAGACTAATAATATGATGTAATATTTGCTAAATTAAAACACTTGATAAAAACATAACAACGTGGTTGGGCCGATCTGTGGAATTAGTTGCATTTTGTTTTTAAGATGCACTCTATCTCTGAATTTTGGGACGTGATGTCAAAAACAGCTCTCCAATTTCAAAATCTGGTATTGCAACTGAGTTTGGTAATTCCAAATTATGCCTAACCGAGTCGTATTCCTTCAGTACTATATAAAAATGATAGATAAGTTAGGAATTTCATATAAGTCAGATTGCATGGAAAAGAGCGCTTTTAGCGATAAAGCCATTTCTTTTACCTTACTAACTATTGTACCTACCTATTAATGCATTTTTGTAATTGTTTGTTTTTATGAAGAATAAAGTTTTTTTTATATATCTTTTGTTTGAGATATAATATTAAAGGAGCTAATTTGATTTAGGACTAAACAATTATAATACAAAACTTGATTCATAAAAAAGTTGCCATCATTTCACCATAACAGATTTCCGCAGATATGACTAATGTCCGTTTTCGTAATTTCCCCATGGAATCGTAAAAAAATGTAATCGAAAATACCCTATATCTCAAACCACTGAAAGAATCTCGTTCACAAGGCTTGTACAGTTGTAAATAGCGGTTGTTCACAAAATAGCCACGGCTAAGTTGCTAATAACTCGCCAGCTGGTTAATGGTTTTCGAATAAACCCGAAAACTAGCAACTGACAAATTGATAGCTTAGCCGTCTTCCGTCGGCACTTACTTAAACGTTAACTGGTCTGTAGTTCGATAGACGATAGCTGTCGCGTTGACGGTTGTCGGAGCCACCCGTTAGCTAAATAGCCGTCCACTGGTTTTATAGCCGGCTATTCAATCACAACTAGCCGGAAGGCTGCTTTTGAAATTTCGGCTGACAAACCGTCGCTCGTTGGTCGTTGCTAGTATACTTACTTTAATTAAAATAGGTATCTAAGTTTCCGCTACAGAAGAAAATTTTACAATCCACTGGGAATAATCCGTGTTTCTATGACGTCACGTACCCCGATATCGTATCAGGGGATCAGATAAGGCCCAGACATGGCGCCGTTCCGCGTTGTAGGATCCATTGACATACGATAAAGCAATCAAAATGTCATATTTTTTATTTATTACTAGCTTTTGTCGCGTGGAATATACTGGGCTTTGTTATATTTTTTTCCTCGAGGTGAAATAATAATGGATACCAAGCAAATGGGGCTTTGAGCCTATTGATAGTATTGACTATAACTTTAAATAACCAATGTTCAGAAAAAAATAGGGCAAATTACAAATGTGCTCAATGAATTGATAATGACATGGCGTAGTTAATACAACCAAAATGTAACTAAATTAATTTATTGAATGTCGAAAACAAATGTTGGTAATTTTAACCATTCTATATAATGATCCTATGCTTCCAATCATTGGGGAATATAATAACAGCGCATAAACGTCCCACTGCTAGGCTCGGGCCTTCCATTTATAGGGTAACGGAAAGTATACGCTTGTCCCAAGCGGATTGGCGGGTTTAGCACGTGGTAATAAGGGAGTATTGGGAAAAGAAATACGTAAATGTGAGTACTAAGTAATACTAAGCCTTTCTCGCATCTTGTCAAAAGTACAGTTATGGAGCAATAGAAGAAAACTAGGAACGGTAATAGTAGAAATAAAACATAAACTATATATTTATTATGTTTAAATAGTTGCATTTTATCACTATATCTTCTATATGTATATAACTTATGTGTATATTTGTATATATAGTATATTTATTATTAAAATGTAAGTAATTGTACAATAATTATGTATACCACGATCGCCATTCTTAATCTGCAATATTCTTGCCACGGGTTGTCTGGAAGAGATCGCTTTTTAGCGATAAGACCGCCCTTTGTACACAATTAGAATATTACTAGTTCATAAGTTTTCTGTAATGGTGAACAGTAAAGTGTTATCTATTTATCTAGAAATAACATTTTCAAAACCCTACAAGACCAAATGTTTAGGTCACTGTTTATCTCGCTTTTTTGCGTTTTTGGTTGAATTTATTTTATAACAAATTGGTAAAAATATTAAAGAATATGAATCCTTATTAAGACTTCACTCGTGAGGTTTAATTTGTTTTTTAAATGAGGTATTTTCAGCTCAATACAGATTATTTTTTGCTTACACCATGGAGGCTACGTGAAAGATCTAGTATTACTTAATATCTCAAATTTAATTATTATATATTCCTACTTTCATCTTTATCAATGGATTATTGTTTCTGTGAATTCTTCGATGAAAGCGTACCTAATAAAGCGATAATGATCTTTACAACAGTTTAAATTTATTGTTTATAACAATCATTTTCAATTTATCACTTTGAGGCTTTACTTTAATCCCTTAATTGCCGATTTCGTTACTGTTAGGATTAGTTTAAGAATTTAGTAATGTCAATAATCTGGTTGTAATGCCCCCTTTGGTATTAATAGTTTATTTACATTCCATTCATAGTCAGCAGCATGGGGAAGATTTATAGTAGGAGGAGGAGAATATTGCTTTAGGTGGCATAGAATAGAGGGCCACCATCGTCAATAGTATTGTCAAGATATTCAAAGTATATTACGATTCCATTGCGATAGTGTCATAAATTCCTATTCTACTAAACCCATAATATATTCTCGAAATCGTTGCAACTTAGTAAAAACAAAATTGGTATTACCATCAGCAGAAATAGCGTTAACGGAAATGAATATTGGAAAGCTACAACATTTTTAAACATTTACTTCGCGAGTTTTCACTTATAAATATTTTTAAAAAAAGAGTTGCGTGCCACGGGCACACCATTGGAATTAACAGAATACCGAAATTAGGCAAACCTACGATTGAGACGACAGTCTCCGGCGATTTTGTCAGCAGAATTGGGCCCCTGGTGGGCTGTGTCAGCCTATCTGATGTATTCCAGCAATAAAAATCACGTCATTTGGAGCCCAAAACCTCGAAATTTTTGGACAATCTTTATCGATCTGTTATCGAATTCACTAGACGATGATTAACAAAAGCATGCAGTGACTATAATCTGTATTGATAACTGATTATCGCGTGTAATTACTTTTGGCGCCTATTTATGACTGGGCGACGTTAATACTTTCTTTTTTTGGCGCCATAGGGATTTTATTATTGTCTAGATCTAGATAAAGAAGCATCTGGTAATTTGACTGTCGAATTTTCAATCACCTGATAAGAGTTACACATGTTGAGGTGAATATGGGATGTGTACGAAAGATTGAGCGGAACAAGATGAAGGTAGTATGGGCATGTAACCAGGAGATGTGAAAGTAATGTGACAAAAAGAATGTTAAAGTAGAAGATTGATGGGCGCGTATGTAAAGGTAGACTAAAAAAGAGATGGATGGATTGTGTGAGGAACGACAAGAATTCCAAATAAAAATTGCATTGTGTTCTCCATCGTTTTTATTTTATATAGTCTACCAGCAATCTAGGCAGACGTCCCGCCTTGAAAAAATAAAAATCTAGAACCCGATTCTAGCGCCACCTATCGGGTCTAATTGTGAATCTAAACCACCCCAGGACCCACTCAAACACACCTAAAATTTTATCAAAATCGTAGAAGCCGATTCCAGCGGCAAGTATTTTGTTTACATTGATGGGTTACATGATTGAAGTTTTACTAGGGATCCCTAATTTTTTATATAGCCTATATTAATCACGGATAATGTAGCATTCGAATGGTGAAAGAATGTTTGAAATCGGTCCAGTAGTTTTTGAGTTTATTCGTTACAAACATACAAAAATACAAAAGTACAAATTTTTCCTGTTTATATAGGTATATTAGTATAGAGTATATATTCCAGTTCTTTTTTTAATAGCTTTAATGTACAGACTAGACAGACTACTTGCACTGTAATCACCTCCATAAAAATATTTTTTTAACAACTTTCTCATAAATCATTTGATTCTTGTTCTAGTTAGATTAATTACAATGAACAGAGTATGGTGCAAGCTTTAATTCCTAGTCGACTCATTACCAATTCACGGGTGGAATCCCATGACGTCACCGGCGCCGTGTCTTTGGCTCCGGCCGTCTCGTCGCCACATGTGGCTCAAAGGGGGTTTTTGTGCACTCCACGAGTTTATGACTAGCCTGCACTGTGCCGGGATATTCGGGACGCGTTCAAATCCCAACTATCTGTCTGCATACTGTTTTAGTTTTAAAATTAACTTGAACTGATTTTGATAATTTAGTGTTTATAGTCATCATCTATACTGGATATTATAAATGTGAAAGTTTGAATGCATGTTTGTTACTTTGTTGCGGGATAAAAAGCCTACTTTTTATCCCGCAAAAATGTAGTTAGTTATACTTATATTATAGTACCTAGTTATTTTATAAACTGTACTCTGGTCAGTATTACAAATCTAACAATGCTAGTCTAGGGTTGTTTAGAACAATGTGCGTTTTAGCGATAAGGCTGCCCGTTTTAAGATCTACAATCATTTCTTTGTTTTTGTTTATTTTTTATGTACAATAGAAATTTGCCTTTTACTAGGGATTACCACGTAGAAAGTTCCGAACTGTATTTCACATTATCCATGATAAAAAGTCATACTCATACATATATACATACATATCCGTACATACTTATATCAGACTAGCTTGTGCCCGCGACTTCGCCCGGGTGGAATAGTTTAAAAAACCCTCCCATTTTGAAACATTCTTCATTGGTGCTCCGCTCCTATTGATCTTAGCGTGATGGTATATAGCCTTCCTCGATAAATGTCCTGTCTTATACTGAAAAATGTTTCAAATCAGACCAGTAATTCCTGAGATTAGCGCGATGAAGCAAACAAATAAACTCTTCAGCTTTATATATTATAAAAGATTTCAGTGAAATCGGTAACGAAGTTTTTCTATTTTTTGATTTTGGTCTTACACCAAAAGGAAGGTTTGCACTGAAACTCAGCGTTGTGTCGGATATAATTCCGGCACAGAAATATGCCGAATGCAAACCTTGTTTGCTGAAAATGCGGCGTACATTTCTCAAAATATGCTCTGTGTATAATAATGTATAGCGAATGGTAATTACGTCGCTATTTCTTCAAATAAAGTTTTTTTCTTTCTATGCAAGTGTAACAGATAGAGTTATTTTCGTATTTGTAATATTAAGTATGTATTTAATTATTTCAGAAAAATAATTCCTATAATTAGACACAATTACAAAACATAAAACTTATATATTGAAATAATTACAATTAAAAACTATCAAATACCCTACTGCATGCTACAAGTAGTGTCCCAGCACACATTTCGATTTTTCGTAGGTTTACTGCATATTATGATTTGGTTAGGTTAGGTACATTTTAATGAATGCATTTTTTTTTTAAACATATTTTATTTTATCAAATAAAATATTATAATAAAATTATAAACTAAACTATCTTATTATTTAATATACAGTACAAGCGATTATAGACTGTGTAACAAATCGCTGCCAGATGGGAGCGTGCCCAGAAGGCTGGCTGCATTGCCGCGCTGTATGGCGATGCTTATTTGTTGGGCGAAATATGAGCCAGCCTTCTGATCACGGGTGGCATCAAAGAGTTTCTTGCAAATCTCTTTGAAGAAACTCTTTGCCGACGGACCCCACGGACCTAATGTTTCAACTCCAAACGGCACAAATATGTAACCCCTTCCTAAGGTTCCATATTTGCGCCGTTTGAGAGCTTCAGCTTTTGAAGCAGCGTTGCCAGCCTCTAACTCAGTCATTGGAAGATGCGACGGGGCCAGAGTGTCTACACATGTCGCGTCCCAAACAAGCGGCCGTCCCATCTTCCAAGGAATAAGTGACATACCATCCGGCCTCTTGCCATCGTCGCGTACCAAGCCATTCGGTTCTAATACGGCCGGTACGCCGACGCTGACAAGAGCCCGGCGGATGATGTCATTGAGGTTGGCATGGCGAGATCTTCGACCAACACTATGTAAACATGCTAATCCGTGGCGCCCATACGGGTCCACCATACTCCCACACTGGCAACGATGGGATACACAACATGGAGCCCCCAAGCGAAGGCTCGCAGCTAATCGAAATGTAGAATGGTCTAGGATTGTGCCTGTATTGAAGGATGGGTGTGCCTGCAGCCATTGTCCAGACTCCCAAGTAGCAACGGCCAAAAGGCGAGCGCGCTCTGTCGACCTAGAACACGTTTGTAAAAGATTTTCCCGTGTCAGTTCGCAGAGCGGCTCGTCCCAAGCTCGTTGGGAAGTCGGAACAGTGGGCAGGTTAGAGTTAGGGCAAGCCATTGTCCAGGCTCTTTTGGCATCGGTCAAATATGGAATTTCAAAATGTAAATTACTTTTTTCTAAAAATTTTAATACCAAATCACTTGTGCTATAAACCGATGACAAAAAAGCCGGTAAAGCAACACTGGAAATTTTGCGGACGCCTAGGCCACCTAGCCTTATCGGTAGTGAGCATTGTGACCACGTTCGGTCGTCCATGTCCAAATTTATTATGGATATGAGGGTATCCCTCACGATGCTATCCAGCGTATTTAAAAGCAGAGTTTCCTAAAAAAGTTGGCAGCACCGGAGGGCATACGTAAATTTAGGCACGAAAAGGCAGTACCGGATGATAGTGAATGCCATATGGGTATTAATTTTGAATAAACGATCTGAAGTATTACGAAAATTTTGAAAATTCTCTTCGACGAAACCCGAAGTCGAAGTCGAAGATTGGCGCGCCTAGGAGGCGAAGTGAAGACATATTAACCATTTTAATTTTGGGAGCTATTAATTGTATTTTTGAAAGTATTTCTGTTTCGCTGTCTGTTTTATTTATGTAACATTCACATTTATCAAAGTTGATTTCCAGGCCTATGCTTTGGAGATCTGCTTTTAAATTAATTAAATCGTCTAGAACCGTATTTACTTCGCCTCCCAGAGTGCCATCATCCAGATACCAAACGTTGAATTTGGATTTCAAACGGGATACGGAATAAAATATTTAATTCGATCCGGAACCAAAAAACGCATACATAGTCTACTCTAAAATTATGCCGCCTCTCACCACGTCTAGTCTAAATTTATGCCGCTCCTCCACGCGGCCGTCAAGCTTTTTCGTGACGGAAAAATCCTAAGACCGACGAAAAGATGTCTATATAGAAGTTTCACTTCAAAATTTTTATCGAAGTGATAAGAATGCTTTATGCTTTATCCGTATAAGAACGGAGAAATAATACAATTTCTTGCGACTGGGCAGCCTTGTCGTAAGAGGCGACAAATCAACCCACAGCCAGGTGGTAGCTTATTTGCCTGTATGGATAGCTACCACCCCTGGTTTAGAGTATGCCGCCATAACAACCTTGAGTTGTGTTGCGGCATTAGTGGCCAAGTTCCAGTCTCTCTCTAAAGTGCGGCAGCACATTGGTAGCTCTTTTGGTGCTACTACAAATGTCCATAGGCGATGGTAACCGCTTTCTATCAGGTGGGCTGGAAGAAATAGTTGGAAATATTTTGAAGTATTTCGTTAACAGTTCAAATTTTAAATATTAAATATATTATATTTTCAAATGTGATGTTACGAAATTTAGGACCCCCTCCCACCCCTTGTCACAAGTTGTCACACTTCGTCGACACACCGCATGTGTAGTATTATAGTACTACTACTTTTTTATTTAATTTTATTTTTGATTTGTTACAGGTAAGCGATTGTACACGCGCAACGAGATAATACTGGGAAGATTTTGTCATGTGATAAAGTTAAGAGACTGTTTAATTTGATTGTAACATTTTTTTAAGTTTCGCGTAGCCATTTTAGCAAAATGGGGTAGTATAGCAAAAGGGTTTCGTACCCTTGTAAAATCATGTCCGTCTGTTTATCACTTTTGGCCAACTTTTATTTTTATAAATAAAGTAGTAATGCCAGTAAAGCTTTGTTCGCATTGCCGAGATGATGTGTTAGCGACGTGCAACGGCCGCATCAAAAATTAACAGGACCGCAATGCCACCTTTCACTGTTTGCCGGTTCCTATATCTTACCGACCGTTCATTTGCCTTACTATCGGTTAAAACTTGTCATAAGCTCCATACAAGTTACAAGTAATGTCAAAATTCAACCGATGATAAGACAAGTGAATAAATAGTAAAATTTAGGAACCGGCCATGAGTTTGTCTATTTCATTAGCTAATCCGTTTAATAGTTTCACGTGATACTGTAACAGACCGACAAAAATTCTAAATGCTGCATTCTCGAAATCTGAATTAACCCTTCTGATATTTTCTCATTTTTAAATTCACAATCTTGACAGATTTATTATATAGATAGATTATAGCGTACATATTATTCTTATGCAGTGGTGGATTTATCAATAGGCTGGAGCCTAGTGCGGCAGATTTTGGAGGGGTGGCAAATTTGGGGCCAATTTTTTTATATATTATGTCTTACACAATTTTCAAACTACGGTAAAAAGGAGGTCTAATTCAAGACTATACACGTCTCACGATATGTACACAAACCATAAAGTTACAATTTCCTTGATAATGATCTAATTAATATGATTGTGAATTAGGGTATCGATTTATCGGTAGGGGCGGTAAAATTTGAATAGCCTACAGGCGTCATATTTCTAAATCCGCCCCTGTTCTTATGTACATATAAGCTATATCGAACCTTTACCGCCATTTTATTGTAAGCTATATTTGCACCTAAGTATATTTTTTGTTGCAAAAGGTGTTTTAAACTAATATTTTGTTCTAAAACTTTCCGCTTTTATTCAGTAGGATCTAATCAAATTAAAACTGAAAATTTTAAAATAAAATAATAGTTTAAAATACATAAAATATACTTGAATCCAAATGTCGCTTACAATAAAATGGCGGTAAAGGCTCGATATTATCTACTGTAAAATTTCATCAAAATCTATTCAGTAGGTTTGCGCCAAATAGTAACAAACATCTATTCTTACACACTTTATAAGAATTTTACGATTCACGGGTGGCTTTTTTGACATAGATGAGTGCACATTTATTACCTTAACAGTTAATACTTTTAAGACTATTAATTGTTTCATTATACGCGTAACAAGACTTGAAAAAGAATTCCACAGATAACCACCAAAGTTACCGCTTTAACTAAATGCTCACTACTTGGATAATTTGAATATTATGTTAAAACGCTAGAAATTAAATTCAAATTAAATGCATTAAAAACCAGTCAAGTGCTTGTCAGAACGAGTGCCATAAACGGTTCCGACGACGGTCTATCTTCTTTTGGCTATAGGTTAAAGAATTAAAACTACGTTTTGAACGGTTTTAAGCGCGGCATTTTATTTGATTTTTATTACGACGTTTCTGCTACTTTTCAGTAGCCCTGACCACAGACGATAAAGGTGTATATGTCAATGAGGAAAGTTAATTAAAATCTATAATAAATTTGTAAATGGTTGAGTTTGTACAATTCGTTTTAAATGTGAATAAATCAAGGGAGGCTAGGTCAGACCAGCAAATTACGAAAATACAATTTTTAGAATTTTTTGTCTGTCTGTCTGTTAGAGCATCACGTGAAAACTACTAAACAGATTTAAACGAAACTCGACATAAAGCTAGCTTACATCCCGGGACGTAGGATACTTTTTAACCCGATAAATGACGTCGTTTTCGTGAGATAAGCTAAAATATAGAAAAGATGGCGCTGCGATCGCACCTTTTTTAAAACTACTGAACGGATAATAATGAACTCGACCTAGTGCTGGCTTATAACCCGAGTGAACACTTAAGATATATTTTATCCAGGTAAATAAAGTCGTTTCCTTAGATTAAACGGATAAGCAATATAGATGGCGCTGCAATAGCGCTTTTTCAATTTACTAACAAATACTTACGTTGTAATAAGCAACATGTCATTCGTTGTATTAATTCAAATCAGGTTGGCTTCGACTCATCTCTACGCTTTGCTGTGCCAACTGCACAGCCGATATTATTATGAACTTAGTTTCGTAAACCGAATTAAGTTTTAGTGTAAGTAAAATAAAGCTACTGCCTAGGGTTTGACTGGCGGCGCAGTCGCGGGTCAAATTCTAGTAAGATATAACTGGACTGACTGGATATACCAATATTCATACAGACGAAGGGACATACATAACGAAAGTAAATTGTATCGGTAGTCTACGGAACCCTAAATAGAACGATTTAATGTAATCTACATTACGAGTTCATTCCCCCTTAGGTACTTTCAATTTAAAATTACACACGCATTAGCACTGATTGTACAGTTTTATTTCTGACATATAAAACTAGACATTATAACACTAGAGACCCGGCCACGACCGAGTCGTTATGAGCGACAACTGAGCGCGACGGGAAAAGTAATAAAAACAAGTTGTACGGACCAAAAACGGCCGTAAATTGCTCTGTCAGCAATTTATGCCGACAAGTGCATTTTAACATACCACATTCGCGTCAGCACTCGTTCAGCACCGTACTCGGTCGGTCGGCAAACAGCCTCTGATCTTTAGCACAAGCAATTCATCAACCAAAAACCGGTAGTAATTATTAGTGCAAGTATTAAGATGTATGAAGCAAAACATGTCACTAGTAGTCGCGCTCGGCGTCCTTTTGCGTCCGTCGCTAAAGATATTTTTATCCGTGCAGGAACGGAGAAAGAATACAGTTTCCTGCGGCCTGGCGGCCTGTCGTAAGAGGCGACTAAACAACCCACAGCCAGGTGGTAGAGTATTTGATCGACTGGATGGCGACCACCCCTGGTCTAGAGTATGCCGCCATAACAACCTTGTGTTGTGTTCCGGCATTAGTGACCAGGTTCCAGTCTCCTTTAAGAGAACAGCAGCGCATTTGTAGCACCTTTGGTGTTGCTAATGTCCATAGGCGATGGTAACCGCTTTCCATCAAGTGGGCCATCTGCCTGTCTGCTGACCTCCTGCAATATAAAAAAAAAAAAAAAAGATAACTAAACTATGTCTCGAACGCCACTCGAGGCGAACCTGCCAACGTAACGAGTGTGATCAAACAACGGGGCGTTCTTTACTTGTGGCTTATGTGACGGTTTGCGGCAGGACACGAACGTTTTTTGCGTCTCGTTCGTCGCTGACTCATGACATCCCGAAAACCTGAGGTCGTGGCCGGCCCGTAAAGCATCGCTCACACGCGGCAAGTCGATTTGAATTCACGTGACCTAATTTGGCATGTAACCGTAACTGTTACCGAATTCCACATTCAAATGCGGTAGTCTCTGTAATTTGATTCTTGTCGATGACCAATTGTCCAATTTGACAGCTTTGTGCTATTGATATTCTGAATTTAAACTATTCGATTTAATACATAGTACATATTATATTTTTCTTTATTCATTGACTATTAGATACTAAAACATGTTAGTAAAAAAAACTCGTATTGGGGCAATGACACAAAATGTACACCCAGTCAGTGTATGCAACGGTACTTAAAAACATTTATTTCTCTTGCGTAGCGTTTAGAATGAGCTCCCAGCAAAGATTTTCCCTGAGCACCATATGAGGTTTTTCAAAAAAGGTGTCATTCAATTTCTTCGTCTTCATACTGGAAGAGCTAATATTGGAAATCAGCATTTTGCTGACAACGGATACTGAAGTACTTTAGCCACATAGCCCGCAAGAACCCAGATAACAAGAGGAGACTTGTGGTCACGGGTCTAAACACGTGGATTGACCAGGTTGCTGAACAGCTGGACACATCAATAAGTTTGTCCTCCATCGTGCTCAAAACCGATCTCGGTAAAGTAGAGCACTTATTCATTGCTATTAAAGTCACGATCCTCAGCAGTGAGGGAACGACTTAGAAGAAGAGAAATTTCTTCGAGCCGGCAGCTCGTTGGTAGCACCTAGTGTTGCTATTATCTATAGGCCACGGTAACCGCTTTCCATCATGTGGACCGTCAGGGTCTGCTCTACTCTAGCAATAAAAAAGCCCAGACTGAACAGAAGTACTTTTTGAACCAAACGTATATGACATCTTGAGATCGAAACCACACACACGCTTCGACTTATTGCGACTGTTGTCATTGTTATGCCAACTATTCTTTGGTAATGTTAATTTGTGTATTTAGAACCACTTCCATATTTCATTGTGAATTTGAAACCAAGCTTTTACTTCTAGCTTAGAAAAATAAAAATGTGGATTGACGCAGTATCGTTTAGTAACGTCCAAACAGTGGCGCCAATATTCAGGAGGAAATGCAATTACTTATCAAGATTCTCGCATACCATTCTGAACCTTATCGCGCATTATTTAGAATGAAATTCGCATGAATTATCCGTGGTAGCACAATCAACCCCTTGGGATTCAAACTTTTCCCAGACAATATATTTTATCATGTTTATTTGCTGTTACCGAATTGCAATTGGACAAGTTCGAACGAGTCATAGCATGACGTCACGCTGCATGCCAAACAAAGCTTACAAACAGCTAATACTCTAAATATAGGGGTCTATCGTTAAATGATGTCTGGCGCCAAAATTTGGGACGAATGCAATCACTTGAGACGACAGCGACACACGATTATCGCCTTTAGCTACTGGATGTAAGAACTATACTCGTTTGTGCGGGACATATTGGGGTCTAGTAAAGCCCTCGGATTCGTAGTTTTTACAAGCCGAAATGTCATTATGTATCGTCTATAAGGGTGCGGCTCCAGTGACAGATGTCTTATACGCACCTGCGTTTAAGAACTATTTTGAACGGTTTCTAATATAACGGTTTATTAAAATTATCAATTAATCATAGTAAGTTGCAATTCTATTAGTAATTAGTTCTTTTTTACTTTCTACAATACGTAATGACATTGTATTATTATTAATGGAAATGCTAAGGTATCTATCTATATGAAACATGCGAACTAATTCATATTCACAGTAATAGCATATTAAACCAAATTGCATATTATAGAGCTGGTGAATGAGTCCAATATAATAGGCGAGAGCAAGGCACATCGCTTGCGCTGGTTTGACCACATACATAGAATGGGGGAGGATTGTGCGGTGAAAAGTTGGTCGGCCCAGATATCGTTGGAGTGACGTAGTGGAGGCTGATCTGCGCGAGCTTCATGCCGATGACTGGCAGGAGACAGCGCTGAACAGGAAGGAGAGGCGTATTCTCATTTCGGAGGCCAGGACTTATTTTGGGTCGTTGAGCCGCAGGAGTGAGTTAGTTAGCATATTACAGAAGCTCCCTGTAATTTCAAGTTTGACTCGCACACGGCCGCTTGTTTTATTATGGCTGAAAGAATTTTATTTAAAAATTCTTATGCTAGTAACATTATATGTGTAATATGTAGTAGAGGAATTGCAGCAAATTTGAAATACCAGCTTTTTTTTGGGAATAACTGGAAAAGGAAAGTGGAAAATGGTTAGGCCAATTAAAAACGCATGAAAAGATTGGAAAATATTTAAATTTACAAATACATAAAATACAATTATATAAATTACAAATGAAGAATCAAAATGAAAACAAGGAAAGCCTTGTCAAAATTTTAATCAAACTAATAATTTCCAAAATCCTAACAAGTGCAAGTGATTTGCAAATTAATCGTTCTAATTTAAAAAGTTGTAAATTTTGTGTTAAAGAGCAGTTCGCAACAAGTTTATACTATAATAAATTTGTATATAAATGTACCACAACTGTCAAATCAATGTTGTCTTTGAAAATAATTCCTGAAATATCAAAACGAGATGATCACATAATATGTTCTCGGAATGCGTTTAGCCCCGTTTAATTTCGAGAATTCTTTGTTCGTGTTGCGCTTGGGCATGACGCAGAAACATCAGAAACAGATCGCGACTAAATATATAGAAAACTATTTGTTACCCGCGACGGAAACAGAGCAAGAAAAATAATTTATTGAAGGTAGTTACATTATTTTTAAATTACGCAAAACAAACTTAAACCTAAAAAGAAATTTCGACCAAATTATTTTTTTTACTTTTTATTTAAGTATTTTTTTTATATATTTTTCTTCTGTGAAGGTGACGTTACTGCTTGGCACAAACGGAAGACCAGCGTTGGTTGTTATCAACCAGCATTTGCTGAGTTAGGGCCTGTTTAGAGTTAGTTAAGTTTTGTCTTTTATGAAACTGCTTATGTATACTTTAATCATTTTAAATAACTCTAAATAAACATTATTTTGTTTCTTTCTTTTCTTTCTTTCAAGTAAAATGTAACTGTGACGATGAAATAAATCGTTGCCAACCATTCATAGTCAACTACTGGACGAATCTTCCCCAAATTCGCGCCGAACGTTCCGATCTTCCGCATCATTATCCAGCCCCTACTGGTGACCTTGCGAAGGTCATTCCAAGAAATTGGAGGGTACTAATCGGATTTATGATGATGATGAAAGTCGTGGTAGCGTAATGGCTAGCGCACGCGTCCCAAGCTCAAAGGACGCGGATTAGAATCCTGGTCAGACAGAACACATGCATCACTTAGGCAGTTTTCTGACCTAATGTGTATATTGTTACAAGGAACACATCGTGATGAAACCTGCAACATCGCGATAACCGATGTCTCGAAGCTGCCAAGCCGCCTTTGACAAACGTGGCGCCTGGCGGGTATACTGTCCGTTCCCCAACAGTGGCACGTTTATGGGCTGTTATTATTAGTATATTATTAATCAGATTGTAGTCTTCACTCCAGGCCTCGTTTGCTCTATAAAACGAGCTATTACTGTCAATGTTTTAGCTTTGAAAGCGACATTAGCACGATATGATTCCACGTATTAAGCAGACATAAGTGTCAATATGAAATGGACCAAATGATAAGAATATTATAATTGTAAAGGTACGAAAATAAAAAAAACCGAAAACAATAAAAACATATTTTATCAACAACGTTACAGGACAGATGTGACCGCCCCACTGATACTTTAAATCGGTTACCTAGTTTCTCTAAGGATTTCCTAAAGTCCTCTCTTCTGAATCTATCTACGAGTGAAACACGTAGACTTCAAATTCGTAGACCAGTCCCAACGTCAAGGTCAACAACACCGTGCAAACTGACAAACTGAACATGCACTAAAATGTAAACAAAATAATTAACTAAAATTAACATGTTTAAAATTAGAACAATTGTCTTAAGTATCCTTTACAACAATACAATAACAATTTGTCGCACAGTAGTGTAAATGGTAGTGACAACTCAATTTATCTTAATTATTCGTAGATAATTCAAAATATGAAACTGTTAGTAATAAAACAGGTAAACTGATACCAGATACAAGGCTAGTAGTGCATAGCGAGTGACAGTTGCAGCTGACTTCCGCTTTATTTGGTTTAGGGTTGTCGAAGTTCCTTTCAAAGTATTTGGAATTAAATTTGCATTTTAAAATTATTTAACAAAAATCCATAACCCTATATAAATTGTAATAACCCAAAAAAAAGTGAGTGCCTTTGTTTATTTATCATCATGTGTTATTCTGCTTTAACTTAGATGTTTAATTACAGCTATTACTATTAATTTGAGTGATTATGTAAAATTGTACATAAAATATGTATTTAGTATATCTAGTCTTCGAATCTTCAAGTGTCTATTATAATTTGTAATTAAAATTTAATTATTATAGCACAAACCTTTTTAGAATTTTATCCGTGCAGGAACGGAGAAAGAATACAATTTCCTGCGGGCGGGCGGCCTGTCGTAAGAGGCGACTTAACAACCCACAGCCAGGTGGTAGGGCATTTGCCCGACTGGATGGCTACCACCCCTGGTCTAAAGTATGTCGCCATAACAATCGTTGAGTTGTGTTCCGGCATTAGTGACCAGGTTCCAGTTTCCCTTAAGAGAGCAGCAGCGCATTTGTTGCAACTTTGGTGTTGCAAATGTCCATAGGCGCTGCTAACCGCTTTCAATCAAGTGGGCCGTCTGCCTGTCTGCTGATCTCCTGCAATATAAAAAAAAAGAATGGTGCCATATAATTGAATACTTTGGTACCTGAAACATCAAATAAATACTTGCGATTTCTGAAAATTCACCACCTAAATGTTCAGATTCCATTTTGCTGTGTTTTATGGTTTATATACATACATTAATATTAAATTGTTACGAGTATTTTAACTATTTATTTTATTAATTTTACCACCCTAAGAAAAGTAATCATTGTCTTCCAATATGTCAGTATTATTTGTAACACATATCACATGTAAACGGAACTAGATATGACTGACTATATCCATTTCCTTTATTTATGCATACTTCTTCTAATTAAATAACAATTAAACACAACCGCCAGCCCTATATTCGCCGGAAATGTGGCGCCAGCAGCGCCTGCGCCGACAAACCGCGGTTTTCAACAATTGATTTACATTAAAAGGATTCCCCAGCCACTTTTTAACTACCTCCAAAAATTAGAAAATAAATCAAATCGCTAAATTGTAAGTTTGTTGTGTATGTGTACATATATGTATATGATTTATTTTATTTTATAGCTTGAGTTCAACAGACAGCTAGACGATCCGCCTGATGGAAAGCGGTTATCATCGCCTATGGCCATTTGCAACACCAAAGGTCCTACAAATGCGCTGCGGCTCTCTCTAAAGGGAGACTATTTGGAATTGCAATGAAAACACGAAAAAGTATAAAAAAAATTATAATAACCAATGTTATGCACGTCTTTAATATAATGAACAAATAAATAATAAAATCGACAGCTAAATACAAAAATAATAATTATATTCCTACGCGCCTACTACTAGCGTTTACTCAAAAATATCCAGACAAAGTTAATAACGAAAAATTCCTTCGTGAACTTTCTGTGAGTGTAAATCTGCCTTACTACTTTTTCTTCTCCACTTCGAAAGATTTCTTCTATCCCTTGTTGTGAATTTACTGACTCGCATACCAGCCTTCACGATGTCAAGCTAGTATTTCTTGAACCCACTAATGCCGGTACGATAAACGACATTATAAATATTGTTGCTCCATACCATTTTACTAAGTCCGATTTGGACCACTTGTGTGTTCAGATTAAATTAAGAATCTAAATTATTCGGTTTAATGATTTCGGCCATCCTCGTTGCATTGCCCAAAACCGGATGTCAAGCTCTGCCGCTCCTGTAGAAAACGAACGAATCGCCATCCAAAAATAAAATGTATTGTAATTAAACAAAGATTAGATTAATTGTACCGTTTATTTTGTTTCTAAATTTAATTTGAATAGAATATTCAAATTATGTTTAATGTATCGTGAATGCTTTGTTCTAATCCTCTATTGTTTATAACGCCACTAATATTCTTCTTTCCTATTATTGTGTCTTTGTCTTACTGAGTATTCACTGTCTGCTACAACTCTATTGATTCTTCGAAAAGTAATTCTGTAACATAATTTTGTATAAAACTTATAAAAAAAGAGCTGAGATATGAATTGAATCTTATACTAATAATATATAAAGCAGAAGAGTTTGTTTGTTTGCTTGAACGCGCTAATCTCAGAGACTACTGGGTCTGATTTGAAAAATACTTTCAGTGTTAGATAGCCCATTTATCGGGGAGGCTATAGGCTATATATCATCATGCTAAGACCAATAGGAGCGGGGCATCAATGAAGAATGTTTCAAAATCGGGGGGTTCAGAAGCTAGTAAGAAATATAAAAAAAAAACAATATTTAGCTAGACGTGTTGCTGGGGAGTTTCTTGCCGCTTCTTTTCCTTAACAGCAATAACACGTTGCGAAGCGGTGTAAAAGGAATAGGAACTAAATTTAAATTGTAACTTATATGTACGACCTTCAAAAGTGTTCTCCATTGGAACTTGTTTTGAATAAAAACAATTGAAATTGAAATTGAAACAAGAACTTTGAAACTGATAGATAGATAAACTACTTATTGTGTACCATTACAAAAACGTACAAATGACTACTATACCTATATTATATACAATTACATTAAACGTAATAATACTTAACTATATTTTACAGTTGTTTATCCTACCTGCATTCCACTTACTTTTGTTTTCTTTTAGTAAGCTTTCTCTTGTGAAGCCGCCATCAATTATGACTTGAAGTCAGTATTTCGTATTCCTTTTGTTCTACCGGGACCTTAGAGAAAATCTAGCGAGCAACACACATATACATGTACAACATGCTCCCCACCAGCGTAGTCCCTTTCCGCAGTTTAAGTGCAATGCAATGGGCGTGAATGACGGTCCTTGTGTAACTCTAGTTTGTTAAAACTCCCGAATTCAATGTCAATTATATTGTTTTGCCTCTGCTCTCTAGGATATAAGTCGTGTAGTCTTTATTTATTATCCGTGCAGAAACGGAGAAAGAATACAGTTTCCTGCGGCTGGGCGGCCTGTCATAAGACGCGACAAAACAACCCACAGCCAGGTGGTAAGGTATTTGCCCGACTGGATGGCTACCAACCCTGGTCTAAAGTATGTCGCCATAACAATCTTGAGTTGTGTTCCGACATCAGTGACCAGGTTCCAGTCTCCCTTAAGAGAGCGGCGGCGCATTTGTAGCGCCTTTGGTGTGGCAAATGTCCATAGGCTTTTGTAACCGCTTTTCATCAAGTGGGCCGTCTGCTTGTTTGCTGAACTCATGCAATAAAAAATAAAAAAATATTTCCACATTTTTTTATTAATTGTCCGGATTTGTTAAATAAATTATATCAATTAATAAACTCTACGCTACTAGACCCTGGCCTTCACATTTTAGGGGAATAGACGTCATACCTACAATTGTTTAAAGCAGATTCTTGGCTTTCACAAATCTTTAATTTCGATGTTATAGGTTTCCTTACGATGTTTTTTTACCTTCAGCACATAACAATTTTAACAACATGCACATTAAACCAGATAAACTGTGCCTAGCCACAAAACTAACACAATTTTCGAAGTAATACATAGAGTAGATTTTATTGCACACAAGAAAGCAGCATACATCAGAAATAATAATATAACAACTAGTATAATCGACGGATTATCGCTAATAGCGATTTCTTCTAGACAACATTCTGGAGATATTTTTGCATAATATAATAGTGGGTCGGTATCGAGTGTGTATAGTTTAAAATATAAATAATTATGTATCATAATAGGAAACATAAACTTACATACACATACATAAATTATTATATAATACATGTCGTCGTCGTCAGCCAAGCGCAGTCTACTGCTGGACGTAGGCTTACGTGTAGGCGAATGCCACTCATCCCTGTCCTCCGACTTCCTCATCCAGCGCCTACCTTGCACAGATCGTCAGTCCATCGGGCTGGAGGGCGTCCGACACTAGGTTTACCGAGACGCGGTCTCCATTCCAAGACTCATCTGCTACATCGGCCATCGGACCTGCGGCAGACGTGACCAGCCCAATGCCCTTATATAATACACTAGGATATGCTCGCGACTTTGTCCACGCTTGAGTTGAAATTCTCACTGTAATTGTAAGCTATCGTTTTTCCAGGATAAAAAGTAGCGCAGTTTTTAAGTCTAGAAATTTGCTGTCGATCAGCGAAAACCACATCGAAATCAGCCCAGTAGTTTTTACGGGAATAACAATCAAACAGACAAGAAATCTAAAAAAGTTGCATTGTGTTCTCCATCGTTTATATAGTGTATTCCAGTTGTTTTTACAAGCTTTTATTTAACTTGCAATGGATGTACCTATGTATGTATGTATGTAAGTTCGGATGGAATCTTGCAAGTTAAATTTGACCGACTTCCCGGTTTCCGATTGAGCTAAAATTTTGCACGCATATGTATATCGCGTGACAATGCAATAATATTACCATGTAGCTGGTACCAGGTACCATGGAGCAGGTCTGATGATGGAGTCGGAAGGTGGCCATAGGAACTCCTATACTAAACAAGATTGACCTGTCGTGTTTGGGCTCGTTTTACTTGTCTTAGCTAGCACTTTGCTGCTACATGATATTCAGGATCTCAAAAGCTTGTATTTAAAAACCTTTTTAAAAAAGGTTATTTTTAAATAGCTTCAATATACAGACACGGCATGTTTAGAATTTTATAATATAGATGTTTACGATTAAAAATAAATAATAACTGTTTTTCACTACATCTTTTATAATCCAAACAAACAAAACAAGGAAGTCGGCGATATCAAATACAGCATTTCCATTATAACAAATTATCATTCACCAATCAGAGTAGGCACCTAGATACATGAATAACAAAAAGTGACTGGCCGCCAGGGTCTTGCAAATGGAGCATTAATCCAGCTTGTCACGGCTATGCAATGCATTTGCTAAGCAGGCCATATGTATGCGTAGGGCTTAACTACACGTTTGAAGGTGACTGGACTAGGGTTGGCAATGGCATGCGTTCAATTGAAATGTACTTTGCATGCCGTTATACTTAAGGTAACAGATTTGTCTGTATACACCTTTCATCTTGTCTCTATTTAAAGTATATGTAGATTATTACAAAAATAATTTAAGACTGAACTGAGAATCCTAATACTATTATGAACAATAAACTTTGTGAGGGTGGATGTTTGTTAAACTGTTACGCAAAAGCTAGAAAGAGTGTGGCGAAACAAACCTTCTCGCCCACTGGCCGGCAGGCCAAATTTTTGACAAGTGTCAACAGACATTCATATAGAGAAAAGTCATGTATGTACATTTGAATCTACATCGCATTGTATTTGAACTGCTTATTACCCTGCGCTACGTAAATACAGCAAAGACAATTATATATATTTGTAATTAAGGGGTATTTTATTAAATAAACGACCCGTCACATACGTACATGAATTAGATGATAATATACTTCATTGAAGTGTAACAAGAGCACGAAATAAATACCATTAAAACTCTACAGAAGTCATTTTAGTGTTAGAGAGTGTATCCAAATGCATCTTATTTACAGCGTTAAAAATAACGCGTTAACAAATAACCACACTAGCGTAGTTCAGCACCACCACTTAAGTTATCGCTTAATGTCTAACATCACTAACAATGCCGTATGTCAAATAATGCATTAAAACCTTATGTACACATGCGTGATGTCTTTATTAATGCGTTAGTTAACATTACGGCCCAGGTGTAGCAGGAGCTTTAGAGTAACACGGGCTGTTATATTATACTTCATAAAGATATAACGACAAGTGTACAGTAGGAACGCCATAAAATTTGGTTTTACCTATGTCCTTATGTAGCCTATACAACTCGTAATTCCGATCATTTGCAACCTTATCAGGTAAGCCTTTGGCGCCGGCTATTAAGCGGTTTACAGCCAATTAATGTCTAAGCAAAGATGATACCGCTATAATAATTAGATAACTTAATCTGTTTACAAGACTCGATATTACTTAGCTAATATTACTGAACAAACATGAATATTTTGTTTGGGTACTTATTGACTTCTGAATTACCAATGAACCAAAATTTAGCGTGTTATTTAAAATATTTTTCCAAATTCTTGTGCATAGTATCTAGCAGTAAATTACGCCGCAATGACAGGCAAAGGAACTTAGTTAATATATAGCCTTGTTTGACTTTTTTTATTACACTAGTACAAATCAAAAACCACGTCCAAGATGATTTATGTATAACTAGAAGAGCCACTGAAACTTCTTTCGCGTTGTCATAAAGAGTTTGTTAGTGAATTACAACGGCAGCACCATACACGACCGCAGCGCTTTTCCGGCTATAATTGTGTATCCCACGGAAACCTAGTCATTTATCGGAAAAAAGAGATCATAGGTGTTCATCCAGGATATAAGCTCCTCCGTGCAGGAACGGAGAAAGAATACAAATTCCTACGGTCGGGTGGCCTGTCGTAAGAGGCGACAAAACAACCCACAGCCAGGTAGGGTATTTGCCTGACTGGATGGGTACCACCCATGGTTTAGGGTATGCCGCCGTAACAACTTTGAGTTGTGTTCCGGGATCAGTGGCCAGGTTCCAATTTCTCCTTCATGGCCGGCAGCACATTCGCAGCACCTCTAGTATTGCTAATGTCCATAGGCGACGGTAACCAGTTTCCATCACAGTTGGGCCGTAAGCCTGTCCGCTGTGCTTCAGCAATAAAAAGAAAGCTAGCTCCGTGTCGAGTTTGATTTAAATCAGTTCAGTAATTTTCATATAATACTTTAATAGACAAAAATTCAAAATTTCGGAATCTGCTTGTCTGAATTAGCTCCCCTGAATGTTTATACTTTTTAAATTCATTATACAAACGCACCCTGTACAGATTTATTATATTACTAGGATTCGCCTGCGGCTTTGTCCGTGTTGGACAGAATAAGCTAATTTATGCGTGTCCTAACAATTTGAAATCACTCCCGAATAAAATCGGGCGGGATTCCGGGCATGTAAAGTATCACAAGTTTAATGATCGAAAATTTGATCAGTGAAATTGGCCCCATAGTTTTTATGTATACCCCGAACAAACAGACAAACACAAAAGACTAGGTACACTTTTGCAGTTTTATAATATTATACAACTTTATATTATAGATAACCGTTTGTTTTTTAAAAACAATTCACTTTTAGTTCCGTATCTCATATCAAGTGTTGCATGACGCATTCTGCAAACTCTCGGCGTTAACTTTCTCTGACGTCAAAATGTTCACACCGCAGCTGCACTTCCTATCTACTTTATATTGCTATTCAACGCATTAAGATTTTGAAAGGATTCCGACCGAAATACATGCCTCGGAAATCTTGAATTAATCATGTAGTGCCGTCCTTAAACTCCTTTAATTAGTTTTAACACTAATGCATTTATATATAACTAGCTGCATCCAGCATGCGTTGCGATGCTACTTGAAGATTTTTTTGGTATAATTATTCTGGTTTTTTTTAGCCAGCAATCCCCGCATGCGTCCTCTGAGCGCGCTACTAAAGTTTCGCCACAATCTAATCAATGGTTTAGCAATGTATAGAGGACAAACGTACAAAAAATATTTTTATAGGTATATAGATTAAACTGAAATGTGTGCAAGCTTAAAAAGAATTCCTCTCTGAACCGGTGATCATTATTTAATTTTTTTGTATAAATCAATATACCTATGTATGTACAATATATTTTTGTCTTTTTTCTGTTTATTTGATTTCCCATTTTAAAATATATAGGTATGTTTTATTTCTTTATCTTAGTTATATTGCAAAACCCACGTTTCACAAACTTCTTTAAACCATCTTAATGTAATGAAAAAATTGCTTTCAATGATAAGACCGCCTATTATTTTCTGTAATTAAGTATGTGTCTTGGACTGTATCTTAATGTGCCAGGTGATAGGGTATTTGCTCGACTGGATGGCGACCACCCTTGGTCTAGACCAGGTTCCAGTCTCCCTTAAGAGATCAGCAGCGCATTTGTAGCACCTTTAGTGTTGCAAATGTCCATAGGCGATGGTAACCGCTTTCCATCAAGTGGGCCGTCTGCCTGTGTGCTGAACTCCTGCAATAAAAAAAAGTTATACAATAAAATATATTCTATTCTATTTTATTCTATTCCTGTCCGCGATATTTCCAAAGCGCTACAATGCTATACAGATATCTCGTCTCTCAACAAGGTAAGCATCAGATCCTTTAGTGGTGTAAGTATCTATGGACGTCGGCAACTACTTACCACTCTTGTTTGCCTAAAAGCGACCAAGTGCACTTCGGTTCCAGTATACTAAAGTGTTACGTAGCAATGACGCACATCTGGTTTTTTTATTTGGCAACTGAACCCGAAAAACATGAGATAAAATCTTCCCCATATCTTAAATACTACATATACAACGGGAATTGTATAAACCTCTTCTTTCTTTCTTCGAAAGTGTTTTTTATCTATCTTGAATTTTTTATGACTTCCAGTCTAGGAAGGACCAATTTTGACGGCATTGGGAACGAATTTCACCTAGTCTATGACGTCACTAACGAACTCGTTGGAAATGTTATTTTGATTTTACATTCACCAAACGCTACGCTAAATTGTGTTTACTCTAATTCTTCAGTCAAATGTATGGTAGTTATACCCCTCTTTTTGCAATTTCATGATTGTATATAGATTATAAATTCTTTTTTTTTTGTACGATATCGTTAATTCTATTATCGATTGTCCTGCTCTCACTTCGTCTTTGAATATCTATGTACCACAGCGTTACCCTCGTAATTCTTCCTCACTCAAACTGTTTGCTACCCCTGTTTCCAAAACTAACTACGGACAAAATGAATATCTACGTCGTTGTACAAATACCTACAACAAAGATTTTAGTGACAGACATTTTTAATTCATCGAAACAAAGATTTAAGTCATTAGTAGTTAATAAACTTATTAATAAGATTCAAATGGAATGCAATGTTCATATTTAAACTTAGTGATTTAGTTGTATTTAGTTTTCCCGTCAAAAGTTTCACAGTATTAGTTATATCGAATAATTAATTTTAGTGTAGTGTAGCTTACCATTTGTTTCTGTTCCATTTTCTAAATTATAAGTATCCAGTTTTGGTTTAGATTTATTGTTATTTATTGTTAGGCCTTAAATTTATGGTTATACTGTCGGATACTTTTTAAAAATAAATAAATAAAAAAATAAATTCTTTCCTATCAAATTTCATTCATGAAGACCCAGTATTGTCTGCGAACAGTTAGACACTAATATATACCACAAATAGATCACTCTTTACACTGCATATACGTATATATACATATATGTAATAAAAATCCTAATTGATATTCAACACAAGACCACCGCGTTGCCTCCATAATAAATCAATCCGTTAAAGAGAAGGACAGTTGACTAGCTAGAGTTAGAGACATCGATCAAGGTGGTATTTCGAATCTCGTTTACATAAGGCCAACTTGGTATTAAATTCTTGACTTGGTGTGTAGCAACTGTTACGAGGTTTATACAAGTAGGTTTTATTTTAAGATGGATGATTCAGAGCTAATTGTGTTGTTGAACTATTTGATAATAGGGTACCTGGCATTCAAATCAACAATAATACTTTATCATGTTACAAAACGCCACAGGCTCCTATATTTTGATGGAGGTTAGCAATTTATGACGTCACATCTTTAAACTAATCAAAGTTAATATTGTTTAAAATGTAATTAATATTATTTTTACTATGATATTTTAAAAGTAAGTTGTAAGCAAGATGTTTTATCGACCCTTCTTTAATATGAACATTATCTTAGAATTTATTGTAAAATGTTTCTTTAATAGGTAACGTATATAATACCAAATTGTATACAAGAAGAAAAATAGTTATAATAACAGTAAATTATAATTCTGTAGCGCGGCAATGCAGCTAGCCTTCTGGGCACGCTCCCATCTGGCAGCGATTTGTTACACAGTCTATAATCGCTTGTACTTTATAACTTAGTTTATTTTAGTTTTTAGAAGTCGGTTAAATGTAAACTCACATGTCTATTTAAATACTAAGATGTAAATTCTGTAGTATTATAATATGTACGTTATTCAAATTCAAAAGTATTTATTCAAAATAAGTTCCACTGGAGAACACTTTTTGAAGGTCATACATATAAATGAATATTTAAATTTATTCCTATTCTATGACCACTGCTTCACGTGTTATTGCTGTTAAGCAGAAGAAGCGGCAAGAAACTCCCCAGCAACACGTCTACCTAAAAATTGATTAACTCAAACTTTTTTTAATAAATTTTATACAGAAATATGTTACACAATTATTTTTCCAAGAATTAATGGAGTTGTAGCAATCAGTGTAGACTCAGTAAGACAAAGACACATTAAAAGGAAAGAAAAATATGATTATAGTTCTAATAGATTTTCTTATACCCTTTATCATTTGTTGGTAGTCTACACAGATAAATAAAATTGAAGTGTCTGTATGTAACATCAAAATAAAAATGTGAAAAAATCAAGGTGGATAATTCGGACCAGGAGATGTCGAAAATGCAATTTTTAGAATTTTTTCAGTCTATTTGTCTGTCTGTTTTGATATTCCGGCTGATATGTAAAACGGCATTATAACATAGCATATATAAGACATATAAATATTTCTTATATATACTATGTTATAATTTTCTATATATACGTACGTATATTTCATTGTATTATGGTACTATGGCTGTCTAGTTTACACGCCTTTTTTTCTTGTCAGCGATCTACTACTGGACAAAAGCCAAAGTTTGCAACACATATCCTGGTCCTTCACTTTGCGATTGCCGAGACAGCAGATTCCGAGCAGGAAAGTGACGAGGAAAGCGGGCAGCGCGATTATCAAATGTTCAAATAAGTTGCGTTTCCATAATCCTGTTGCCCATTTCACTCGCCATTTTTCTGCTTGCTTTCGTGGAGATACGTTTTTCTATATGAATGCAATATTACACACAAAGACAACAAGTAAGTCCATCTGTAAATGTTTATTGTTTCTTATCGCAATGGAAATCTGACACTTATTTGTGTGTAGTATACAAAACAAAACATTTACGTAATAAATAATTCTATTTACGCATGAAATATTGTTTACGACTTACAACGTACGCGCGTTTTCACATACTGTTATAATTCAAAATGTTTTGACATCATAACGTATTGAGTAGTACCTCATCGCAATACAATATCCAACGTAAATCACAAATACTAAGTACAAAAAGGTGTAGGGGCGCCAAGTTCTTTTTACATATTAAAATTTGTACGAACTCTAGGTCCATATCATTATTAGTAATAATTATTACATGTGCTTAAATTATTTACATCATATCTTGTGTGTCGCGTTTATGTTGTGTTGTGACATTTTTGTGCTTATATGTGTGGTGTTGTATGTAGAGTTTACACTTTACGCCGAGTTTTTACATTTTGTACATGTAAAAATCAAATGTAAGAAGAGAGAGTTGGTCTGAAAGAGAGTTTCGGGGTGAAGGTAAGGAAAGGAATGTTCCGGTGGTTCGGGCATGTGGAAAGAATGCATGATGAAAGAATGACTAAACAGATATACAATGCAAAAGTGGATGGATGCAGAAGTTGTGGAAGGCCACGACACATCTTCCATGATCAAATTGATCGTGTACTAGCAGAAGGTCATGTCAGGAGCCTTAAGAACAGACGAGCGTGCATGACAAGAGTTATGAATGTCAAAGAAGCAAGTGAGGTGTGTAAGAATAAGCCTAAACGGCGCTCTGTTGTTCGTGCCTACCCCGCAAGGGAAGCGGCGTGAAGTTATGTATGTATGTAAAAATCAAATTAAAGCTTACCGCGTCAGCTGGATTGTCTGACATTGTTAATTGCAAATATACCTAAGGGGTTACGAAACTAAATTGGCGACACGGTTATGTTATGTTGTTATCGTTTCTGTCCGTCTGTCTGTAATATATGTTACAGTATTTTTTTTCAAAAACTACTTTTTTTTTGTTTCGTAAATGATCTCAGCGGAGGATAGCTATTATTCATTGTCATCAAATTTACGTTATTTAGCAGTGAAGGAATGACTTAAAAAAAGGAGAAGGTAGTAGTATTTGATATATACTTTTCGCTTTTACAGAACCAGATTTTTTATATATCTTTAGAGTCTTTAGTTTTTAAACTTGGCCGACACTACCGTGTGTCCGACATTCACAACTAAACATCGGATTGCGTTTTTCACAGGAAAACGTTTGGCACGTTCGCACGGAAGCGTTGCATTCTTCTTTAACGTTATATGTTGTAAATATTTATTGGCAAAAGTAAATGTGGGTGGTCGGCCATTATTCAATGAAAACTGTGCAGAGGTTGAACATTTATAACTGGAACGAATGCCGAAGCTGCTAGTTTGTTTTCAAAGATTTATTGTAAACCATGGAATTCATTATTGATAGAATTCGCAATTTATGTGCGGGCTGTCAACGATTTACATATTTTCATGTAGTTACATTTAGCATAAAAGGTTTCGACGTATGCTTCTTATAAATTCTGAATGAAGCAAAAAAAATGCATTACTTCATTGGATCGGGCAACCCATCGAGAAAACGTAGCCAGTCTTTTATGCACCTAATCCATAGAAGACAGTGACCCGAGTTGAGTATTCTATTAACAGTTTTTAAGAGATTATACATATATTGTAATATAACTAATAGTAATTAATTCGGTTTTTTTTATTAAAGTTTTAGATTTATTAGATTAGAAAAATCAAGAGAAAGCATAGCAATATTAATGAGTAAACTATCTATCTCAAAGCATATTTTCATATTTTTGCATATATAACGAGAATAATTATCTGATATTATGTCCAGAACATGCACATTTTGTACTTTCTAAATAACTGTGAAGTTTTAGATTCATTAATAGGTGCAATGCACGATGTAAACTGTGTGCTAGGACGGTCTGTTCTAATGCTGATTATAATGTGGGTTAGTAAAGTAATTATTCTAACTGGATCCCGGTTTTGAATGTAAATATAATATAATACATACATACCTGCTAGGTGTAGCAAAGTTCATACCCAACGCCGCGAAAAGGGAATAAACAAACATCAACATTTTTTTTCAAAACCACGCGGAAGTGGAAGAATATTTCAAAATTTTGAAATATTCTTCATTGCTACTCCGCTCCTATTGGTCTTAGCGTGATGATATATAGCCTATAGCCTTCCTCGATAAATGGGCTATCTAACACTGAAAGAATTTTTCAAATCGGACCAGTAGTTCCTGAGATTAGCGCGTTCAATCAAACAAACAAACAAACTCTTCAGCTTTATATATTAGTATAAGATAAGATAGGGTAATGTGATTTCAAACTTTTTTCAAGACTACCTCTTAACGTTTTGGATTATTTTGTAATAACTAAAATCACTACCGTCTCCAATAATAACCTTGAGTTGTGTACCGGCATCGGTTACCACGTTTCAGATCCCCTTCAAAGCCGCCAATACATTGGGAGCATCTCTGATGTTGCCAATGTCCATAGACGATGGTAATCACTTTAATCACTTTCCATCAGGTGGGTCGTTAACCTGTCTGCTATGTTCTTGCAATAAAAAAATGGAGTTTCTTTCTTGGGACGTGGTAGAGCCATGCTGTCGTCATTATCTTGATTACAGCTCATAGGGCCGGCTCGAAGAGTGTAATACCACGCTCTCACAGAATATTGACGTGGAACGGTTACCGATGAGCTAATCGTGTTTGGTGCGATGATTGAGAGTTCCAATGGCCCACTTTCTCCCCCTACCCTTATCCAATCTTCCCTATACCATCCAATCCCATATCTTATTCTCTTCTCACCCTAGAGGCTGCCAACGCGTCGGCTTCGTCCTTGGGGTCCAATTCCCCTATATCTATTATCCCCTATATCAACCACGACACACCTTCCATGATCAAATTGATCGTGTACTAGCAGAAGGTGATGTCAGGAGCCTTAAGAACAGACTAGCGTGCATGACAAGAGTTATGAATGTCAAAGAAGCAAGTGAGATTTGTAAGAATAAGCCTAAATAGCGCTCTGTTGTTCGTGCCTACCCCGCAAGGACACTTGCGTGAAGTTATGTATGTAAGTATGTAGTTTAAAAAATTCGTATTCTACTAAATCTACAATACCGTCTCGATATCTTAGCGACGGAATAATAGTAGAAAAATATTTGACTTATCAATAGCTAAAATGGCGTTAGCCGAAATAAATATTGAGAAGTTAACAAAAATTATAAATTTTATTCGCGAGTTCACACATAAATATTTATAAAGACAGAGTGGCGTGTCACAGGCATGCCATTGGAATTAGCAAATTACCGATTTCAGGCAAACATACCCTTGAGACGACAGTATCCGACGATGTTGGCGAGATAGTATTAACAGAATTGGGCCCCTGGTGTTACAAACGTCTATCTATAGGCGACGGTAACCACCTTCTACGCGCTGAGTCCGCTGCCTGTATGCCAGCCTCGCAATAAAAAAATAAAACAGGAAGGCAAATGAACTGATACGTAAATATAGCACTCCAACATTAATGTTACTAGGATTCGTCTCCACTACGCTGCCTATTTTAATAAATTTCCACTATGTCTTGAAGATCTACAACTGGCTTTACCTAGGATTGTTAGTCAGTGTTATAAACAAAGTAATTTACGAGTTCACACGTACCGTTTTGCACCCTCGCAACGTATGGGAAATGGTTTCAATAACCTGTTATTTTGTTATTCACTTGTCGAAAGCTGGGAATGTTTCAATTGGTGTGTTATTGTTTCGGTGTGCATTTGGTTTGCTGTTTTAAAATACATTTAATACATATTATAAGATACTGAATCGATAAAGTGAGAAGAATAATGCAACATACCACTGTTCTTATCAAACTTCTTGTCCATCCAAATGTTGTCTGGAAGAAATCGCTAATTGCAATAAAAACGCTTCTTGTATTGTAAATTTTTATTTCTGTTAAATATATCTTTTAACATGAAAGTAGAGTAAACGCGGTCGAGATGCGAGCACTGCGCAAAATCTGCGGAGTGACGCTCGCGGACCGCGTTCGTAATACCGAAGTAAGAAAGAGAGTTGGTCTGAAAGAGAGTGTCGGGGTGAAGGCAAGGAAAGGAATGCTCTCCTGGTTCGGGCATGTGGAAAGAATGCATGATGAAAGATTGACTCAACAGATATACAATGCAAAAGTGGATGGATGCAGAAGTCGTGGAAGGCCACGACACACCTTCCATGATAAAATTGATCGTGTACTAACAGAAGGACATATCAGGAGCCTTAAGAACAGACGAACGTGCATGACAAGAGTTGTGAATGTCAAAGGTGCCAAAGAGGTGTGTAAGAATAAGCCTAAATGGCGCTCTGTTGGTCGTGCCCACCCCGCAAGGGAACTGGCGTGAAGTTATGTATGTATGTATGTTTTAACATACTGTCCAAACCTCATTGAACGTATTCATTTTATTTGACTTGATTCTTTAAGTTTTTTTCTGTTTTTTTATGTTATATCAAACTATTAAAGAAAATATAGTACGTATACCCGGAAAAAAAGTCCCTTAATATTAGTCAATTTAGCCAAAAATTTACAGACTTGGTCAAAGTATTTCATTTACCATATGAATATTTATCAATTGATTCCGTGTACTGACTTTTACATGAATTACAAAATTGTAAGATCAAATTGTAAAACTATACTAATGTTTAAGGCCTGATTGTAAGGAAACGGTTCATCTGACGGGAAATTTTAATTCGACCTTTTTTATACACCATTCAATTTCCTTCAAAAAATATATTGGAGTCAATTCATTTAAGTAATGGTTTGGGAGTTCCGAGACAAAAACTCGCTCATCTGCCATGATAGACCTCTTAATTAATATAAATATTAAGAATTCAAATTCTCACAATAATCTTATTCTGGCACCCCAAATAATATTTTCGATGTATTAGAAAAAAAAAACGATTTTTAGGCCCAGTCTTATATATATCCGCTAATGTAGCTAATCATTAACGGCGTTAATTTTAACGCTATAAATAAAAAGGATTTGATCATAGTCACTAACAGTAACATTATCCCAGATGGATCAGTAACATTAGATTCTTAAATGACATAGAATAATATTAAATTATTCACGACAAGTTTCGTATTATTAAATAATATTAAATTATGAGATATTGTATGTTGCTTCGCTGTCGTTTATTAAACGGGTACATTAGTAGATTTTGTCAATACAATCAGGTTTTAATTCTTAGAAATGTCAAAAGTAACTTTTATTTCAATACACCTATTGTTTAATACCCATAACGGCATCTATGAAAGGTGAAACTAACCGTGAGAGTAATATATAAAATTTGTATTGTCATTGTCATTCTCGTTACCGTGGCGATATATTTCTTATTGAATTGCAACGGTGGCACCAATACAACGCGATCGGAGCGCCATTTTTGGTTATATTGCTCTATATCTCTCTAGAATAGCACTTTTTCTTTACTATATCCTTTTTTATGCCCCTGAAAACGTCTTTGCAAAATTTTGTGATGATCGATTATGTCGTTTCACATTTATAATATTAGTTTCTTAATTTTTTCACGAAACGTCGTTTAAAACAAATAGCTTTTCGTCCCTCGATATACATATGTATATGTATATACACATGATAATCATGTAATATTTCTGTTGGAGCTATTTCAATTAACCAATTAAGTAACACTTAACGCTTTCCAACTTTCCAAGTTGAAGAAAAAAGTTGGCGTGTCGGACAGCATTCGGAGTCTTGAAGCTAGTTTCTAAATGTGCTAGTATCGAGTTTTTTTTAATTGAAATATCCTAAAGTAGATTTAGCCTAGGAGTTTCATAGAAACACGAATGGTTAATTTATTCTTCTACTAACTTTCGCCAGCGGCTGCGCTCGCATTATAGAAATTGAAACTTTATTTATTTTATCATATAATAATTTACAAATAATATAAGACCTGTTGAGTGAGACTGGTGCCTATTGTAGATCTGTGCAGATCTACTCATGGCTAAAAACTAACTACACACTAATTATAAGGTAATGTATATATGTGTGTGTGTGTGTGCGTGTGCGTGCGTGCTAATAAAGATAAGACATGTGCTAATAGACTTATATTATTAAGCGCAGCAAATTTTCCGTTTCCATTTTTACCGATGTGTAGGTTTCATCACGATGTTTTCCTTCACCGTTAGCACTTGGTAATGAAAACAATATGCACATTAGGTCAGAAAGTTGCGTAAATAGTGCATGCTGTCAGGATTCGAACCCGAGCCCTTTGAGTAGAAACTACCATTGTGCGAAACTCGCTAATCCATTATGAACGAGCGTGGTAAGTGTACAGTCTGTTTTATTTTAATTGAGATGTCAATGTCACAAATACAATGCAACAATGGAAGCTGTATGGATAGTATCGTAACCAATTTCGATAAAAGCCGAATTTCTTAAAATCAATCCAATAATTCATTTTAGAATATTCAAGCTACATCTATAAACTACACGTGAAACATCACATTACATTCACTAATATCAGCAGTGGGTGTTTTTGGACTAACATCTAAAAGTAAGGCCTGTTCTACACGATTAAAATTATTTTATTTTAAAATCAGTACAATATATATTGATTTATAACTATCACCTCTGAAAACATATTTTGGCACTAAACACATTATTAATGAAGTTTTCTTGTACTTTAGTGGTCATCTCTAATAAATTTCAATATTAAAACTAATTTAAGACGTTAAATATAAAAACAATGAATGATAGTTAATTATGGTAATATCTATTTTAAAAACCACAACAATATAAATATTTGAAGCAAATGTTTGTTGGCAACACAAACATAAAATGATTTTATTTTTAATTTTGTATCAATTCCTGGCAAAGGTTGCCAGGAAGAGACCTCTCTGTAGCAATAAGGCTGCCCGTAGTCCTATTTTGTAAGGTTTTCTGCTTTTTTCTGTCCAGGCTCTGGTGTACAATAATAGTACATTATGGTACTAGTATGTAACATTGGTGATTACCGCCGGGGCGCCATTGAGACTCGAGCCGTAGGCGAGGGTCTTAAGAGAGCCGAGGACGGTAATCATCAATACACACGTGTATCATACGACGTTTTTCAACACACTTGTGAATAAAACAACAACAAAAACTCATTTTATTTAGTAGATAAAAAAAAGTTATATATGAGTGAAAGTTTTATTTATTAAACACGTACGAGTTAAAATTATCTATTTAAATAAGAAGTTGCATGAAATGAGCAAGCAATAGGAACATTAATTTATTTGATCTATAGAACACGATCTTTTTTTTGAATAAAAACTTTTTTAAGAACAAAGCAACTCAACCAATAAAATTTAAAAAAAAAATCTATAACTCACTAGTGAGTTATAATGTTTTTTACTCACAGTTTGATAATGGGTGTCATTCTGTGCCTAATTGCGGTGACCATAGAGCCACTTTATGAGCAAGTGTGTTGAAAAGAGTATTTATCTATTGTTGAAATACATTGCTGTCGAAAATTGTAAGTTTTATACACTATTATAGTATAAGAAACGAAAACGAAGAGTAAGGAGTACCGCATAAGTGACGAAAGTCCGTTGTTTTTGTCATTTAGTTACGAACCACATAAGTAAAAGCATTTCATTATAATATCCCAAATCTTAAATCTACTCAACTAATTTTGACCTTTGCACGTCTATCAATATACGCATTTTTGACAGAAAATTTCATGTGCTCTATATAAATGTCACAATGGCATTACTTAATTGTTCTCAGCGAAGTAATCGTAATGTTCTGTGAGTCATCTAATACAGACTATAAACTATCGTTGTTGGTATTATGAATTTCACACCCTAGCCTGGTTAAATATATGTGGTTAAATACATTTTGCCCGTGGCGCTGAGTTCGCCCCTTTCCTTCTCCGCCGTGTGTCGTTGTGCTATGGACGATCTATTTATACGAAATAAAGTATTAATAGAATTCTTTGGTTTTACTGGTGCCTTCCCATAATACTAAACTAAATTTAATAGTAATTAATCGTTCTGAAATTAAAATATTTTATTTATAAGATATGAACACGGCATTTATTGTGATTAAAAGAAGTCGTGTATATTTTCACTTTTAAGTATAAACATGTGGGTTATATAACGCAATACGGAATTTTCAGCAAGTGATATAGGTGCTATAAATGATTAAAATTTATTATTCTAAAAAAACTCGATTTTTATATAAAATTGAGTGCGTAATACTTTAAGGTGAGATTTAAGGCAGTGTTCTGCAAACTTTTTGTGTTCAAGGTACATCTAGGAAAACGAAATTTTTTGGAGGTACACCACAAATAAAAATTATTTATTAAGTAATATTAATCAACATTTATTTATTAATCATCGAAACAATATTTATTATTAATCAATAAACCTAAAGTTTAAATTGCAGCATAACCTTATTTTTCCGAGGCACACCAATGAATGACCACGGTACACCAGTGTGCCGCGGTACATACTTTGCGGAACACTGATTTAAGGTAATGTTGGGCAGAGTATAATTTTCATTGAAAGTATTTTTTAAGCGTAGCATCTAATACGAGGGCTAATACACTAGATAGCGATAGATAGATAGCGATTATGCAAAATGAAGTAGAAAAAACACAGTCGAATTGATAACCCCTCCTTTTGGAAGTTGGTTACAAATGGCAAACCCAGAGCCTAGCAGCACACCTATCAGAACTACCGACGATCATGACCTGTGGCTTTTCCAGTATATGTATAGAAAATTGTCATTACAGATAACAGCCAATGCCTCTTTGAATGTCAAGTATTGATATGTAACATACTGGCGCCAACGCGACATCATATTATAATTTCAAAGCCATGTCTTCATATAATTAATGCAAAGAACTCCATGTTAGTTCGAGATATACAAGGTTTTCTGGTTTAATAATGCATTTCTACAACTTTTTACTGTCATTGTAGGTAGGTGTGAATTTGATAGATCGGTCGTGAAGTATAATGCCAGTTCTACACTTTCGTATAATACTCGGACCTGTCCAGACATTCTTAATTTAAAAATAATTATAAATGAGTCTTCCTTATTCAAATCTAAAACTTTGTTTTGTGAAAACTAATTTAAAAATAAAACTATTTGTTTTTTTCTGACATATCGACGTTTCAATGTTATGTTTGACAGCTTTAAGTTACTTTCCCTTTTACTGTCAGTATTATAACATGGTAAGTATTTTTCATAAAATTGCTGTAATTCATACGTTTGTCAATTAGTTCAGTTATTTAGTAATATATAGTAAACATTTTTTAGTAATATATACTTACATTTGGATTAAAATTAAAGTGTATTCGTTAGATTATAATGAATAGGTACTTGCCCGCATTCGGTATGAAAAGAAATGAACCAACATTGAATAGTAGTCGCTAGTTCAGATCCGGCTCGAAGGACCAACATGAACAGCACTCGTTGCCGTAATAGAAACGAAACATTTTTAATTCTAGAAATATATGTTAATTCTCTTTAAATATCAATATTGCAGGAGCTCTCGGTGAGCAATAAAACGGAGGAACAAGTAAACTAGCACAGATTTATTAAAACCTGGAATATCGGTGACACACCCGTCCGCGCTGTGTATTCATTTTCCGTTGAATCTTCATTATATTTCACAGGAAACATAACCAGGGGCTAAATTCGGTATTTTACCATTGACCAACAGTGGGCACGCAACATGAGGGTAGCTAAAACGTTCACAACACGGACGGGTGTGTCGCCGACATTCCGAGTTTTAATACTGACGTTACTGCAGTTAATAAATAATTATGAATGAGATATATATATATATATATATATATATATATATATATATATATATATATATATATAGGCACATACACACACACACATACACATATGTATATACACATACAATACAATCATAAGTCTTGCCTATTATGAAAGTTAGACGTCCACTAAATAAAATTTAAAGCTAAACTTATTTAAATATTGAAGGTCACGTGTGACAGCTATTATAAAATAGTTTTATACCTATAATGGCGACTAAAATATTTTAATAATTTACTAAAGCCATTATAACAATACCGTGATTTACATTTTAAACTGGTTTTGTATAATAATAAACATATTTGACTAAATCAAATGCGTTGTTAGCCGTTTGTTTAAGGTGATCTAATATTATTTCGTATAGAATAAAAAAATACTACCTATTTAAAAAAAAAATTATGTCAGTAATTAGTTGAACTACATAGTATGTGTAGATAATTGGTTGAATTGACGGCCTCTGTGGTTGAGTGGGCCTATGCCTTTGTCAGCCGAGCTTAGTGGAACGCAGGGGTCCGAGATTCGATACCTGTCATGGTAAATTTCGTAAGCAAACTTACCGTCTGGGTGTCTGCGATCGGCCGCAATGTGGTCCGTTTTATAGCACCCATAACACAAGCGTATTCCGCTTGATTCGACTGTCTTATAATCGACTGAGCACCAGGATACAACGCCAGAATAGAGCTGCAAACGGATGTAACGCTGTAGAATAATATTTTTTACAATAATGTTTTTAAGGTAATTTAGTAAACAGGTAGTCAGTGAGAGTAAGAGTAGATCTCCTCCCGTAATACCGCTGCAGGGGCCCTCCAGCATCTAGGGAGCGGAGGAGTCATCCCCCTGTTGACGAAGTGAGTTTGCTCTGCTTCCCGGGGCACTCTCTAGCGCTTTATTCCAATCCCTAGCAAACGACCCGGTAGTGTGTGAAATGCATTTCCCCGCCTCAAAAAAAAAGTAGTATATGTATGTTACATCTTTATATATAAAATTCTTCTGTGCGTGTGTATGTGACTGAATTCCTCCTAAACAGCTGGACCGATATCGATGAAATTTTTTGTATGTATTCAGGTAGATTCGAGAATGGTTTAGATTCACAATTGGACCCGGTAGGTGGCGCTGCAATCGGGTTATAAATTTCATTTCTTCAGGGCAGGACAACGTCTGCCGGGACAGATAGTATTTATATTCCTAAATCTGTTTCAAGTAAGTTTGGCGAAAAATAATGCGAATTAACAAAAAGACATAATATTTGAGAAAAGTACATACATACATACATAACTTCACGCCAGTTCCCTTGCGGGGTAGGCACGAACAACAGAGTGCCATTTAGGCTTATTCTTACACACCTCACTTGCCTCTTTGACATTCATAACTCTTGTCATGCAAGCTCGTCTGTTCTTAAGGCTCCTGACATCACCTTCTGCTAGTACACGATCAATTTGATCATGGAAGGTGTGTCGTGGCCTTCCACGACTTCTGCATCCATCCACTTTTGCATTGTATATCTGTTTAGTCATTCTTTCATCATGCATTCTTTACACATGCCCGAACCACCGGAGCATTCCTTTTCTTACCTTCACCCCGACACTCTCTTTCAGACCAACTCTCTTTCTTACTTCGGTATTACGAACGCGGTCCGCGAGCGTCACTCCGCAGATTTTGCGCAGTGCTCGCATCTCGACCGCGTTTACTATACTTTCATGCTCTCTCTTCCATACCCAACTCTCGCACCCATACGTGAGCGTAGGTACCAGCACCGCGTGGTGTATGGCGAGCTGGGCCTTCTGGCTGAGGTTCTTAGCGCCTAGAAGTTTACCTAACGCTCCATTCACACTATTCCCCAAATTCACTCTTCTTTCTATGTCAGCGGTGTACCTTCCATCCCTGCTAAAAGCACATCCAAGATATACAAACTCATTCACTTGCTCTAGCATAACATCATCGACCATTATCCTTGCATTCGTTCTGGTTTCTTCTCTTTCAAACACCATAACCTTTGTTTTCTTCGCATTCAAATGTAAGCCTCTCGCCTGACAGTCATCTTTCAAAGTCAAAGTACAAGCTTTGAGAAAAGTGACTGTGAAATTCCAAAATAGACAGACGAATATGTCGATTACATAAGGGTTCCGCTTTTTGCCAAAATGCCTACAGAACCCAAAAAATGTACAGTAAATTCTACATTACACAAGATATTTAGAAATCATTAAATATTGAAATCGAATCGATGTTTACTGTGTGGTTTAACCATAACTTTGAGATTATTGAGTAGGAAACGAGCCGGGACTTTGAGTTTAGTATTATTAGTGGGTTTAAGCCTCGTTTAAGCTCGAAGTCTTTATTTACCAGTCCAGTGAAACTTGCTTAAATTGTTTATGTTATATTTATGATACATACATTTAGTAGTATTATGCTTAATACCTCAGCTGTTGAGTAACTTAATATCGTAAGGCGGCTTTTCAGCGATTTATTAGCTTGAATTTTGGAATCCATATCCTATTATAAGGGATTATTTAATCCTCGTTACGGAAAGTAGGTATGCGTTAATATTTTGTATATCTACTAAATTTCTTTATCATTATCTTGATGCACGGGTGCGAAGCTTGTACTTTGACTTTCAAAGAAGAGAACCGGCTTCTAGTTGAGGAAGGAAGGTTCTGCATAAGATTTTGGGTCCAACAAATAGAGAGGATGGTAGCTTGAGGGTCCGAAGCAATCTCGAGATCGAAAATCTCGTTACCAAGCTCAACCATATTAGGAGAAACAAAAGCTCACCCCCGGTGGCTCGGTCGTGTAGAATGGATGGAAGAGGATCACAGAGTGAGGAAACCATTATATGACGGCCGTTTGTTTGGTCAGTCGTCCAAAATATCACTGGAAAATGGAGACTGACCTGTATGAGCTTCAGGCAGATAAAAATTGGCAATAAAACTGCAAGAACAAGGAAAAGCGGAGTATTCGTCTCTCGAAGGCCAATACTAACATTGGGTCGTTGAGGCAACGAAGTAAAAGTAACCAAGTGTGATTTGAGTTCTAAAGCTTTGGAGAAGGAATGATATCAAAGAAGAAAATAAAAAACTTTTGTATAAAGCGGTTTGATTGGTTTCACACATCTGTTATCTCGCTTAGCAGGTATCACCGCCTTTGATGTTTCTTCACTGTCAGCGCGTGGTAATTGTATTAATAATTTGCACATTAAGAATTGCCGAAGCAGCGCATGCTTCCCGGCCTTCCGGAAAGCATCCGCGTCTTATTGCGTACGATTTTAAATATGATAATTAATCATTGTATCGCTGTATGATACAGGTATGAAAAAATAACATGTAAGCAAAAAATGTATAATAAATATAAGGCGTCAGAAATTTTCCAACTTAAAATACATGAAATCAATAATTAAATAATTATATCCATTCAAAAACAATGGAGACATATTTTATATAATAACTAATAACACCCACGTAAAAAGTCTTGTCTGTCTGCAGTAGCAGAGCGTGGGCGGAGCGCCGTCTGTATCAAATTAATTATTCACAATTCGCTATCATTGTTTTAATTAATTAACTTTGTATATGTCATACCTAATTATAGTACGTAATATTGCGTATAATTCTCTTAATATAGTTGTAAAGCTTCAACCAGTTTCACTCGATTGCTTTTAAATTACAACTTTGTTATATTCCTACTCCACTTGTGTTAATACTAGTATTAGTGACACTGACAAAATGAGTTTTTATTTATAGCGTTAAACATAATACGTTAACGGTTATCTACATTAATGAAGTTTACCATAACCGATTTATTGTTTACTGGCATTGATATTGTCGCATTTTTTTTATAACTTACAAGATTTACACTTACAAACAATTACATTGCAGTTTGTCGGCAGCGTTCTCGTGGATCGTATTAAATTATATCTTATAACTTCTGTTTCAAACACTTAAGTACACTTTTTTATGTAAATTATAATATAAATTAACTTAAATGATTCGATTAAGCAATTCTTGTATTAAGCCTTACATTATTTAGCACTCAAATTACGCTTTAATTCATTGGCGTTATGGTTTCATTAGTGCGTTAGTTAAAGCATTACGGTACAAGTGTAGCAGAGGCACTACTTACTACTTATAGTAATAAAACGTCTGTTTCCAAGAGAGGTACTGAGAGCCGATGAGTCGGTATCTTACACTAGGTTTCTATATCTCACTATTAATTCTCTTATATTATTACCATTGGTAGAAAAAATATATTATTTGTTAGGAGTTTATGTCAAACTTTAACTAAAGATTTTTTATAGCTTGAGTTTAGCAAACAGGTGGACCGTCCACTTGATGGAAAGCGGTTACCATCGCCTATGGACATTTGGTCAAAGGTCCTACAAATGCGCTGCTGCTCTCTAAAGGAAGACTGGAACCTGGCCATTAATGCCGGAACACAACTCAAGATTGTTATGCCTACATACTCTAGAACAGGGGTGGTAGCCATTCAGTCGAGCACATGCCCTACCTACCACCTGATTGTGGGTTGTTTTGTCCCCTCTTACGACAGGTCGCCCGGTCGCAAGAAATTTTATTCTTTCTCCGTTCCTGCACGATTAATTAATAAATTAAATGAATTAGTCATTTTGTGATTTCAATCACGTTTATAATAAACTGGATAGAATTTTAACTTAAAAATAATATCAGACCATAAGGGTTTTTATGAACTAATATTATTTTAATATACTCTCGGTATTTTCCTTCGATAATTAATATTTCTAACAATCACACAACTCTAAAAAATAATACATAACTCATAAGCTTCTTAGTAGCTGAAGATATTCAAATACAAAAGTTTTTATTCAAAATAAGTTCCACCGGAGAACATTTTAAAGGTCATACATATAAGTTAAAATTTAATTTTACTTCCTAGTCTATGTACACCCTTTGCAATGTGTTATTTCTGTTAAGGAGAAGAAGCGGCAAGAAAATCCCCAGCAACACGTCTACCTAAAAGTTGATTAACTCAAACTTTTTTTTATAAATTTTATACAGAAATATGTTACACAATTATTTTTCCAAGAATTAATGGAGTTGTAGCAAACAGTGTAGACTCAATAAGACAAAGACACATTAAAAGGAAAGAAAAATATTATTATAGTTCTAATAGATTTTCTTATACCCTGTATCATTTGTTGCTAGTCTATATACATACATAACTTCACGCCAGTTCCCTTGCGGGGTAGGCACGAACAACAGAGCGCCATTTAGGCTTATTTTTACACACCTCACTTGCTTATTTGACATTCATAGTCTATATAGATAAATAAAATTGAAGTGTCTGTATGTAACGTCAAAATAAAAATGTGAAGAAAATCAAGGGGAATAATTCGGACCAGGAGATTTCGAAAATGCAATTTTTAGATTTTTTTCTGTCTATTTGTTTATCTGTTTTGATATTCCGGCTGATATCTAAAACGGCTGGACCGATTTTGACAGGACTTTCACTGGCCGATAGCTCATGTTATAATGAGTAACTTAGGCTATATTTAATTTTAGGGTACCGTGTAAAAAAAACATCGCGGACGAAGTTAACAGCTAGGCATGAATAATATTTTAGGGACTGGATAATTTTATCGCGAAAAGTCTGGGATAGTAATCAAAATTCACAAGAGTAAAATCGCTTGGGTAGTAATAATTGCTATATCTTTATGAGTCGAAATAAATTTACAGTTTTCTATGAAACAATTTAGACAAACTTTGTTCGTTAATTGCAATATATCTTTTAAAACATAAATCAAAACTGTTCAAAATGAAATATAACCCTAACTGACATGTTCAATTGATTTTAACGAATTTAATGTGTTTGAAGCCATATACAGATTTAAGCTACAATTATTTACAAAGTAACATACTGGTTGAAGCGAATAAAATAATTACTAATAAATTTAATATGGTCACTGCCGTAATTTCTAATTTCGATACAATTTAAAGCAGGGATTCAATAACACAATATTATATCTCTAATTTGTTTTTTTTTTTGTTACAGGTAAGATCAACACTATTACCTATTATCTTCTTGTTCAGCTCTAGTTTGGAAATTCCTTGGAAGGTTTGATGCACGAAACTACAGTAAATTAGCCATAAAATTAAATTTAACATTCCTACACTTTGAACAGCGGGGACAAATGTAAGATACTTGTATCATATAAGTTTATTTCTTAATAAAACTACGTTTTAACGGTTTTAAGCGCGGTAATTTTATTTGATTTTGGTTTTTCCGACGTTTCGGCCACTTTTCAGTGGCCGTGATCACGGAAGACAAAGATGTCAAGTGTCAACGAGTATTGTTAAAGTTTTATTTAGCCTACCGCCAACTTATTAATTTTAATTATTTAATTTTATTTTTAATTTTGTTTATGGTTATTATTTACTCTATGGGAGCCTAATCTAATTTACTACCGCTTCGCAACATGTTATGGCTTGAAGAGAAGAAGCGGCGCAAGAAACTCTTCAGCAAACATGCCTAGCTCTAATAATTTTATATAATATTAAAATGGGAGGAAGGAAAATAAAAGTAATTATCAGTCAAGTTGGTTTGTGTTCCGTTGTACGCAGAAAGAGCTCACAGTGTCTTGAGGTCTGGCAGCTGGTTTTTGCTGGGTTTGGGTCTTAATAGTTTTGATAATTGGATCCCAAACAGGTGGTACTTGCCAACCATCTTCTCTATTGAAATTTGGGTGTTTTTTGATTTCAATAGCCTCACGCATCATTCTAGGTATGAAACGATTCTCTTTCGCGAGGACTTGTGGGTTATCGAATCTGATGTAGTGGTTGGGTTTATCCAGCGTGTGTTCACTGATCGCAGACTTCGTAGACTTTGTGTGTTTCATGTCAGCAATGTGTTCTTTTACTCGTGTTTTTATGCTCCTCTTTGTTTGGCCAATGTATGACAATCCATACTCACAATCAAGCTTGTAAACTCCTGAAGTTTATTTCTTCTCAGGATAATAGAATACTATTATAAAAATATTACTATAGTTTTAATCTTGCACATTTCCACTGATTAAGTTCAAAATTTCCTACAGTCTGTTTCATGGCAACAAAGTTAGGTACACTTTCACTTTATTTGGCGTTTTGCAAGCATACACGTATCAAATACATAAAATACATTATCCCATATTCATTGTGCAAAGTCTTAAAATGTTAAAACAATACAATCCAAACATCGCAACATCTAATTGAATTCACACAACCAAATAGGATAGTGTAAAAAATTTCACCAAACGTTCTTTGTAGAAGCGTCCTCTAAATTGGGTAGTACAAATGATATTCTTAATTTTTATGCAAACAATTCACGTGTCTTGTTTGCAAGTGAGAAAATAGTCCACGATCCATATGTTTTAAGGGCTGTCACAGTTATTTTTTAGACTTTTTTTAGCCATTTAGCAAGAATGGAATCCTTATGTTTCATCATGTTCCGCTGTCCGCCGTTCCTTTGTCTTTGATGTAGTTCACGGTCGTTTTTCTATTAAACTACAGGTCTAAATGAATGAAGTATAGTACGGATATGTAATCTGTATGCCGATATACAATACTTTAGTGAAATTCGTGCAGGAACGGTGAAAGAATACAATTTCCTGCGACCGGGCGGCCTATCGTAAGAGGCGACAGAACAACCTACAGCCAGGTTTTAGGGTATTTACTCGACTGAATGGCGACCTCACCTGGTGTAGAGTATGCCGCCATAACAATCTTGTGTTGTGTTCCGGCATTAGTGACCAGGTTCCAGTCTCCCTTAAGAGAGCAGCAGCGCATTTGTAGCACCTTTGGTGTTGCAAATGTCCATAGGCGATGGTAACCGCTTTCCATCAAGTGGGCCGTCTGCCTGTCTGCTGAACTCCGGCAATAAAAAATCCCGAAAATAATAAAAATTGGAGATGACCACCATATATATACTGAGAGTTATTTTTTAGAGTAATTTTGAGTAAAATTTTTGGCTATTGAAGTACAGAAGTAGAATTCAGAAGGAAATACAAAGAGTATGCCGCTGTAAGAACATTGAGTTGTGTTCTAGCATTACTGACCAGGTTCCCGTAGCCCCTTCGAGGCCGGCAGCACATTGTGTGCTACTTTGGTGTTTATTGCAAGTGTGTGTCATAGGTTGTGATGGCTGCATGCTCTAAAACAAGCGTGATAGCCATGCCAATGGGCAAATATCTTACCAGCGGACTGTATGTAAACTTGTCGCCTCTATCGATAAGCCGGGAATTAATATTTTTCCTTCGTTCATACACAAATATTCGAAGGCTTCTGTGGTTGACCGGGCTAAGCTTTTACCGGCCTACCTTACTGCAACGCAACTCTGGGTTCGATTCCTGGCATGGTAAATTTCGGAAACAAATTTTCTCCGTTATTTACTATGGTCAGCGTGTCTAAGATCAGCCCCAGAGTAGTCCACTGTGATACCCATAACACAAGCGTAACTTGCTTAATTTGCAAATATACAATGTACGTATTTGTCTGCCAATTATTACTATACTTTTATCGATAGATAAGATTAAGAAACTTAAACTAACTTGTAGGTGCATATTGCTTTTAGCCTTGCAAGCTTCGTAGGCATATTGCATATGAAACACCTACTTAATTGGCAAAGCCGGAAACATTCATTTTAGGTGTACAAATATGACAAGCGACGCGACCCGACAACCCTATGCAAATGCAGGTGCTATTTGGACATATGGACGTGGTTATGCAAGGAAGAACTAACCTATACAGGATTAAAGTTTCGAGATCATTCAAGATATGAGTTGATGAAAGAGGCGTGAAACAGTTGATTGATTAAAACTAGCGGGCTAAGCAGACATTGTCGTGCCCTAAAAAAATATAACTAAGAACCGCAATCGCCACCTACTGGGCCCAATTATAAATCTAAACCATCCCGGGACCCATTTGAACATACACAAAAAATTTCATCTAAATCGGTCCAGCCGTTTAGGAATTCTGTGACTCACGAACAAAAGAATTTTATATAAAAAGATAGACAATAATTTCTTATTTTACTGTATTTTGTCTGTCTATAACTACTTCATCATTTGCTGTTTCTAAAACTAAGGTCAGGTATAGGCCGGACCGTTTTTAGTATACAGGTATTTATGGTGTGTATGTGTGTGTGTGTATGTATTTATTAGGTATTTTTTGTATGTTAATAATATGTAGGTTAATAATAAATAATTACTAAATACGCGTTTCATTTAAGCTCAAATAGCGTTCTTAAGGATTAATTTGGTTTGTATGCACAGCGCATATTAACCATTATTTGACTTAAAATATTTTTAATGTTACATAACTCCTTCAGTAATTCATGTTTTCAATTTAGCTGTTAGATAATAAATTAATTTAAAATATAAGTATATACATACAAAAACACGACTTGGGGACGCCCTATGTATTACCTTGTTTTTTTCGTAAAATATAAAATTTCGGTTAAATTGTGTCTTAAAACGATTAATATAAAACATTTTTTATTGTAATATCCAACTTTAGATGTGTCTTAAGTTGTCCAAGACATTTAAAGGTCATTAAATAGTGTAATTCATTGCAAACATCCTGTTTGTAATATACGAGAAATATCTTCTATTTAAGAAAAACAATGTATACGAAATTACTCAATTTTGCGATATATATTGATTGGTCCCGGTTTGCATAACTACGTACATATAGAAACCATACCTTATACAGTACATATCTATACAGAAGTACATTACGTTTCGTAATTGTAAAGTCCCGCCATGTTATTTGAATATTTAATAACTACCTGGGTGGCCACAGAAGTATATATACCTAATAACATTTTTTTAAATCTGTAGTTCTATTTATTTTAACAAACTGCACTATATACAGGTATGTATAGTTTGTGAGTTTGTTTGTAGGAAAACTTCGTATAAACAAACTCACAAAGATTACTTAGTAATCTTTGGAACTAGTGAACCGATTTTGAAAATTCTTTCACCAGTAGAAAGCTACATTGTTCCTGAGTTTTATTTTTAATATTTTTTACAAATTGTAATAACAAAATACATCGCGAGTTCGACGTTTTCTCAACAGCGGTGTAGTCGGCGGTTGCATCATACGATATGTTTTTTCAACCAGTTTACCTATATTATTATTATTATACCTACATTACATAGCAGTAATAAGTAATAAAATTCAATGTTGCCCACATATACTGAACACGCTTGAAATTAACAGAAACCAAACCATTGAAGAAGGCTGGGCATTAACGACGAACAAGCGCAGGCTGCACAGGCGCCGGCCTTAGCCGCCATTAACATCGGGTATGCAAATATGTCCAGTTAATTGATGTCGAAAATTGCATTCCTGTTGCAAACGCCAAAGCAACGGCGCTTTCTCTTTACAAAGTGGCGTGTATTAATTAATTAATTAATCAAAGTATTTATTCATAAACAAGTTTGTTGTCTACTAATTAAATGGTATTTAGTCATTTAACGGTTTCGTCAGGTTTTTTAAAGCAATTAGAAAAAAAAACAACTTGTTTCATACACGCGTTGCTTGCAGTAAACTCTTTCTTTAAATAATAGTTTTGTTGAGGGAGAAGTTATAAAGGATAGAGGGAAAGAAAAAAAATTAAAAATAAAATTGCTTGCTCGGCAGTCTGTGCACAACATAAAGTTTCGTAGAGGTGACAAAAGTTGAATGTTGTTGTTATTTGGCCACGGAACTAGAAATAAATATTCAAGTAAACGTTTCCTTATAATTAAAATATATACTTACCATATAAAATATATACCTACATACATACATAACTGCACGCCAGTTCCCTTGCGGGGTGGGCACGAACAACAGAGCGCCATTCAGGCTTATTCTTACACACCTCACTTGCTTCTTTGACATTCATAGCTCTTGTCATCCACGCTTGTCTGTTCTTAAGGCTCCTGACATCACCTTCTGCTAGTACACGATCAATTTGATCATGGAAGGTGTGTCGTGGCCTTCCACGACTTCTGCATCCATCCACTTTAGCATTTTATATCTGTTTAGTCATTCTTTCATCAAAATATATACCTACTTACTCATTATATACTTCTGCACTCCTTATAGCAGACGCAGTACTTGCAAATGGCGGTTTCAAGAAAAACGCGGTAAACATATCTTTAGATAATCTAAACAACATGTCCATGTTATGTAACTTTAGTGTATCTCAAAAACAATTAAAAAAAAATGTGTGTGAACTGCATTCACACGCAGTAGAAGTGAAACAAAGTGTGACAAGTGGTGGGAGGGATTCTAAATTTCGTGACCTCCCATTTCATAATTATATTCTATTCTTATAATATATTTAACCTTTAAAACACGAAACTTGAAGTATTAACGAAAAACTTCAAACCATTTCCAAATCTATCTGTATCAACATAGTGTTTAAATTATTAAATATCATGTATTTTATCTCATTCTCTCGCAGGCTTAGTCCTATAGATTTATGTGTTTGTGTTTCGCTTTTTCGTTTCATCGAATTTCAAATCACAACAAATCTAAAGAATTTTCATTTTAAAAATCAAGCTTTATATATAGATTAGCGTCTTGGGACACTATGGCTGGATGGCTACCACCCCTGGTTTAGAGTATGCCGTCATAACAACCTTGAGTTGCGTTCCAGCATTACTGGCTAGGTTCCAGTCTCCTTTTTAAAGAGTGGCAGCTGGCAGAACATTAGCGCCTTTGGTGTTACAAATATAACTGTTTTCCATTAGGTGGACCGTCTGCCTGTCTACTGAAATCATGCAATAAAAATTAAAAAACCATTTCCGCAAAAAATTAAAACCCAAAAATGTCGATTACTGCAATTGCAATAAGTAGGGCAGACTTGTTGACAATAATTGGTTATGAACATTGTATTCAAATACGATTACCATTAACATTACCCTACATGCAAGAACGGAGAAAGAATACAAATTCCTGAGGTCGGGCGGCCTGTCGTAAAAAAAGGTAAAAGACAAAACAACCCACAGCCAGGTGATAGCGCATTTGCCCGACTGGATGGCTACCACCCCTGCTCTAGAGTATGCCGCCATGACAACTTTGAGACGTGTTCCGGCATCAGTGGCCAGGTTCCAGTTTCTCTTTTAAGGCCGGCAGCACCTCTGGTATTTCTAATGTCCACGGTAACCACTTTCCATCACAGTTGGGCCGTAAGCCTGTCTGCTGTGATTCAGCAATAAAAAAAATATAATGTGAATTTTAATGACTTATGAACATTGAACTTGGTAAATTTAGTTTGAAATTGATTTTGCATAATATATCTTTGGTCTTAATTAAAATAACGTGTGGTATTTTACTTCATAAATTGTATGATATAAAGCCGCTAAAAATCGTAGTCATCATAAAATATTATTAGTTACTGTTATAAATCTAAATATGAGACCTTAAAGTAAGTTTCTTGATCATGGAACAAAATTGATTTGAGATATTCTGTGTGTTATATATAATGAAAGATTCTATCGTCATTGTATCAAAGATCATTATATATATTGATTAGGCTTATAAATAATGATTAGTTGATTTTAAATATACAAAAAAATCATAACGACATTTATGAAGTCCAATTAGTATTCGTCCAAAACCCAGCTGTAATCTAATTTGCTAAACAAATCACATACACCTAGTCATTTCAAGAGCATTCTTTATCAAGATCTAGTGAGTCAGGGCTACGAGATCTGACTTTTAAACTATACACCTTTGCATGAATACAAAGTTGGAATTACCTTAAACGTAAAATCGTTTCAATGTAAAATGTCGGTTGCTATGAAAGCCAGCACATCTACATCTGAATTTAACGTTTCAACTGCTGTCATAGCGTTTCAAATATTCTACGGCCTAGGAGAGCTTGCTATCGGCGAGATGTATAAGTTTCAAACACAGACAAAAATCAAAAAACAGTAATTTGTTATTAAGCAACGTATAAATAATGTAGTTTATATTTTTTTGGCACATATTTTTATATTACACATTGAAATTTTTATTTTATTTATTGGTATATAGAAGTTTTCTAGTATATTTTAATGGATATTTTGTAACACAATGGAAGAGTTCAAATATTAAGTAAGGCGCACCGATGTTCAATCTACGATCATTTAATTTTTGATAAATCTTTTCAAATTTGGTCTAGCGCGCTTGAAAGCTGTAGAAAGTTGCAGAATTTGATGCAGTTGCGGAATAAAATATTCAGGAAGTATTGAGTAAAAAAAATCGCACTGAAAAATTCTTGATGCACGACCCCTTATTCTGTTTATACTTGTGCTGCTCTTATAAAGACTAGTTAAAGTAATACAAATGTAAATTTAACAAATGGTCCCGTAGCAATACAACCAACTGACCCCGGCTGTAAACCCGCACATCGAACAAAATACAAAAAACATAGGAGCGCTCAAGCAAGCGGGCATTCCTCATAAATATTTTAATTCGACAACGCTGACTCGGCGGTTTCAACCAGTCCTTACAAGTCTTTGTTTCTAAAGTCAACATGGGATAGTCTTTTTATGTTATTATATTTTTTTTATTTGTAACATAGGGACTTCTTTGCTACTAACTCAGATTGCTCGCTTAATCTACAAAATATTCGGGGTAAAAACTTAGTAATTTAAATTATCTTTTATAGTGCTTTTATATTTATATATACCTATTTGAGAATTATTAGTGACAGTCATGAAAACTTACAGAACATAATTACCGCCTTATAGTCTTAATGACCTAGGTTCGAATCCTGTTTAGGGAGTATAAACCACACAGGTAGTTTTACTAACGTAATATATATATATATATATATATATATATATATATATATATATATATATATTTATATATATATATATTGTTAGCACATGAAATGTTTCACGATAACTTCTAGAATAATTTAAATATGTAAAAGAGCTGAATTTAAATACATACCTGCTAGGTACTACTTCCAAAATATCACGATAAATTTAATAACTGTTAAGTAATTATAATTAACTAGCGGTCTCGGCACACGTTGTCCTGCCCTGAAAAAATAAAAATCTGGAACCCGATTCCAGCGCCAAGTATTTTGTTAGATTGATGGGTTACATTATTGAAGTTTTAGTATAAATCCCCAAATTTTATATAGCCTATATTAATCAGGAATAATGTAGCATTCGAATGGTGAAAGAGTTTTTAAAATCGGTACATTAGTTTTTAAGTTTATTCGTTACAAAAATACAAATCTTTATAATATTAGTATAGATAAACGACCTATTTGTTAGAATTGTGATATCAGACTTCTTATACATACTCGTTTTTTGAATAATGAAAAGTGTTTTAGTTCATTTCACTGTTGCGCGAAACCCACCAATCTATCGTGGACAGTATATATGGCGTTCCTTTGATATAGGGAGGCTAAACCCCTAATTGGTGCGTTTGTGGATTGATAATAATATTGTAAATTTTATAGGCAATATATTCAAGACATGTACAAATATAGAGGTAAAAAGTTGATATTCAAGTCTCTTCTATTATACCCTTATATTGCTATTTAATCATAAAGATATAAAATCGAAAATGCCTTTCAATAAAATTAAGCTACACTTTATGAAGACCAATTTCATTCATTACGGATTCAAGGGCTTATCAACTTCATAGTACACCTGCCAACACTTTTATAGTAATATTTACAATCCATATAAAATGTTATGTTAGTGGGTTTAAAAGTATTTGACATAATACAATGCTAAATTGTGCAAGACCATTTGTTGTATATTATTACTCTGTCTTACTTAAGAGCTTTATACCAGTTGTTCCACTTAATTGTAAAGCTGTTACAACCCTTTCTTCCTTTGATATATTGTATAGAGCATGACGCCGTGATAACCTTGAGTTGTGTTCCGGCATCAGTGGCTAGGTTCCTGTCCGTCTCTTCGAGCACATTGATAGCACTTCTGATGTTGCAAATGTTCATAAGCGATGTTCACTTTCCATCAGGTAGACCGTCACGAAATAAAACATTAATGAAGTAAATCTTATTGAAAACTCGATGTGGTAGTAATTAGAAGTTACCTCAATTTTATTTATTTAGGTTTATGGATTACAATATAGTTTCTTCATTTTCTTAAGCCTATGTATAGCTCAGCTGAACTGTAGGTTATCAACTGACGCCATTCAACGGAGTTCTTGTGACAACTGGAAAGACCACATTTGAATGTACAGTTTACATTTCGCACAAAACACATAATTACTACTCAAAAATTATCAAAATCCTAAAACTACTGTTTATTTTAGAGTAACTTTACACAGTTTTAGAAAGTAAAACTGCACAGCACAACGTCTTCTGTCAGTTCCTGCCAAGAACTCTTACCTCATTTTGTACCGGGTAAATAGGGTTGCAAATACAAGGTGTATGTTGTGTTGAACAGATGTCAAAGAATCATAGCAATAAATCTTAATGACTTTTATGTTTAACTCAACAAGTTTAAAATGGAGATTATTTGCTTCCAAATTCGTAAAATGTCCCCCTCGCCTTTCAACTTAATATAATGCTGATATTAGAGGGAACAACCAAATTGAATGAATTTGGTTGAAAGATACAGAACTAAAAGAACACTAGGATATTCCATGACATTCAATGCTTCAAATTTATGTTTATATGGATAACTTTGGTTAATTCATCCAAATTGAAAGAAAGAAATGAACCGTCTAGTATCGGCTTATGGTGGAAAGTTTCTAAAAAATTGAAGCTGTTTTAGCTTTTAAATATTTGTAATGAACATTGGTGTTAAGAATATCAGTTGTGTTGTATTTGAGTTACCTACAGGATATTTTCGATTAAAATTCCGTAGCCAATTGACGAAAATAGTGTTTTTTTTACAACAGTTTTTCGGCCCAGTTACACTTGGTATTGCTAAGACAGTAACCATTTTCCGTCATAGTTAGGCCGTCAGCCTGTCTGCAATGATTTATCAATAAAAAATTATTGCGTGAAATAACATTTTTTTAACTATACGCTATGTATGTATAATCGTAATAAGTAAAGTAATTACGTCGCCGTTTATTGAAATAAAGTCTTTCTTTCTCTCTTTTGTAAATCTGGTACTGAAATACAATCTACTTCAAATGTTATTTTGAACAATTGTATAATCGAAGTACTACACTATTCGAATTAAAAATACGGCATGCTCTTGAATGGATGCCAAAAACATCAAATGATTTCAGTTCCAAAACAAGTGCGAGCGCATGAGCACTAGCTCATGGCATCTGGAGCATAGGAATCAAAAAGAAATGTGGAAACAGAAACACCGCACAATGCAGGGCCGCCACCTTTGTACGAGCGTTGAGCGGTGTGTTAGGTATAAGAAAGCGCTAGATGATTAAAAAAAGCGCTATATTATGTGCCAATTTTTAAAAGATTTTCAAGTGAACTTACAAATGAAATGAAAATCAATTAACAAAACAACACGGACATTTTTATTGCATGAGTTCAGCAAACAGGCAGACGGTCTACCTGATGCAAAGCGGTTACCATCGCCTATAGACATTTGTTACACCAAAGTTGCTAACAGTGTGCTGCCGCTCTCTAAAGAGAGTCTGAAACCTGGCCATTAATGTTGCAACATAACTCTAGGTTGTACTGATGACATACTCTAGACCAGGGGTGGTAGCCATCCAGACGATCAAATACCCCACCACCTGGTTGAGGGTCGTTTTGTCGCCTCTTACGACAGGCCGTTCCTGCACGAATAAAACATGGCTTTTAGATTATTTTCACTTCAAGATGATTTTCATTTGCATTAGTTATGTGGTTAGTTAACTAGAAAAACTGCAGAGTCCAGCCATAAACATCGTTTGATTATGGCTGAACTCAGCAGTTTCGCAAGTTGCACACACACACAAAAGCCACATGTGAATTATCTAAATGTCCATCCAGACGATGGTAAGGAATTATTCGTAAGGTAACTACTTAACTAATGTAGATGTGAATCAGGCTTTAAAGTAGAACCAAAAATAAGCAATCCGACATTTATTTACCATAATAAACTGGCAAGATTTGGGAGTCGGTTAATAAAAATGTGTGATATATTACCCTAATAGCGCTAGATCCAGCTCCGAAAGCGCTAAGGTGGTAACCCTGGAACAATATAAAGGACATAAAGAGAGTGATTCACACCAAACTCGAAAGCACTTGCCTTCATGAGTCACTGTGTTATCTTATTTCAAAGACGCGGTCACAACAGAAGAAATTAAGGACGTACGTTTTGTTTGAATTCTTGCGGTAGTCACAAATGACTATGAGTATCTCTACGTCAAAAAAAAACCCACGACGTTGTTTGAATTGTACTTGCGTAAATTTCTAGACCTAACTTTTTCTGGGATAAAATTTATCCTATATTCATATCCATTACGGATATAACAACTATATTATATTGTAAATTGTGTGATATGATTATGTAAATTGTTATTTGTGAAATTACGGTGAAAGATCATATTGAGAGTTCAACGGCTGCTAGTTTTAAGCGACATTTGGAAAATGTCTCGGTAGAAGAGATTACAGTTTCAAATGAACCAAAAAAGACATCATTATGAAACCATGTATAATATTAATGTTGGAAAAGAAAAATTGATCTTAATTGGAAACTAGGTTCATTATATTAAATTATAGATCCCTAAGTTTGAGACATTAGGACGACAAAAACTAATATATCTATATCAATGCTGTCACAAAATATCGCTTATAACATACAGCTTATAATATAACAATATAGTAATATCTCGTCTTGATATAATAAGCTGGTAACATTTGAAATTTAAGGTGACTGTCTTGGTTACTTTTACTTTGTTAAGGTTTAGGAACTTATGGTATAGTACTGAAATTTACACGTACCTATATATTGTTACGACCGACAAAGACCAATTCACACCTGCAGTTTATTACCTTTTCGGCATTTTGACTTCTTTTGTTTACTTTGTGTTGAAAATTTGTATTTAGAAAAACAGCCTATTGTGTATTATACTCTTTTATGGCAGTCATTAGACAGATGTGTCGGACTGATTCTAAGAAATTCGATCTACGCGGGCTCGCAGCCATATTGTATCGGTGCAGTATAAAGCAATGGCCAATGGAAAGATCGTCAGTCAAGCGATAAGCACTAGTGGAGCAAGACGTGTGTACATTCGATAATCTATATTGTGACGGACTTTGCGCGTGTTAATGAATCGTGTATTACGTTTGTACTGGTTGTGTCCAGTTATATTTATACCTGTGTTATACGTGTTTGTATAGTTCTAATAAATTCTATAGTAATTCCAACGGCATTTTAATTCGAGTCCTGCAACTCGTAACAATATGTTAGTTCGGGTACAACACTAACTACGGATAGCATTTTACTGGTTGAGGATAATTTTTTATGTTAAATTTAGATTTTCCTTGAAATAAATATTAATTCTTATTAAACTTCACCTGCGGATATATTACCAATATAAAGCTTTTAAAATGTTTAAAATTCTGTATCTCAAACATCACAACACATATTATTTATTACTTCATAACATCACATTCTATTCATCATCACCTTTAGAAATAATAAAAACAGTATTTATAGACAATACTTTATTTTATATCTTTTAAAAGACAATTGTGAATATACACAAGGCCTTAGTATTATTGATAGATAGCCTCTTCAGAAGACAACATTAAAACGGAATTTGTTGTTTTATTTTATCAATTTCACAGCGGATGCAATGCTATCGATTGAATTTTCAATTGCAAGCGAATGCGCCATAACCGGCTCTGACGGCGTCAATAGAAACAATACAGGAAACGCTAAATAATAATGTTTTCTTAAACAGTCCTCCCCTCTAACTATTCAAATTGTCAGATATATTTTCATATACATATATATATATTGTATTCTTTTTCATTTTTGCTTTTGTCTTTTCTAAATTCTTACCCTCTCTTTCTATATTATAGAAATCTTGTTTGAAATTGGTTACAGTTTTCATTAAACTTCATTCTTAGCCTGTTTTTATTCCTCTCTTTTATGTATGTTATGTTCACAAAAATATTCAGTTTCTTAGGTTGAAAGTTTAACTTTTTATTACTTCCAATCCTGCTTATAATACTCTAGTTTTGTGTTATCATTGATCACATTTGGGATTTAGGCTCGTATATTCTTTTGTGCTTATGGTATGTTACAGCAAATCATAACCGCGTTTACAGCTTTACGTGAATTTGTTACATCTAATAAATGAATTTACATTTTATAGATTACAGAATAATTCTCTAACAATAAAACATTACAGCAGAAGATAATTCGGACATGTTAATTGTTTTGATAAACTAGCGTCTCGTGATGGAGTCCTAATGCGATTTGGCGATAAGGAATTCGAGAACACGGGAAATCAATTAGTTAAAGGTACTGTTATCAGAAACGGCGAAGGTGGGTTGAGGTAAAAGAACAAAAAGGATCCAAGCGACCGTCTTGTGTTCTTATCGTATCAACTCATTTGTTGGCGACATTCCGGGAATGGTGTCGGCGGATGGCCTAATTGACTTTAGTCGCCCACACTCTATCTGCCATTAACGGTCGTCGCCTCTAGGAGCCCCTTTTGTTCTCATCAACAGGTACAATCTACCTGTTTTGCCAAATAAACATTTTTTACACCAATATTACTACCTGCGTCTTTTAGCTCAAGTGTTTCACTTCGAAATATTGTTTCTACATTACCCTGTGTGGTCGTAAAGTTAATTGCAGACTGCAGTGTACTTGCCATTAGCGTGTCTCTGTAAGTGATTAATAACGTCAAAGACAGGAAAGCTTAGTACTGGATTCTAGTAAATTATCCCCATTTGCTACTGACACTAAATCTAGTGTTTTACTCGACTTACAAATTACATTAACTGAACACCTACTCTATTCAGATGTCGTTTTAGAAATTTAACATTTGATTATAATTATTCAGAGTGTGTTCAGCTTATTTAAAGTCGTCGCGGCTGCCAACAATATGTCAGAAAATTTAAGTTAGATTTGATAAATGTTTGGAACTATTTTAGACTACCGTAACAACAAAATTTTGAGATCCATCTTCAATCCAATTCACTTACTAATACATATAAGTTTTAAAAATGTATGGCTTATTCAATAAAATATAATTTTCAAAAATAAAAAACAATTACTTCTCGTTACCCAAAAACTCCCACCTAGCTATCTTACTCACTGTTACATTATCTTCTCAGATCTAACACGATAATGCGACACGGCTGGAGGCCCCGCAATAATTTTCGTCTTCAAAATATGCTCTTGTCTTGTACCCATTGTTAATGTCTCGGGCTATGTTTGTCGCTGACTCACTACGTACCTGTCATCGTCATTAGTAACAACACTCCATCATGCGATGTCACTCGAAATTCCTTGGACACTCATTACCCGTTAATGGAACTTTGAGAACTCGCGTCTTCAATCACGTTAAGAGTTACAAATTGGACCACCACACGAATTCCTAAAATGTTACTTATAATTAGATTGTTTATTATATTAACTCTGCAATATTTTATAGCACCCGTGAGAAACTCTTATATTTTTATGTGAAAGTTTGAAGCCAATATTAAACTTATTTTGTTTGGAATACCTATAGATTGTATAAACCTGACGCTACAATGCCAATTTGTCTAGACCTAAAGTCTAGACGTTACTTATTGCATAAATATTCCCACAGATACTGTTAAAAGGTTTCTATCGTTAATTATATTTTCATCTAAAATGGATCTTTGGAACCGTTTGAACTCCACTCAAGTCCCTCTTCAATTAGCTCAAAGAGCTCGGAGGGCTCTCTCCTTTTAAAATTACTTATTCGGAGCACTCACAGGTTTCCGTTACCTAATGTAGACTTCCGCCGACCTGTAAATCGATGCAGACGGTTGTAAATTTCGAAACCGATACGGCTAAAAGCACCGGAGTGGCTCGAGGTAAAAATAGTGCCACACTTAAGTCGTGGCCCATGTACGTTGATAAGGTTTTGTAGTTTTTGTGGCACCGGGACAAGAGATAGCGGTGCCTCGAGATAAACAGGATGGTCCTTAAAAGGTTCGGAACCCCCTTCAGATTACAGTGGGCTCTGTTTAGATAGCGCACCGCCGCTATTTGTCTTGGATTTGATTTCGAGTTGGCTGGTATTTAATTCAATGTTTACATCAAGCTTGTTTGTGCGCTAGGTTCGTTTTAATTTTTTTATTATGTTTGTACTTATTTGAAGTAGTTAAATAACTCAAACGTCAAGGTTTTAAGATATGAGTCTTAAAGAGTGTACTAAGATTTATCACTTAATTTAAACTGTCCAATCATATGATTTAGCATTTTGAAAAATTTTAGTTTTTGGTAATATTTTCTTGTTACCTAAAGCTTTTTCAACATAATCTTACTCAAGTATGGTCGACGGCTGCCCAACATCTGTTATCGAATCAGAATTTATGTTTTTCGTCTTTCAAACGCACCTGCTGCCGATTTAAATATAAACTATACACAACATCGTGTATTGCATACTACTAAATCTAATACTTCTTGTACTATTTTCAGCGTCAATGTTCGTGTATTCTAGGAAGTATGTTTTGAAATTAATTATTAGACCGGAGTTATAAATACTTATGAATGGAAGGAGTGTTTATTTGTAGTGTAACATAAAATGTCGAAAGGCTTATCTCTGATTCTAAGTACTACATATATCCATAAAAAAAATTGTGTATCTTATTAGGTTTAAATCTAAAATTTGATTTATAGTGACATAGGTATTCGATGTTTCTTGTCATCGATTTAGCGAAAAATTATTCATTAATGAAATTTTACTGAAAAATAAATAATGTGCAAGTTTAAATATTTTCTCAGATAATTTCGCAATAATAATATATTTACTCAATTGATTGCTGGCTCGAAGCAGACTTTTAAGTGGTCAATATCCATCCAAGTCTTCGAGTGGTTTGTCTACAATATTTTGAGTGCTTTTAATGTTTGTTCTCACACGCTTATCTTAGGGCCATATTAGACTATCATAGAAATATGATCATAGTAGTACGAGTCATTTTTATATGAAGAACATATGGCAGTGTAATAACTACATATAATTCATATTCTCTATGTTTATAGTTAAGGGATCCTATTTGACAGCAAGCGTACAAATATGATCATATCATCCGTCTAACCTCAAAAATCTTGTAATATTTTTTATCTTCCAATTTAAGTTTTTGGAGTAAGGTGTTATGGACCCCTTTCTCTCATCGCCTTGCTACCTATGATCTAACCCAAATATGATTTAATATGACTTTTTTTGTTGTTTTCTTGGTCGTTTTTATCTTCTTTTTAATGCAATTAATAAAATTGCACTCATAGCAACTATAAGCACGGCTAAATCATTATCCATCTTGATAGTATCTCGTCAGTAGTCTGTGATCTTGATAAAGTATGACGTTTATATGATCGTAAGTGTAATATGCAAAAATGACGAACATCATCATATAAATATGATTATAGAATTTGACAGATATCAGATCATATTTATATGATAGTGTAATCAGGCCCTTATAAGTATTTGCTAGACTTCCGCGTTATCCACCAACGGGTGCATTAAATACAATTTATGTGCCAAGGCATCTGTCTGAGCTGAGATATTTATCACTTTACTTATTTTATGTTGCATAGTGTCAAAATGATCTGTACTTGCGTTTGCTGGTACAGTTTTTGCAACATCCATCTCTTTTTCTCCTATTCCATTAAATAGGGATGTAGTAACACCTGTTTTTAAAAGCCCTTATAAAACTTACCTTATGCATCTAAGATTAGGATTACAATTTGCTTGTAACACTGCAGCAACACTTTCAATCGTAATGTCTCGCTACGGCCACATGAACGCATTCATAATCCGCATTAGCTTTCGAAACGTCGTATTGCTACTCACTAACCACCTGCTTTAGACCTTACTCCTTTGACATATGATCTTCAATCCTCTGCAGGTAATGTGTGAGAGGTGAGCGCGTGCAAGCTTATCCTTGCTTCCAAGTTGGCGCCGGCGCCGTACTTCAGCTGCTATTTTTTCCCGTGGCACACCGCATTTACTCATAATTTATTCATTTAAGTGGTAATTTATTTGCGTTTTATTGTAATACCTCGCGTAATTCTCAATTTTGCGACAACAATAGTTGTCTTATTGTTTTCTTATTTAACATAGTGTGGACGGTTTGGCGCCTAATTTAAAAGTAATTAATATATGAAGATTTGTTAAATGTGTAAATTTTTTACTATTCATATCTTACGTGAATACTTTCAGAGCAAAAGCTGCGAGTTTGCGACCAAATAACTGAAAAAAATGGTTCTTTAAAGTTATTTGAAACTTTAAAACGGGCAGCCGATTGTTGCATACGAACTGAAAGGTTTTGCAATTTTGCCTGCAATTATTTCTCAAATGTAATATGTTATTCAAACCAATATACCACTAAAACGTTTATACCTAATGTTATGGAATACTGGAATGTTGGTTGTCTTAGAAATGTCTTACATTAATAAAAAACTGTGAACTTATTAAGGCAATTGTTGACTTGTCTGTTGTCAAACAATGCGTGGGGGTTGGCGTCTCTCAGTCGGGTCTACAACTGTTAGCGAATTAAGATAGCATGTCTATGGGAAAATTGAGTGAAACTGTAGAAGATTCCACTTGTTTGCGTGTTTGACATTTTTATAACGTGCTCTGCTTTAGAGAAAATGCTATTGGATACACGACAAGCAGGCTCATCTACATTGTATCTATTATTATTAATGTGTGTTCGAAACTAGACGGTTTCTCACATGAACGTGTCATTATAAAATGCAAGATTATAATGCGAATACAATGATGTGAGAAAAGTTCTGATAAACATTGTAAAACGAAAAGTTGTTTCCCTTGTATCGGGCTCGCAGGACCAAGATAGAAATTGAAAAGACTGGGTGCAATAAATGTATCCAATGACCATAGATTTAATTCTGAGTTGGGGTACATGCGTTCATGTGTTATAAAATGGTTAAAAAAGTAACATTTACAAAATAATGATATAACATGTCTTAACACAGCCAGTGTTTATGTAGATTTCTTAATAGTGTAAATCCAGTCCGAGCACCTTCCAGAATGCAAATACAGAGCACAGACTTCTTAATTAAAATATTGCATACAACAACTCAACTAAAATATGTTATTAAAACAGTGTTAGCCAAACAATGTGAAACCACAAACGACTGAACAAGTGCTCATACATAAGCTAATTTAGGTCGGAAGGTTGGCTCGCAAAATGGGTGGGTCGAGGCCGTGGTTATGCGGTTTGCGGGCTACTGGGACATAGAAAATATCTGTATATTCGTAAAGCCATATAGAGATATAAATAGGTATGGCTGTAATAATTATATTAGTACTCAATGTTGTTCGTGATATAACTTCGCCTTTGTAATTGTGTATAATAAAGGATTTCGTAGAGGTGTAGGTCCACTGATTTTGTCATTTGGCTACGAAACCCTAAAAAGCAATCCATTAAAATACCTCATATCTAAAACTGATCTTGTTAAAACTAATATTCGATGTGAATATTTTTGAAGATGTTTATAGTCTTAATTTCCTCAGAATTCTCTGCTTTTTAGTCAAAAGTTAACCCCCCCCCCCTTCCCCCATTAAGAACAACAGTACTAGCTGCAAACTCCCCTATCTCTAGAATGTGTAGAATTATCAACAGCACCAGTGATGTTACTGACATTCACTTTGACTCCAAAAATTCATTTTATAAAAAGATTCGTTTAGTCCAACAGGACACTTATTAGACAGACTGACGGACAGACTAATTTCAATACCCTGCACATTTTCGTTATATTTATTATTAGAGTCTAAGTAAATAACAGTGAAGAAATTATACTGCAAGTTGTGTTCACCTATAATTAGTTTATACATCGCATGGTAAACCTTAGTCATAAGTCTAGTAACTGATTAAATGTACAAAACTGTTGGTGATCCTTATTTTAAAAAAAAGGTACGGCGCGGACAATTTTCACGACTTTTACAGCGAATATATTCCCAACTATTGACCTTTTTCAATCTACCTAACTACATCCTACACGACTATGGCCCAGTTCCTATATCTTCATATTCATTCACATGCCTTAACATCGGTTGAATTTTGACAATAGTTGTATGGAGCTTATGTCAAATTTTAACCGTTAAATCTCTCAGAATACTACAACTTTCTCTAAAATTGTATCTATGCTGCCTGAGTAATGTCCAAAACAAATTACATTACCACAAAGATAAAAAAGTGTATAAGTAGTTCTAGTCTTAGTTAAAGAAAACCATATTGTTAAGTATTTGACAAAAAAGCACAATCAGGATATATTTAACCTTTTAGTCTCGGTTAAAAGTCTTCTAATGACCAAATGTGGCATAAAAAGAACACATGTGATAAAAATCTTAAAACAAAACAATTATTATAACAGATTCAAATGGTGCATTATTTTTAGCCTCGGCGGGATATCGGCTTCAAATAGAACATTCTAGAACGATGCGGAGTTACCAAAACGGGGAACTTAACTGACCAACGTTAGATGAACTCAAAGTTTAAAAGAATTCCCTCTCAAGTTTGTTAAAGTTATCAAAAGAAGGGAGGGTGGAAGGTCTTGATAAAGTGGACTTAGATCACGCGTAAGCAGCGCGTGGCGACAGATGTGGATATAAACTGAAAAAGTAGCGTCTGCAATTTCAATATTAAATGATTTATTATTAACCTATTACTTTTAAATTTGTTATTATTACGCGATAGTTGCTCACAATAGTGTGGGATACTCGCTGGTGTATACCGAAAATGTATCAGGGTTACCTACCATTACGTTACCGTCAAATTAATTTCAAAATTTAATTGCCAATAATTATGATGTTCGTCAATTCGACCTTCTAATAAGGTCCAAGCCCAAGCGTCTTGTTTTTTATTTCATATTATTAAACTACAAACATAGCTTATACAGTATTTTACAGTAACTTTACTATTATTTTGAATTGCCTCTCGTGCACTGCATTCTGCTTTCCAGTAATGTAAATACGGGGTCATGAATCATGAGTGTTTTCAATAAAATAATCTATTACCACATTTTTCTGCTATCCGTACGCCGCCATGTTTATTTACTCTAAACAGTGGCGTGTAAATCGGATGATTGTTTATAAGTTTTATATTATGCCGGCTGCAACAATAAACATTGCTGGCACTTGTGCTCGTGTAACGTGTACTAACAGAATGATCGACAATCATCTTTAACATTAAGTTAGTACGTTTTTAATAATGTGATTTATATTTACATTGCCATATTATATTGTTACGAGTCGCGAGACTCGAATTAAAATCCCGTTAGTATTACTATAGAGTTTATTAGAACTATACAAACACATATAACATAGATACAAATATAACCGAACACAACAAGTCCAAACATAATGCAGAAGGTCGTAATTCAATAAAACGCGCAAAGTCCGTCCTTTATTAGATTCCCGATTGTAGTACACGCGTCTCGCTTTGCTGGTGGTTCTCGCTCGACTAATTCCTCCCTCAATCGGGCCATTGCTTTTTACTGCACAAATTCAATATGTCCGCCCGGCAGCGTGGACCGAATTTCCTAGAATCAGCTTGTATCTTAAATCCGTAACACCTGGCTAATGATTACAATACAACAATAGGTCGTATGCTAATAAGTAAACAAAAGAAGACGACCATAAAAGAATCTCAATGTTATTAGTTCAAATGCCGACGGGTAATAAATGTGCTTTGTTTCAGATATGCAGGTGGATTTTGTGTTTGTCGGGAACTGAGTTGTAACAATATTAATCCTATATGTAGTGTTGTTTCAAATATATTATTAATATTAGTCATAGGATAGCCAATAGGCTTATAAGGAAATCATATCATTGAATCGGCTTCTCTTTGAAGAACTGAGGTTCGCACCACGCTTGTCCCGGGCAGTTGATGAAGTTTACACATTGCTAATCTCGCTATTCTGGTTTTCTGACTATACATATATTCGCAGTGCAATGTTCACATTAGGTTCGAAAGTTACTTAAGCGATACGTCCGTTTTTCCACTATATACGTATAGTAAATATCAGCTAATACTCATGTACCATAACGCGTACATAATATATAAGCATTTTACTGCTATATTTTTATGAAATATAATAAATAATATTTGTTTTTGAAGCACTTCTTTTAAAATAATACTTTTATAAAATGTCTGTGCTCTGTCTGTTGTATATTCAGAAGAGAAATACAACGGAAAAAATATTAAATCATAATTATTATGAAGAATACTAAAATGTTTATGGATTTTTCAAGCGGTGAAACAAATATTAATAAATAACGTTTTTCATAAAAGTTATATTTCAAATAATTTGTAAAATATACATTTGCTTGTATTATTTATTATATTTAATGGCTTTAGACAAAATTTATTTTGTTACGGTCTTTGCACTTTTACATATTATTTAAATAATATTGGCAACGAGGCGAAACCGTACACCTAATGCTATGACGCAAATACTCTGTGGTAACTTGCTTGAAACGTTTTCTAAATACCTCTTATATTTATTCTAATCTATTAAATATGTTATTTGTTTCAGGTAAGGAAAATGATCAATTTTGTTACAGACTATAGATGTGATAGAAGACAACGAAGGTAATTAAAATCTGGTTTTTTCTCACGAGATAAAGTTAAATTATGTGTTTAGATGGTTAATTTAAAACATTTTCTTGTTTAATATCTAACTTTAGATGTTTCTTATGTAAATATACAAATTAAAATATATACATAAACTAAATAATTCTATAGTTACATATATAGTTGTAAACTAGTACAGTGAAGGAAACTTAGCATATATTATATTCTACCTATAATCCCTTTAGACTACAAGTAGAATACTGAGCCTAGGTCATCGAAGTCAATGGGTAAGGTTCCCAGAAGGCTAGCTACGTTACCTCACTGGATCGCCATGCTGATCCGTTGTAGATGAGAGACCCCAGGGGGTCGATATCGATGACTTTGGGAATTCCTGTTTTATACTATGTAAACAAAGATTGACTACAACCAGCAAATATACGGACGGCTCATCTTTTTTTTTTATTGCAGGAGATCAGCAGACCGGCAGACGGCCCACTTGATGGAAAGTGGTTACCATCGCCTATGGACATTTGCAACACCAAAGTTGCTACAAATGCGCTGCTGCTCTCTTAAGGGAGACTGGAACCTGGTCACTAATGCCGGAACACAACTCAAGGTTGTTATGGCGACATACTTTAGACCAGCGGTGGTAGCCATCCAGTCGGGCAAATGCCCTACCACCTGGCTGTGGGTTGTTAAGTCGCCTCTTACGACAGGTCGCCCGGCCGTAGGAAATTGTATTCTTTCATCCAGTGGAAAGTGGTAACCGCTACCTATGGACGAATGCAACATCACAAACGTAGACAAGGCGTTGCCTACTTAGAAGTAAACTTGACATCCGTCATAATTAGCGTTGATGACATGCGGTTTATTTGCGATCACGGATATGGAGTCTGTCGCGGAAGCACGAGCACAAACATATTTAATTCTCGGAATTATTAAAAATAAAATGCTAAACAATAAATATCGTCTAAATTAATGAACCATAAAAACTGGCGATGATTTTAGTAGTTAATTAACATAATAATTAAACAATTGACGTTTGAATCCGCGCCATGTTGTATAGGGTTGGCAAGTACTAAATTCTTCCTTTAGGTCTGGAGTAAAATTCGTGGCAAGATACCTGTGGCTCCCCTCCCATAACCCAATATTAACCACCCCTGTGGTCCGAGGGGATGCGTAATCGCTTTAAATAAGGTTTTTAGAACAAAAATACAAAATGTGATGATATAAGAAAAAATCTTTTGTGACAGGGACAAATTAATGCAATAAATTCGGTGGTAACCTTCAAACAGTATCACATTTAGTCATATTGATAAAAATCTCAATATTTTCGTTATGTCCTATGGTCCGTCTGTCTGTCTGCATGTCACAGTTAGACAAGTATGTCTTGAAAACGATTTAGCCTATGACGAATATTATATTTAAATTTTAGATGAATTTTCCTAGGAATTTATGTAAAGTCAGACATTGAAAAAAGAAAAATTAGTTTGATCAATATACGTCGCGTAGTTTTTATATATGGGAAATTAATTAAAACTGCCTTTTATTAGATTTCTATTTCAACGTTTCGGCTACTTTTCAGTAGACGTGAAGTACATTTTTCAGTGATAGTTGAAATAAAATGTGCGCTTAAAACCGTTAAATCGTACTTTTAATTATGTGCGTTGGTCACGAAAGCTTAAGAATGGATACCCTTCCTTATACATAACAGCAGGCTTAGCTATAAAGCTGATTAATCAATAAACTTTCTACCATTAATATGAACAAAACAAATGGTTTTAGTGAAAGGTGTCATCCCTTAGCGCTGCATTGTTTGCGAAAGGACGGCGCCTCGCCGCGGCGCCGCCGCATCCGTTAGTGACGTACATTCGGTTGTTATGTCGATAACGCGGCAGACATAATAATCGATCGATTTCGACTGAAGACAATGTGTGTTGACGGCATAATCATGTTTGTAAAGAAATGTTGGAGCAGTTTTGACTTAACGACAGACGCCTATGGTTTTAGTTATATGATGTTTTTATTGAGTCGAATTTATCTTAAATTTCTTGTTTGAAAATTATTACAGCATACTAGTTTACGTGTACATACGCGATCTGAGGTTCTAAAGAGCTCGGTATCATAGATTCATATGATGAACACGACAAATATTAACATAAAGTGAAACTTTATGCTATGTCTTACAACTACAATATCTAGACACGTGTCAATTTGACTAAACAATTCTCCAAATGTGACCGCTTTAAACCTTCTATATTTAAAAGTTTTAGTAGTCTGAACGTTGGTACGCCTTCTTCACTCAAACGTCGAGGCCCCCGGGTTCAATTATCGGTAGTGTAAAAATGGTAAAAAATGTAGAACTCTTCGTTACAGACATTTAGTATCGCTAGATATCTGGAATTAGCCTTAAAGTTGTCCATTGTACATAATACAACGAATTTAGCTTAGTAATATAGTTATAAGATGATAATTAGGTGCCTATTTCTTTGTGACGAAAGTTACGGACAAAATTTTAGCATAAACTTGCAATTTATTGTGAACAATTGTATCATCGTAATCATAAACAGTCAAGAGGATTTATAAATTTATCAAGCTTTATTAAAACAACACGGAGCTTACCTATTTCCTATTCAAACAAGTTACGCAACTTTAATTACATTATGTTTACTCACAACGTAACATTTAAAGATGATAATAAATTTACCATATCAAAGGTGTCGAGTAAATGTTAAGAAATAGTTGTTAAGATATCAATTATAGACTGGCGCCTTTTAGTAATAAACCTGAATAAATTGCAAGGATAATTCGTTTATCGATGTTGCGTCTGTCTCGCTTCGCTGCCCCCATTCCGCGCCATGCTCGCTTTGCGGCGCCTGTCTCGATCAACGATTAGCGCGACCTGCAGCACATCACTATTGTTTTTTTTTTTGATACGGTGATACATTATTGTTTCACTCCATTAGCTTGATAATAAAAACTTGAACTCACAGAACTAATTGGCAATGAAAAAATAATATCTTAATCGTGAAAAATATTATTTGTAGTTTATTAAGTGAAATTAAAATGTTTAATTATAAAGAGACAACTCACAATATGGAATGGCTTTTTAAAAGTGTTCTACTTTATTTAATGACAGGTTCACGTTTGTTTGCTGTAAGAATTTCCCCACAACTTCGTATTCTACATTAACGTGTCTATATATCTGTATCACAATCGGTGTATATGCGAAGCCATAAAGAAACATACTGTTACAAATATACGTATTATTGATATTAGTACATATAGATTAATTTACAAGATTATATTGACCATCGAATTAGCTAAGATATTAACAAGTCAGGGCTTAAATAACATGAAGGTTTAATTTTAAAAATGTAGATTCAAAAGTCTAATATTAAAAGAATAATAGGCATGATGACCTGAAAAAACATCTGCAATCCACTTTATACATAGTCACATAAATTATATGGCGCCTTATTCGCAATTAGCAACATTGAGCTGGTTACTTATATTTTTAATGCAGCTCGTGTTAATTGTTCTAAAAAAAGTTCTTTGCTGTAGTTGAAACATGATAATTATCTAATTATCTTGTAAAGTCTAACTAAATAACTTCGTTGACTCAGCGGCGCAAAATGTGTCTTGACTTCCAAAACGACAGCACGCCACCTTTTTCTGTCCTGTGCGGTTTCTTGCCAATTACAGGCTTGAAGTTCAAGCAGGTCAGCTTCCACTCTGTCTTTGATTCGGTATTTGGGGCGTTCGACCTGTCGGCCATCCGATCGTACCAAATAGGTTTTCTTCGTGCCGCAATCCTCTCCCATTCGTTCCACGTGACCGAGTAACGGAGGCGGTGAGATTTTATTTCTCCTAGTATGTTAAGCTCAGTTACGAAATTTTCGATTTCAGTCGTCTGGTTACTCTTTATCAAAAGGTCTTTTAAAATGACAGTTGACAAGTATACGTCAAGAATTTCATATTGAATTTAATTTTGTAATACCTAGAAACAATTTATTAGTTGCACAGTAATGAGGCTGAACTCACAAAGCAGCTGTCAACTGCCCCGCCACTATAAATTACGACATCTTTATGCCAGAACGTTCGCATTATGACAGTTTCTACGATCGAAACGAGTACATAGGATATACACGCAATAAATTTCGATCGGTAATGTCTCTAGTGTACTCATAACTAGTGTTGCCAGATCCAATTTTCTTTAAATCGGGGCCAGATGGTAAAATAAATCGAGAATTGGGGTTTGTAGATCGGGACAAACAAAAAATAAGGTTTTTTTTAATATTAAGGTTCAATTACTTATTTTTTTTTTAATGAATTCTTAACTTTCTAATAATAATATTTTTAATTTCCTAATAATAATGGTTTTCAATAAATTTATTGATTGATTGGGACATATATTGTCCCGATCAGGTGCAAATCGGAACGCGTCTCTAGACCCCCGAAAATCGGAATTTGCGCGGAAGCAAATCGGGACACCTGGCAACGCTATTCATAACACGCATTACTGCATTGGTGTCGTATAAATCATCATAGTTTTATGTCTCGACTCGCATTTCATTACATGGTTCCCGTGTCCGTAATTGTGTACGACGTGGCGCCGCGACTGCTTGGCCGACTGCCACTGCAATAGTGACTTCGCTCGATTAATTGCGAAATTAAACAACTGACATTAGCAAATGCAATAAAACCAGCACTAATCTTTCGATTCATCAAAGCTGTCGCACGAATGCGGAGGTGAAAATTATACACCGCGACACGGCGCCTCATGCTCATCAATTGGACACGCGCCATTATTCTGACTTATGAACTATGAAAATGTCTTACGATTGTTCGAAAAATGATATCATTTTATTGTATACTGTAAAATAGCTGCAATACACACTGAAAGTCGTTGTTAATAGTTTTAACAGACTTTCAAAAGGAGGAGGATCTCAATTCGACTGTATGTTTGTTACACGACATCTCCATCAATTGTAGGCCGATTTTCAATTTTTTTCTTTATTCGAAAGAGTATATACTCCTGAGGTAGTCCCAATGTAACCAAGTCAGGATCTGATAAGTGGATCTCGAAGAAATCGAGAGCAACTCGCCGAAAAGCGAAACTTGTATACGCGTGCCAGTAGTACAATTTCTACAGGCGCTTAAAATATTATTTCTAAAGCTATTCAAGCAACTAAAAAGTATAAAATATTTTTTAACAAAAAACAAAACCGACTTCAAACTAGAAAAAGCTACAAAATAAATATTTTCTACAACATCTTGAAGTTGGTGCCATGTAAAACATAAAAAACAACAACACAATTGTTAAATGCACCGACTCCCAGATTTTGTAGAAAATATTTATTTTTTGCTTTTTAGTTACAAGTTGGTTTTGTTTTTGTTAAAAAATAAATATTGTTACGACCTGAACGCCGACAAAAGACAAATTCACACCTGCATACCTGTAGAAATTTTATTACCTTTTCGGCATTTGGACTTCTTTTGTTTACTTTGTGTTTAAAATTTATGACTAGAAAAACAGCCCATTGTGTATCGTAATCTTTTATGGTAGTCATTAACCAGGTGTGATTCTAGGAAATTCAGTCACGCGGCCTAGCAGACATATTGCATTTGTACAGTATAAAGCAATGCCCCAATTGAGAGATGAGGCAGTCGAGCGATAACAACAAGCGAAACAAGACTTGTGTACATTCGGTAATCTATTTAGTGACTGATTTTGCGCGTGTATTTGAATTACGATCTTCTCCATTTCGTTTGGACTTATTACGTTCGGTTATATTTATACCTGTGTTATACGTGTTTGTATAGTTCTAATAAACTCTATAATAATTCCCACGGCATTTTAATTCGCGTCCTGCAACTCGTAACAATAGTACATATTATGTACTATAATATGCAATACACACGGAAAGTCGTTATTAATATTTAAAATTATCATATCGATAAAAATTTCATCCGGTATATGTATAATGTCATGACTCGTTTTATATGCACTTGGCTCGACGCCACTGTTGACCTCATTGCGTGCCTGTTTTCGGCGCCACTGTCGCTTATAATGATCGCTATCGCATCGATGACATGCCAAAATGCGAGGCTCGAGATTGCTATCGATATTTATTCGCAATCAACTGTACAGCACTAAGCGTTATGCATTAGAATTATGAGACATTAATTTTGAATTAAATTCATGCTCAATGTGTGGTTCTAAACAATCAATCAACCAACGGCTTGATTGGAATGCGTGATATTACCAACAAACTTGGCAGTAGCGTTGGTGATATCATACGTTCGAATGATACCTTGATACCCAGGTTAGACAATCATTGAAACTTCTGTTTGACTGTTTATTTTATTTATACATATAAATAAAATAATGATCTTTGTGTCCGTTCACATTTGTTTATATACAGGTACATATGTATGTATTTTATTTTTTTATTAAAGTTTAGTTTGGATTTAAGCGTCCTCCATACCATTCGTTTGTTCTATTCTGCAGTTCTTATTCAAAGTCTGTACTGTAGTGTGAATTTAAGATGGAAGCCTTGCTGTACCTTCAGTTTTAATAAAAAATAATAATATTTATTAATAATAAACAATAGTTGTAGTATGTATATTGATAGTTTTTAAAGAAGAAATCTCAACTGTTTTGTGTAATGTCCTCTTTTGAGCTGCCATAAGAGCTCCCTCCCTCGTTTAGGGTCAGGTCAGTCAAAGCCTACAATTTGCTCATTTTAATTTTGCTGTCATTTCTGATGTGATACATATGCATACCGGTGTTCAAAATTATTGAAAGGATTATTTTCAGGAAGAAAATATTTCAATCAACTACCTGCATCAGAAAGATGTATTACCAAAAAATCTTCAATCTGTTTTGACTCTGTAGGAGTACACTGTATTTAAATTTAATTATATGACAGGCATGTTTGTCATCATTTCAGATTTATTTATAAAACATTCTTGCATCCTTTCAGCCGCATTTTGATTCACGGTACGGTCGAATAAAGCGTGTAAACAAATAAAATTTGTAGCAATAAATGCATTATTCGAATGTCTTGATAAGTGACTCATACGCATGATGCATTTGTTATGCGCAGTCACGATCTCATGGTGTCACGTCGGAAATTGAAGTTGTGTTTCTTATTACATTTTTGTTAGGATTCCGTAATTATTTTAGCAGAATCGGAACACTTGATCCGTGATGATTTTATCCGTGCACAAACGGAAAAAGAATACTAATTCCTGTGGCCAGGCGGAATGTCATAAGAGGCGATAAAACAACCCACAACCAGGTAGTCGGGTATTTGCCCATCTGGATGGCTACTACCTCTGGTCGAGAGAATGCCACCATAACAACGTTGAGTTGTGTTCCGGCATTAGTGGCCAGGTTCCAATCCCACCTCTATCGTCTATAGGCGACGATAACCACTTTCCATCACAGTAAATTAAAGTTAAATACATATTATATATATTTAAAACATTTCCAACTCTGTCTATATATGAGTATAGTGTTTAAATGATTAAATATAATGTATGCTGTCTCATTCTCTCGCAGGCTTAGTCCTATAGGTTTATCTCTTTTTAATGTCGCCTTTTCGTTTCATCGAGTTTCAAATCACAGCGATTCTAAAGAAGACCCATGCTGGAATACATTACCTTGATTACATACATCTCTTAAGGCCGGCGCAAGAATATCGGCGTGAAACGAAATCTTCTTCTGCTTGCTTGCTTATTCTTTAATCTTAAGCTAATCTTGTTTTGTACAACGAGTAAGAGTTCCGATGGCTCACTTCCTCCTCTCTTATGCCACTTTCACTATCTCAACCTATCCCTCCTACCCCATTTCTCCTGTCTCTATCTACCCCTTCTTAAAGACTGGGCAACGCGTTGGCATAGATTTGATTTTGCAAGCATCTATAGGCGACGGTGACCACTTGCTATTGCGGGGGTTATTTGGAAGATTTTATCCGTGCGGGAACGGAGAAAGAATACAATTTCCTGTGACCGGGCGGCCTGTCGTAAGAGGCGACAAAACAACCCACAGCCAGGTGGTAGGGTATTTGCTTAACTGGATGGCGACTACCCCTGGTCTAGAGTATGACGTCATAAGAACCTTGTGTTGTGTTCCGGCATCAGTAACCAGGTTCCAGTCTCCCTTAAGAGAGCAGCAGCGCATTCGTAGCACCTTTGGTGTTGCAAATGTCCATAGGCGATGGTAACCGGTTTCCATCAAGGGGGGCGTCTGCCTGTCGAATCGTCGATTCCGTCGATCTGTTTTTGATGTTAGCCTTTTTTTCTCAGACTGAGTCGATAAATATAGATTAAATTTGACAGGAAGGAATTAATAGCACTACACAATGGTTTATTAGCAAAATAATTAACAATTGAGGGTAGCCGCCATTCACTGGGCTTGAATTTTTTTTTTTAGTGTTTATGGTCGTAAGGAATATAATTAGTCAGAGCTCTTTTTTCAGTCCTATTGACTGAATTTTTATGACACTGGGGTGGCCCCCAAAGTCGTAAAACTTGTGTTCCGCCTCTAACTTTTGAATTATGAAGTGGAACATAAAGAAAAGTTAAGGTAGATCTTAAAATACTTTTACTTAACGCCAAACGAGGATGAGATACAGGAATTATGTAAACTTAGTTTACGTGACCCTTCATACAAAGCTTAGCTTTTTAAGACTGTATATTAACTTAAGAAGACTTACACTCAAGAAACTATCTACATGTATAAGTTAGACATCCTATACCACTCTTGACCAACATAATCTGAAACAATCAAATGATCAATGGACATACTATTAAACCAGATACAACAATATCATATCATTTATCAAATTACTCAACAAAAATCAATTAATTAAAGTCTCCTCTTACCGCCGAAACATTCAGTCATATACAAGCAACAATGCTCTTGATAGCATTCTTGGTAACCTCATAAATCTGTCTGTTTGTCTGTCAGCGGGTCGCTAATGCGTTTCAGTTGCGACAGATACATTTTCGTAAGAAATTGTGATCACTTACATATGTACGTTATATATGCTTTATATAGAGGCTTTTAAGTTTTCTGAGCGACCAGACACGTTTACTGTTATCAGTAAAGCAGTTATTACATTACGCTGATTTAAGGTCTTACTCTAAATCAGGGTTGTGTAATAAAAAAGAGAGCCCTAGATCTTTTATTTAGGTCAGGCCAAGACTGTTCTGTACCAGGTCTTAAAATTAATTTATTATAAGAAGGATTTAACTTTCGGATAAAATACAATTTTCTTCGGTGAATATTTTTCAAAATTTATATAGTTTTAACTAAGGAAATCGTGTTACTAACAATAGATGATAAATGATCCATACTGATCTATAAACTGTTGAACTATTTATATACATTTAAAACAACACATATTTTAAAAAATTTACAAAAATTAAGTAAAACTGTTCTTTATATGATGCCTAAACATAAATAGCTGTGTTCTGACTATTTGGCTCTTAGTCTGTCTGGAAGTGTGTCTCGACTAGGCAATAAAACATTTTAACAAACATTTCAGAAAGTGAAGGTAAAACAGGAATTTTATATTAAATGTTTCATTTCGATATCTTCTCAACTTGCAAGGTTCACAAGATAAAAGATAAAATCGAAGTCCCGCTCGAACGAACTGGCGGACATAGTTAGTATCTATATATAACCTTTGGCATGAACCAACTATCGTCAAAGTTAATGTAAATATCCTCTCGACAACGGTTAAGAGATTAATAAAAAAAAAACAAGCAAATCGGACTCGCTCACGGCCGCTTGTTTTTATGTATTTATACAACGGTCACGTTTTCCTTATCGGCCAGTATGAAAAAAATTGAACGTAATGCGAAAACGTTACCGTAAAGATTCGCCGTAATTGATATAAAATCAAATTCGCTTCACGGTGTGTGCACGTCTTTATTACCAATCAAAATCATAGATTAAATAGCCGTACTATATTCCATTTTTAAATTAAAACACAGTGAAGGCAATTCAGCGTACTAAGACGTCCAGTTATTTTGATGCATATTTCGAACAAGCGTGGTCTGACACGTAATAGAATTAACAGTAGACTAAAAAATTAACTTCTGCATTATTCAGTTTTCTTTTTTATTTTATTTTATTGCAGGAGTTCAGCAGATAGGCAGACGGCCCACTGGATGGAAAGCGGAAGTTTAATAACTATTTATTATGTTTATTGTATATTTTAGACGGCCTCTGTGGTTGAGCGGGTTAAGCCTTTGCCGACCTACCTCACTCTAACGCAGAGGCTCCGGGTTCGATTCCTGGTATAGTAAATTTCGGAAACGTATTTTCTCCGTTATTTACTATGGTCTGGGTGTCTGGGATCGGCCCCAGAGTAGTCCATTGTATATTACCCATAACACAAGCGTAACTTGCTTAATTTGGGGATATATAATATGTGTGTTTGTCTGCCGATTATTATTATATTATTGTGTGGCATATCATATTTTGATACAGTCGTTACATATTTTGGTAAGCATAATAATCAGGAAATGCCTAGTAAAACAATAAATGCATAAACATTCATTTAAAAACAATGTCAGTTGCTAGGAAATTGAACTGCTAATTTATTTTAAATCACTCAATATGAGATCATTTTAGTTAGATATATATCTATCATATATTTTCCGGCTAATTATAAAATTGAATTTATTAAAAAAAATATTTGTAACATTTACATTTTCGTTACGAGTTCTATAATGTAAAATTAACCCACTACACGCTACTATGTCTAAACGCTTACGTATTTTCATTATAGTCGAGTGGTCCGACTATCAACATGTGTTCATTAGTACAGACAGACAGACGGCCCAATTAGAGGCCTGTGAAATTGTTTTTATGGTCCTTTCTTTATACTTTTAGTAGGCTGCCCTTAATTGATTCTCGTTGAATGACTCCGGCGCCTACAATACTGTGGTCACTGAGAACAATTTGTTTTTGGAATAATTTTTGATTTGAGATTAGAACTCGTGTTGTTTTTTTTTTCAAATTATTGGAATAAGGAAGGTTTTGTGTTGATTTGTATACTTGTGTATTATTATATATTTTTTACATTTTACATGTTATTATTCCGCGTTCCGCGCAAAAAATATACTTTAGGGTTTATTTTATGTATTTTTTCTCAACAAAACCAGAAGTTAACGCTTGTATGATGGTGATGGTGATAAGGGTTGACCGTGGCTCGATAAAAACGTTTATGCAGTAAGTGACCACAACGATATATTATTTAGTTGACAATGTTTACACAAAGCTATTTTTAAACTGTGTTGATTGAAATCTCTGTTTATCGTAGTTATTTTTTTATAGCATACATGTCATTACTAAAACTTTCCACCTGGCTTCACTTCAATTTACTCCGTATGGGAATAAACAACCTCCCATATTAGTCTCTTATGTAAAACTATATAAGTAATGCTTTCATGATAATGGATTCATTATGGCCGTGAAGAAGGACCGTATAAACAAACAAACGCAGTTTTAAATTTATACGTTAATATGAATATTGTATGTACATTAATATCGAACTTAACCGTTTTAAGCGCGGCATTTATTCCATTTTTATTTCGACGTTTCGGACACTTTTCAGCAGCAGTGATCACGGTGACTGAAACGTGAAAACCCCGAAAATAAAAATAAAATAAATGCCGCGCTGAATACCGTTAAAACGTAGTTTTAATTGTGTGTATTAATCACGAAAACTAAAAATACAATATACTACTTCATCACTTGTTGAAAGTAATATCGAGAATAGAATTAATTACTTGTAAAAACTGTGTAAATTGTAAAACAATGCGTTCCATTAAGAAAAGACAGAAACTTCAAACAATAAACTAATTTCGACTTCACTTCGTTATTTTCATGTTAATGGCCGTTTTAAACCGTGAGAACTGGAACTTATACCTTGCATTGTTAACTAATGGATTTCTATTGGAATGTGTTAGTCGACCGTTTAACTCTACAAGAATGTGAACATCACTTAAAATTTGTTATACTCATTTTCAATAGTTTTATTTAAAAAAAAACCTTTATTTAACTTTTGTTAATAAATATGAATTATGTTTAATCATTACAATTATACAAAGTATGTACAATAGTCAGCATTTTACAAATAAATGCGACCTAATGCTTAGCAACACATATTTAAATGCGTATATTTTCAGTAAGAAAATCAGTGTCATTACAGCGCTCGTTGGGTTTGGTATTTCTTACATTTTACCCTACCCTCGTAAACTAAAACTGTATACACACTACAACAATCTTCTTTAATAATTAGATATAAGAAAACCATTATGGAAATGAACCCCCGGGGAAAGAGTGCAGTGTGGCGGCGGACTGGTGGCAAGTCACTCTTCACGTCCCTTTGCCTTCTCCTGGCCATCGCATCGCGTCCGCATTTGTTTCTAAATTACCCGCAAAAACATTCTACTTGTGGCATAACTATAGAAAGCTAACGCTGGTTAATGATTAATCTAACCGTAAAGTTAAATTACAAATATAAAAAAAAAACTAATAAGCTCGATAAATTTCGTGTTAATGAATGTTTTTTAAAGATATTTTCATAAACTAAAAATATATTTTAAACACATGTTTGACGCAATTTACAATAAAAAACTTAAAATCAAATTATAAAAATACGTATTATAAAAAAATAACTACAAATAGTATAATTGTACTTTATTAAAAAAAAGATTTTTTTAAAAATTAAAGTTGGTATGAAAATCAAGTAACATTAAAAATTGAAGCAATACATTAAACAGAATGTCTCAATAACAATTAATGTTCTCTAAGATAACAGTAGCATGTAGGCAGTTTAATTATAGTCTCTTATTTCACACTTCGAAACTGCATAATTAAAAAAATAAATTAAAAACATACGATTCTTATCAAAATTAGCCTTCAAGCTATTGACCCAGAATATAAACTATCATAACAAACATAAATCTAAGAGATTTAAGATTCGCTTGTGTTTTTTAATTAAGGGACTATAGGCGCGGTTAATTACAACTGTCGTCTCTGAATTAATTGTTTACTCTTTGGTATTTGTTGGTTAAGGCGCAGAGAATTATTTTTGAGATAGGCAAAGGAACCAACTACAGTGGAGATTCGATTAACCGGACTGATTTATCATAAGGCATTCGGATAATCGAAAATCCGGATAATTAAATATATGAAAAACAAACGATTTTTGTACATATTACTAACTCTAGAAAGAAAACATACTTCATCCATGTACACGTGTTTATTCATAACTAGCTGATGCCCGCGACTTCGACCGCGTGGTGCGGTTTTTTAACTATCCCACGGGAACTGTTTAATTTTTCGAGATCAAAAGTGTCCTATATGTTGACCAAGGGTATAAGCTACCACCATACAAAATTTCATTTAAATCGGTCCAGTCGTTTTGGAGATTAGCCGGTACAAACAGACAGACAAACAGAGAAACAAAAAAATTGAAAAAATTTAAATTAATTCTATTTCACTTCTGACATCGCCCTGACTCGGTTTTTAGTACTTTTTTCATTGTACAAAAATTTGACCTCTACAGTTTTATTATATTGTTACGAGTCGCGAGACTCGAATTAAAATGCCGTTAGAATTTCTATAGTGTTTATTAGAACTATACAAACACATATAACACAGGTACAAATATAACTGAAACATTCCCGAATGTAGGACAAACGCCTCGCTTCACTGGTGGTTCTCGCTCGACTGACTCGTCCCTCCAGCGGGCCATTGCTTTATATGGCACAAATGCAATATGTCCGCCCGGCCGCGTGACCGAATTTCCTAGAATCAGTTTGTACTTTAAATCCGTAACACCTGGCTAATGATCACAATACAACAATAGGCCGTATGCCAATAAGTAAAAAAAAGAAGACCACCATAATAGAATTTCAATGTTATTAGTTCAAATGCCGACGGGTGCTTTAATGTGCTTTGTTTCAGATATGCAGGTGGATTTTGTGTTTGTCGGAACCCGAGTTGTAACAATATGTATAGGTAACGCAAAAACTTATCAGAAAAATACCTGCGTTTATTACGAGATTAGACATATATTTTCCTAGATACGTATGTATCTACATACTTTCTAAAATGACTAAAATATTGCACTCTTAATCATTTTTTTTTTTTTTTTTTTTGTTTTGAGGCGAGGGAAAATGCTTAACCGATTTACGCACAAACTGGGTCGTTGCTAGGGGAACGACACGCGTCGGTAGGGGGCGATAACACTGCAGCAATAGTATGCTCTTGGCAGCGCTCCGTCCGCGATCGACGTCACAGAATAGTGTGGAAGACTCCGAGCGTTGCTGCACGGGCGAGCAACCCCAATACCCACTAAAAACCCCCTCCTCCCTGACGACCCTGCGCTTTGAATGTGTTGGAAAGGCTGAGATTTAGAACATAGTTACGCACAGCCGATCCAGCGCAATAAAGTGCCTGGAGTGTGCCCTGGGAGAACACACCCCACTTCGTTGTGCGGGGGTAGAAGGTCCTTTGCTCTTCCTAGCAAGCTAAAGGCCCCCCGCGGTAAAGGGAACCTAACTCAGGGAGGGAAGTAATGCGCGTACCTACCTCTCCGGGTGCCAGCTGAAGGCCGGCGACCTCGAGAAGACGCATTGGCACGCGCTGCAGGACTTCTCTCCCTGTCTCGTTCTGCGGCCTCCTTGAGTGACATTACTGTCTCGCAAAAAGTAACCGCAGCCCCCCAATTGTCGCTGCTCTGCAGCATGGCCATGACCAAGTCGCAGAGCGTGTCGACTGGACCTACGTGCGTCTCAAGTTCGAAACGCTGCGGCGCCCATGCGGCGCACTCGACAAGCGTGTGTAACGCCGTGTCGGGCGCGCCGCACTGGCGGCAGTCAGGGGAAGGCAAGCAGCCCACAATGCGACACAGATACTTATCGAAACATCCGTGTCCGGTAAGTATCTGTGTCGTCCTGAAGGTCAGGGTGCCGCTGGTGCGGTTGACCCATTCCGTCAGCTGTGGCCTGATTGCATCCACCGTGTAGCCGCCATAGGCCGCAGGGTTGTCGAGCTCTTGAGACCAGACGGCGATCATGGAGGCGGTTTCCCGCTTCCTGATTGCCTCGATTTCGACCTGACAGAAGGTCAGGCCTCTAGCTAGGGCATCCTGCCGGGTGCGGCGCACCACTGTCAGGACGTCCGCCTGGAGATGCCAGGGCGGATCGCCTGCCAGGAGGGTGGCCGCCGTCCGCGACACTGTGCGATACCCCCGTATGGTCCTCACGGCCAGAACCTGCTGCGCCCGATGCAGCAGGGTTCTGTTGTGGCGGTGAAGTGCAATGGACCAGACGGGTGCACCGTACAGTGCCATACTCCTCAGGATGCCAGAGTAAAGTTTCCGCGTCGCACCTCCCGGGCCCCCTACGTTGGGAAGCAGCCTCGAGAGTGCGCCCGCGGATTTGACGAGTTTGGGAACTAGCTGCTCAAAGTGCGCTTTGAACAGCCATTTCCCATCGAGAACTAGCCCCAGATATTTCATCTGGGGCCCTACTCTAATGGCCACCCCTTGGACCGAAACGGTCAAGTCCGCAGGGGGATTACGAAATTTCCTATGGAACATGATGACCTCCGTTTTCGCGGGGGAGACCCTCAAGCCCAGCCTAGCTATTCGATCTACGACAATCGCCAACCCGGCGTTGGCGACGTCCACGGATTCCGCAAATGACGCAGGTGTCGTCCGCAAAGCAGATCAGCCCTACCCCGGGCAGGACCGTAACCCGAAGGATCCAGTCATAACCTACGTTCCAAAGAATCGGCCCGAGGACCGACCCCTGTGGAACGCCGCACGCGACGCGTCGCCGGCCTAACTCAGGATTGCCGGACTCACCGCCCTCCCAAACGATATGTCGATCCTGCAGGTACGCGCCCAACAGCCTCGTGAGGTACGGGGGGACTCCATGCGCGCGGAGCCCCTCCCTGATCGTCTCACACTCTTAATCATAATATGACTCCATACAACATACATAACTTCACGCAAGTTCCCTTGCAGGGTAGGCACGAACAACAGAGCGCCATTCAGGCTTATTTTAACACACCTCACTTGCTTCTTTGACATTCATAACTCTTGTCATGCACGCTCGTCATGTAAAATCGTTTGTTTTTTCATATGACTGCAAATCCGGATAATAGCGAATCTATATAACTGAAGTCCGGATAATCGAGTTTCGAACCGGTTAACGACTCTTGGATAAAAGTAAAGAGTAAATAAACCTCATAATTACGATATGAATTTAAAAATGTTTTACTGCTGAGATTAAACTACCAATTCTCGATAAACGAACATTTTACCCGCCACGTTCGTCCAAGGAGGTTTAGAGGAATTCATAAAATCGTGAACTTAAGCTACAGGTATTCTCGCAATTCCTTTACTATCAATATTCGGTTAGACTAAGCTTTCTTAGCGTTACATGGCCTTGTCAGTGTTCGAAGTCACTACATTTTAAGGTGTATTTGGCTAATGTTGATATTAGGCTAATCAACCATATTGAATCAATTTGGTTGAAAGACATAGAATTGAAAGGACGGTAATCAATAACATTGAATTATTCAAGTTTATGTTTATATGCATCACTAGTTAATTATCCAAATTAAAAGACAAATCGCTCCCTTAATATTATACAGACCTAAATCAAAATTTTGTATAATTGGATTTTGATATCTAATACATAAAAATAAGGCATAAAATTGAAGAACTTGATATTTTTAATTAGGTCTGTATAATTCTAAGGGTGCGATTAATGACCTGTCTTATATTGACTAATAAGTCATCTGACTGGTTCAAATGTTTGCCATAATTACCGTATAAAAACCAGTCAAAGGTAATCTAATCTCTCTCTTTTCTTTCACCTTCTTCGAATTATTTGGGGTCGGCACCATATGTCTTTCCTTCCATACTCCTCTATTCTGACATACGTCCTCTGTCACACCACAAATCATCATATCATCAATCACAAAATCCATCCATCTTTTTTTGGTCTACCTTCACATTTGTACCTAACAATCTTACAGTATACCATTATCACGTGACTTTAATCCCTCCTCATTACATACCCATAGCACTTTAGTCTTCTTCATCTCAACTTTTCAGTCACGGTTGCAACTTTTAATAATCTGTTATGTACTCATAGTATAATCTTATCTGTGATCATATTATTGATTATATTGTAGTTTTAAGTTCTTTATTAAAATCTAACTGTACACTCCGCTTTAATCGAACGAGCTGCGACTGCTGCGAGTAAACAAAAACTTATTAATGTTATTCACTTAAAATTAATAGCCCAATCGTTTAATTTGTAGCTAAGGGCTATTTAAAACAAAAAGATGAGCCATTTATAGCCACCCACGCGACATGCCACATATCGTGATGTTTTTCTCATCAACATCGAGTATTACGAAATGTATCAAATTAGTTACTGTTTAATTGTTTTGTACTGGAATGCCGCTTAAGATTTAAGATTCCAATTCTAGAAAAATATGGGCGTTATACCAAACAATATTTAATTAAATTTTATAATAATTATTAAATGAAATATGTAGTACAGTACTGTTTATTATAATCCAGTAAGAATGAATGATAAGCTTTATTATGTTTTAAAAGATACAGTTAATAGCAATAATATTTAACAATAAAATCTTGGTCTTATCGCTATTAGCGATTTCTTCCCGACAATCTTTGGATGCTTGATAATAACAGGTGTATATTGCATTATTTTCACTTTACCGATTACACGTATCTTATAAATAAATACACACAAGCACACGCACACACACACACATGTGTGTTTGTGTGTGTACATATACAATATGATAGAAAATAACAATAATCTTAAATACAATATAATATACCTATATTTAATTATTTATATTAGATTTTTTTTTAAACAAACATATTATATAATCCCAAACTAAGCATGCCTTGATTGTGTTATGAGTTATATACAACAGACAACTCTGGGGTCGATCCTTAACAGCCGGTAGATACCAATGTTAACTAAAGGAAAGTTCATTTACGCAATTTACATGTCGGGAATCAAACTCAGGACCTTATTTTGAGGTAATAAGCCTTTCAAATAAAAAATATGATGTATGTACGAAGTGGGGTGGAAGAAACGTTAATCTAAGATAACCAGCGAAACCAGCTGCGTTTGATGTTAAGAGAATAAACTAAGAAATTAGTGATGTTAGAAAAAAATTAACAATAGAGTAGTTGACGTCAAATGAATTGAAATATTTTTTATTATCTTACAAAAAGCCGAAGCCGCCTAGATTTTGTGCGAGAGTAGCAATTCATGCCAGCCAGAACCCAGCAGGAGGACGTTTATGGGCTGATATTGCAAGGTTTTTTTTTCAAGTTGTTTTTCACACCAACTAACGTAATTCTCAACAAAATATTAAAAATTCTATGCACAAAATGGCTCTATAAATTTCAATATGTTAAAATTTTTATAACATTTATGAGTGCATCAAAAGATGCAGTAATATCAAAAAGTTTACTTACCACTTTAAAGTATTTTCCGCTTTTAAAAATTATATAAGCATTAATTTCATATGCCTTATTACAAGTAAATAAGGTCGGTTTTAATTAAGTTTATTGCTAATGACTATTAATAGGGGAAAAGGCTGAACGCCGCGGAAATGTTCACTAATTGACACTAAATACTGGCAATAATTCATTCGTGTTTGCACGGACGCCGAGCGAAGAATTTAATTTATTATGTATATTTAGTAAGAATAGATGGGCCAGAACACTTTTGCATGGAAGTGAATGGCCGGAATTTAAGGAACAATATTTTGATGTGCAGTTTTGTTTTGAACCAAAAAAATGGATAAAATATATTCATTTTTTTGTTTATTGCAGGAGATCAGCAGACAGGCAGACGGCCCACTTGATGGAAAGCGGGTACCATCGCCTATGGACATTTGCAACACCAAAGTTGTTACAAATGCGCTGCAGCTCTCTTAAGGGAGACTGAAACCTGGTCACTAAAGAATTTGCAATAAGGGGCCATACATAAATTACGTCATACGTTAAGGGAGGGTCCTAAATTTCGTGACGTCTCATTTCAAAATCGAATATATTTAAACTTTAAAACACGAAATTTGGACTATTGAAGAAAAACTTCAAAATATATCCAACTCTATCTGTACGAGTAAAAAATAATTTAAATCTCAATAAAACTAATTACGGAACTGCTGTTTTAATTTAATAATTTTTTTAAGGAAAATTGCAAAATATGTGATCACACTAGGGAGGGAGGAGTCTCACAAATATGACCAGCTGTGATAAGGACAGGGTCTAAAAATCATGAAATTAGTGTGACGTAGTATATGAACAGAAGACGCAGATTAAAAATATGAAAGCTTCGGCCATTAAGGGGGTTCTCGTTTTCATAAAAAATCAGTGTTCGATTTCACGAAATTAGCTTTATCCAATTTTTTTCATTCAAATACTACCTGAAGAGTATCTCAGTCATATTCGGAGCCCTTTCATTTTATATCTCCGACGACCATATTACTAAATACGTTATCTACCATTACGCTTTTACTGCTAAAAATATTTTCACAAATTTGAACTAGGCTGTCCTATAATTGTGCAAACTGTCGCATCTCTAGTTATAGTAGTTCCTGCTATAATTATACTTCTGACACAGACAGACAAACTGGAGTGACATCTTGAGAGTTATTTTGTACCTTTAGATAATTATCGGAACCGTAAAATCTGTCAAGCGCATGTAATCCAAGCTCAGTCCAGTATTTCGTAACTAGTCGAAGGTCCACTGTTTCATTTATTAAGTCAGGGAATCCTTAAAAACCATTTAATCGAAATTATTTCGCATCTTTCAAAGAGCTTTTCTTTATTCTTTTAAAATTCTATAATTAATTTTAAACTATTGTCAAATGTTTGTTTCAATCTTATATTTTTGGAATCTGTATTAAACACTGAAAATATTTTTCAAATAACAGAATGGCCACTATCCATCTGACTACGAAGTTGTAGAACTTAATCAAAAATATATCCCATAAAAACCTAGAGAATCTATAATTTTATGTCAATTTCGTTCGAGCCGTTCGGTCTACCTGCGGTCGGAAACCTAATGTTTAACTCCAATTTTCGGTCTCAAATCGAATTATAATAGACGGATGTTCTTATTTTATGATTTCTAAAAGACAAATGATAATAGCATAACATGTGGGCTATAAATTATGGTGATTATGTGCATTATCGGCGGTCCCTTTTTGCTACGTTAAGTGCTATTGCATTTACTTAGTTGCAACGTTGTTTCCTCAGACGTCTTATTAACGGTGAGTATATATGTACATTTTCAAAGAAATAAGGCCAAGTTGATACGAAGGCAGTTTTGATAATATGCGTGATGTGACATATGCATTTTTTTTTTACTGTAGGTAGTTTCGTTGCAGCGGTTTGTTTACCTAGCTAGTGTCGTGAATATGCAAAACTTATATTAATTTTCAAGTTAATATGAATTAGACAAAAGCTGGACCAATATGATTTCTATCTCGAGCCTGTAGTGAATCGTCTCCGGCGCCAGGCAACGTAGTTCTTTCTATTCAGAAATTCCAAAAGCTCAGTTTATATTTTACGGCTTGTGAATCTAAATAATTATAATGAATATTCACATTTTCAAATAGTCTATAGATTCGCAAATAAAGCACCAGAGAGAGAGAGACCCAAACCCTTATAACGGCTCCGCTTGCGCGCCGTATGATACTATTATGTAGCATCAGGGATATAAATTCCTTTCCAATAATTTATCCAGACATGTCTTTTCGTTTCCAAATTTTGTATTTCCTTATTTTGATTTTCATTTCGTTACTATTTTGTTCATCATCTACCTCTTATATACTGTATTATCCCTGTTTTTCTTTTTTTTTTTTTTTTTTTTATTGCTGGAGTTCAGCAGACAGGCAGACGGCCCACTAGATGGAAAGCGGTTACCATCGCCTATGGACATTTACAACAACAAAGGTGCTACAAATGCGCTGCTGCTCTCTTAAGGGAGACTGGAACCTGGTCACTAATGCCGGAACACAACACAAGGTTGTTATGGCGGCATACTCTAGACCAGGGGTGGTCGCCATCCAGTCGAGCAAATACTCTACCACCTGGCTGTGGGTTGTTTAGTCGCCTCTTACGACAGGCCGCCGGGCCGCAGGAAATTGTATTCTTTCTCCGTTCCTGCACGGATAAAAATTTCTTCCAGAATTCACTACATTTCTTTGAAATAGCAACTCACGTCGCTAGAACATTCAATCCTCAGTCACTATAACATCATAACTACACTAATTACTATTGTATATCTTAAGCAAAAGTACTTATCAATTTTTTTTAGCTGCAGCAAAGCATCTGCCTTCGACTGCCCTTCGAAACCTCAACACAACTCGTTTTACAGTGAATCTACGTTAAGATTTAAGATAGTATATGTAACTTGAATCATTCTCCTCGTCTTATCTGGCTACTTTATTATAATTCGATGTTGTAACATTAAAATTTAATACATTTATTCCGTTGCCTTAATTTTTATTTGATAAATAAAATTTTAATAGCGTCTTGAATATTCATAAACGGAATCAGGCAAACTTAATAAGCTACTTAAGCCACACCACTGTGTTTATCAATTAACATATTGCCCATAAAATGTTTTTTATTTTATTAATAAATAATTGATTAATTAATCAAGTGTGCAAGAAAGTTTATAAGGTAACATATTAAATGTACCTAATGAGTTATCGTTGGAGTTTTTGGCGATAATTTGAAGAATACCTAATTGAAATTTTGCTGTTTTATTTTAAAAAAATCCATAATATTGGTTAAAAGTTTATAATAGTTGTAGGATATTGATTGTTTTTAACGAACATGGATTCCTTCGTTTGTCGCCAATCAACGACCTACATTTTGGCTTTGAAATGATTTTTTTTTAAACTTTATTCATGGATACTTGACGCTATCTAGATACACTTATTCGTGTAAAACCATATTAAAACGAATAACACTTTTGGTTCTTATATGATTTATTTTTTGTAACCCACTTTGCGAAGGTGATGTCAGGAGCCTTAAGAACAGACGAGCTTGCATGACAAGAGTTATGAATGTCAAAGAGGCAAGTGAGGTGTGTAAGAATAAGCCTAAATGGCACTCTGTTGTTCGTGCCTACCCCGCGAGGGAACTGGCGTGAAGTTATGTATGTATGTATGTATGTATGTACTTTGCGCAATGTGAGACTTTTTAAAATCAATTTTTTTTTTCACTATTATTTCTTAAATATATGTTTATGGCTTCCCAGATTTTTTATTCACATAAAGATGATAATAATAGAAATGAATACAAGGCAATCTATACAAAAAGCATTCACGCAACGGTGTCGCGGCACGGAATAATTTTAATATCCATGCCCTTGCAATTATAGAACCGATAGGTTTATTAAAATTATGAAAAGGTTTTTTCAAATATCTTATCATTTTATTTTTATACCTGTTATTGTAACCGCCGCGACATCACGCAATTGCTCAGATAGACGTCGTGCCGGAAAAATTATAATACATAATAACAATCGGCAGAAAAACACACACGTTGTACATCCCAGACACTCTGATCACAGGAAGTGATGGAAAGTTCGTTTACGAAATTTACCATGCCAGAAATTAACCTGAAACCTCTGCGTTCCACTGAGCTAGGTCGGCAAAGGCTTAGCCCACTCAAACGACCTCTGTGGCTGTCATTGCCAACAATTGAAAATATTATGGCTCCAAATTCAAAATAACTTTACTACACGAGGTGTCATAAGTCAGCGCGACATTTCAATTTTACCGTTTAACATCACAAGCATTAGTTTACTTATAGTTTTATCCTAGAACATAGGCTTAAGTCGAACTCCTTTGGCCTTTCATTGGTTCCGGATAGATTCCCGCGGCTTATGGGCGGCCACCCTATAATCAGTGCGCCGTAGACATTCGGTCCTTGGTTATTATAAGCGGCCTTTTACAGCTCCTACTTGGACCCGTCAAATCATAGCCCGGTATAGTTAATGGCACTAACGATCTTGTATCATTCCAAGAAAGAATTACAGCTTACCTGTTCACGATTTTGAATTTATTGTATAATAGTGAGTAAAAGAAAATTATTTATAATATGCGAAGCAGACTTGGCAAGAATGTAAGCAATGATGACATTTATAATCTAGTGTCCCAAATTAGTCATCAAGTTTACTTAAACACAAAGAAAGAAAGGAAAAAATATTTAGGACACGATATAAAATGATAGATATAATATAATTATCATCATCAAAAAATTATTGTGTCCTAAGAGAGTCGATATTCAGCATAATGCTGCTTTCACAACCAGCGCTGATCTACCGTATGGACCTCTAAATGATGCCACGGCTTAGCTCCCCAAAGAAAATTTATGTATATAAACATTATCTAAAAGTTTGCAATTGATATAAAATGAACGGTATCGTAATTAAAACTAAAAGAAAAGATAAGGTGTTGGGATCGATCCCCAGCAAGGTAATCGGAAAGAATGTTTGTTGTCTACTTCTAAGTCATTCCCTCGCTGCTGAGGATCGTAACTTTGATAGTAGTGAATAATCGCTCTCCTGCAACGAAATCTGTTTTGAGTACACAGAGAGAGATGGTGGAGGATCGAATTTATTGACAGGTCTAGCTGGTCATCGACCTGGTCAATCCACCTATTTGGAGACCTACCAAGTGGTCTCATGCCTTCAACTTCCCAAGTGACGTCAAGACTCTCCATGTGGCCTGGGTTCGTTCGGACTATTACTTACTTTTGAGCAAAGATACAAAAATAAATTCTAACTACCGCACTCAAAAAACTTAATGCAAGATTAACTTAAAACTACTTAACATTTTCATGTCTTAAACTGTTCACAATTATCGCAAGTTATTCTTTAATTTACCACAAATTACAGAAAATACATATTTTAATTAAAAATTAAAATTATAATATATATCACCACTTACGGTTAATGAACGATTAATACAACTTTGAATACAGCTGTAATTATTTCTCCATTTCATTTGATATTCATAATTAAAAATAAATTAATTAAACCTATGAAGCTATGTTTGTACATAACACATAAATATTACAAAACCAAACGGGTTAAAGTACGGATGTACAATTCAATATTTTATAAGTACCGACCGGTCTACGTCCATCACCTGCCGTTTTTAATATACCTCGTGAAATTATATGGAATCGTTTACAAAATGCAGCTGCTATGGTTTTAACATTCAAATTTAAAAGCTATTATATATTATATCGCTGTAATATTATTTATTGTAAGTAGCAGGAAATGGTCCGGAAGGACAGTTTTCATTTACTTTTGATTCCTTATTGTCGTCTACAGATGTGATAAGGGTATGCAATAATTTCATGATTATGAACGATAGCACATGATTATCGTAGTAGGGCTCCTACTATTCTTCTCTGTCATCCTATTCCAATAATTTGGGATTAGTACCATATCTCTTTTCTTTCTATACTCTGTAACAGAAATTACTCTCTTTTCTTTCACCATATCCCAATTACTTGGGGTCGGCATAATATGTCTTTTCCTTCCACACTCTTCTATTCTGACATACCTCTTCTGTCACACCGCATATCATCATATCATCCTTCACACAATCCATCCATCTTTTTTTTTGGTCTACCTTTAAATTAATAGAAATCACTATACTTATATAATGTACGTGGTATACCATACACATAACATACAATAATTTCAATCATGATGTTAATTTAGCTTTTTTTTTGTTCCCACGTTATTTTGACCATTATGATAAGTACATTAATTATTCTGGTAATTGTTGATGTGTGTATGTAAAATTAATATCTCAATGCAATAAAGCATTATTTAATTAAATAATTTAATTCCGTGTTGATAATAGTTTTTTTTAAATACATTATTACACATATTATGCCAGATTACGAAATTGTAAAAAATATAAACAATTAATACTGATAGTTGTCCACTGTGATCGCGATATTTTTGAATGCCTTCTTACATACATTGAATCTAATAAACGAAACAAATGATGACACTTTGATTTCCATATCTCTATGGAAATATTAAATAACAGTCATTATTAAAAAATGATCTGAAGAGTTTCGCAAAAAGCTAGCCTAGCGTGGCAAAATAGCTTATTATTAACTATAATAACGCATATATTATAATGAATCATTGTCGTGTGTATTTTTTGCTTTTGAATAATGTAAAGTCTTGTTTGGCGCCGCAAAGCTTCGCAACAAAAAACTAGTTAACTGCACGCTCTTCATGATTCATTTATCATCGATAGCTTAATGTTTTAACTGAATAGTTTTGCACTAATAACTAGTATTTAGTATTTGTTAATAATATGCGTCTCGATACAATCACGTTGATTCTTAAGACTGGCAGATGGCGTGTGAAGGTAGGAAGTTATGTGCCCAAATATTTTTGTTTGGGGTGAAATATTTTATGGGAAAGGTAAAAATGTTTTTGGAATGTAATCATTCGAGCTCAGCACTTAAATACGTTTAATAATGATGACAGTACTTCTGGAATAAAAAAATCATCAAGTTGGAGATATTTTCAAAATTCAATCTTGAGACCCTGCGTATGGATAGCTTTTTTTATTTCGTATGCGAATTTATTGCGTAGTTTAATTAACCTATGCTCCTAATAAAAGAAGACATCATGAGATGATCTTTTGCGACTATTGGCATATAAAACCCACCAATCTTTGTATAAAACAAGCGGTCTGTCCCTTCCCCTCAAAATATTGATAATGAAAGAAAACATCGTGAGAAAATATGCACATCAAGATTACCGATGTATGTATGTATATAACCCTCTAATCCACCTTGGATAAGAGTGATAGCTATACAATCGTTTCCTTAAAAATGGAAAGCCTCGCGACACGTTTATAGGATTTTAATTTTGATATTGAGTATAATTTATTTTATTATTTCATAAACATTATCAATCTCTTTTCTATAAGTATGTAGAATATAGAAACTTCAACTATAAATTATTGATTCGGAATTATTATTCTTAGGAATATTTAATTTGTGGAAAATGTGGTTGTTTGTATATATTATTATTTCTTCATATACCTATCCTCTTTATAACCATTACAATGTATAAATGTTTATTCCGCAATAAACTAAAAAAAAATACTGCCTACCCATTTCCTACACTGTTACAATATTGAGAAAACACGAATCCATAATTTGAATACAATCAGCGAACAAACCCCCAAATGCCTGAGGCGGATCCAACTTCATATGACGGTCTTGGCACATTTTAGTACACACAAAAGATTTGCCTTTGGGTAATTGCTCTGTTTAAACGTAGGGCTGAATAGGACATATAAACTTTACTGTGATATATAAACGTATTTCATTGTTGAACATGTACATAAATTGTGAACTTCGTTCGGTTTTTATTTCTCAATATTAACAAGGTATATTACTGTTTAAACAAACATTAATAAAGTATTTGATTCATTAGAATTATGACGTTTAAAGCAGTACATCCATACAGAAACAAGAAGGCCATGATGCTTTGTATGATGAAAAATATATTTTGTTTTGACTATTAAATAATGTACCATACCTAGTGTTCATATATCTAGATACTTTATCAGGTTGAAATTGAGCTCAGATGAAGAACATCACCAGTACGTCCATATTTAACTCTTTAAAATTAACTAGAGATACTTTTGGAAGCACTAATAGTGTTTTTATTTTGACCTTCTTTTATTAACGTTACGTCTCATTTAAATAAACCAAACAAAGTCTTTGATACAAAGCAGTTAATTCGAGACATTGGTTTTAAAAGTACAATTTTTAAATTTTTATTAGAAAAATTATATTCAGACAAATGAAAGAGCATAAAAAAAATATTTTTCTGCATCTTGAATAGGTAGGTTTTAACAGAGTTCGAGTATTTATCGTATATTTAAAAGTCAACCCTAAATAATAACAATTGTAGGTGAATCCTTCTCGTGCAGACTAATGTTGTTCGGTGCGTTTGGTCGACAAATAATCGGCTCGATAATTGCCGATCCCGTCCGACCGCCGCCGAAGCGGCGCGCTTCATCCCCAACTTGATTGCGCAAGATTGCCGTATAATTTTCTGAAAGCAAACAGTTGCTATGCGTTCGATAATCTTTTTGGTTGTTTAACAACTTTATAACTTTGTAATTTAGGCTCTGCCGTGTTTCACTGATAATTTTTGGGGTTTTGATTTGCAAATTTTAAAGATGGGATGAACTAAATTTTTAGTCTTCGGCATGGCAAATACGCAAGGCGATTACATACATACATACATCGAATTTTGCGTTCTTTTTAACAATCAGTATTATGTAATGATAGTAGTTGTTTATGATGATAGGCGCCGACAAAGACAAATTACACGTACAGATTTGTAGAAGCACATTTATTACCCGGCGGCATTTGAACTAATTTTAATTCTTTTATGATCGTCTTCTTTTGTTTACTTATTTATTGGTATACATTTCTAGAGAACAGTCTATTGTTTTATTGTACTCATTTATGGCCGCTTGAGGCTGCCTCATTAGTCAGATGTTATGGATTTTAAAGTACAAGCTGATTCTAGGAAATTCGGTTGCACGTTGCCGGGCGGGCACATTGCATTTGTGCGGTATAAAACGATGGCCTGATTGAGGGAGGGGGCCGTCGAGAGAGAACCACGATCAAGGCGAGACGTGTGTACATTCGGTAATCTATTAGTTACGGACTTTGCGCGTTTTATTGAATTACCACCTTCTGCATTACGTTTGGATTTGTTGTGTTCGGTTATATTTGTATCTGTGTTGTACGTGTTTTTGTATAGTTATAATAATTCCAACGGAATTTTATTTTGAGTCCTGCAACTCGTAACTGAACCGTATTCTGAACACGACTATGAAAAATACTTTTTTAACGCTTTTGACGACTCTACAAGCCTTGTTTAACTATTATGAACAAGGCTTAATATAAAATTATTAGAATTTTCAATGATGGGAACACAGGTCTTTAGTAACAGTTTACGTTAGCTTTACATATTTTTTGGAAAAATAAAGCACGACTTCGGCGCGCGACGATATTACCCAAGTTCTACTCAGAAAACGTCGAATGGTTATGAAACGCACCTTTGTTAAAAGTTTCAGAGATATTCCGATGCTGTCGGTATATACGTTGTGAATACCTGGTACATCGCCTCTGTGTTATATGTGACAGTACCTACTATAAGGGAGTCTCCATACTAGTCGACACGTAATCGGCAAATACAAGTCAAAAAGGGCTTTACATCTTACGACATAAGCTCGTCAGTCATATCGTTCTCACCGTCTCGATACGCCTTATCGTGAGAACAATATCACTACCGCCCTGGTATCTTATGCATAAAGCTCTTTTTGCCTTGTATTTGCGGGTTCTATGCCGGTTAGTATAGGGACTCCCTAAGTCTTGCAGCTTCGTATACGACATAAGTGAAGATTTGATTGCGTGTTGTCAAAAAATAGAATATAACACACAACACGCATTCCAATGTATTATAGAATATTAAAACGCAATTAAGTTAAAACAACCAAGATTTATGGTTCATATCCCTTATAAAACAAAGATACATTTGTCTGACTAACCGAGCGTACTAGCAATAAAACTCATTTAATTCCAAGAACAGTTAATACTAAGGCAATTTGTTTGTTTACGATTATAAAGCGTTCGTATTCAATGCGAGTAGTAATAAATGTTATTTACTCAATCATTAAAACAATAATTCGGTTTTGAGGAACCCTGCTGCGTACGTAGACCACACATGGGCTTCAAGCCGTCTAAAGCACGAAACCTGCACGTTTGGTATGTTACCACATTTTATGGTTCGAGTTATGACTGTCAGCGATTAATAAAGAGCGCAATCCTAAAATGAATTTTCAAATTTAATATAAAATATTTTTATTTGAGCCTCCTCCCGCCACAACAATCCTTAGTTGGGTTCCGGCGTTAGTGGCCTGCAGGCTTAAAGATATCGTTTTCGCTGATTCGTATGATGAACATGACAAATATCTAACTAAAGTGGATCTATATGTTATACCTTACAACTACCAACATATCTAGACACGTCAATTTCACTAAGCGATTCTCTAAAAGCGGGCGCTTGAGGCCGGTAGCACGTTGGTATAATGGTTGATCTAATTCAATAGGATGGAAATCACTTCCAAAACCAAAAATAGTGTATTGTTTTTTACAACATTTAATAAAATAGTGAACAATTCTGAAAACAATCAAGGTCGTATATACCTTTGCTTACATGTTGACAAGCAATAAACCAAGTTTATTTCTGTATAATCATATATTATAAAACATACATTCATTCTTACTAACACTCATTTTCATTCCTAACCAGGTATTTTACACATTGATAAATTAAATATTATTAGCAATATTCACTGTCATATACATAATAAATACTGCAACTTTATAGAAATGCAAACTGGCTTTATTCCTCACCATATAAAGAAAGATAACTCAAAAGCCGAAAATATCTTAGCTATTTCTTAGTCGAACTTTAGATAAGATCTGGCGCTTATTCTATCTAAGTACATATAACTATCGTATATCGGTTCGCTAAGTAAACCTTCGTATCATTCGTTTCGGTTGCAGCAAAACCAACACCGCAGGTGTATTTAAGCACGATCGCTTCGCACAAGCGCTTTAATCTTTTATCTTAGCCTACTCAACTGAAGCCAGTTCAAATATTTGCCGTAAATGAAGGAGAGCTGTTTGTTTCTGCCGCAAAGAGGGCCACTAGCAATACGAGTTAGCATGTTTGCCCATCCACTTGTATTCTTGTTTTAACTCATATACGTAGCAACTTCGATGTTATACATTATGTTGTTTGAGAAGGCTCTTAGATAAGCATTTCTATACTACGTGATCTTACAGGTTCTTCCTGCTTTTTGTTAGGTTTAAGACACTTACTTCTCAAAAGAATAAATTCACTTACAGAGAAATAGCCACTTACATTAAGTTCAGAGACAGACTTAACAAAAGTACTTGTTATTGTCATACAAAACGGCAAGGCCTCCTTGATTTTGTATCGATGTAATGCTTCATTAACCGACTTCAAAAAAAGGAGGAGGTTCTCAATTCGTCGGGATCTTTTTTTTTAATGTATGTTCACCGATTACTCCGAGATTTATGATCCGATTTACGTGATTCTTTTGTTCGACGCGGAATAGCTTCCATTTGGTCCCCTAAAAATTTTACATATTTTGGCCCAGTAGTTTTCATTTTATGAACATTTTTTATGAAAAAAATTCCATTCCGTTCCATATGTACACCGATTACTCTGAGAGTTATTATCCGATTTACGTGATTCTTTTTTGTTCGACGCAAAATAGCTGCCATTTAATCCCCTAAAAATTTGACATAGTTTGGCCCAGTAGTTTTCATTTTACGAACATTTTTTATGAAAAATTACCATTCCGTTCCATATTTACACTGATTACGCTGAGATTTATGATCCGATTTACGTGATTCTTGTTTAGTTTGATGCGGAATAGTTGCCATTTGGTCCCCTAAAAATTTAACATAGTTTGGCCTAGTAGTTTTCATTTTATGAACATTTTTTTGTTCTCGTTTCTTGGGACCTATATTTTTTAAGGAGCGCGGCACCTTTCATAGATCTACCCATACATAGCTAGACACTAAAAAGGGGGGGATATTTCGGACCAGGAGATTCTGAAAATACAATTTTTAGAAATTATGTCTGTCTGTCTGTATGTATGTTCCGGCTAATCGCTGAAATGGCTGGACCGATTTTGATGGGATTTTCACTGGTTGATAGTTTATGTAATAAGGGGTAACTTAGGTTAATTTCTAGGGTTTCTCGAAAAAAAAACCACGCGGACGACGTCGCGGGCACAGCTAGTTTAATATATAATCTCTATAGCTCATGCTAAATTTAAACCATTAGTAATATGTACATAGGAACCGGCAATTAATCTACAACTTACTACTCAATATATTGTTAACCAAATATTTTTTTCTTTCAATAGGAAGATTTCTACCCAAACGATTATAAGGACCTAATTCGCCAATTTCGTTAGTTAACTAATTATTTAACTAATGTAAATGAGGCTTAAGACATAATAGCACTGGATCTACAACGTAGCGATAAACATTTGAAATGACTTAATTAATACTAGCTTCGTAATGCATCCACAATGATATTGTAATAGTGATGTAGAAAAAAGTGTGTGTTTTTAATTGAACTGCTTTTTATAGTTTCGCATAAGGTAAGGTTTAATATGATTTGTAATGAAATTCACATTCCTACATATTATATTAAGATGTTCATGTTTTCTGTTTTTATATATGACAATTATTGGAGCTTTGGCTCGAGTATTTACACTCGGCATTTTGTTTTTCTATACATTATCATTGTACACATATCTCTTTTTTACCTTTCTTAAATATAGCTAAATAAGATATGTTATATCATAAGGTTTAAGATGTATATTCTGAATGAAACACAGTCGTGAAATAAGCCCGAGTACAAAAGCAAGAGTAAATAGTTTATTTAAAAAGTACAGTATATATTTTTTATTGTCGGAAGCGGGCAAACAGACAGAAGTTCTACGGGGCCATCCATAAATTGCGTCCCACGTAGGGGGGGGGGGGGGGGGGGGGTCGACGAAGTGTGACATTGTGTGACAAGTGGCGGGAGGGGGTCCTAGATTCCGTGAATTACACTTTATAACTCACCAAATATACAATTACAAAAATACACAATTACAATATTGTCATGGTAAAAACAATAGGCGGCCTTATCGCTTAAGGCAATCTATTCCAGGCAATCTAACTTAAGGAATAGTTTAACCTAATCTGGCGATGTATGTGGTGCAGAATATTAGGTATATCATAAATAAACATACTTATACATTAAATATATACAAATAAAAATATATATATATATACATATATATTAAATAGTTTCTAGTATAAGATTATAATTATTACGCATAATTATTTAAGCAAATGTTTTTTGAGTTCGTTCTTAAATGTAGGCGATGTTTTGGCCTCTCTGACAGTAAGAGAATTTAATTATTTCTTAATGTAAAATTGCAAAATATGTAATGTCACACATTAGTATAAGTTTAGTATGAAAATTAGAATAAATTAATATAATAAGTTATTTGTAAGGTACAGCACAACACAAACATCATTGAATAAATGTTACACACAATAACAAAAATAACCGATAAGCGTGTAAAAATTCTAAAAACTTTCTTCTAAATTAAGTTGTACAAAAGGGTACGGAATTCGAGTCCGTAGAGTTGTTAAAAAAAAAACACTATGCACATTAATTCAGAAAACTGCCTAGGTGGTGTATGCTTTTCCAGCCAGGATCGAACCCGCGTCCTTGGAGTTTGGGACGCGAGTGTGTTGACCACTGTACTACCGCGGCTTAAACTGGTCTTGCCACAATCTAGCTTTTCGAAGTTGTAATTATAAAAAAAATATTGTTATATTTATATGTCCGCACCTTAACTCTCTAAATTAACTAAATAAATACTGAACAGCGTTAATTGAGTGAATTAATGGAACTTTATGTTAATGAAATTATATAGAAGATAAGATTCGAAATGTGGCAATAAAAGTATAGTTTACGATATGTTTACAGTTGTGGGAAATTAAGTTTTTCTCCGCGTAACATATACCGTGTATGTAGATTTAAAAGAGCTATATGTACACGCGCACTGAGAACTTCATTAATTATTTCTACGTGGGATAGGACAGTAAAACAGTACAACTAATGAGTAATCATACTTTGTTAATTAATTATATTTATTATAATTATGATTACAATTCAAGAACATGTGAAGTGTACATTATGGAATTAACATGGGAAAATGTATTTGTTTCAATGTCAAAACCTACTATATTAGAACAAAAGTTAGATCTTGTGGTTACGTTTATTGATTGGTCTGTAATGTGTATTAGTGACGTATTGAAACTAGTTTGGGCTAATATTTACTTAATTCCAACAAACAACAAACTGCTTAGTATTTGTGTGATTAAAATAAATAAACTTATGTTTTGTGTGTTGAAAACTTCTAAAAAAAATTCAAAATGTGAAAATATTGTTAACCAAAATTGATTCGAACAATACACGTTGAATGGTTTTTTTTTTATAGCAGGAGTTCAGCAGACAGGCAGACGGCCCACTTGATGGAAAGCGGTTACCATCGCCTGTGGACATTTGCAACACCAAAGGTGCTACAAATGCGCTGCTGCTCTCTAAAGGGTGACTGGAACCTAGCCACTAATGCCGGAACACAACTCAAGGTTGTTATGGCGACATATTTTAGACAGGGGTGGTAGCCATCCAGTCGGGAAAATGCTCTACCACCTGGCTGTGGGTTGTTTTGTCGCCTCTTACGACAGTCCGCCCGGCCGCAGGAAATTGTATTCTTTCTTCGATCCTGCATGGATGAAGTAAAATGTGGGATATATTGAATGAATGATTGAGATTAAATGTGATTTTAGTTCCTTTGTCAAATGAGTAAAATAATGAACGTTTGTCATATTTATGAAGCCTTGCTTTGCCTAAATGTTATCTCGTAAGGAAAAACAAGGTACCTAATATATGCACTTAATCTAAAGATTATTACAACGTCGGCATACGTTTGATTCCAATTTGAACTACCGTAAACCAATCAAAGATTCAAACCTTAGTCTTGCCCCTTTCCCACACAACAAATCACCCATGTCAAAGTTGATAATATTTCAAGAGCTTAACAAGTTAAAAGTCATAGGTGTCGATTGACAATATTAAGATACTAATAATGCGTCTGCTTATCACATATTAACATATTTAAACAATACCCGCCTTTCTAATTTGTCAATTCGGAATTAAAAACTCAGGTCCAAGAACTGCCTTGAGGTGTCGTTATTATAATGAAATTAGTATGCCACTATCTTGCTATGCAATCGGAGAATCGTTTAGAAAAAATAAATAACACGTTACAAAACACAGCCGAATGTGTGCTGGTCAGCGTACTCAAAGCAACCAAATTTGTTTTTCTATTCCCGAAACTCCCAACAATCTCTAGCATCTTAGAAATAAGATCGATATCTGTCTAGCAATTGTAATGACATAAGAAAAATATAAGGTGGTAACATATAATCCGCTATAAATAAAATTAAGATTCCACCAAAAATATTGTAATGTAACTTATTAATCGCATTGGAAACTTAAATAATAAACGATTACATTAATTTATGCCAGATGTCCGGAAAAGTCTTTAACTATCGTGTTGCCTACTAATTTATTACCGAATAGTTGGGAACTATCTATTAATTGAATATAATTTGAGTTGAAATATTGTTGCTTGGTGCATGAAAATGTTCTATTTAAAATCTTGGGTTTCTTAGTCATGGTGATAATTTATGTTAAGTATCTTTAAGAGACCACCCTATCTAATCATATTGATGTTCAATAATTTAGATTTTTAAAGTATAGAAGCTACAATTATAATATATAGAAAGAAGAAATTTAAACTTTTCATCTTAGATCCTTCGAACATAAATATGCAATAGGGATGTGGACACATGTAACAATAAACTGTAACATTATTTACATATAACAGAACAGGCGGTAAATTTTATATCTTAGCATTTCACTTTTAAAACATCGAGATATAAATAATAATAACTACTGTTTAAATAGCACTCAACGGGTTAAGTTATATATGTACCAAATGTAGTTTATATTTAAATACATAGGTATCTTTAATTTCTAATTACATTTTAAATACATAAAATATAAAATGTGTGTGTACAGTTCACACGCAGTAGAAGTGAAACAAAGTGTGCCAAGGGGTGGGAAGGATTCTAAATTTCGTGACGTCACATTTCATGTTATATCGTTATAATATATATATAATTTTATCCGTGCAGGAACGGAGAAAGAATACAATTTCCTGCGGCCGGGCGGCCTGTCGTAAGAGGCGACTTAACAACCCACAGCCAGGTGATAGGGCATTTACCCCACTGGATGGCTACCACCCCTGGTCTAAAGTATGTCGCCATAACAACCTTGAGTTGTATTCCGGCATTAGTGACCAGGTTCCAGTCTCCCTTAAGAGAGCAGCAGCGCATTTGGTGTTGCAAATGTCCATAGGCGATGGTAACCGCTTTCCATCAAGTGGGCCGTCTGCCTGTCTGCTGATCTCCTGCAATAAAAAAAAAAATAAAAAAAAATACATATTTAAACTTTAAAATGCGATATTTGAAGTATTAACGAAAAACTTCAAAACGTTTCCGACTCTATCTGTATGAGCATAATATTTAAATGAATAAATATAATGTATTCTATCTCATTCTCTCACAGGCGTAGTCCTATTGATTTATGTGTTTATCTCGATTTAGTGTCGCTTTTTCGTTTCATCGAGTTTCAAATCACTACGATTCTAAAGTTTCACTTCAATAATTTCGAACGCGTGTCAATAGGACAAGTAGAATTCAAAAGGTTAAATATTTACGATGCGAGTAGTAAGCACAACATGCGAGTAACTACTATACGGGTGTCCGCAAAAATATACCGTGTCAAGTATAATCAACACGCGTGGAATAACAACCGCAGTAATCAATTACCATATTCATATGTTGCTATGCGTTCTAAAAATAAAAATATTTAATCTGACTTATTCAGTTTGTAAGTACATAATTATAATGTTTTATAATAGAGGAGAACAGTGATATCAACTGAGGTATTTTTAATTATCTTACAAAATTCGCAGCCTCATATATTTTCTACGAGCGTACATAATTGTGACGTCATAGGTGTGTGCAAGTAAATTATTAGTCAAATAGCGCATTAATTATTATTATTTAAACAGTTATAAAAATATTTGTATCATGATATTTTATAAGTAAAGATATGTTCTTTTAACGCCTGTTCATTTATATGTAAGTAATATTAAAATCTATTGAACATTTGTCCACATCCTTATTATATAAATGTACACATTTAAAGTAGACAATATTTTAATGCCTTATTTTAGTTGAATGATGATAGTATTGCTACGAGTGCGGGACTCGAAGTAAAAAATGCCGTTGGAATTACTATAGAATTTATTAGAACTATACAAACACGTATAACACAGGTACAAATAAAACCCGACGCAATAAGTCCAAATGTAATGCACAATTCAATAATACGCGCAGTCTGTCACTAAATGTACACACGTCTTTCCTCGCTAGTCTTATCGCTTTGACTGAGGTTTTTACTAGACTGTCGTCGTTTTATACTTCACAAATACAAGTGTGCTCGCCCGTGTCATCGACTTAATTTCCTAGAAATCGTAATCCGCACACCTGACTAATTATGCCTGCAAACGGCCATAAACGAATACAATAGGCTGTTCTCTAAACAAAAGAAGACAATCATAAAGGTATTACAATTGATTCAAATGCCAACAAGTAATAGTGTGCTTCGTGGAATTTGTTTTTGTCGGGGGGCTAAGTTGTAACAGTATATAACAAATAATAATACATATAATAATAACATTAAAATAAATACGTTTCGGAATACGTAGTGTTGGGTCTGCAGTGACGCCGTACAGGCGGTACAGACACTTCTTCCATTTGACTGTGGAATTCTTAAAGCTTGTATTCAAAAATGCCCTATTACCATACGTTTACACGCAGTTTTATTATATCCTATACCTCTGATACGGTTTTGTTCAAAAAATTCCTCCGAGCCGGAACGGGGAAAGAATAGAAATTCCTGCGGCCGGGTGGCCTGACATAAAAGATGGTAGGGCATTTGCCCGACAGGATGGCTACCACCCCTGGTCTAGGGTGTGCCGCCATAACAACTTTTAAGTTGTGTTCCGGCATCAGTGGCCAGGTTCCAGTTTCTCCTTCAAGGCCAGCAGCACATTGGCAGCGTCTCTGGTATTACTAGTGTCCATAGGTGACGGTAACCGCTTTCCATCACAGTTGGGCCGTAAGCCTGTCTGCTGTGCAATAAAAAATAAAATAAAAATAACGTCTAGTTCCTATATCTTACGGACCGTTCACTTGGCATTACTATCTATTACAATTTGACATAAGCTACATATACATGTAATATAATTTTTCTTGAGTTTTCACCACATTTTAGGCATATCTTCGCAAATATCTTAGTAAAACTCACTAATCGTTTGAATTTTGGAAGCACGTTTTTTAGATACAATACTCCATACGCAAAAGGATTTATGACGTCTTACCGTGAGGCATACAAAGGGATTAGCGCAAACAATAGATCACTCAAATCCAAAGGGACAATAAAACACCTACAAAGGACCGGTTCACAACAATATAATAGATCACAACAATAATATGTCTCTGGTTTATACTGAGACGCATAAACAGACGGACATAACTACTGTACCTACAAGGGTTCCAGTTTTACCATTATCCGTGCAGAAACAGAGAAAGAATACAATTTCCTGCGGCCGGGCGGCCTGTCCTAAGAGGCGACAAAACAACCCACAGCCAAGTGGTAGGGTATTTGCCCCTCTTGATGGCTACCACCCTTGGTCTAGAGTATTCCGCCATACCAACCTTGAGTTCTGTTCTTAAGAAGCAGCAGCGCATTTGTAGCACCTTTGGTGTTACAAATGTCCATGGATGATGATGACTGCTTTCCGTCAGGTGGGCCGTCTGCCTGTCTGCTGATCTCATGCAATAAAAAAAACCAAAATAGCTACGCTACGAAACTACACATATTACAAACGAGAATCAGAATGCAAGCGTTCTTAATCCGCAAAATAACATACAAGCAATAAATGAGTTGAAATAGTAGCGGTCATCTTAGATTCCGCCTCGCACCGGCAGCGCGACCGCATTCCTCTCTTTCACCATTCCATCAAGAGAAATTCTCAAAGTGCATTCCGATATAAAAATGACATAATAACTGTACACGTTATTAAATACAAGTTTCATAGGATTAAAATATTATCGGCGAAATCATCTACAGATAGTTTCAATGTTTGTTGCTACGAGACTCTTGCTTGTATCGAAAGAGGCAATAAAAATCGAATAGTTTGACGGTGTTTTGATAATTTTATGTAAAGACTATAATGGAATCTCGAAATGGTTGTATTATTCTTTTGGTCGTTAAATATCTTAATTAATCTTTAAACTTGAATGTTGTTTTGATTGTTTCTTTAATACCTTCCCGCGAATATATTATAGCGGAAATAGTATTGTTTATAGAGAAAGGTATATTAAGTATTGCTGACGTTAAATGAAAACAGGGAATGTTTGTCATCTCATCATCATATGTCAAACTTTATTGCACTAATTAATTATTATTAATCTATTGCGTTGTCCAAATATTTTATAATAACAGACCATAAACGTGCTACTGCTGGGCTCGGACGTTCTACCATAGGGGAACGGACAGTATACCAGCCACGCATGTCCAAGGCGGCCTGGCTGATTTGACACATCGATTGTCTCGATGTGCACGTTTCATCACAATATTTTCCTTCATTGTTGGTAGCACATGGTAACTGTAACAATATGCACATTGGGTCAAAAATCTGCTTAAGAGGTGCATGCGTTCCGACTAGGATTAAAACCCGCGCCCTTTGAGCATCAGACGAGTGCGCTAGCCATTACGCTACCACGACTTTCAATAATATAAAAATTAATAATAATTAAATACCAAAAAATATATTATTTTCAATTAATTAATATCCTTTACATCTAGAAGTCTAGACTGGACCAATAATATATGTTTACATATTTTATGACTGTCTAGATTTGTTTATGTTGAACAATAGTTCTTTTGCCTTTTTTTTATTGCGAAGCTGGCAAAAAGAGAGACGGTCTAGCTCATGGAAAGTGGTTACCGTCGTCTATAGACATTCGCTACACCAACGTTGCCAGCTTTTAGGATAGAACAAAGAGGAGCGGATATGGGATTGAAATAGAGGGATGAAATAGAGTCATCGCACGAAACACGATTATTACAAAATCACAAGCAAAAGGCTGATCGTTTCACGCCGATAATCTGTTAGACAGACCCTAAGAGTTGTAATGAAAATAATGATTCCCTCGTGGTTCTATATTCATCCACGTATATTTCATGCATTCACTCATTCAGATTGCATCACCTGACATGGTGGTTCTGTTACACCATAAAGCTGTTCCTTTATACCAAAGTGCTAAATACACAGCAGAAGTGTCGCAATGTCAACTTGTCACTTTACCACCTATGACGCTAAACTGTCACGTTGAAGTTTACACGACGGAGCTTTTGGTATTATTTACATAAATACTTTGAAGCAGTAAATGTCGCTTTGGAGAACACGTTCAGAATAGAAAGGGAATGATGACAAAAGCTTGAAATGTTTATTAAGCACGCACGCGTCACTAAACTCTCAACTAGAGATGCCAAGTAGTGTTTTGGCCGAATACCGAATATTCGGCGACGCCCTCAGCCGAAGCACCGAATATTCGACTACCAAATGTTCGGCGTGAAGTATGTGCAATTCGCGCGTAGCAGGCGCAGGTTATTATTGAAGCAATAATTTTTAAAGTATATTCTTACGTTCTCGCCAATGATAGGTAGGTAGGTACACATGATTAAAATTATATTTGAACCATTTTAAGCGCGATTTTAAATTATTTTTATTTGATTTTGATATTTTAAAAACTAGCCGAAACATAATGTAAAATAAAAAAATCCTTAAAATGGCATTTAACGCTGTAAAAACGTATTTTGACTATAAATTTTCGACGGAAATATATACAATTATGAGCTATATGTGTGGCTTTTTTTTTAAGATTTGTAGTTTGATATTCGCGCTTTAATATAATCCATAATTTTGTAAAATTCTAAACATGCCGTATCTGTTGTACATTGAAGCTATTAAAAAAAAACATTTGGAATAGACTATATAAACGATGCAATTTTTTTAGATTTCTTGTCTATTTGTCTTTTCGTTTGGGATTCACATAAAAACTACTGGGTCGATGCGGTTTTCGCTGATCGACAGCAAATTTTTAGACTTAAAATCCGCACCACTTTTTATCCTGGGAGACGCACGGGAATTTTTGTGGGAATGATATAAAATGGCCAGATAGAAAAAAAATCAAATTCCAATGCGATTTTTTCAGTATTCCATAGCAAATTTTATATAATAAAATATTTGATACTTTTTATCCTGGAAATCACGCCGTAATTCTCCCGGGAGCGGTTTGAAGTTGTTCGGGTGCATAAAAATTAGCTTCTTCCAACAGTTTTCACTAAAACGATAGCTTATATTCCTTTTTAAATGCTACGATACTTTGTGTCCCGGGAATCCTGTGCGAATTTTCCCGGGTATTGTATAAATTAGTTAGATAAATATTAGCTGATTTCGATACGATTTCACTTAAACGATAGCCTTTTAGTCCATTAGGTTCTTTTTTGAGAGCTGCGTTACTTTATTATTATTATGTTTAAGGCTTGGCAACTAGGCCTTTAAGCCAGGCGCCGTTGTATTGTAGGCTACAATCGACGTCATTCAACGGAGTTCTTGTGAAAACTCGAAAGGCCACATTTGGCTATATAGTTCACATTTCTCGTAAAAACACATAATTTCTACTCAAAAACTATCAATATCCTACAACTATTGTTCATTTTAGAGAGTAATTTTACATATTTTTAGAAAATAAAACTGCACAGCACAACGTCCCCCTTTCAGTTCACGCCAAAAACTCCTGCGTTACTTTATATTTCTCCTTTTTTTAGTGATGTGATTCTTCTTCTTTAGTGTTATTCATAATATTACTTAAAGTTGGCTTCATCTCACTTCTGTGTTGCTGGGCAGTGTCTAGATTATATGGACTTAGTTCCGTCATTATTATTATTTATGTTAAAAAACGAATTCAGTTTTTATGTAAGTAAAATAAAGCTATTGCCAAGGAAACTCTACGTTGTAATATAATTTTGCAATTTCAAAGCTGCTTTCTTTACTGGGTGATTGTTTTTTCTGTAATGGCTATAATATAGCTACCTACATAATTTCATTCTGATATAATTAATTTAATACGCACAGAAGACCTGTTAAATCCAAAATGACTTCGATACAAATCGTGGACGGTATTATGTAACAAATATCAAAAGCATTGTAGTTGTAATATTGACGACGGATAAAGCACCCAATATACACAAAAAAGAAACAGGTAGTCCGACCATTGTGGACTAACAAGGCGTTGAATGCATTCAATACGACTCGGAGCGTGCCGGGATCCGATGGTGGTTTGCATCTGTTACGAAAGATGGATTTAATAATATCCATTAAAAATAGATCTTTATTTGTAGAAAGCTTAAAGGACATTTAAGTTAATGAGCAATTAAATAAAACTTATCGGTGCAAGAGAGGCAACAAAACAATTTACAGCCAGGTGGTAGGGTATTTGCCCGTCTGGATATCTACCACCCCTGGTCTAGAGTATGCCGCTATAACAACCTTGAGTTGTGTTCTGGCATTAATGGCCAGGTTCCAGTCTCCATTAAGAGAGCAGCAGCGCATTTATACCTTTGGTGTTACAAATATCCATAGGCGAAGGTAACCGCTTTCCATCAGGTGGGCCGTCTTGCCTGTCTGCTGAACTCATGCAATAAAAAAGTTGAAAAGTTGTTAATTTCCAAATCTTATGATTATGACCAACCGAAAATACAGAAGTTTGTTTTATACGCGTATATCGTTTGTAATATACGCTACGTAGTCTCCGTGATTAAATTGAAGATATTTTGAGGAAATGTCAGGTAAAAAGCACCTCAAAGAAATGAATGTATGTATGAAAATATTAATAAAGATGAAACGAAAAGTGTTTGTCAGGATCGTAGCAAGTGGAGATCGATCTTCTTTCCATATATCAATGGAAAATAGGCGTAACAATATCTATGTATGTTGTATTGTTATTAAATAAAATTTTCAGGAGTATAGAAATGTATGGGTCAAACCGACGCCAGATTCGGATTCAGCGCATCGACATACATAAGAATAGATGGGTCTGGTCTAAAAAACCACTTTTTTGTGGACCGGTAATATATATATTTTTGATAATGGGGACGAACGTGGAATAACTTTTATTCTAGAAAACGGTACAAATTCAAGTAAAACTTTCGAAGTTTACGCAAATATATACAAGGAAGAAGATTAATTCCATTACTAAAATTTATGCAATGGGATGGGCTTAAGCGTACTGTATAATCTAAATGCCTAAGGTTGATAGGCGTGTCTTCCTATCCAACAGGCATATAATTACTAAGCCACAGTGTAAGAAGAGGTCGCATAGCAGGTGGCTTTGTTCCGCCTATGTAAGTTTCGCACATATAGAAGTTCGACGAACGCATTTCATTATTCAAATGTTATTCGACTGGCGTGAAAGCGACTCGATAACCTACGTCTGAAGACGTGCACGGAATCATCGATAAACAGACACTTAGATCATAACATTGACCGTACGATTGACAGCTCTAAGCTGATGTAATAAGAATCACAGAAGAACAGGATAAGACCGAAATCCGAGACATGCAAATTATCATAAGTCTTTGCGAAAGCAACACGGACCTATGCTATTCTGGGCTAATGTTAATCAAATGACTATATCTCTATTACATCACTGTCTAGCACAAAGCAGTTTGATAAACGAGCGAGCAGACTGCATTAGTTACGAACACAGGTCTTGCACAATGTGCGATTGAGCAATTTTCCGAGGAAATGATCTTGAGCGCCAGATAGCTCTGCAATAACGATCGCAGTTATCTCGCGTTCGTCGACACCGTTCAAGTATCTACATATATGTAACGGTACTACATACATTGCAGTTTTCGTTAGATTTGTATAGTAATTCCTTGCGATCTTACTGATCTAATATATAATTGTCTAGGCTTTTAGGCAAATCACAAATTTGGTAGACATTAGTGGCCACAATGAAATCCTCAACTGTACGTGGGCTGAGATTTTTATGTCTATTTTAAAGAGAAGCTTTTTTACAAGTGTAAACAGATGCAGTGTTGACGCTTCGCCTGGGTCTATATATACCTAAGCAAATTGATTACACAAGTAATGTTTTGAATAAATGTAATGAATACTAGAGCTTTTTATTAAATTAATGCTTATAAAGCAATTGGGTTGCTTCCGATAACGGTGCAGCCAAGATTTTGTTACAGCTCTAAAACTCTAGTAGAACTCCATGTCCAGACTCAATATATAATGCAGATTCTCGATAGCACCTACAAATGAAACATAAATGAAAAAACAAAACGTAAATTTTTACATATTAGTAACTTAACGTGTAGGTTTGCTCCAGATACTTTCATCGTCAGTACATAAAGGAAAGCAACGCTTTAATCACTATGTTGATCTAGATGGTGATATTATAGCGATTTGTTAAGGTGCATTTAGAGGTTTACCGCTAGAACGATCCGATTCGACCCACAGCCTTCTTCGCTCGCATTCCAATAGAAATTGCCTGCGGCTCAACCAGATTACTGGCGCCGCATTGGATAATTACTCATAGCCGAGGACATCCATTACTAAAGATAATTTCGCGGGCGCAATTAGAGGATGGGTCTTGATCAGATAGCGGGGCGGCGATGCCGAGCGATAGACCGACTCGACTGGTAAGAATTAGCATGAACTCTAGTTATTATTATACGCCCGGGGCGCCTGTTTAACATTCCACGCCACTGCACAGACCACTTAACACGCCGACTGCGTGCCGCTGTGTAATAGCGCCGTGTAGGTACTTGTTAAATTCGATAGTTGGACAGTGATCGGCTGCGGCAGAAGCAACAAATCATGGTGCGGACGGACAACTAATAAATAAGTTAGAAATGGCGTGCCGCGGAATGCGACAACAAGGCCGCACAGCAGCCTTGCTTTTTCCGCATCATCCAATCAGCATAAGCCTGTTATGCTCGCCGGTTGTGTCTAATGTGAATAGCAGCCAAACCGGCCGCGGCTCGCGCCGTAGTTATTAATGTAATAAAGTACTAGATAAAACGGAGTCGGACAGCGTGTGAACGCTAAGAGAAAGCCGTTGTCGCAACATTATTCGGTTGCTTATTAACATCGGATAGCCGTTTCGATGTTTTGACCGATTCTCTGTATGTTTGATTGCGTTCCCCAGTGAGATTGGTGGCCATAAACGATTAATGACCGCTAATGATAGTTATCTAATGACGATGACTTCTTAGTTTTAGTGGTTTATCGAATTCGTTGGGTGAAAGTCTCGATTGTATATTATAAATTTCAGTAAACTTTAGTACCCTTAATTCAGCTTTGATATATCTAAAGGGACTTCGTACAGTTGAAAGCAAAAACATATAGTCACTAAAAAGTGGGATAAAATGTTACGATGAACATGATTTTAAATATAGAATGATGAAATATGTGTCTATATTATTACTAGTAATATGTAAACATTTCAATCCCAAGCAAGTATTAAGAAAAGAAACTAAATAGTCAAACACACGATTCTAAACAATTTTCTTTAATATCTGGCCTATTTTAGAATTTATACATAGATTTCACATGTAGATGTAAAAAATGTATACCTTTTTTTGCATACATACATACATGCCTGTAAATACTTTCATGCTATATATTTTAGTACATTTAATAATGTAGATAAATATACATATTTCATATTAGACAAATGGGAAGTTTGTAGAATTATATAATGTAAGTGTATTTAATTATATTTTTCTTTGTAATATAAAATTGAAAGTCATAATATTTAACGATATACAAATTTACAATAAGCATAATTTTTGTAATTAAATTACTTGAATAAAACTTTAACATGTTAAAATATTTTTGTCTTTCACTGTACTAATCTTGCAACAGTAAACTATTCCTGTGCAGTGAAGTGCACTATCGATATGTTCGATCTTAATTGAATAACCAATCTGGAAAGAGCAAAATACTTCGTAAGAACCAACTTGTTCCAAATGGTCGAGGCACTGCAATATATAGTTAGCGATTCATTTGAAGCGACAGACCATTCGAGCTGAAATTAATGTTGCTAGATTTTTTTCATTCAATTATTACTTAAAAAAATTTAATATAGTAAATTAGGGATTTTCACTTTGTTTTTCTTGCATAAACTCGAGCATTACCAGTAACACTCAAACCCAGAACAAAGATCGGAAATTTAATCTTGGAGGGTTTGTGCGGAATTATACGAACTTATAGGTTTAACAGAGAAGTAGAATGACATTAATATAAAATAATATTTATCCAGTCCAGTATCCAATTGTTAAAACCATACCTCCATTCCTCAAAGGAGAGGAAGAGTGTTTGGACATTTAACTACGAAACAAAACTCTTCTGTATAACATAATAGAAGGCAAAGTGGAAGGTAGAAGAGAAAAAGGACGACTTAGGAGGGCGTTTATCGCCCAAACAAGGGAAAGAATGTTTGTCGTATCGTATAAAGAAGTAAAACAGCTGGCTGAGAATAGAGGGTATTGAAGGAGACTCCACCAACAAGAGCTAAGCTCTTTAATACTAAGATGATGATTTATCCAGGTTTTGGTAGGCTATGTAATGATATTTTACGTGAATAAAACCGCATAAAAACTTCTAACTTAGTAAAAAAAAAATTAGATTAATGACACGTTTTGTAAAAAATTAACATGTGAAAAGGTAGTGTTAAAATACCTAGCTTTACTTTTAAGGCATTTTTAATTAATGATTATTACATATAACTGATAACTCATTAGATTTATGGCGTCATAATTTACTACACTCATACAAAACCAAAAAGGCTATGACTTAAGGTAAAATTAATGCATAGATAGCATTTGAGTTGATTTCACTATCAACTACTATGCCTTTAATTTTTACCATTTGTACAATGAGTATTTAGCAGTTACTCTTCAAAGCACAGTAAGATCGCACGATATTTATCACAAAACAAAAATCTGCCCGCTCCATTCTCGGAGCAACATTTCAATCGCTATTCAAGATTCACCGAAACCGGCTTCTGTCGCGATGCGATCGCGCGAATGCTAAATATTTACTCTTTTATAAATATTATCTGAGCGCAATACGAATTTTGTTGTGTTCCTTTTGGTTTTATATTCAGTCGATACAAGCAGCCTTTTAAAATTGCATTATTTATATCTGGTTGCGAAGGACCATCTACAAAGTTATGCGTACCTTTGTCGCAAGACAGGTTATCGTTATAAAATGATTTTATTGATCTCATTTCTATGCAGTATTTTTTTTAATTTGTTTCTACAACTTTGCCTCGATGTTCAAGGCACTCAAACGGGACAAACCGCAAATATGGAGCGTTAGGAATCGATTATGATAGTGCATAGTCTATGAAGACCATAAACAAAGTATATAATCCAAAAAATATTTGAATTCAATCACCAGACAGGGAGTAACAATTTGCATTTGACAGTAGACAACTTGTACACAATTTTAATGCTTTTAAGTATTTTTAATTAATTATTAGTCGTCGCTTACCCTCAATTTTTTTAAAGACTATATGATATTTTATTTTAGTAATCTTAAATTATACCGTACAAATCTGTTTAAAATGTTGTAAATTTATAGTCCACAAATAAATAAATTCAGGCCATAAACGTACTTCCCATTTTAGGATATCGGACCATGTAGCCTGCCAAGCTTGTACAAGACGGTTTGGCGAGGGTCACTAATTTAGTTATGTAGGTTACTTCACGATGTTTTCCTTCACTGTTTCATCATTACGTGATACACATACATACATACATACATACATAACTTCACGCCAGTTCCCTTGCGGGGTAGGCACGAACAACAGAGTGCCATTTAGGCTTATTCTTACACACCTCACTTGCCTCTTTGACATTCATAACTCTTGTCATGCAAGCTCGTCTGTTCTTAAGGCTCCTGACATCACCTTCTGCTAGTACACGATCAATTTGATCATGGAAGGTGTGTCGTGGCCTTCCACGACTTTACGTGATAATTACAACAATATGTAATATACCATGTGGTTCATATTCTTCAGCTAGCAATACATGCATTTTTTATAGCTATGGTACAGCAGTCACATTTATGGCCCACCTGATGGAAAGTAGTTACCGACGTCAATAGACCATGTGCAACGCTAAAGGCGGGGTACCAACGTGCTGCTGGCATCGCAGGAGATGGGAAACAGGTTATTAACGCCGGAATGAGTTGTACATGGTTGTTATGATGAAATAATCATAATCTTTATCCGTGCAGGAACGGAGAGAGAATACAATTTCCTGCGGCCGGGCGGCCTGTCGTAGGAGGCCACTTAACAACCCACAGCCAGGTGGTAGGGCATTTGCCCGACTGGATGGCTACCACCCCTGGTCTAAAGTATGTCGCCATAACAACCTTGAGTTGTGTTCCGGAATTGGTAACCAAGTTTCAGTTTCCCTTAAGAGAGCAGCAACGCATTTGTAGCAACTTTGCTGTTGCAAATGTCCATAGGCGATGGTAACCGCTTTCCATCAAGTGGGCCGTCTGCCTGTCCGCTGAACTTCTGCAATAAAAAAATAAAAAAAAGTTAGCATCTGGGGTGACAGCCAACTGGACGGACAAAAAAACCACCTGGCTGTGGGTTATTTAGTCGCCTCTTACGACAGGTTGCCCGGCCACAGGAATTCGTATTCTTTCTCTATTTCCGCACGGATAAAATGCATGTCATTAGCATCAAAAGATACGATTTCAGAATGATATTGCTCGTATGAAACCATTCTCATTCGTATAACCCTCTCATTAACCACATTTCAATGATTCCGGAAAGAGCCGATTGCGCCGTGAATTCTTTCATCTTGTTATAAATTAGTGACGCAAGTAAAAGGAAGCTTGGAAGTTAACACCTCATTTAGCCTGCCACGCGACAAAGGGTGACCGATTGCTCAAACCACTGATTTAGGCGATTAAAATCCGGGTATCCAAACATTATTACAGTCACATCCGTGAAGTGAATGCACTTTGTTAATGTGCCATGAAGAGTGGCGCTAAATCGTTCAATGAATTAGGGTGGATTCTCAGTGCTGATTTTCAAACTAACTATCGCACTCAGTTAAAGAACTATTAACGATGTGTAACTGCATTGTTTAGTTTTTCTTTTCTGTTATTTCTTTTTTAATATTTAATGATTTTATGTTTACATTCTTATATGTTAACGTTGCTGTAACTAATTGAATAATAATGTTTTCATAGGTCACAACGGTATATGTCTGGACTAAGAGGTACTTTAAAATCAGTTCTAAGACGGACTAAATTTCGGCACAACAAAACACTGTGTGTCAACTTCATTTGTCGACCGATATACAAAACTTAATTTTAATTACATACATAGATACGTATCACCATGAATTTTCATTTGTACAGCAATTTTACTACACTATCGTATAACACGTATTCGATTAAAATATCTGTGACTAACACACATACTGACAAACATGATAAAAACATAAAAGGTTCCATTTTTGCCATTTGATTACGAAATTCTAAAAAGCATACCCATCCTTTCAACTTCCTAAGAACCGCTCTTTTATATTTTAATGTTCCAACCTATACTTTCGTGGAGTCGTCATTAGTTGCTTTTTCTCTTTCTACTCTCGCTCCGTCTCTTTCACCCACGTCTACTGTAGGGTCATTTATCAATCCCAAATAACATACCCGGCCCTTTTCTTCTATGTTTATTTGTTTTTTATTTACTTTATCCTTTGGTGTTCCGTTCTTTCGTTTTATTCTAAATTGATTGTAAAGCCGGCTTAATGGCATCTGTATGGACGATGCATCGATAACTCTAATTGTGTACCTAATGATAGAATGTTTAATGGAGTGTATCTTTATATTCGTTAAAATAATTGCAGACTTCTATTTATAGAGTTTTGTGCTAATTCTTAGGTTATTTTGATAAATTACAACACTAATTCGGTGTAAGTCTATGATTTTGACTTTTGTTTGTTTTTGGTGTCTCAAATCAAGTTATGTTATTTAGTCGTGTAATGTATGAGTTATTTAATTAAAGTATATCTATGTAGAAGACTATCAGTTATTTGAATTTACAATAAACCATAATATCCCAGCAAACATTGAAAAAATAAAAAAAGTTATAATATACTGCGTTCACGGCAGCCTCCATAACCGTTATTATAGCGAATAAATCGCCAAGAGATTCAATTAGTTTGATAAGGTCACATTTTAAGAAAGTAGCAAGCTATATTATGTTGTGTACTGAATCTTAAACCAAGTCTTCCTTTAATATAAGTTAATTAATTTTACCATGCTAGGAATCGAGCCCGGAGCTTTTGTGTTGAGATGGCAAAGGCTTAGCCCACTCCACCACAGAGGTTGTGAAATGTAGCAAATGTCTCAATGCTATTATGCAAATAATTAGGTTCCATAAGGAGGAATTCTGAAGACTGGGATGTCGGTAAAAGACGTAGAAGTAGAAAAGCAGTTTTTAGACTCCGAAGCAAATTCCCCGAACAGAACTGGGATTTAATGCCCAGGTGGTGTTGATGTTTAAGTAACTTTCATCAGTAGTGACTTTGATTGCAAAAAATTAAGATGCATAAAAATATGTTTTTATTGCAATGAAATTCTCTCTCTCTATAGAAAAAAGTTTCACACCTCTCGAAGTTCCTTTACCATGAAATATTAATTTTAGAAATAAATCCACGAAGCGTATAAATTGAAAACAAATAGAAACTTTATGTTCTTCAGATATAATCTTAGTTTTATAATAAACGCACACGTACGTCGCTGTAATTGATGGCAGTACTTTTGCGTGCAAAAGCCATTAAAGAAACCTGTTAAAGTTTCCGATTTCCTTAGCGCTAAAGGTTTTATTGTTTCACCCGCGGATGGTTTTTATTTTGTTTATATTTAGGTTTTATATTTCTGTCTTTTAATTATGTCATAATTCTAGCAATGTATACCTTTGAGACTTGGAAATCGTCATCATCGAAATCTATAGTTTATTGGAGATTGACGGTTTCTGTCATCGAATCTTTCTTTCTAGCTCACTGGAATGCAGAGGTCCTGGATTCAATACCTGGTATGGTAAATTTCGTAAACGAACTAAATTAATTAATTATTTACTGTGTTCATACCAGAGTGGTTCGTTGTATATAACCCATAACACTAGCGTAACTTCCTTATATATCCTTGGGAATATATCGAGGTAAAATTTGTGTGTCTTATCGTCAATGCGTGCCGATTATATAATTAATACAGTAATATAGTATAAGGTTGAGAATTCGAAAATTTTACCATTTTTACTTAGCCTGTATTGTATTTTGTATTTTACTGCAAACGAAAGTTGCTAAAGTAAACTGTAATTTACAGACTGAATCCTAGTTAAGAACTTTGGCAGCTGACGGACTGCACAAAGTTATTTTTCCCATTATGTTATGCATTGTGGCTATGAATAAATGATTTTATTTTATTTATTTATTAACATATTGTGTATTGAGGATTTAGAAATAAAATCGCTCAAGAGCGTGTCATTGCATGTACAGTGAAGAGATCTGTATGAACGTCAACTATATTTGCTGCTAGGATATGCCCGCGACTTCGTCCACGCTTGACTTTGACACTTTGACCGCAGCATTTAAAGAAGAATGTAGAAGTTGTCGGCTTAATAAAAACCATGTCGGAATAAGCTAATTTTTATGCACCCGCACGACTACAAACCGCTCCCAGGAAAACTCCCGCAGAATTCCTAGGATAGAAAGTGGCGTTGATTTTAAGTCTAATTTGCTGTCGATCAGCAAAAACCGCATCGAAATAGGCCCAGTAGTTTTTACGTGAATCCCGAAAAAACAGACAAGAAATCTAAAAAACGCATCGTGTTCTCGTTTATATAGGCCATTCCAGTTGTTTTTTTTTTTAAATAGCTTCGATGTCACGGCATTTTTATAATTTTATAATATTATAAATCTGGCTACAGGACTCTAAAAAGTATTTACTTTAAAACAATGCATCTTGTTCAAGCGAATTTTCTTTGAAAGTAATGTTTATGCTTCTGTTCCCTTAAAAAAAGTAGGTCTAAAAGTCAGCCATGGGATATTTAGGAACTGGTATTATTACTTTAAAAGAGTATTTTTTTTTTTTTTTTTTATTGCAGGAGTTCAGCAGACAGGCAGACGGCCCACTTAATAGAAAGCGGTTACCATCGCCTATGGACATTTGCAACACCATAGGTGCTACAAATGCGCTGCTGCTCTCTTAAGGGTCACTGGAACCTGGTCACTAATGCCGGAACACAACTCAAGGTTGTTATGGCGACATGCTTTAGACCAGGGGTGGTAGCCATCCAGTCGGGCAAATGCCCTACCACCTGGCTGTGGGTTGTTTAGTCGCCTCTTACGACAGGCCGCCCGGCCGCAGGAAATTGTATTCTTTTTCCGTTCCTGCACGGATAAAACTAAGTAAACGGAGTAAACTAAGAAACTCCATCATCACTTATATCAAAGTCATTTATCCGTGCAGGAACGGAGAAAGAATACAATTTCCTGCGGCCTGGCGGTCTGTCCTAAGAGGCGACTAAACAACCCACAGCCAGGTGGTAGGGTATTTGCTCGACTGGATGGCTACCACCCCTGGTCTAAAGTATGTCGCCATAACAACCTTGTGTTGTGTTCCGGCATTAGTGACCAGGTTCCAGTCTCCTTTAAGAGAGCAGCAGCGCATTTGTTGCAACTTTGGTGTTGCAAATGTCTATAGGCGATGGTAACCGCTTTCCATCAAGTGGGCCGTGTCTGCCTGTCTGCTGAACTCCTGCAATAAAAAAAAAAACTTAGGAGTAATTTGACTTTTTTTTTATTGCTTGAGTTCAGCAGATAGGCAGACAGTCTACTTGATGAAAAGCGGTTACCATCACTTATGGATATTACCAAAGGTGCTAGCAATGTGCTGCTGTTCTCTAAAGAGAGACTGGAACCGGGCCATTCCGGTATAATATCGGAACACAACTCAAAGCTGTTATGGCGACATACTCTAGACCAGGGGTGATAGTCACCCATCCATCTATTCATCCACCCTACCACCTGACTGTGGGTTGTTTTGTCGCCACTTACGACAGGCCGCCCGGCCACAGGAAATTGTATTCTTTCTCCGTTCCTGCACGGATAAATGACTTTGAGTAGGACAGCAAGTAACGTATTTAATGTCAATTATTTTACAGAACGCTTGTGGTCATGATTTGTGTATCTTGTAACCGTTATTGCTAGCTTTATATCTCGTCATATCTGTTTTTATCTACCATAATATTATAGACTGGTTCGCAGTTCAGTCTGCAGTCTTCGAACTGGTCTTGTTCCTTTTCCCGGTTGCCTTTTTATTGTTTTTAATTATTTATTTATTGCAGGTCCGTCCGCTCTGCTCTCTCCGTGTACCGGTTCGAAATGAGTCGATTGGAATTCTTGTATGTTTTTGTTGTATTTCTCAATCATTGTACCAGGATTCTAAGAGGATGTTACAGCTTTGTGATCTATAGTTTTATAAGACTAGCTCTCTATAGAATAACAATCAAACAAGAATATATGGTCCAGATTTATTCTTTAATTATATCTATTGCAATAAGAATAAAGTGATTTTATCTCTAACGATTTATCACTTGGTGGCGATCTTTAAATTTCACCGGCATTGAATTATTGTGTACAAACGTTAACTGTTTAGTGAAATGTGGATTTTCGACTTGCCACTTGTCTTCGTCGTTTGGCGTCAGACAATTTGGTTGATCTCATATTGATACTATAATCAATACTTAGTTCCTTTGCATGCCATTGTGACACATTGAACAACAAGAATCAAGTGTGGAATGTCGATAAGATATTCTAATTTTTACCCCGAATTCAAACATGACATATTGTTATAGTTTGATATTCAAATGCTACTGGATATATAATATTGTTACGAGTTGCGAGACTCGAATTAAAATGCCGTTGGAATTATTATAGAGTTTATTAGAACTTTACAAACACGTATAACACAGGTACAAATATAACCGAACACAACAATCCAACCGTAATGCAGAGGGTCGTAATTCAATAAAACGCGCAAAGTCCGTCACTATTAGATTCCCGATTGTACACACGTCACGCCTTGATCGTAGTTGTCCCTGAACTGCTCCCCCTCTCCATCCGGCCGTCGTTTTATACTTCACAAATACAAATGTGCCCGAATCGTAGTCGACGTAATCCGCAATACCTGGCTAATGATTCAGCCGCAAGCGGCCGTAAACGAGTACAATAGAACACTAAATTGTTCTCTAGATACGTATGTCAATAAATAAGTAAACAAAAGAAGACGATCATAAAAGAATTACAACTAGTTCAAATACCGACAGGTAATAAAATGTGTTTTTACAGATGTGAAGTGGAATTTGTTTTTGTCGGAACCTAAGTTGTAACAATATCTATTTACATATTTATAGTGTCAAATTTGACTTTATAATAAATCGTCACTGCCTTGCAAGGGTCCAATTTATTTGCAACTACATACTGCAAATAAGGATCAAGTCTCACAAAGGACCTTATTAAACGTAGTAATGATTTTGTCTCACAATAGAACCTTAATAAGCTTGTCCTCTTGAGTTTTTTAATAACATATCAAACAACCCTTTTAACATGATTGCCTCAATCTCGTCAGTTCGGTTCGTTGTTTTTATCAGTACCACCAATCGATGTCCCGCCGACGCGTTGTCGGTACCCACTAATCATCCAAATATTAGGCATGGAAAAAATGGTTAAGTACGAGGTTGGTCACACGCTAAGGGTTTTGTATTTTTAATTTAATTCTTAGAATGATAGATGTACAGTAATGTGCTTATAGTTCAGCTGCTTTTACTGTAAGTAAAATTAATTATAATACTAACATTGTATCCGAATAGTGTAATAAATATTTGACTTAAGATTTTTTCTAATGAATCTGTGTTTGTTAACCAATAAATTTATATTACATACAATTCAGTATATTAAAAATCTAAAATATTGTCAAATATTTATTTACAAAATGCTATGTTGCAAGGAAATTAATAAAATCTGTAAAGATAATTTTTAATTGCTAACTTTACACTACATTTGTTTGAATATTTTTATTGTAATAATTTACAAGTTACATCTTTTATATAATTAATATTTAAAATGAACGCTAGATTTTGAAGAAATAACTAACAGGCACATATACCTTCATTAAAAATTACTTTATATGCTAAAATTTAAAAAAATAAGCTGGCCGCGGACGCAGCCTGGTGTCAATCTAATCATGTCTAAAACGTCAATTTGCCTAGATAAAAACGTTAATCGACATCTTTTTGGAAATAACTTCGAACCACAGATTACATTAATATAATAGGAGACATTTCAAAGGCTTCACAACTGACTACTTGTAATCTAAAAATTAGAGAATTCTCTAGTAATTAGCACCTATAATTTCCTCCCTGAACTCTGGAAGCTCAAAGAAAGCTTCAAACTAGTAATTCTGTTACTAAAACTAATATAACATTAATTAGTTTGTATTTTAAGTACAATTTGTCAGATTCTGGTATAATGCGATTTGATGTTTAATTATATTACAAACGGAATCCTAAAATGTTTATATACCGAACAAAGTTATCCTAAAGATGCCGGTGATCAAGGGGGGTCTTCCTTACCTTTTCCCAAGTCCAGCCTAACGCAAACAAACTGGCGGTCGTCTGAAATTAATTTCGTTTTGTTTTAACCGTCTGCGGCCGAAGCATTTACATTGAATGCGGTCGGAGGCTGGTTTCCGAGGATATTTATGTACAGGCTCGAGGAGTATGACGTGCGCATTATTCATACACAGTACCCTAACACCAGCTGTTTATTATTATAAATATTTTTACTATGATGCATCCGTCTATTTAGAAGGAAGATTTATTGGTGTGGATCTATTGTTTGTTTTCATACATAAATTTTAATTATTTCACAAAAAAATAGCAAATAATGAAGTCGGTTAAAAATTACTATGTATGTAGTACACTTACCTTGTTAAATTGTTAGGAACAGCTTTGATAACACTACTTAGTTCTGGTCTGTCAAGAACTAAAGATCCTATTGAGTTGAGGTTTTTGAACCGTCAAATATAATAGATATAGCAGATGTCCTGATGGTATTTTCCTTCGTGACACGTGATTATTGTAATGTATTAAGTCAGAAGAATAGCCGAAGCGGTGTAAACTTTGCGACCAAGATTCAACACTATGTCATTGAAATGAAACGGATGTATTATTCACTGAGGTATCATTATTTACGGGTAATACACAACTGAAAAATCGGGGATCAATCACAGATACCCAGACTAGAGTAAATATCGGAAAGTTTGTCTACAAAATTCACCTTGCCAGAAATTAACCCTAGCTATACTTCTTCGAATCTTGCTTGATTGCCTTAGTTATTAAGTCCATGTGAACTCCCGATTTAAACGACATAAGCTGTGTCCACTCACCCTCGCTTGCACTTACTTCATCATACACTTATGTAAAGGGTTAAATTCTTAATTATTGTTAAGAGTTTAGTTTTTCACTTTTATGAATTTACTTTCCTCGTGGACATCTTTCTTGGAATATGAAAAGGGTAATACACCCTTTATACGTCAATGACTACGACTATAACGGAAGCTATTCCGAATAGCCAAACTGTTTACCTTCGTCGAAGTACAACCGCCGTTGAGTCAAATGCTATCAAATTTAACGACACCGCAAGGCGCCACGGTGTCGATGCGTATGATTGGATCGATACAATGCACAAACATTTCCTTTTGAATTTGCAATAACTATTTCCTGTTTACTTCAATACGGACTCAAGTTTCGTTGACATTATTATTCATTGGAAATAAATCTAGGTACGATATGCAAACGCGCATAGAATTCAGAATACATACATTCATACATACATATTATCATGCCTGTCTCCCACAGAAGTAGGCAGAGACGATTGCTACGATCCCGACATACGACATACATCTTTTGCCTCATCTAAAATGCAATCTTGCTAAAAAGTCAGGCAGATTGATACATGTCATGGGACCGATTATATTAGTAAACTGCCAACAAATATAATAGACTCACCATGTAAATAATCACTGTAAATCGAGCACACCTTCTACAGATATAATGAGTTTATGACATACAGTTAAATTATAAATAAAATTGACGTGTAATAAAGTTACCAATAAATTGATTTCTGAATAAAATTAAGTGTCTATTTGTAACGTCAGAATAACAGCTTCTTACCAAATGCGCATGAAAGTATATACGGTGCCTATATCAAAAATATAATTTTAAACATTTTTGTCTGTCTGGATGTTCTGGCTAATCTTTGAAACGGCTGGACCACTTTTGACGGGAAATTCACTAGCATTTTTTAGCATTAAAAAAATTTCACGCAGCTAGTATTTTATAAACGTAACATTTAACAGTACTGTTTCTTGTACACATGCAAGCAAGAGTCGCCTTGAAGGTGACAAACATTTTAATCCCAGGACTGTACATCGCGGCTTATCGGCAATAACTCTACCACTCACACTGTCATACACTTGTCAGTCTCCTTTCTCTCTACAAACCTTAACATTCCTTTCTCAATTCTCGTTATTACATCTTTCAATCGTCAACGTTCGTTCCAACAAATGAGAGCTCAAAACATAGGCCCGTTTCTAGAGGAGTTCTTAAATAGATCTTACATGTTGTTTTTGTTATACTTACTCTTATTTAAATATTCGTTACTAACACAGTAGACGTAAAAAGTTCAGACAGACGTGAAACAAGATATCTGTTTTCGTTTAATCCCAACATTGCATATGCATAGACGTGTTTATGTGGACCACTAAATTTTCCACTTTTATGTTTCAACATTGTGATTTGTTCTGTTTATTTAGAACAAATGTTATTAGCATATCATTTGAATGCAATGTAATCGGAAGTTTTTCTTTTTTCATGTATGTACACTGTACAGTCATCCAAATAAATTTATTTAATTGTATTCGGTTATTTTACTTTTCATGTATTATCACAATTATCATGAATACGTCACCTAAATGTTCTTATCTTTTATCCGTGCAGGAACGGAGAAAGAATACAATTTCCTGCGGCCGGGCGGCCTGTCGTAAGAGGCGACAAAACATCCCACAGCCAGGTGGTAGGGCATTTGCCCGACTGGATGGCTACCACCCCTGGTCTAAAGTATGTCGCCATAACAACCATGAGTTGTGTTCCGGCATTAGTGATCAGGTTCCAGTCTTCCTTAAGAGAGCAGCAGCGCATTTGTAGCACCTTTGGTGTTGCAAATGTCTATAGGCGATGGTAACCGTTTTCCATCAAGTGGGCCGTCTGCCTGTCTGCTGAGCTCCTGCAATAAAAAAATAAAAAAAAATCTTATTCATGTTGAGTTGGAGTAAGTTTGTGTGGGCTTCTTGAAGAACCTTAAAGAAGCCTACAAACTTACTCTAACCCAATATGAATAAGATCGTAAATATTCAAATTTAATAAAAGAACATTTTAAATGTCGTCGAATTTCAAGAAACATTAATAATAACAAGAGTAGAAAAAGAAATGTTAAATGTAAAATTGGTACCGGTAGACCGCGACGTAGACACCATGAACAAATAGGAGAAGTGTTTTGTATAGTATGAAGGTCAGGTAAAAAGCACCATAAACGCGCTTGTATGAAACTAAAATGTGTGTCAGGTCAGGATCGTCGCAAGTGGAGATTCATTGTCTCTGTCTAGTATCACGGGAAACAGGCGTAATATTATGTAGTAAAGGTCGTCGTCGTCAACCAATCGCAGTCCACTGTTAGAATAGTCTTCCCCAAGTTCGCACCTCATTCATCATTTTAAAAGTAATGATAGCCTAATTCTATTCTTTGTATAGCAGACCGTAATACAAAATTATGAAGGCTGTATAATAAAGGCATTGAAGAATTTAAAACAGAAAGTAGGTATGTACCACAAGTATGTTCTATGAAGTCCAACGGACCTCTTTGATGCTTTTATGTCGTATTGTGTAATGATTTTGGTAACATGTTTTCTAGCTATAAAGACATCAATTCCTTTTTAATACGGGTCAGAATTTTGTTGAGTAGATTTTACAACGTGATTAGAGTTCGGTATTTTAGGAATTAACAGCAATAAAACTGTTTTGAAACAACTTAGATGTGGACTTATGATTCCATAAGTGTGAGACTCTTATATTTATAACTATCGCTTGATTTTTATGTGTTCTTTATAGTGTTTATAAAAACTGTTCAAAATATGAATTAAGTTTTAAAATTAAACATCTGCAACGAGAAGAACTTATTTGAATTTCAAGTCATCTCATATAAACGAAGATTCAGTTCAAATTTATTCAGCCAATTTGAGTTTAGATTGTAATAATAAATTAATAAATATTACTTTACTTTTTGAAAAGATTATATTATTTTAATAATTAATTTATTAACTCCAAATTAAAGTTGGGACGATCACTGACTACAATGAGTACAAAATAAAACAACTTTGTTCAATTTGCAAATTAAAAACTTTATTCGCCTTTACTGAAATATTGTATATTTTGTTCAGTGATACTAATCATGCAATGTACATCACAGGGCTCGGCCCTGTCACCACTACTCTTCACGCTGTACACCAGCGATATCCCAAAAACTCCAGATGTGGAGTTGGCCCTCTTCGCGGATGACACCGCACTCTATACATCAGGTCACAACCGACAAATGGCTTGCGTCCGGCTGCAGGCAGCTGTCACAGAGCTAGGCGAATGGTTTCGCAAATGGAGGATAGAGGTAAACCCGGAGAAAAGCGCAGCAATGTTCTTTTCCCCGGGTACGCTTCGCTCTCCCAAACGCGTTAGCCTTCGCCTAAAAACCATTTCGCTCTACGACCAACAAATCCCCTGGGCAAAGTACACCAAATATCTTGGTGTCACCCTAGATCGAAACTTGCGCTTCAACGAGCATATCACTATAGTCCGAAATAGAGCGCGATTTGTGATGGGTCGTTTAGCACCCATGATAGACAAACGAAGCAAAATGTCCCTCAGACACAAGCTTACTCTGTATAAAACATGCATCCGCCCGATCATGACATACGCGAGTGTGGTATTCGGCCATGCCAAGCCTGCCCTATTAGATAAACTGCAAATCGTGCAGAATAAATTCATGCGCAGAGCCGTCGGTGCTCCCCTCTATATGCGTAACGTCGACCTCCACCGCGATCTGGAGCTTCCCTCCATCAAAAACTACATTACGTCGCTCTCGCGTAAGTATTTCGATCTCGCGCCGCATCATCGAAATCCGCTCGTCGTGTCCGCGTCCGATTATAAGCCTCGGCGAAAGGCTCTCGTACGACGACCGCGTAACGTCCTCACGGACAGGGTCGACGTTATCACAAAACGGCTGGCCCGGATCAGCCCGCCCGCGGTTAGGACGGCAGGCTGGCAGGCACGGACAGACAGACACAGACGGCGGCGTCTCAGGCGCCGCCAATCAAGATCTCTCCACGTCCCTGCGAGGAACGTTAGGAGACATAGCCCCCCCACAGGATAGACTAGGCGTGTTGCTGGGAAGTTTCTTTCGCCGTTTCTTCTCTCCCAGCCATAACACGTTACGAAACGGCAGTAAAATAGCGTAGGCCGCCGCGAACCGCCGATCCTGGCCCGCCGGGATCCTTCCCCTCGGGCTTTATATTACCCGTCGCCCGTTCTCAATTAGTGCTTTGTGTCGCCCTATGGTGGGCATCATTAAATTCATCCCCCTCTCATGGCAACAGTCCAGCCGAGGTAAAACTCCTTAGGGAGCTCCCTCGAGCAAGTTGCCCCCCCGGGCTCGAGCGTCTTCGCTTCGCGAAGGCACTCGCCCCAAAAACCCCGGTAAAGTTGTAAGGTCTTCGGACCAACAACATAAAGTCAAGTCCAATAAAATAAAAAAATAAAAAATGCAATGTACATGTTCCAGTTCGCAAATGTTAAATGTCTTATAGATTGTTTGTTTGTTACAGATCAAAAATACAGTGACACAGATGGAGTCCGGTGTTACTGCAACACAGCGCAATGCGTGAGCACGGGTTACATGTGTCGATCGCCTGGCGCTTTGGGTTGTTACAGTGAGCTGCCTGCACCGAGACGCACGTACCATGCGAGGCACGGCTGCTTGCATCATTTGGCTGAATCGTAAGTTTTATTTTTCATAATGTACTCAATACTTTACTCATACAATGTGATTATTTGATCATAAAATGGATATAGAGAGGAGCTTCTGTCAGAATAAAGTTGTTTTAAATAGAACAATATGAGGTCTTATCGCTGACATTACCACCAAGGATTGGAAACAGGTAAAAAAGTCGAATCGGTTAGAGCCTTAGTATATAGGAAATTTTCCGTTTTGTTCTCATTTTAAGCTCTACAACCGGTTTTTGGTAACAACAGTTCGTTAAATAGGTTTTGTTGAATAAACCGGTTTCGAATGATTTCGAGCGTTTTTTGCCGCACACCTTCAAAGCGCAGCCATGTAGTAACAAGTTTTTAGTCACACACAAACACATGTTAAGAGAGAGAGACTGATGATTCTTCTTCTCGCGGAATAAACCGGTTAATTCGAATTTATGTGACGCTTACACTCTTAACGAAATAATTGGCTACAACCGGTTACAACTGATTAAAACCGGTTCCAAGAGGCTTGATTACCCCCTGATAATGCCTATGTTCAACTGTTCGTACAGTTCGGGCTAAGCTGTTTATTAGAGAAAATACTCCATGTTTTATTTGGCGCCTACTTCAAGATGTAGATAATATTATTTTTTTACTTTTTAATTTGCAGTTGGTTTCGTTTTTGTAAAAAAAATAGTATTCATCTCCTGTGCCTAGATCTAACCATTTCGCTATTTACAATTACTGTCTTGGCATAATAATAGGCGGGTCTGTCACGGTCCATATAACCTTCTTTCTTTTTTTTAACGAGGGGAATTATCCGTTTGAAAACTATCCACTGCGGGGAAACGTGGTAGGGATTGTGGGATTCTCCATGTTGGGGTGGCACTAGCTCCGGAAGCAACAAGTACTATTGCCACGCCGCGGTTAGGGATACCCATTAAAACCCTTCGGTGTTCTGTCCTTCGCCCTTATGCCAGGGCTATAAATATTTGGCCTAGTTATTTCGTAGGCCCCGGCAGGCAGCGGCCGGTGAGGCCGCTTCCACTGCCGGGGGTGCAAGCCCCCGGCGACGTCATGCTCTCTGTGCGTGGAGCGGTTTGCAACTCGCCCCACGGGAGGTGAGGAGAGCTCACACGGAACATCGGCGAGCCCCCATTTCGGCGGCATTAACTGCGAGTGGAAACCCTTTCTACAAGGGACTACTTGCCCGCTCACGGCGCCCGGAGGTTTAAGAACGCCCTCCAGCGCCGACGCCTCCCCCCCCCCTCCCCCCTCCCCCCCCTCTTCCAGACAACCTAACATAATTATATAACTGACTCTCAACTGCGGTTCTACTCGGTATTAAATATCGATGGAAACGCTTGGGAATCAAAGTCTGTATTTATCACCAGTAAACTTTTGTGCCACAGTTAGTATACTATAAATTAAAACATCAAATAGTTATTATAATTCCTAAGTTTTGTTATTTTAACATTTAAAAACAGTGTCGATGACTTTACAAGAATGCGATTACTGGTTTCATTAAAATTCTGAACTTAAGATTATAAAGTTAACAGTAGAAAATGAGCATAAAAATGTAAAACATGGGCGTGCATGCAGTCCACGAATTATGAAAGGTTCCTAGGGTGACAAAATCCACTATTTTCTTCATATGGTTATGGAACCATAAAAAGGCATTTAATCGAAAATACGTCATACATAAAAATTAATTAACGAATACCTTAATTTTCGATTATAGTTTTGAGTCTCAATTTTTTGAGACTTTCCACTACTTCAAGTTGGAAAGTTAGAGGCAAAATGTTGTTTATGCTGGAAGCTAATATCTCCCCACCTATAAATAAAGAAATCAATTAAAAACATCGTCATATTTTTTTTAAGATGTAACTAATAGATGTCACACATGAAATTGAAATAAAAGTTTTTTTTTATTGCGTGAGTTCAGCAGACAGGCAGACGGTCCACCTGATGGAAAGCGGTTACTATGGACATTTGTAACACCAAAGGTGCTTGCTACCGATGTGCTGCCGCTCTCTAAAGGGAAAGTGAAACGTGGCCAATAATGCCGGAACACAACTCAAGGTTATTGTGGCGGCATACTGTAGCCCATGGGTGGTAACCATCCAGACGGGCAAACCTGACCCCTGGCTGTGGGGTGTTTCGTCGCCTCTTACGACAAGCCGCCCGGCCGCAGGAAATTATATTCTTTCTCCGTTCCTGCACGGACTATTTCAAACCTCAGTTACATATATGGCGTCTACACTTACCTTTTTTAGGTTTTCGCAATTTAACTAGATAACTGCATAGCAGAATATAAAGTATATCTTTCCAGATTTCATTCATATAAATAAACCCATTAATGTTTAAGAAAAGTTGCTGTTATATACACCGACAAACAGACTGAAGCATATGACAAATGTACATATAAGGGTTCATTTTTTTCAATGTGACTATTAAACCATAAGAAAGAAGAATTTACGAAAATAGTATATGGATATAGTACACTACTGACATACGTAATGTAGCTACACTACTACAATTATCGTATTCACTAAAAATATTATTAAACAACAAATTTATCAGTCTGTTGTCACACAGTCAAAATATGTAGTAATATTTTTGTTTTGTTCAACATCAAAACATTTTTTTTGACCTTTGTATTATTTAAAAACATTCTTATCTATATAAATAATACATCCATCCACTGTTGTCATATCTGCAAATGACTTATTTTCTTTTGCAAATATAAAGATTCATTTCATAAAACATAAAACTTATTATCCATAATTATCATATATTGGTATATAAAAGTATCCTAATTGTTGATACGGAATATAAGCTAGCTCTGTATCGAATTTCATTTCAATCTGTTCTATAGTTTTCACGTGACATTCTAATAGACAGGCAGATAAAAAAATTTAGGGTTTACGGAATATGCTGATCCGAAATCGCGTTGATATTTTTCTCATTTTTAAATTGATACAAACTCCTTACCCCAACAATTTTTTAAATTATAGGTAGATTAATATCATATTTTTTAAATAAATAAAATATTTATAATATCATATTTTTGAAGTCTAAGAAGTTGCCTTGAAGGGGTCGCTTTAATCTATCAGCCCTTTATTAAGTCTAAATCATTCATAACTACTAAACTAGGTACTTTGAATATATTGTGTACAATAAAGTTTGCTCATTCATTCATTTATCGTCCCCTAACATAAAAATTATGAGTTTGATTTTTATTGTAGTATAGGATCGTGTTTGATCATGATCTTGTTTAATACTAGGCGAAGATGTGGTCTAAAGTAGACCACTTTCACCTGGAAGGTACCTATTTTCACGGGACTTGAAGACACCCAGGTTATAGGTAGATATCGGGAAAAACATACCCCGGCAATGAGTTCCACTCTTTACTTTTTGTAATACAGTAGAACCTCTTAAGTCGAAACCTCCCAAACTCGAAAAAATGTTGTGTTCCCTTCCCTTCAAACCCCAAAACCTCGGTTACTCAAAATCTGAACACTATAAGTCGAAATAATTAGTGAGTCCCTATACGCAAATTCAGTACTTATTTTCCCTCTATAAGTCGAAAAAATATTTTAGACCTCTGTATCTCGAACATAGCAATATTTGAAAAATGTTTTTTACCTTTATAACTAGTAGGATTTTTATTTATTTCACCTCATTTACTCAAAATCAGTTGGAATAAATCTTAACCTCTACAAGTCGAATGTTTCCTTACAAAATTCGCTTAACTCAAAATCCTCCATAAGTCCAAAACTCTACAACTCGAAATTCAAGTTCGATTTATAGAGATTTTACTGTATCACATGCTAAATCCTTTATAAATTAAAAAAATACGCGCAGTTAAACTGCGAGATGATACGAGAAGATAAGTTCAAAAAAGGTCCTTGTTGATTTTATCTTTTCTAATTATGACCCTAATTAGAGTTATGTTGACATTTTTATAAAAATCGTTACAAATTAGTCGGTGACGTGTCCAGTACCCAGTGGCAACATTCAAATTTATGTGACAGCTGTAAATTGCAGCTCAAACGAGGCTGTTAACACCGCTAATATTAGGGTTCAACTACCAGTAATCTACATATATTTGCGTTCGTTAGTCCGTTTCGAATTTTACGATCTATTACTAACAAGTAAATCTTCGTTACTTTAAATGTTTTACGTGAGATCCGTTAAGGATGAATGAATCGTGATGTGGCGAAAAGATTTTATACTCCGCTTTAGCAAAACGATCTAAATTTTAAATAAATTATTAGTGTTATGATCATACTTAAAATGTGTAATAAACTAAACTATATATAGCTACAAATTAAAATTAAATTAGAAAATCTAGGATCAAACCTATAAATATTATAAATAGGTCTCATACAATGAATAAGAATGACATTTTCTGATTTATCAATCTCAAGTTGAGTCCAAACTCGTTTATTATGTTTCAATTAAATATATAACACAGTGTTGGTATTATCATATAGATATCTCAGCATGTAAGAAGTTCCAATTTTTAGAACAACTATTATTGAATAAAAAGCATAACTATGAATTGTCTAAGTTGACAAAAACAAAAAAGAAAGTACAATTATAAACAATGATAAGTTTTTGTTTGATTATTGTAACTGTCATACTTATTGTGTTAATGACTTCATTTGAAACTGTAGTGTATTTGTAAGAGCAGAATCAAAAGCTTTTCTACAATATTCTGTATGTATAGATTGTATATTATACCGGATACCTCAATGATCCTTGCTATTCGTAATCAATTTATAGTTTCGTATTCATAATTTGTTTTTCATGCAGCAGCCGGTTTCCGATTTTGACTTTCATCATGAAATTAATTAACTATTTCTTTGTGTGCGATGCGCCCTGTCATCTATCAATTCTGCTTATCATCCAACCACGTTATGTACCAACAATTTGTCTTCGGCTTTCGAAATCGCTTCACGTCTCTTTCATCTCGATGATTGTGCGTACGCCACTTGATTGAGTACAGCAATCATTTTATTCTCCGCTAATGCGTCATGATTGGTTGAGTTTGATTTGACATTTGAAATTTGTGTTTCGTACCGTTCAAGGTAACTTGTGGTCTATTGTATGTTGAATTATACCTAATTTTCTATGTGCTTACATATTTTTGAATTTTTATATTTGTTATTGAAGAAGCGCCTATTGAGGTTAACTTAATTAAGTTTTAATGAGCTACATTCACCATATATTATAAATTCTGAATTATTAATCACATGTGAGTTTATGTGTACATCTTCAAATTTATAGAAAAAACAAACTAGTCGTAATTTTAGTAATTAATAAAAGTTGAAGACAACCATTAAAAGTTAAAACAACCATGATCCTAAAAATTCCTATCGAAACGGTATGTTTGTTTGAACATTAAGTAATCACGTTTTATACCCACCGGTGTGTTCACCTCCGATATTAATTATTCCTTCGCAGGCTCGCCGGAGCCGGTCGCTTTTTATACGCTGAAATTACTAGCCCGCTTGATTATCTTATTCGGATCGGACCAAACAGGTTCCCCTGAGGCACGCTCGTATTTATTTGCTTTAAATAAATACTACTTCTTGCTTGTTTTTTGGCAATCCTTTATCTCCGCTAACGATCGCCAATTCTTGCATTTATTTTTCGCAGAATTGGAATTTTTGATTGGTAATGAATTCGCTTTTAAGTTAATTGGTAGCATGTTTGAATAGATTGAGCGAGATCGTAGTTTTTAATCTTATTTCGCCATTAATCAAGAGTTTTTAGTGGTTGCCCTGGTTGTTTGTTGGTTTTCATAAAACAGCATTTTAAAGTAAACTATAATTAGTACAAAAATTTAACAAGCAACTAGTACTTAATGAAATGCAACTATTGTAGCATAATATCTATTGATAATATTGATTGAAATTATGATCAATATAATTAATTGTGAGTTGTTTATTGTATTTTAGTTGAGTGATGTCGGTATGATGTCCTCGTTTGTTAAGATAAGGGTGACTGTTTGGCCGGGGTTGAGCGTAGGGTCAGGCACCTAGATAGCGGACAGATGTACGGCCGCCGACCCGACTCGTATTTTGAACTAGCCACCGAAATTAATACGTTAACACCATACATTAAAGTACTTAATCCTTGGAAGCATACGATAAAGCTCTGTCTACTTCAACCCTTTCAAAGGATCAATTCGCATTCAAACTGCGTCGCAAAAAGGCTTATTTCTTATCTTCTTTGTGTCTGTTTATTCTATGAATCCATTGAGATTCGCGATGAAATCTATTTAGTATCAAGTAGTTTTCCTGTACTGTTCCTGTCCTTTGTATGTTTATAATTTTCATACATTATAGGTTACTGCGTTTTCTCCGCACCAGAATTACTTACGAAAATACATTAGTTATTATTGTCTTCATCTATTTTGAACACGGCTGATGTTCTTATAGAGACGTACATTCATGTATGTTCGTGCCGAGAGTGCTCTAAGGTCTTTGCGCTCTGTATCTCATTGTTCTTACTTTACGTAATATTAATAGTTATTGTTTCATTTAAAATAGATATCAACATCGTTTGTTCTATATCAATCATTGTTTTTTGTTTAGATTATTTTAGTATTAGTTTGAGATTCACGAGATTTTTGAAATTCCATTTTATCTGCATAATTTTAAACAATAGATGTAAGATGATAGTAACTATTTGCCTAACGCAAAGAGTATCATTGATCAATTTTATATCTTCATAGAAATGTAAGGTAGTAAGTATGTAGTACATTTATGCATGCTTAGCGATTTCATATTTTTATTACGTTCATTAGCGGCTTAATTTTATCGGCATTTATATTTTTTGTTTGGTATTTTATAGCTGCCTGTAAGTTAATGAGCTGGCAAGTGTACAGCTTTTAACTGTGTTTTTTTTTACTTTATTTGCTTTGCAATCGGATTACGTCGGATGAACACGTCGGTGTAATGCAATTTATGTCTTAATGTGGGAATTTTACTACTTTATTAGTGCAAGAAGATGATTTATTATGCATTGTTAGATTTAAGTTTCATAACATTATCTAACGCTTTATCGTTAAGTCATTTTCTCTTTTGTTAATAGTTTGCTTCGTATTAAAAGAACTGGAAAACAGACATATTTCAACTAGGAGCCTTTTAGAATCTTATACTGGAGTAATTCTGTCTAGCTATATGAGATAATAAATAAGTTTTTGAACAAGCACATATTTTGATAAAAATAGTTTTTCAGATATTTGAAAAATGCATTTGAATGTAACAAGAACTCCCATGTGACTTTTTTGTTATTTACTTAAAACAAGCATCTATTCAAAAAATCTTAGTGCTTGAGCTAGACGTAATGATCTTGAATATCTACTAATTTTATAAGTAAAACAACTATTTTACTTCAAATCACACAGTAAATTTAAACATTAGCAAGAACTGTACATTAGAATTGAGAAAGAATCTCTTCTTCCCTTGAAAGCTTACTTTAAAAACATGAGAAGTTTTAAATTAGCAGGGAACGATATGAACATTGGATCTAAAAAATTGCTTCAGCCATACGGAATAATACGGTTGCCTTAACTCATGAGTTACCACCACTTATAGCTTGCTACATTGTATTAAATCCCTTATAGACCCACCACATGTTTGAAATTGCATCTGGTGCTTTGAGGGGGGATAAAAGCGAATGATCACATGTCATAAATTATTTTTTTATTTGAGCATCTTTAGTTAAATGTTCAGAAATATGAGACACATGTGATACATTAAATCTTGCTAATGTGATGAGTACTTCTATTGAACGTGTTATTTGTTTTTAGATTCCAATGTATTAGCATTTTCGACTCGATTGTTCTTCTATAATCTACATCATAAGTCTCTAAATAAGAGAACCATTATCCGCAACAATCAGTACCGATTGGTTCCGATGTGTCCGTACTGTAGACAAGGGGGGCTAATTAGCGCTAAACGAATAGAATGAAAATGTATGTGAATTACATAATACTTAGCGTAACGATATGTCATTCCCATACGTTTTCTATTCCATTCATTTAGCGCTAATGCCACTTGTCCACAAGGTTTTATCGTAATGCAAGTACAGCTAGGTACTTGGGAACATAGAATATGTGTATTTGGTAATTTATTGTTATACATACCATGATAGTTTGAAACGTATAAATGTATGATGTAAATATGTAGATTCCGCGAAGTTTTTTATTCATACAGAAAATAATTTCGGATCGCCAATCAAAATTATTCAAATCGTTATAACAAATTATTTGTTTGGAAATACAATCTTTGATATCGAGTTCCCGTGAGAAGTTTTGTACAACATTTTTATTATTGTTATGTTGTAATTGTAATCAAGAATAGATATGAAAAATTGTGATTATGTAAATTTTGAGGGGCTATGGATTACATTGTATATCCATAATTGGTGGAGTTAACTTTTGATCATCAAAGATAACTGTAAATCAAATAAGAAATTGGTTAATCGGTAGCAGCGAAGAATAGGTTAAATAATACTTCAGATGGCAGAGAGTAGTATTCACTGTCGAGTGCTGATGAGAACTAAAGTGAACTCATTTATTTTGGAAACGCAGTAAACTTATGTACAGATATTGACAAGTCGTACAGCTAGTACAATACATAGCACAATGGGTGAGCGAGATGGATGATGTGCGAACGAGATAGAGCAACTATTAATTGGGGCCGTCCCCGCGTTGTCTCCCCCATCATGACCTATGCGAGTGTGGTCTTCGCCCACGACAGCGATACCAACATCTGTAGACTGTAAAGAATCCAGAACCACTTTTTGCGTACTGCAGTCGACGCTCGGTGTTATATGCGGCTCACCGACCTGCTTGGCGACCTGGAGCTTCCCTCCATCTAAGATTACTTAATCTCACTCTTGCACAGATTCTTTGACCGTGCCCCCCATCACCCGAACCGTCTGGTGACGGCAACGGTCAACTACAATCCCCCTGCAGCGGTCAATCCGAGGTCGAATCTCACAGGAGGTGCCTCCTTGAGCGCGCTGCTTCCGGGCTGAACGCCCCCGCTCCTAAGGAGTCGGGAAGCCCCCAAAGTTCGGTATCGCTGAAACAGCCATTTGCGGGTATTCAGCTGGATCCTTCTCAAAAAAGTAATGCGCTAGCCAGTTCTCTGTTCTTCGTTGTGATGACTGGATGTATTCAGCTACCATAAATCCAAGGCCGTGCTGCGTGCACGCACTACGGTTTGCATGTTTACGGCGCTTGAGTAATTCTTCTGAACTCAATATTAGTACAGAACTTGAAATAAAATAATAACTTACTAATTAAAAAATTAACTCCGTTAGCTCTCGTTCCCTCGTGATAAATAAAGCTGTAATAATATATCTAGCCGTATTAGAATTGGATTGCGTCAAAACTAGACAACAAGTGATCACCAAATACCAAAAATCGGGATATCGCGTGTCTGTCCACGCACAGTGAAAGATACACAGAGGTGATGAAAGTCTACTGTGTTTGTCATCTGGCTACGAAATCCTAAAAACTATCTATTAAAAAAATCTCCTACTCCATCTTTCCATCCCCCTATTCCATTCCACTATCCCACCCTCTTTATCCCGTCCCTTCTATCCCATCCCTTCTATCCTATCCCTTCTATCCTATCCCCTCTAACTTATCACAAAGGCTGGCAAAACGTTGGCTTTGCTCCTGGTGTTTAAACGTCTAATAGGCGACAGTAGCCTATTTGCCAGTTATACAATAAAATAAAACTTATTTCAAAAAATATTCAACGAATGTTTCATACATATTTTGTTGAAAATACCTACTTTTTGTTTTAACTTAAGCTTATTTTTTAAAATTAATTTCACTACGGAACTCTCGGACAGAATATTTAAAACTATGGGACCCTTAAAAAGAATTTACAATATAAATAGTGCCAATAATAGTTGGCCTTAACGAGATTGGTTTAAGCTATAAACCGCTTAATTTATCTAAAAACATTTTGACCATTTATTTTTATGAATATTTATTTTAGTGAGTAATAAAGCGTTATCTGTCTAACAATGTAATATATTTTAGTTAATATTGTCGAGATAGATAAAATAAGACAGATAATATAAAGAATGTAGATCTGGTATCTTGTGATCATCACAAACATATCACTTTTAAATCAGTGTTGTCTGATTTAGCATCAGTAAGTAGACGCGTGCCAAGTCACGTATCGACAACATTTGAATCGATAATCCGACATCGATATTCAAACAATACGTGCATAAACGGGTAAAATTTAATCACATTTGAATACTAGAGATGTACTTGACTGTGTAACGATTTCAATGTCAGAGCAGGAACATTTTATTGCATTTACACCAACCCTCAATCAATTTCTCGCTGTGTGTTACCTGCAGCTTCCTAGGTTGGTTATCAACCGCAATTTAGCAGATTGCTATGCTATTTTGATTATGTATTAGCTTCTTTAGGTCATGGTGTAACATTATATTATAATCAATTCGCTTTTCTGTTACGCATTTTTTTTGGTTTCCTAATTTCTAAGTTTAATGTATTTAATCATACAAGCTCCTTATACCTTTAGTACAATTACTAAACACTAATAATGGGGAAACGTTTATATATATTTCCATTTCCATATTGGGATTAATGCCGAGGACCGGGATATAGATTGAAGAGGTATGTGGATGTCAATAAGTTGACAGCAACCATATATATCTTCATCATCTTCGAAATAAGTCTTCATCATCATCATCCGAGCGTTAATTCCCGGTTGCGTTCGGAGCGTTCACTCCGACGCCCAGGGTCCGCTTTCCTACTTTTTCTACTCCACTTCGCGCGGTCTTCAGCATCCCCCGTTTTGAGACCATTGGTACGCATGTCATCCTTCACAACGTCAAGCCAACATTTCTTGGGCCTTCCCCTTCGACCGGGACCTGGCGGAGGCGGCATGGCTAGACATTTGTTCCCCACATAATTAGCCGGTCTCCGTAAAACGTGGCCGTACCAACGTAAGCGACACTCTTGCAATTTGTCTGCTATGTCACGGACATGAAGACTGCCGCGGATGCGGGAGTTCCTGACTCGGTCTTTCCGCGTCACTCCACACATCCATCGCAGCATATTCATCTCCGTGACACGCAGTTCTTGCTTGTGTCGCTCAAGTACAGGCCACGCTTCACTGCCATACAAAAGGACAGGTCTAATGATGGATTTATAGACCTGTCCTTTTAATTTAACCGGCATTTTGGGGTCACAAATGACACCTGTCATCTCACGCCACTTGGCCCAAGCTGCTGTGATACGGGCCTTGACGTCGTGGTCGATATCCCCGGATGCACTAAGTACAGATCCCAAGTACTTAAACTGATCCGTGCGCTCGACCGTATCTTCGCCTATGCGCACGGATGTGGGATCTGTAGTGTTGCAGGCCAAGTACTCAGTCTTCGCCACATTTAGTTTCAGACCGCCGTTCTCTAGCGACCTCTTCCACGCATTTACGCGTTGCACCAGGCGCCCCCTGTCCGAATCTGCCAGCGCGATATCGTCGGCATACATGAGCAACCATGGAGGTTGCTCATGCGCATCTCTGATGCTATTCGACACTTCGTCTAGTATCACGCTGAACAGAAACGGGCTAAGGACAGATCCCTGGTGCACACCTACGGTTATGGGGAAGGGTGTGGTGTCGCCAACAGCGGTCCGAACTATGGAATCGGAATCCCGGTACATGTCCCGAATAATGTCAATATAGGTCTCTGGCACCCCTTTGGACCTCAGTGCCCACCAGATCATCACGCGAGGAACACAGTCGAAGGCCTTCTGCAGATCCAAAAACAAGAAATGCAGAGGCGTATTCTTCGTCCTGTATTTCTCCATGATGATCCTTAGGGCAAAAACAGGGTCCATGGTACCATGCCCGGGACGAAACCCATACTGACATCCCGAGACATTGCACTCCTGCCGGATTCGAGAGTCGATAATGCGCTCAAAGAGCTTCATGGTGTGGGACATTACCTTTATTCCGCGGTAGTTTTCGCACTCCTGCACCGATCCCTTACCTTTGAAGACTGGGGTGATAACACTCAGTCTCCATTGGCTCGGGATGTTTCCGGTGCGGAGTATGCGGTTAAAAAGGGTTGTTAAAACGCCCACACCACGAGGACCCATCGCCTTCCAGGCTTCGATGGGGACTCCATCGGCTCCGACAGCTTTCCGATTCCTCATGCGGCGAAGAGCCCTATGGACTTCTTCAGGCGTTATCGGTGGCACTAGTCCTTGATTCGGAGGGAGGTTTGGTGGCTGTACCTCTTTGTGCTGCTTGTTCAGCAGCTCGTGGAAGTACGAGCGCCATCTCTCCTTCACCGCGAGGTCCTCGCATAACAGGTTACCGCCAGGATCTTTAACACAGCGGCACTTGGAAATGTCCTGTGCCGCTTTGATCCTGGAACGTGCCAACTTATAAATGAGCTTCTGCCCCTCAGACGATTCCAACTTATCGTACAACGATCGAAAGTGGTCTCGTCTGGCTCTGGCTACAGCTCTTTTAGTGGCACGTTTTGCGGCCCTGTATGCGTCGCGATCTTCAGGAGATCTGGACGCTTGCCACTTTTTGAAGAGGGTTTTCTTCACCCTAACCTCCCTCTGGACTGTGTCGTTCCACCACCAAGTCTCCTTGTCACATTTGCGTCCACCCTTAGACACACCCAGCACTGCCTTTGCCGCTTTAGTAATGGCTGCCTGGATCTTATCCCAGTGGCTCTGGACTAATTCGCTGTCAGCTCCGACACACATCTCGACGGATCCTGAAGCGAACTCCTGGGATTTGCCTTCATCAAGCAGCCACCATCTAATTTGGCGTCGACAATGCTCAACGGGTTTGTCTTTAGGTTTTACGCAGAGGTCCATGACAAGAAGACGGTGCTGTGCCGTGAGACTCTCTCCGGGTATGACCTTGCAGTTGGCTACTTTGCCGATATGGTGTCTCCTGGTGAGTAGGTAGTCGATCTGGGTAGCATGCCTCCCGCTCTTGTAGGTGATTAAGTGTTCGGATTTCTTTTCGAAATAAGTCTTGATTGCCACTAATGTACCTGGGTGAAGAAAAGGAGAAAGGGGTAGAAGAAGGGAAACGGGTTATAAACTGAAATAAATTTATGCGAGGATCAATAAGTGCCTCGAACATTAAGGTATGATTTAACCTTTCCGACTTGTATGGCATACACTTAGGCTGACGACGACCGGAGAGGTCACGCCAGCCGGGTTCGCGGCACCTTCAAACGCCTTAGTCCCATGATCCCGACATATTATAGCAACCTGAGGCATGCCCAGGGGTTTAGTGGGTATTTTAGCAGCCTATCTGGTCGCTAAATCCGGTATCCTCAAAAGTATTTCCACTCGTAAAAATAGGCGGACGACGACTTTCTTTGTATTAAAGATACGAGGAAGATACAGTTTATATAAAATTTTACAGTTAATTAATGATGTTTTCTAACTAACCGGTAGGTTGGGACATCTCTATTGGATGCCTAAACCGTGAGAACGGGTACCGTGTCTGGTTTGCAACACAAAAATAACGATTTGTATTCAACAGACGATCTGGTATTATCTGTATGACCAGTGAATGCGGGATTTATCATTGTAGCATTTATGATCGTAAATCGTTTGGTAGTCTTATAAAAGATAGAAATATTACGTACGACAAATTTCACGCCAGTTTGCTCGCGTAAAACCACCTCATTTTGTGAGATACAAAATACACTATATGTTAGTCCTCGTTGCTGAAAATACATATCCACCAATATTTATGATACTAAGCAGATTTTTAACCAACCTTAATATGTTTAACTGGCTTTTGTACTTTTTTGTTTATGTAGTGTATTGCTACTGTATGTAATATCTTATTTTTCTTAGAATAAAGTCACAAGCGCCTGAAATAGGAATCAAGAGTCACATTTACATTTATGTAACCGTAGAAAGTGATTTTTGTTGTATTGTGTAAAACAATTTTTTTTAACGAAATTAATCAAAATTCAAAACTTATTATTATTATAATTTTGACTGATTTAGGGCCGACTTTTCAATCACAAGATAAAAGTTACTCATTTAAAATTTTAATATTAAAAATGGCTGTTGCGTGAATAAAACAGTTGAATTGTTTCACTTTTGAATTTAGTCAGGTTTATAATTTATTCCTATGATAACTTTTATGTAATGATTGAAAAATCGGCTCTTAGTCTAAAAAATTATGTTTTAGATAATAAAGCGTCGAAAATCGTGGAAAAAAATATCCTGTAGCATAGTGTTTTGGATATTATAATATGGTGTTTTGGAGCTTTTCAAATTTAAGTACGTCTTTTACTGAGCGATTTTCATTTATATCCTTGTTTCATGTTGTTGACACAAAAGTGTGATTGTTCTTTGAGATAAGCACTCATTTAGGGACTTTTGTTACGTCCAATGAATGTCGACAGAAATTTTAATAGTGAGTCTGTATATATTCATTTGACGGATTATTCAAAAAATTAACCAACCATTACCAGTCGGGTGAAACGTAAACCAGCCGTCACCCGGATGTTCTAAATGCATGTGGAAAGTTAAACAAAGAGAAAAAACCAGCATAATTATATGAAAACAAACAAATCGGCGGTTCGAGTCGGCATCGGCAGTCGATGGCCGCGCGTCGTCTTGAGTTGCGTAATGGGGTATGGAATGGCACTGGGTGTAATGTAAAAGAATTAACGGGTAATTTAATTTATATATACCATTATTATCCTCCATCCTAAGATTGTCTGGAAGAGGTCGCTGTCAGCGATTAGGCTGCCATTTGTAATTAATTCTAAGCTGCTTTGTATATTGGTTCATTAATTTGCATTGTACAGTAAATAAAATATTATTCTATTCCTTATTCATTGCTCTGCCCTTTTGCCTACCAGCAAACATAAAAAAGCTTCAGTAAGGTAAACGAAAATACTTATTGAATGCTAAGTAACCGAGTCCTCATGTCAATTAGTCCTACCTTAATATTCTGCCCGCTAAGCTAACGCTTCCTACACCATTCTCTAGTGTTATCTCATATATACGTAAACACCCGAATATCTTAATATTCTTATCGAAGTTACCTATAAAATTTTCTAACATTGTGTGTATGTATCCCGGTCAGTACCTAATTCTGCCACAAGTAGTTCATTTTCAATTATTTCGGTCAAAGTGACATCCTCTTATCGTGCTATAAAATTTATATATTTGAAAAATTTAGGGGAAATGGTAATTTTAGGCGTGTACTGAGAACGGATGAAAATCATGTATTAAAAATAAAAAGATATTTAAGTGTCTATATATTAGCGTGTTGCTTAATATTCTTGGCTCGCCCTCATTTATTGGTCGGAAACGCGACCTGCGTACAAAAATGACCCTACCTACGTATATGAGGCTCAAATCAAAACCCGCTATCTCTTCTCTTTTGCACCACAGATCCATAAAAGGACAAATAACTTTTTGTCGTACGATGTAATTTGAACTTACTCTATGTGTATAAATTGCAACTGATTGCAGTTTTTAGTGCAATCATAAGTTTCCTTCCTCTATAGAAAAACCATTATAATAAATGATCACAATTACAACGTGCTAAGGGTGAAGGAGAAAACATCGTGATGAAACCTGTACATCTTTGGACCTCGCTTTAGAGAAATTTAGCAGGTATACTGTTCTCTGTAACAATGGCAGGACTCTAGCTCAGGTCGTTTATAGGCTAATAATAATGTATGAAGTCTCTCCTATTCCTTCCTAAAGGTCGGCAACACGTTGACTTCACACCAAGTGTTGCAAACGTCTAACTACGAGTATATCTAGCAACAGTAATCACTTTCCAGTACGTAGACCGTTACTATCTATATTATATAGTTATTATCTACTAGCGGCCTGGCGTGGTTTCACCCGCACTCTGTCCCGCTCCCGTGGTATATAGCGTCATGTTATATAGCACATGACACTCCCTAGTAACGTAGCTTTCTAACAGTAAAAGAATTTTTAAAATCGGTTAAGTAGATCCAGAGATTATCCCCTACAACGTCACAAATTCACAAACTTTACCTCTATAATATTAGCATAGATATGGAAAAACTTAGTGATTTTTTTCTTTTCACTTAAACTTTTTATTTATTACTAAAGCTTATTTGACATGTTTCTGGACTAGAATATTTATGTAAATTTAATTTTATTATTAAGTTGTTTTGTATACCACTATGCGCTAGAAAGTGGTGTGCAGCTACAACTGTCTAGCATCTGTATAAACTACGTTCTTGCAAATAAAGATGTTGATTGATTGATTGATTGATCAGCCGTCAGCCTGCTTGCCAGCTAGGCAATAAAAAAATTAAACTTAGTCTAGTTTTCGATCTAAGATTTTAATTCATTTTTCTTTTATAAATTTACAGAGAACAAGTGGCCCTATCAAGATGTCAGAACTCACCGGTATCCGGTGGACCACCGCCACGGGAGCATTCGCTTCTGCTGTGCTGCTTCAGAGATCTCTGCAACCACGAAGACAGTCCGCTGGCCAGAGCCAGGCTTAATCTCACTTTCGTAGATCCAGGTGTGTTATTTTTTAAATTCATAACAGTTGACAACAATGCACTGCAATTGCAAAACCTAGCCACTAATTTTTTTAGTAAGTATTTGTATTGAGTGTTATGCTAGGAAAACCAATTTTACTGTCTACCGTAAATTAAATACAAGTGCTTAAAACAACTATCGTAAGCAAATTTTCCGTTGTTTACTCTGGTCTGGGTGTTTGAATATTTGGGATCTGTGACAAAGTTGTCTGTTTTATATTAGGCATAACACAAGCAAGCTTAGTTTGGAAATATGTAATGTGTGTTTTCTGCTGATTTATTGTATTGTTAATTACGCAGACAGTCGTGCTTCAACATTATAAGACAAAAATTTCAAATAAATCGCTTCAAATAACTTGAAAGGAAAATAAAATGCTCTTTCAAAAGAAAACGTTTAACAAGAAATATTAACTATTTCTGGGGAGTTTATTGCGTCGTTTCTTCTTCTCAGACAGTTATTAATTTTTTCGAAAACGGTCGTTGAACTGTTTGCTTTTGAAATTAATAATACATACTATATTTAAAAAAATTAAAAACTTACACCAAAAATTTTAAACAATGAATAAATCGGCACTACGCGTGTCTGTCCACGCATTTGGTTCCCGTAGATGAAAATATTCAATCCATTGTTATTTGGCTACAAAAGCCTACAGGAGTGTTAAATATCCCATATCCCATAAAAATTGCTCGATGAATCGCTTATATTCGTGTAGGAACCGAGTAAGAATACAATTTCCTGCTGCCAGGCAGCCTGTTGTAAGAGACTACAAAACAACCCACAGCCAGGTGGTAGGGTATTTGCCCGTCTGGTTGGCTAATACCATACCTACCACCATATCCGTAATCGTACATAAAACCGATATATTATTATTGGTATATCGGTATCCACATACGGATCCGAAATTTCATATCCATACCATGACATTGCTGATTAGTAAGATAATAGGAACCGGTCATTAGTAGTAAAGCTGTTTTGGCTTGTATTCGGCAAGTTTGGGCCAATTATTATAGGACCCTTTAAAAGTTCATTTTAGGGGAATAATAAACTGTATAGTAGTTTTTATTGTTACTTACAACTTCTTTCGATGGTTTAATATTCAAGTCGGTTAGTAAATTACTGTCAAATAAAGAATTAACTAGCAATATTGTATATGAAAACTGCATTTATAATACTGCATAATAATACTCATACAATTCTACCAGTGTGGAATAATATCCGTTAAATTATAGTGTAAACTCAGTAATGTGCGTATACGCATATACGTCGTACATCTGCCAATTAGACGGTTGCAACTCACAACAATGTTGTAAAAGACCGGTAATGTATTGGAATCATTTGTTTACAAGGATTTACGGTTTCGTGAACAACTTGATATACTGTTCTTGAATGTTCGTGGAAAAGGTGTATACTTTGAAATTGTGTAGCGTGTATTTACAGAAAATACACATATATTATTGTATTCATGAAATGATATACAATGTAAACTCCATGTAACGTCATTCGATTTAACGACAAACTCCCTCAAGCGTCGAAATCACTTGACTTTGGTTGGTTTACCTTGTCTTTCATAGAATGATACACTATATACTATACTATAGCATTACATCCACTCTCAATAACGACAACAGTTAAGTAATAAAAAGTACAAATTAGTAAAAGCTGCGCAGCTGTGTACGTTCTTTTATCGCTTTATTATCCTAGCCCTTAATAAACTCGACTGTCTGCATCATGCATACCGAAATTTGCAAGAAATTCCGAAATACCGTAATTTCTAAGTACTTCCTTTATCACCAAGATGCCTCAATATCGCAAGATATGATAAGTAAAAAATACAACAAAATACTGGTGCAGCAAAAGACGTCAGACAAAAATAAACAAGACTTCTCTGCATTTAACTACAACTCTCTATAACGCCATAAAATGCACAGTTTCATCGGTGTCGTTATATAGAGTTTACACTGTATGTTAATCTATACTTTTGTATGTAAATGCTAAAGGATATATCTGTATATGTCTTGAAGACATTTCGTGTCTCTATGCGTGTTCTACCGTCTGTATGATGGGGGAATGTTCTGAAGAGTTGTTTAGAATGTAAATAAATTAAAATACTAACGAGGACGATGGTAGATATAGGGTAAATTGATCATCGCACCGCTCGCCATCGGCTGAATATTCACGAGTACTTTCTTGAGCCGCCACACTCATGTAATCATGTGGTTGTAGACAAATGTACAAATCATGTACATACTACTTCTTGAGCCGAAATACTAATGTACCATGTATCATGTACACAAAGGTATTCAAGAACGTTTCTCAGAATTTGAATTTATTTGTGATGATAATCCTTCCAAATTCTTTAAATTCATAAATATACTGAATGCACTAGAACTCATAAGGCAGCGTGATATTTTAAATATTACTGATTCTGCATTAAAATTTTCATTCAATTGATTAAATTATCGTCCTAAAGTAAGAAGCTCAATCATTTGGTTCGCGTCAACAAAGTATTGTATGTACAGAAATCATTATGCAATAAATACTAATTATTGATTTGCATCATTAATCAAATAGAGTTAATGATAAATGCATATAATTCAATTCTACGGAACGATAACCTATTTACTTGTAATTTGACGTTATATATTTGCTTACTTATTTACACTCATATGATAATTAAGTCATAATAATAATACAATCCCACTACTAGGCTAATCTTAGTTATTTCGGTGAAAATAGGTATGTTATTCGCCTTTCTTGGCGAGGGGTACTGTTGAGTTTCGTAAAACTTCGAAACGTGATTCTTACGGTGTTTTAGCATTATACTAAGCAATATGTAAGATTATTTAGTACGAGTTATATCTTGGATGTGCTTTTAGCAGGGATGGAAGGTACACCGCTGATATAGAAAGAAGAGTAAATTTGGGGAATAGTTTGAATGGAGCGTTAGGTAAACTTCTAGGCGCTAAGAACCTCAGCCAGAAGGCCCAGCTCGCCATACACAACGCGGTGCTGGTACCTACGCTCACGTATGGATGCGAGAGTTGGGTATGGAAGAGAGAGCATGAAAGTAGAGTAAACGCGGTCGAGATGCGAGCACTGCGCAAAATCTGCGGAGTGACGCTCGCGGACCGCGTTCGTAATACCGAAGTAAGAAAGAGAGTTGGTCTGAAAGAGAGTGTCGGGGTGAAGGTAAGGAAAGGAATGCTCCGGTGGTTCGGGCATGTGGAAAGAATGCATGATGAAAGAATGACTAAACAGATATACAATGCAAAAGTGGATGGATGCAGAAGTCGTGGAAGGCCACGACACACCTTCCATGATCAAATTGATCGTGTACTAGCAGAAGGTGATGTCAGGAGCCTTAAGAACAGACGAGCTTGCATGACAAGAGTTATGAATGTCAAAGAGGCAAGTGAGGTGTGTAAGAATAAGCCTAAATGGCACTCTGTTGTTCGTGCCTACCCCGCGAGGGAACTGGCGTGAAATTATGTATGTATGTATGTATGTATGTATTTAGTACGAATCGTGTTTTTTATACTGGTATATTTATTTATTGTACCTTTTTTGTTAACGCGTCCCAAACTCAAAGGGCGCGGGTTCGATCCTGGCCGGAACGCGCATGCACCACTTAGGCAGTTTTCTGACTTAATTTACATATTGTTACAATTACCACGTGATAACAACGGTGAAGGAAAACATCGTGACGCAACGTGCACATCGAGATAACCGATGTGTCAAACCTGCCAAGCCACCTTGGACATGCGTGGCGGGTATAATGCCCGTTCCCCCTATAGTAGGAGGTTCGAGCCCAGCAGTGGGACTGTGATGGGCTGTTATTATTTATATATATTAATTACATTTTGTGTGTTGTTGTATAGAAACAAACTTTATTCTCCGAAGAGAATCTGGAGATCTGGTAAATCAAAGAGAAATATGTGATAACTTGCACAGATCTCTGTCATGATTTGAATAAACATCACCTGTATAAGGCGCGGATGCGTTATTCATTATTCACTAAACCCGATATTACTCGAATCATTCCTATCTTTCAATTTGGATTCATCAACCAAAGTGATACATACAAACATAAACTTAATCATTCAATGTCATTAAATAATGTCTGATTCATTCAATTCTGTGCGTTATAATCGAATTCAATTTGGTTGATCCGCCTAACATCAGCATAAGGTAGTCTTTTATCGCAACTCAATAGCAACATATGGCTACGCGATAGACGGGTTTCTTATAAAATCAGCTATTGCACAGCCACCTGCATCTAATCTAGATTAGTCATTAAATTTAGTTGAATATAATTACAATTTAGCATAAAAAAAAAATTAAATGATCGTTTCCTACAAAAATGGTTTTAAAATTGAAATTCAATACGCTAAACCTCCAGTAATACCACAATAATTCCTTCACAACATGAATGTTAATCTTATTCGGTGCGTTGCGGTTTCCATGAACAAAGATATTATTCCGCAGCCGCTTCTATCTATACTGTAAACAAGTGGCGTTTGTGACTCATTTGCAACAGTATTAACAGGTTTTTAGTAGTGCAACTCAGTGCAAAATTGCAATATCCATGCAGAGGTATACACATCCACAAATAAAATTGAAATACTTGTCTCAAATTTAATAATAAATGACAAAATTTAAATGAAAACAGCTATTTATATTTTGCCTAATCCACCTGATGCCCACCTGATGGAAAGCGGTTATCATTACCTATTGTTATTTGTAACACCAAAGATGTCGCAAATGTGCTGCCGCCGGTCTCTACAGGAAAGCTCGAGAACCTGGACATTAACGGAACACAACTCAAGTTTGTTATGGTGGCGTAGTCTATAATCAGGTGTGGTAGCCACCCAGATAGGCGAATACTCTACCACTTGACTGTGGGTTTTTTGTGGCCTTTATGATATGCCGCCCGGTCGCAAGATATTGGATTCTTTCTCCGTTCCTGCACGGATTCTTTCTCTGTACCTGCACTGATAAAAGATTGAAAAAGACTGAAAAAGTAATTTGTCTAACATGAATGTTATTTCATAGACTTTATGACTCCAATTATTTATACTAATTTACATAATTATGTGGTCGTTTTGAGTCCAAGAAAACTGACACCTTACTCGTAATAGAAAATAACTGATAGTATTTTCACCGTTTCATATAAGTAGCTGATTTATAATTTATATAATAAATACTGGCGTCAAATGCATTAAACTGTTAATGTTGTTATCTGAGAACGCAGTTCGTTAAGCTACTGTGAACAATTTATTAGCTTTGACTAGATAAATACTATCAGCTCATTATAAATTCTTCTAAATTAACTGGCAATATGATAATTATTTTAATCATCATCTTTAATAGTGAAAAGTTATAGTTTTAAATAATTCAACATCTCACCTTTGATTGCCATTTAAAATTTAGTTTATTGATAATAAAATATTGGAACGGTTTTATAATGTTACGACGCTATTCATGAGATTGATGCAATAAATGTGTTGATTTACTGTTTGTACTATACTGTAGGTACGGCATCTAATCGCTCGGTATTGCAACATGATTACAGCTTTTGAGAATTTTCAGGAATTTATAACATTTAGTTTTTTAATTTTTTTATTCATAGCAATAAAATGTACTTATATGTTTTTTAGATTCCTCTTCATAACTTAGTATGATGAACCATTTTTTGCGAAAATTGGTATTTAGAGTTAGGAGATGTATACTCTTCTCCTAATCCTAAATACCAATTTTCGAATTCCGAATTTTAAAAAGATTTATACCGGGAAACAATAATTTTCAGGTATACATAAACGAGTCTAGTGAATTCGCGTGGATATTCGTAGTATAGAAATTTCCTATTCTATTTTAAATACCCCATTTAGCGATAAATCCCGGTTGCGTTGGAAACATCCACTTCGGAGCCCTAGGTCTGGTTTGTACTTTTTCTTCTCACCTTCACGCGGTTTTCTACATCCTTTATCGTGAGACCATTGGCATGCATGTCATCCCTCACGACATTAAGCCAGGATTTTTAGAGCTTACACCTTCTCCCAGGATTTGGCAATGCTAGTATGGTTCATAGTATGCGAAGAATTAATTCCACTAGCACCAGATCCTAAAAGAGACAATATTTTACGTATTATAAGAGAAAGATTAGATAAATTAATATACAAAGGACGTTAAGACGCTTTAATATCAAGTAACAGATTTAGTGCCGTATTACTTGGTAGAAACTCCGTTCTAACCCCCAGGCAGGTATTATCATTATAATTCAGGTAATCCAGATATCCGCGTTTATACACGTTAATCGTTTTGCCCGAAGCAGACTCGAGATCTCCAATTGTTTTAATATAAGGCCCTTTGTTCCATACAAAATAAATGAGTCATCTAAAAAGATGCTTCATGTACTTGCCGTAGAGTTCAATATTGTTTGAGATACGTAGATTGTATTAATCAAGGGATATAAATAGCGAGGGACCTGTTGGATGTACTAGAGTGGTCAAATCAAAGCAGTCTCGTAATAATAATAATCGTATGAGACTATTACAACCTCTCATTTCGAGATTCACATTTAATTATTTTTTATATATAAGTAATTATGTGTTTTCCACCTAACATGCACTTTAAAAAACTAACGTTGCATTATGTTTTTTTTTTAATTATCTGAAGCAGGCAAACGAGGCAGATGGCCCACCTCATGGAAAGTATGGACGTTTCTATCACTAGCGATGTCGCCATCTCATTGCCGGCCGCGAAGACATTTTATGAACTTTTTGATGTTTATAAACTTAAAAATTATTTATAACCTAAAACTGGTACTTATTTCTCAGCATTCCGTTGAGCTTCTAACAAACAGTTCGATTGTTTATAAAAAAAAACTTAATTTATGATTAATTTATGAGTTATTACTTATTAGATAATATATAATTTTTAAATTTTCGAATTTTAAATAATTTCTATATTTATATTTGCAACAGTATTAACAAGTTTTTAGTAGTGCAGGTTAGTGCAAAATTACAAAATATCCTTGCAGAGGTATATATACATCCATACATAATATTTAAATACTTGTTTGAAATTTAATAATAAATGACAAATTCTAAATGAAAGCAGCTATTCATATTTTGCCTAATCATAATTTACCGTTTTTAGAGGTTTCTTGCCTGTTAGTCTTTCTGAAAGTTTGTCTGAAATTAACTTAAAATTTTGAATAAAAGTCAATGGCCCTTATATACATGCGTAAATATTCATGTTTTTTATAATAGAAAATAAAATTATGTTTTTTTTATTGCATAAGTTCAGCAGAGAGGCAGACGGCTCACCTGATGGAAAGCGGTTACCATTGCCTATGGACATTCGTAACGCCAAAGGGCCCCAATGTACTGCCGCTGTCTAAAAGGGGACTGGAACCTGGCCGCTGATATCGGAACACAACTCAAGATTATGTTATGACGGCATACTCTGAACCAAGGATGGTAGCCATCCAGACAGGCACATAACATTTTAATTTCCACAATTAGATTTCTGTAACTTGAGAATTTTATAATAAATTCTCGAATTTGAGTCTCAAGAGTTGGATCGTCTCATAACTTGCAAGCCCTATTGCAGTATAGGCATTTTACAACAAAGATTTAGGTTTTTGCTCAAACAAAGGACATGCAATATTTATTAGTTGTTATTTATTGTTCTTGGTCATTAACTTGTTTGTTCGTCCAATGAGATTAAGACATGCTGGCAATCAATCATTTAATGTTACTTAGGTACAAGGTCTGTATTTTTGAAATTAGACTGAATTTACTTTAAAAGATACGAATATTCGTTGACCTCAAATGTCTTTACACTGGTATCTTTAGCCATGAAAAAATAATACTAGGAATAATAAAAGCTCTAGACTAGATGGCCTCCATTCTTTCGCTTTGTCGTGTTTTATTATTTAAAATTATACTATATTAGACGAAATCAAGCGGAATTTCAAGTTTTTTTTTTCATATATTTAAATAGCATATCAGAATTTAGTAAATAAATTTTCATAGCTGTTACAAAAATAACTAATATTACAATGAATTGGTACTAGTGACATCTGGCGTACAAAGGGAAAGTAACAAACATTAAATTACAAGAATAATATATAATCCGAATATATTTAATTTATTTGGGAAACATAATAATTATTATTGTTATAATATAAAAATACAAAATTAAATACTTTTTGTACCTACTCATCAGTTTCCATTTGTTAGAATCTCCAACAATTCGTTTTTATTTATTTGGCGCGACCTAGTACTGGCCACCAAGTATAGGTGGTGAATGTTTGAATTTAGAAAATATGTTCTTTTCTTGCGTTATATTTTTTCTTTCATTAAAATCTTTTTATATATGCACTATGGTTTTTTTATAATTAAAATAATTACAGTCCACAACGAATTAATATTTAAAGAAGTGTTTTACATCACTATAATAATTTATATAGACATTTGACTCATACAACTGTAACTAAATTAATTAATATAATGATGTACCTGCTTGATCGTGTACTAGCAGAAGGTGATGTCAGGAGCCTTATAATGAAATTATTTTCGCGTTACACATCATGACGAAGGTTATTAGATGACTATTTATAACCCAAAGATTATCCTGCGCTAAAAGTCAGACTTGGAACGATTCGATAGCATATTAGGTAGTAGGCTTTATGTATAATCCAAAGTTTATATCAGTAGTAGGAACTACGGGGTAGGTACACGGGATAGTTTAATGCAAAAATATTCATATCCAAATGTGAGTTTGATTATTTTCTGAACTAAAATTTGTTTTTTATCATATTAATATATTAAATTATTTCTTTATTAGTGTGTAAGAATAAGCCTGAATGGCGCTCGGCTGTTCGTGCCTACCCCGCAAGGGAACTGGCGTGAAGTTATGTATGTATGTACCTGCTAGTATACTTTCGTGCCCATAATTTCCAGACTATAAGTAGAATACTGATGCTTGATCATCTGCTATATATATATATATATATATATATAGAGCATATAGAAGATGATTAATTAATTGATGTTTATTTTAATCCTAGTTTAAACTTAACGATTCAAACATAAATAATACTATACATATGAAATATCGATAGTGAAACCCATTAAAATTCCACAAGAAGGAAATGCGGTTGCAGAAATTCAATCTCGAAGAACATTTAAACATGTGTAATTCAATATCATCCATGGGTATCATATTCAGGATGCATGGAACCTTATCGACATTTCTAATGAAATGGCGTGACTCGTCATTATCTGAATAAAAGTAACTGGAACATCGTTATCAAACGAATATGCGTTACGGTAATATCTTCTTGGAATGATAAAAACTGTGATCGCCAATTCTCTCGTATGAAACTATAGTTTTATATCAAATATCTTTCATATCAGTTATCAGATATCTTTGAAATCTACAAGATATCGAAACAATTTTTTAATATTTTTTTATCGCTTGAGTTCAGCAGACAGGCAGACGGCTCACTTGATGGAGACCGGTTACCGTCACCTATGGACATTTGCAACACAAAAGATGCTACAAATGCGCTGCTGCTCTCTTAAGGGAGACTGGAACCTGGTCAGTAATGCCGGAACACAACTCAAGGTTGTTATGGCGACATACTTTAGACCAGGGGTGGTAGCCATCCAGTCGGGCAAATGTCCTACCACCTGGCAATTATAACAATATCAACCAAATTGAAAAAGACCTTTCTTGCAAATCAGAAATTTATTTTTAATTTCTTCTTCTATTTACAATAAAAATGTGTAAAAAAAATGCCGTTATGTGAGCACGTTATGACATTACGTATCTCAGGAATGTACAAGTCGGAATTTTTTTAATTGCTTCATATCTTTGATATAATTATTAGATTTGATAAAATAGCATTAAAAATTATTAAAGCGTATACCGTATACAAACTTTGGAATGAATCCGTTATAAAATATTAAATTGAAATGCATAGCAATAAGCGGAGTGTGGGTAGCGTTTAGTATTTTATGATTTGGATCTTATTTGCCATCATCTAACGTAATACCTATTTTAATGAAATTTTTGGTTCGATCCATGACCCTCGAGCACCCCTGTAAATCCTGTAGTCTGGGTCATATTATTATCAATGTTACCGAAAACACATAACGATGTAAAAATGTTAGTTATATAATATAACAATACGTTAAGTGCATTATTTAATTTAACAATTGACATTGTTTTCAAAGTACATATCGTATGGGCATTGTTGGTTTTTCAATTGTTATAAACAATAGTAATGATTGGCAAATCGTGTTGTCACGTAGCACACTGAAGTTTAAAGTCTTCCGAGATATTCAAAGCTATTGTATTACAATCCAGCACTTTATAACATATTATACAATGAATCTGTTCAGTGGTGTTGATGTATATTTTTTTTATTTACTTTATTTTGTACTCAATCATTCAATTGTGTTAATCTACCGGTTACATGTCTCCAGTGTAACCCTCTATATTCTTATCTAGCATATATCCTGCCCTAAGATTTATGACAAGTAACGAGACAAACCAATTACTATCAAATTAAAAGTACAGATATATAAATTTGTACTTAGCTCACATATATTATGTCTGAATATAAGGAAACTAACAAAAAGTCCCTAGTCAGCCGAGATAACGATAAATTGATTAACAAACTTAATACAGGATTCTTAAAAAATGCCACTGTTATTTTTACAAGCTTTTATTACCTAAATTTTGGATGAATAAATATGGGTTTATTATATATTTTCAGAAGGAGGAGCCGTAGCAAGTGAACGTGGTGCAAACTATAATGGCGAGGTGTGGTTCAAAGCTGCGACAATAGCAGTACCAGTTTGTGGTGCTCTTATACTCTTTATGCTGGTCGCAGTTGCAGTCAGACTGTTAAAAGCAGACGCTTTGTTGCAGGCTGATAGGAAGCTTAGGTAATTTATTATTTTGTTATTAGATTTCTATTAAGATTGGTTATTGGATTGAGATGCGACTTAAGCAATTAAAATGCCTATTTTCATCAGGATATAATAATAGTGTTTTAGGCAGTTTTTTTTTACCTAATGTGCATATTGTTAAAATTATTGCGTGCTGGTGTTGAAGGAAAAATAAATTTACTTCGGATCGTTGTAAGAAGCCAAGTGAGACCATTTGGTACTAAGGCACACAAACCTAAAAATGGAAACTATATACTCCACCTGAAGTTGTACCTTGACTATGTACAGCAGAATGTCTCAACCTGGCGTACTATAAAAGAGTATCGGTAAGATTTGTATTTCTATCATTTATATTAAACGTAACTAATAATATCCCTTCTTTATTTTCAGAGGTGGCTACATATCACCACTTACCCAGCACACATCTGAAGACGTTAAGAAAGTGTGGGTAGGTGGGCCCTCGGCGCCTCTCATAGTGGCCCCAGGAGGTTGCCTTGTGGCAGTCGAACGCGCACAGCTAGTAGACCCGTGCACCCAATTCTGTGATATACAGCGATAGTTCGCTGGCTATGAATCTCAAAGCCACTTATAAAGATTATCTGCTTAATATGATCGTAAACATAAAAATATTTAAAAAGAACATAGGACACCTCATCAAAAGCTTTTGTAAAAACTATTTCACATGAAATCTCCATTATAAACATCTAATCCTTTGCCCACATCTGGCCCTGGCGATGCACGATCGAATATCTGGAAATGAGGATGAAACAGGCATTATCTTGGATTGTTACAAACGATCTGGTACCTTTTTCAATCAATATGCCGAGATAAAGCAATGATAATCGGATTAGCTAAATTGATACATCTATGAACACGCTTTAAAAGATTAAAATTAACTTATAGCTAATTGACGACCATTTCTCTAAAAGTCTTATGTTCTTTTGAACTAAGTGTAAGAAAAATTAAAACTCACATGTAAATGATGAAACGTAAACTGTACAATTGAACAATGTATAAAAATTACTAAATTTTAAGGACTTTTATACGTCTTTGATCATTTTGTACAGATAACCTTTTCAAAAGTGGCTCTCATAGAGGGTAACCGTGAAATGGGGACGTGTATGTATGTGGTATTAAGAGCTTTGTGTTTTGGAAAACAGAACTTTTACTAAAAGGTGGATATGGACGATACAAAATTAGGTACTAATTAAAATGACTGATTGCTTTAAACCACTATTTGTAGTCGATTCTTCATCCACTATTCTTTTAACTTTATTATTCGCAACGGCGCTTAAGTATTGAATTGTTTTTGTTAATAACTGACTTGAATTACATTGAAAAATTACAACGAAATTGTTTTTATAAAGAACATTAAAAATAATATGACAAGTAGAGTGTTTAAATTAGACGGTTGATGAATATAAGAGGGGGGGCCAAATTGACATGAAAATTTGTAATTTACAATAGAATAGAAAAGACAAGAAAAGAGTTGCTGGGCCGACCCCAAATGATTAAGAAAAGGTGAAAGAAAAAAGCTGTCGGAAGAGTGTAGCAATGGGGAATAAGCATGTTTTTTTTAAATTATATTTATAAATCATTGTTTTATTATAGGATAAAAATACTGTTGGTAATGTCCGAATTATTTTTTAAAATCCCGAATAACCGCCACAATTTTCGCGGGCTTTTGATGACGTCATAGTTCATTCTCAGTGTTTGTTTACATGCTCATCTTTCTCAGTGTTTTCAATTTTAAACTAGAAAACCATCTTATAGGTATTAAATTACGATAAACACAATCACAAAACTAAGAGTAACTATACAGTAAGTTCGCTTTTGATGACAATCTGTAAATGTCAAAATGAAAAATGACGTCACATTTCCATTTGATCAATAGTATTGGGTTTTCTGATTTTAAATATCTCACACATTTTAAAATCTGTAAATTAAAGAAATAAATGATGATAAAGGAGAAGAAAAAAGAAATAACTTTAGACATGTAATTCTACAGCAATAAAGAAATCATCTAAAAAAGTTGACTCGTTTTGAATTACATGCATATTCCCCTTTAGACACTTGTTTAATCTGACCTGAAACTTGGATTACGTTGCAATTAGTCTACGAAATTATTACTATTAAAATAGAATTATTATCTACGTATTTTTTATATAGAAACTTTAACAACAATAATGATAAATGGAACATAATTATTGGGAATTCCTGAACCATGAGTCGTATAATAATTTCTTACTAGTGGTTTAATAAGCACCAAATGTGAATCTAATTTATAAAATTGATCTCAGTTTTCTTCGATGTATCCCCTTAAAATTTCACTGGTTGCCCCCATTTTTATACCAAATTATACCACATTGTATATTTAATTATAATTAGTAATATACTTTAGTTAAGTGCTTGGTGTTCCTTTTTTGTAATCTTTTGTAATGTACCCCAATATTTTTTTAAATGGAATATATTGTTTGAGAATTTAAATAAAATAAATATGTTTTTGTAAACATAAATTAATTATGTTACCAAGGTTTTAAAGGGTTGTAATTAATATAATTGGAATTATTTTTCTAATAAAGTCATCTCCATTCGGCCTATTTTTCGGAACAAATCATTGCTTGGTACAAATTATTTCTTTTCATTCGTTTTGGTTTAAAATTTTACAATGTTTTCATTCATGTGATGACAATAACAATAGGTGGTGATGTACATGTAAGTTCAAATATTTCTTTACTGTGTTCTGCTTTTGTTTGAAATCAAAATAAGTTCTTAGTTGAGATAATCTTTATTATACCGATTTCGCAGTAGTCCAAAAACATTTTCGTTTCTATAAACAACATCGGTAGATGTATTCTCAGATTTTATAGGAGTAAAACTATTATTTTCAGAAAGCCAAATAAAAGTCGTATAACACTTTTAATTTTTTTAATGTAACCGATTTCTAAAGAAGTTAAAGAAAAAAAAATTGTAGTAAAAAAATCTTATAACAATTGAGGTTACCTACCGGTATCGGTGTTTATAAGTCAGTTCCAACAACAATTGACACCGTTAACAAACTATTAGATGCATGCGCAGTAGAGTTTTTATGATCGGAAAAGTAGTAAGCCGCACGCGTCTATTTCAACTGGTTATAAATTTTGTTGGAATTTTTATATAATTATTAATATGCTCTCGTCGGAATGTGCCTTACAATTTGTACAATTATATTGATCTTAAGAGGCTTTTATTACCAGTTTTAAAGCTTTAAAAAGAAACCAGGCCCCTTAGTCTACTATTAAATTTGTCTCATGAAAATCGATTGTTGATTTTGTCAGTTTTGGTATTAGTAATCTGTGTTTAGTATCTACAAAAACTGGCAATACCAACAATTACGAAGCCAATGATTGATCATTTTCACACGATTGTAATAAAGAGACCAGTTTTTAAGAAATTTCATATGTAGTGTAGTTTCTTTAATCTATGCTTATTTACGCTTCGCTTCGTAAAAACTGTAGTCAGTTAGGGTAGACATTTGGATTGGGTAGGATTGTTGGAGTTGGCATTAATGGTAATATCAATAGCATTTTTAACTTTTCCATCGAAGTTGTGGTCCGATTTCCATTTTTCGCCTTTACAGCAACCATCATTGTAAGACAATTGACATAATATATGAGCTAAGACTCCAAGCATTTCTTGATGCAAACACAGCATGCATTATATATAGACAATGAGTACATAATAATTTAGAAATTTTAAATTAGAAAGAAAAAAGAGAAGAAATAAATAAATTATTAACAAAGACTGAACTTCTGGATGTGCTTACCGATGCATTGAAAAAAAATCCTTTCACTCATTATACTTTTTAAGCTTTGTTTTAGAAATAGTATGTGATTTAGAAGTTATATAAGAATCAAATATAATTTAAAATAAAAACTGTATGTTTTTCTGCCAAATGTACCATATCCGCTTCATCCTCTCACGTCTCAAATTAATATGTACTAGAGACAAAAGGACTGTAGAAGCAAATACAATATAACCTACATTCAATTGAATTGTTGATACTTTAACAGCAATGACTTGACGCTTTTTACTTAGTAAAGTGTAAATAGGCTTTTATATTACTACCGCTTTCGATGTCATCGTTATAGGAAAATAAGTAGCTGACGAATATTAGGTCTTTACAAAAGAAAGTTGTATTAAGGCTGGCTATTAGATAAGTGTTATATAATTATATGAGAAGTACTGAAGTAGAGTAAATATTAATGTTGAACTAAAATATATTGCAGTACGTGAAAACTCATATTTACTTTACTTCATTCAACTTCCTTTATGTACATTTTCCTATTGAATACGTAATGAATTTGCGTACGGTTTGAATAGGAAAAGGAAGAATGCTCATAATATCAGCATTTCTTGATCACTAGAGATACCGAGTATGCGTTCCAAATGAGAAATTACCATCACGTCTTTATTTAAACCCATTTAGGATTGGGAAAGGGTCCAGAAAACTCGTCTCCAGAGGCCGAATTGCGGGCGGGCGTACTTTATGTAGGACATCATTTTAAACGCAATCCATTTAACTATCTGTCTCCCCATAGACGACCTCCTTCATAGCAATTACGTAATACTGAAGGTTTTTTTATCTGTATTTTTATTTCGTACTAGCTGACCCGGCAAACTTCATACCGCCTCAGAATCAGTAAATAAAAAAGCTGAATGATAATTGCAGAATGTTTCAACTTTAGTAAAAAATGTGGTCAAAACTTAACCGGAACGAACATCAAACGTTTGATATTAAAAACCAAAAAAATTAAAAAATAACTTCACTTTTAAATTTAATTTGATATCTCAACGACTTTTAAATTTAATTGATTTCTAAACGACGGGACGGATATTAAATGTTTAATAGGTAGGAATAGTTTCTAAGGGAAAACGAAATTGTTGTTTTTACTATATTCCAAGCATTTTTTTCGTATTTACTCACCTTTTAAACCTTCCCTGGACTTTCACAAATAATTCAAAACCAAAATTAGTGAAATCAGTCCAGCCGTTCTAGAGTTTTAGCGAGACTAACGAACAGCAATTGCAGCAATATAGATAATTAAAATAACTTTCATATTGAGAAATTGTAAAAAATAATTATTAAAAGACCACAGTTTAATTTTCTGTATAGTGACTACTGTTTGAAATACATAGTTTTCATTTTCATAAAGTAAAATCTAGAGTTCTATAAATCTTAATTTTATTATTGTAATAAAGTTCTCATGGTATTTTCTTTTACTATACTAATCGTATTCCGGCTTTAACAAATCTTTGAATCTTTTTTCCTATTGACAGTTATAAATATGAAAGTTTCCTATTAGTCATATTGAATAGGAAAGTAGTTCCACCCCAAAACCATGTTTTTACACCCATGCATTTTATAGGTGCTTTGGCAACGTGATTTCTTATTTGGAACACATGAAAAAGGCTTTAGTTTTAACTTATTTATAAAACATGATTAATACGCGTGCATTTCCTTCCACTTTATGTACAATAATATATTTTTCTGTAAATATAGCCGCTACAATAATTAAGTTCGTTACCTCTTCATATTACTTCAAGTGTTGCCAATAGGAAAATTCATTGGGAAATATTCCTAGTCCAATTGTCTGATTTTTTTAAAAACTTTATGTGTACATTTATTATATCTTGCAACACCTGATGGATTTTACTTTTGGTTTAATTAGGTTAGGTATGTTATATTGATTTAATGAACACAATTTCTTTAGTTATTATAATGAATTTTGTAAATATAATTAGGTTATTTCTCAATTTATGAGTTATATACAAATGTATCGGTATTTTATACTATTACAATCTCAATTATATGATGTGTATATTAATATTTAATTATTTATATCTTGATGCACTGATGACATATTAATTTTAAACATTTTTATTATGTATAGCAACACTTAGAGAGCTTAGTAATCAATTAACTCAATGAAATAATATTTATTTAATTAAATTTATAAAAGAAAAATCTAGGCAAAAATATTAAACTCATTTTGCTGCCCTGACTGTTGTCCTCATTTTTAAATTTAATTAATTTCTCTCTGTATATTTTTTAATACAAAAACCTGTCATCTATTTAATAATGACAAAAAATACAATTATACTAATTTATTTTTGTTATTATAACAAGTTTTGTTCCTACACGAGTGCAAAGCAGTCACAACATGAAATGCATGCGCAGTACAGCTTTTATCGGTTCGCATTACACGTCTGATAACTACCAGGACCCTCTATCTAAGCCACGAAGTACTAAAGGCGGGTAGATCCAGATGGATCTGTGGCATTATTAATGCATGCATGCATGTACAACCACACCAAGGCTACGTTCCAGATGGGAATCACAACGACCACGTTCACGACCGCGATTTTTCGCGTTCCACTTGCTTGCGGACGTTACAATCATTAACTCTAGTGGATTATGGGCCATTGATGTTATAAACGACGAAATACACACATATTTCGTCGTTTATGACATCACCTCTTGACATGGGTCGTTGTGAGCGTTGTATGATCGAAAATTATGACGTCATTAGTGACGTTTTCGCAACGACCATAACGACCGCGGTCGTCTTGCGGAACGGCAGACGACGCATTTTGGGTATTGTGAGTTACTTAAGGAACGCGTCCTAATTCGCATAGGGGTCCCACAGTACCGGCAACATTTAGTGGGACCACCAGACTCGCATCCACACACACACACGCATCCGAATGCGGAGTGGCAGATCCGCGCACCCATCGACGATTACAATTAAAAGACCTAAATAAAATTGGTTTAATGGATTAGTATATTAGACAGTTCGTAGCACACAGTAGTTACCTGGACTCATATGGGTCTTACGGACAGCTGGACTTGAATACGCATTTTTAGACACGGATGCATATCGGGATGCAACTCCGTATTATAGTCATCTCCTGCGTACTACTCTACGCAGGATCAATCGGCTCCCTGAGTCAGTGTAGTATGAACTAATGTAAGGCTAATGTACTAATGTAAGGCTGTTATAATAACAAATTGTACAGTGTAATAGATTTAAGTGAAATAACACCTAAGTCATTTGGACTTTAATTTCATATATATTCATAATGAAATGTAATTGAACATATAACTTCCTTATAGGTGCCTTACCTTGTACGGATAGGAAATAAATAATAAGTAAATAGGTGCAAGTAAAATACTCCATAATGTAATAAATATATTTGCGATCTTATGTAAATACTATGTATGTGTAAAAATAAATGAATAAAAGGAAATTATTTTATTACTCGATCTAGTTGTTTTGTTTATTACCTACCCAACCTACAATGTGAAATTGAAAATAAGCTAAGGGTCGGTTCAAGCTAGCGCAAAGTCGAAACACATCGAAACATCAAATTCTTCACAATTAAAGCGAAGTTGCACAAAGAAATTTTACAATACAGCACAAACGTCTTGTGCTGTATTGTAAAATTTCTTGGGAAGTACTTGCTTGTTTTTGAAATTGCACAGCTGTAATATTATATTGGAATGATGACATGGCGACACAGAATTGAAAAGACATGACGTTATAGAACCACATTACACCGATTTATGTTTTTAAGGATAACGTTGGTTGATTCATCCAAATTGATAGACGAAAATGAACCGTCTTTTATCCGGCTTTAGAGATTTTGACTTATTAGGCAAAATTGAATAATTTTGACTAATAAGCCACAATTATTCAATGTGACAAAGGCACAGAACGGAAAAGAGGAAAGTATTTAATAACATTGAATAATTCAAGTGCAATTCTCATTACTACTACTATTCTTCTGTAATATAGCCATGGAAATATTTCGGACCTAGAAAGACAGACCTAATATGCATGTTGTTACAATTACCACATGCGAACAACGGTGAAGGAAAACATCGTGATGAAAGCTGCACATCGAGATAACCGATGTGTCAAACCTGCCAAACCGCTTTAGACAAGCGTGGCGGGTTAGTGTCCGTTCCCCTATAGTGGGAGGACCGAACCCAGCAGTGGGGCATTTATAGGCTGTTATTATTATACTTGTATGTCTTTCAAGACCACGGGCCATAAAAATGGCCCGGACATTTGGAGGGCTTGCGTGGGGCCATGGAAAGGCCACAAGTAGAGGCCCTTTGACAAATTTAATGTAAATGTGGCGTGACACTGACCGGCGATTATCCCTGTCTACACCATATAACAATGCACCCAAGGACAAGCCCCGGCCAGCGTATAACTATTGTGGGAAATGAGGACAAAAAGTACCGGACTATTAGGGTGAACTGCTAGTGGTACCTAGGGGTCTGGGAATATGGGGACTATCGCGTCTGCCCGTCGCAATGTTCAGGGAATATGGAAAAATGGGCAGACGGTGACTCGCCACTCCCTGCATGGGCTACAAAAAATGCCTGCCATTCAGACAGGGGCAACATGGGTGTGAGTGGCTAAGGGGTATAGAGAGGTAGGCTGCAGGTTCACCGAAGCTACTTCTGACGTGATGCCATTTATCACTTCCACCCCCGGAGCTTGAGTCTTAGCTCTAGCGATCTCCACTCCGTGCCGGCTGGCTAAGGCAAGCACGGAGGCGGGGGCCTTGCCTTGGCTCCCGGAGTCAGGTACGAGGTGTCGCTACTCACCTAAGGCTTCGCCACAAAGCCCCCCTGCGGGTTTATTATTATTATATATATAAGAAAGACAGAATATCGTATCGTAATGAACCTTGAAGTAAGTATCCTTAAAAGAATATACTTCCGTCAGAATAAGTTATTTATTCTAATCAACCAAGTGCGTGCCCGTCCACCGACAAAGGATTCCGTAAAGATGACCAACCTACACACACTATTTTAGTCATTTGGCTGCAGAACAAAAAAATCGTGGTTTTTCTATTGCAGAGTTCAGCAGACAGGCAAATGGCCCACCTGATGTCAAGCGGTTTCCATCGCCTATAGTAAAGAAAATTACGCTGTCATGAAGGTACTAATCTAACCATAAGAGTAACACATTAAAATTGTCGCTGTTATTGTCGTTGCCATCACAATGTACATCTATGTTAATGAGTAGCAACGGTGGCGTCAATAAAACGCGGTCGGAGCGCTATGTCAGCTATATTTATCTATCAAGTATATAGTCGTGGAAGGCCACGACATACCTTCCATGATCAAATTGATCGTGTACTAGCAGAAGGTGATGTCAGGAGCCTTAAGAACAGACGAGCTTGCATGACAAGAGTTATGAATGTCAAAGAGGCAAGTGAGGTGTGTAAGAATAAGCCAAAATGGTACTCTGTTGTTCGTGCCTACCCTGCAAGGGAACTGGCGTGAAGTTATGTATGTATGTATGTAAGTATATAGTAACAACAGTAACTTATTTATTAAGTTTTTAATGAACATTAATCTATATTTAAATCATTACTTAGTGAATAGTTCTTACAATATTATAGGATTAAGCAGCGCCTTATATTTAGAACATAATTTACAGCTACATTTTATCCTTGCAGATCCAGTAGTTTCTGAGAAATATCACAGACAAAACGATTGCATAAAGATTTCTTTACTACCAAAATGCTTACAAAACCCTAAAAATCATAAAGATTTCGACATAATTATTACAATCTGACATTTTGCTACAGATATCATCTCTTATCAACTAATCTAACGACTAGAACAAAATAAATTAGACAATGTCAAAATAGTTCTTATTAATAACGACATTAGGATCGACTTTGCAACATACGTTAAAAGAGTAATTAAAAAAACTGTAAACAAATTATAAAAATATGTCATTATTAATTTTAATAAATTATGAATATGATCAATGCAATAGATAAAAGGGAAGCTTATAAATCGACAGACATTGATAATAAAATGCAATATCAAATAAGATTTGGAAGATATTTGACATCAACTTAGAAAAACGTGAGTACTTACACTAAAATTTAGACTTACATATTTACCACAATAATATAAAATACTAGGATATGTCCGCGATTTCGTCCATGCTTGACTTAAAGTTCCCTAAGGAATTCCCGGGACACAAAGGATGTCAGCATTTAAAAAAGAATGTAAGCTATCCTTTAAATGAAAACTGTGTCGAAATAAGCTATTGTTTTTGCACTCTAACACCTTCCAGCCGTTCCCGGGAAAATTCCCGGGATAAAAAATATTAAAAGTTTTATTACATAAAACTTGTTATCGATCAGTGAAAAACACCGCACTGGAATTGTTTTTTTTTTAATCTGGCCATTTTAAATCATTCCCAAAAAAAAACCGCGGCATTCCCGGGATAAAAAGTAGCGCAGAGTTTAACTCTAAGAATTAGCTGCCGATCGGTGAAAACCGCATCGAAATCGGCCCTGCAGTTTTTACGTGCATTTCGAACAAACAGACTTAAAACAGACAAGAAATCTAAAAAAATATCCATGGTGCTCTCCATCGTTTATATAGTCTGTTCCAGTTGTTTTTTTAAACAGCTTTAATGTACAGACACGGCATGTTTTATAATTCTTTTATAATATTATAGATAAACTAATACAAAAAAGGAAAGGTAAGTAAACCTAATTTATTAAATAATATTTTGCCTAATTTGTATTATTATGCCATACAACGTAGTAACGCGGGCAGCCTTATGTGTACGTTCCCAACTGGCGGTAATTTGGAAGTAAGTTGAGTTTCTTGAAAGGAAACTTTCATACAGACTATAGAAAAATTCGTTTTTCCACTTGTCCGTTGAAGTTTCACTTCTACTATGTGTCCTAGCACACATTTCGATTATTTTGTTTGTAAAAATTTCGCCAGGTGGTAGGGCATTTGCCCGACTGGATGGCTACCACCCCTGGTCTAAAGTATGTCGCCATAACAACCTTGAGTTGTGTCCCGGCATTAGTGACCAGGTTCCAGTATCCCTTAAGAGAGCAGCAGCGCATTTGTAGCACCTTTGGTGGTGCAAATGTCCATAGACGATGGTAACCGCTTTCCATCAAGTAGGCCGTCTGCCTGTCTGCTGAACTCCTGCAATAAAAAAATTAAAAAATTAAGCGGTTAATATTTACTATAGGTATATTTTAATTGCATTTTTTTTAAATCAGCGTAGATGTTAATTGTGATTATAAAATTAATATCTATATATAGTATAAAACAAAACTGCTTTCCGCGTCTGCCTGCCTGTTTGTATATCCGCTAAAACCTAAATCACGCAATGGATTTTAAAGCGTTCACCATTAGTTAGATAATTTTTCAATGAAGGTTTATACAAGTGAATTTTTCAAATGAACCTTTTGAATCAAATCCCAAACTTAACGAAATAGCAAAAAACACTCAAAGGAGCCTAGAGGCTGAGTTTGACAGAAACCAGGAGTCGAATCGGTTGATTTTGAAAAAATAATCACACCTATTTTGTTACACCAAATTATAGTGTAGCTTGTAAGGATCAATTTTTGCGATGGAATGCCAAACGGAAACCCAAGGTAAAGAATTTTTTTTAAACAAAATGTATGTAATGTACAGAACCCTGCCTCTTGTTTTCCCACTTTTGCTGGAAGAAAACTCTTTATTGGGTTGAGCTCGCCTTTGTACATCATCACTATTTTGTAGTTTTATATGTAACTATTTTGTGTACAATAAGGAATAAATAAAAATTTGCTTACTACAAAATGTTTATTTATGAATATAATATGTAATACATAATAATATATAAATTATATTCTTTGACCATTGAACTTTTCAATCTAATCAAGTATTCATATTCTGTATCAATACAACAATTATCCGTAAACTATGTAATTGCACAGGAATTTTATTCAAATTGGAAATTCAACTCACGTAGGTTTTCGAAGGGCAGTTAAGACTAGTCAAGTGTACAGACTTGGTTTAAATAACTCATTGTAGAGGATCATTAAGTTACAGATCGATGGTGGGTTTTACACATAGATAATCTTGATATGTAGGTTTCCTGGTCATTTATTTGTTCAACGTCAGCATGGGCTTAATTTTTAAATAATATGTATATTATTATAATATATATAAGGCAAGTGAGGTGTGTAAGAATAAGCCTAAATGGCACTCTGTTGTTCGTGCCTACCCCGCAAGGGAACTGGCGTGAAGTTATGTATGTATGTATGTATGTATTATTATAATTGTGGCTTTATAAAGGTATTGCCTAAGCGGTGCAGCCTTCCTGACCAAAACTCGAACTCACCGCATTAGTATGAAATGCGAGTGCCCTACTGAGCTACTGCGACCGAAAATGTAACTACATTGTGTTATTATGAATGCATCGATTTTTCATGCTTTATAGACGAACAGAACACAGCGCCAATTATCTTTATGTTTTAAATTCTTCTCGACACTGTAATTTAAAATTAACTGGGTCGAAATAATTGTATTTGAGGTTATAAATTAACAAATCTATGGCAAATAAGAGTAGTATCGAAGTTCATTTCTGACTTAATTTACGTACCACTATATGTACTAAGACTATCATAATTTAAAATTATTTTTTTAAATTTCAGATTAGAATGACTAAAGGCAAAAAAGAAAATAATGTAAAAATGGAAGGCAAAGTTTTAAATTTCGATCATTTAATATTCTGGGTGGCCAATGCAAAAACGGTAAGGATTTTTAAGAAAAAATATTTAGTTTAAAAATTGAACCATATTTTGAATATAGAACCTATTTTTTTACCGAATTAAAACAATATTACAAATATTGTTTTAATTTGGTAAAAAATAAGGTTTTAAATTATATAAGTTAAATTCTTCATCTATTTTTTTTTCTTTTAATGTTTATGGCTTGGCAACAAGGCCTTTAAGCCAGGCGCAATTGTATTGTAGGCTACAATCGACGCCGTATAACGGAGTTCTTGTGAAAACTCGAAAGGCCACATTTGACTATACAGTTCACATTTCTCACAAAAACACATAATTACTACACAAAAACTATCAATATCCTAAAACTATTGAGTGATTTTACACATTTAAAAAAAATAAAACTGCACAGCACAACGTCCCCTTTCAGTTCCCGCCATAAACTCAATTCTTAATCTAAACACTGGTATTGCCATAGACTATATTCATATCATTGAGTAGTTTGATATACTGAAAATTTATTATATCGATTTTTTGGCGGGTACTCAAGGGTGATTGTTTTTGAGTAGTAATTATGTGTTTTTGTAAGTTTCGAGTTGTTACAAGAACTCCATTGATTGGCGCCAATCGAAACTCTACAATTTCGCTGAAGATACGTATCGTAGGTACTGATCAAGTTCGGAACTTCGGAGTTTTTGGTAGGAACTGAAAGGGGACGTTTGTGCAGTTTTACTTTCTAAAAATGTATAAAATTACTGTAAAATGAATAATAGTTGTAGGATACTGATAGTTTTTAGTAGTAATTATGTGTTTTTGTGAGAAATGTGAATTGTATAGTCTTGAAATGTGGCCTTTCAAATTTTCACTTGAATTCCGTTAAATTGTGTCAGTTCCAGACCTACAGCTGAGCAATATAGCTATAGTATCATAGGCAAGGGTGTCTGCTATTGTTCGTGGCGTATACTACCTACTACTATTTGACCAAATTAATTTGTCTACTATTGTAGCGAATTGTACTATTATTACTGAAAACGTATTCGAGATACCTACCTACATCCTTTTGCTGCCTATTTAGCATCTAAAAATTATTTAATAAATAACATAATAAATTTAATAATCAAAAATTGCTTTTAGGCATCCAGTTATTTTGTCACAAGATTTGGATTTAAGCCAATAGCTCAGCGAGAAGCTACAGAGGAAAATCCCGTTGTATCTTACGTCCTGAAGTTAAATATGGTAAGCAAATTTCTAACGAAATCTTATCTACATTAAAACTATCTATGGTTTTATTCATTTTAGGGATATATATTGTGTGATATTTATATATCCAAATTATATATGTATTTAATTTGCACACCACCGTCATACACTTGCGAATCTCCCGTTCATAAAATCCATAGCCCGGGTTGTCTGGAAGAGATCGCTCTAAAGCGATAAGGCCGCCCATTGCTCCTACTTTTACTGTTTAATGTGACTACTGTAAATTGTTTATTTTATGTGTATGTGGTGTACAATAGTGTTTTCTATTCTATTCTAAAACGGTTATAATTCCCGTCACATATCTTGACCGATCGGCGGAATAGTAGAAATCGCTTTATGCGATGAGCGTAGCCAGTATGATGCTATTTATCGATATATTGAAAATATTATGTTTTTGTCCCTTTACTCGAAAGTTTTAATACATCGTACTGCGAAAAAGAACCCCAATGTCACTGTGCGAAGACCAAGGTGACCACTGAAGATTCGTGCCGGGAACTATACTTATATTTTATACGATTTATATAGCCACACGTATAATCCATGTTTTGGTATAATCTACTGACAAATAGTATCACAGCGAGTACATAATAAGGTATTTGGTAAATAACTCTTTATTAGTCAAACCTAACTGATGAATAAAACACAAAAACAATGGGCGTTCTTGTCGCTTAAAGAGTCTTATCCAGACAACTCGTTGTAGAAAATTTCATAAAAATAAATGAATACCGAGTGTGAAATTGAAATAAAAATACTTCCTAGCTAACATAGCTACCTCTATATATAATATAGTACTCTCAATACAGTTGAAACGGAGCGCCTAAAGCGGCCGCTATTGGTGAATGGCGAATTTTTATCCGTGCAGGAACGGAGAAAGAATACAATTTCCTGCGGCCTGGCGGCCTGTTGTAAGAGGCGACATAACAACCCACAGCCAGGTGGTAGGGCATTTGCCCGACTGGATGGCTACCACCCCTGGTCTAAAGTATGTCGTCATAACAACCTTGAGTTGTGTTCCGGCATTAGTGACCAGGTTCCAGTCTCTCCTCCTTAAGAGAGCAGCAGCGCATTTGTAGCAACTTTGGTGTTGCAAATGTCCATAGGCGATGGTAACCGTTTTCCATCAAGTGGGCCGTCTGCCTGTATGCTGATCTCCTGCAATAAAAAAAAAAAAAAAATCCGCTTAGTGAAATTGACGTGTGCAGATAGAAACATATATATATATATATATATATATATATATATATATATATATATATATATATATATATATATATATATATATATATATATATATACATATATATACATACATACATATATATATATATATATATAAGTCGTGGCAGCGTAATGGCCAGCGCACGCGTCCCTGACCCAAAGGGCGCGGGTTCGATCCTGGCCGGAACGCATGCACCGCTTAAGCAGTTTTCTGACCTAATGTGCATATTGTTACGATTACCACGTGCTAATAACGGTGAAGGAAAACATCGTGATGCAACCTGCACATCGAGATAACCGATGTGTCAAACCTGCCAAGCCTATATTTATATATATATATATATATATATATATATATATATATATATATATATATATATATATATATATATATATATATATATACATATAATAAATTTGAATATGTTTTATAGATAACAATAGTATTCCAATCGCCAACAACTGCAAATGGAGATATAACTGATGATATCGCCGCTCATGGTGATTTTGTAAAGGACGTAGCTTTTGAAGTAGAGGATCTAGACAGCCTCGTGAGGAAAGCTAAGGACGGTGGCGCTGAAGTCATAAAGGGTATTACTGAAGAAAAAGATGATGATGGTGTTGTCAGATATGCTGTTTTGAAGACGGTAATTTTTTTATATATTTTTAAGTTAGACAAGGGATACTACTGTTACAATTTGGGCCACCTGCATACCTGTAGACAAAGCACATTTATACGTTTGAGCTAATAACATTGAACCTATTTAGAATGGCTTTTTTTGTTTACTTTGTGTTTAAAATTTGTAATTAGAAAAACAGTCCATTGTGTATCGTAATCTTTTATGGCAGTCATTAGACAGGTGTGTCGAACTGATTCTAAGAAATTCGATCTACGCGGGCGGGCAGCCATATTGTATCGGTGCAGAATAAAGCAATGGCCCAATGGAGAGATCGGCAGTCGAGCGAGAACCACGATCAAGGCGAGACTTGTGTACATTCGGTGATCTATTTAGTGACGGAGTTTGCGCGTGTTATTGAATCGTGCATTACGTTTGCACTGGTTGTGTTCAGTTATATTTGTACCTGTGTTATACGTGTTTGTATAGTTCTAAATATATAAATTCTATAATAATTCCAACGGCATTTTAATTCGAGTGCTGCAACTCGCAACACTACATTTTAAAGATCTTTTCAAAGGAAAACGCACACACACACACACACCATTTGAAAAGTGGTCGAAACGTTGGAATAAAAATCGAATAAAATGACGCCTTTAAAACCGTTAAAATATAGTTTTAATTATGTCTAATATCGCAAAAACTTTAAAAAATACAAGAGAATTAAAATTTAAACGCGTTTTTAATTTGATTTTTAACTAATGAAGTTTGAATTCGAACTAAGGGTTTTTTGATTGTCATAGATAAATTAAAATTAAGTCTATTTGGAGAGAGGCGGTCTGAAATTATTTAGCAACATAAGAATGTTTTGTCAGTTAATGTTTATAAATTTGTATGTTTATTAATTAATCTGTTTTATAATTTCTTTTACTTTTTGCTCACATTTTTTATCGAGACCTATCTAGACGGGTGATAGAAGACTCACGCGACCAAAAGGCCGACGTTTTATATTGACAACACTAGGGCGTTGCCATCCGGCGCGATAACGCCAGCGTATTGGGAATGTTCCTAGCTGACGGTGATTTAGGACCTGCTTAATATTTGTATTTTTTTAAGCTGTAGGTTATATTTATTCATTTTAAGTTTTTTATGACTTTTAACACAAAAACACTAGACATCATTGTATTAATTCCGGTTTACTATTTTACTCTATTTACTCCACCATACACTATGTTCGTTATGCTCTATTGTGGGTCCGCTCACCTCATAACTTTGACGTGTTGGCCTTGTCAAGGAGTCACGAAATCCTTGCGAAAGCTCATATTATGTTTTAATATATTTTAATTTTTAGTATGGCGATAATACTCACACTTTAATTGACCGCAGCAAATACAATGGCTTATTTCTCCCAGGATATAAGGCTTCTGAAGATGACATCCTAAATAAAATACTGTAAGAATATATTTAATTTTCTTCTATATACGTGTATAATTTGTTTTGTTGAAGTAATTATTAATTTGAATCTATGTTTAAGGGTTCATAATTTATCCTTTCAGGCCTGAAACAAATCTAATGTTCATAGACCATGTAGAAGGTAATATGGCGGACGGTACGCTCGAAGATGCAACTACTTGGTACGAAAAGAACTTAAATATGCACAGGTAAGCTAGTTAAATTATTTTAAATTTAGAATTAATTCGATGTTTTTTTTAATTGTCATGAAAGAGAATCCACGACATTCCCAGTAGGTAGCTACTTTAGTCTGTGGTTCATTCTACTCTATTCGCTATCTAGCGAAAACTATCTTCATAAAGATACTAGGATATGCCCGCGACTTCATCCACGTCAAACAGGTAACGAACATTACAGTTATTTTGCCACTGTTTAAAATCAAAGGGTATTTTTAGCAAGGTCATCGGATTTTTTAGTTCGAAAATTTGAAAAAGAACGTATATATTACTGTTTTAGTATAAGTCGTATCTAAATCAGTTGTTCTTTATGCATACTAACCACTTTAATCCACTCCCGGGAAATTTCCCGTGGGATTTCGGGATAAACAGTATCATACATATTATTACATAAAATTTGTTATTGATCTGCGAAAACTGCATGGAAATGGGCCCAATAGTTCTTACCTGAATACCGAACAAACAGACAAGAATTCTAAAAAAATTGCATTGTCATTTCCATTGTTTATACAGTCTATTCCAGTTGTATTTTTTTTAAGCTTCAATGTACAGACTCTGCATTTTTAGAATTTTATGATATTATAGAATACACAATTCAACCGTATTGAATCTATCTAGTTGAAAGACGCATAACTGAAAAGATACATACAATGAAATTAATTAACCTCGATTGACTGATCATTACGTTTACATAGATCACTTTTGTTGCTTTCTTTCTTATTGTTAATTTTATCCAAATTGAAAGACAGACTTGAACCGTGTAATACCAGCAGTATTCATGTTACATGCGTACAAACTATATAAACTTATTTATTTAGTTCTAATACGCTGTGTAAATATGAAATTAAAAAGAAACTTAATGAGTCTTACCATATTTCATAGATTTGGTCTAAAAAAAGTTTTTAAATAATATAACGTCAAAAAATGAAATAATTACCAGTTTTTCGCCATCTTACCTGATTTAGGAGTTTTTCAGCATTGCGTTTTTTACTGGGTGATTATTATTTTTATTATATTAGTCGTAATCTATTGTTAAAATAATAATAATAATAACAATATAGGCAAAAAAATTAAATTATAAACAATTGCTAAACTTTTAATTTCAGGAACAATATAAAAAATCTCCAGTGTGGGATGCGACTTGTTGTGACACACTGGCCCCGTCACATCTTCCATTTTCAAATTCCAATGACCGAGTCAGGGGCTGGCAACACGGTCGCTTTAGCTGAAGACGTCAAACGGCGTAAATGTGGAGCCTTAGGAAAAGGTTACATATTTGTGCCGTTTGGGGTTGAAACATTAGGCTCGTGGGATCCATCCGCAAAGAGTTTCTTTAAAGACATCTGTAAGAAACTCTTTGACACTACCCGTGTTCAGAAGGCTGGCTCATATTTCGCCCAACAACTAAGTATTGCCATACAGTGTGGCAATGCAGCCAGCCTTCTGCGCACGCTCCCCGCTAACAGTGATCTACTACATAATGTACTTTATTTTTAATTATTTAGTTTATATTTCAATGTTTAATTATCTTATTAAATCACTCATAAATTCCTAATGAAAAACATATTAAATAAAATTTTGTGGTCATATAGCTAAATTTTTCTTTCTAGATTCTGGTGTGTGGATTACAGTCACGATTTAGTGCCATATTCCTGCATAAATTCAACATCAGTTATCAATCAAAATGAAACCGTTTTGGTAAGATATAGAATAAATTCATGACGTCAATGACGAAATAAACCGATAGAAATAATAGGTTATGTATTAGTATAAATTTATCATTCTAGGTACAAATAATGGAAAATGTACAATATAATAAAATCATTACGATTCCTTATAATATCAATATTAGTTTATTAAATAAAGTTGTTAATCCCTATTAACATTATAAATGCGAAAGTAACTGTCTGTCTGTCTTTTCCGTTTCCATTGAATAACTATTTGACCAATTTGGCTGAAATTTGGTATATATGTAATTTTAATACCGAGGGTGGACAAGGGATACTTTTCATCCTGCATAATGGGATAGGTTTTGGGATAGATTTATGTAAAGGTTATGCCAGACAGTAGGATAGGTTTTGTTTCTTTTGTGATTTGTCATTTTGGTTATTTTCGTCATTTTCGTCACTTTAGTCATTGTCGACATTTCATCATTTCTGTCTTTTTCGTCATTTTTGTCATTTATGTAGTTTACATAGACGGGGATAAATAAATAAAACTAGGACGGTTTAAAATAGAAAATGAAAGTTTGGATGAGACCAACCATTTCTCAAGTTTATATATATTATACGAAATAAAAAATCATCGTCTGTAAAAAATACGATAGTAACTCGATATGTCTATCTGTTAAGCTTTCACGGAAAGCTACTAGAAATACTAAATCGTTTTTGCTATAATTATGTTTGAATGTAGTTTTAATACCAAAACTGGACATATACACTTATCATGCCAGGAGATGGGATAGTTTGCGATGTAAAATTTAGTACAAGGTAACCTGTATTAACGCCTGATCTTTAAACAAGAGGCACGTACTAGAGGTTGCCCCGCGGTACAGCCGCGGTTTAAACTCTGTTACGCATTATTGAATCTACGTACGTCACTTGTCAATGTGTAACATCATTCGCAATTACTAACAATATCGCAACTCAAATTACCCATTAAACCCATCCCTACATCTGCGTGAAACGGACAATAATTATAACTTTATCCCAAACGGACCAGTAGCATTAAAAACATGCATTGCATAATATGACTGTTTTTCGACAGCTGTCTTTAAATGAAGCGGCCAAGGGTTTACGCCCTACAAGCAAAGCCACGGAATTTGTTAAAGCATTAGGAAAATCAGGAGTCGAACATGTTGCTCTATACACTGATGACATAGTAACTACAGTAAGTAATATGATGAATATAACAATTGCATTAAATTAAATTCTCACTGTCGGGAAAACCTCCCCATTACAGAAATCTAGACTCTAATTAAAACTATTTAAATAGTTAGACAACTTTTTAAGTTATAAGTAAAATGTTAAATCGAATTAAAATCATTACATTTCTTTGTCCCAAAACTCATCGTCTCCTTTCAATACGTTTAAAATTCGCTGTTTCAATGATTGTGTTGAGATTATGTTAACTAATTTTCAAAACTAGCAGATTAAGGTCTCTGCGCCCGCACCCTTTGCACTTCCGGGTAAAATAGGCCCTGCTTCAATTCATTTGCCACTGTGGTTCCGTCTATAAATTATTCGTCTAAGATTCAAATATACAATAATATCTTTAGATGCGAAATCTCAAAGCGCGTGGAGCAGAAATAATAACTTGGCCTGCAACTTACTACGAGATTATCAAAGAAAAACTTAAAGATAGTCCCCTGAAGATAGCAGAGAGCGTTGATTCTTTGAAAGAAGAAAACATTTTGATTGATTTTGATGAAAAAGGTTATATGTTGCAAGCGTTCACAAAGCATGTCCAAGCCAGACCTACTTTGTTCATTGAGGTTTTGCAGAGAAGAAATCATAGAGTAAGTGTATTCAAACATCATTTACTACATAAACATTATACTAAAGAAGGATATGAGAAAAATAATGAGTATTAATAGGAACAACTTGAAAAGCTAAGCTCAACAGTTTTAGTGTCATAAATTAGTAGATATAAGTTAACAGTATTTGAGACTCAGACGAACAAAATATGTAGACAGAACTCCAGAAGAGACAGAAGCTCTAACTGAGGGTGGCTAAAAGATGCCGATTTTCTAATAGGAAGACGGTCGCACTACAATGCGTCCAAACCAATAACCAAATTAGTACGGACAAAGGTGAAATAGTTTCAGTGGATACAATTACTATTTACTACACAGATACAAACAACGTTTACTACATAAGTTTACGCACACAAGTTTGTAAAAAATGCTTCAGTTCATTTGACGCTTTTGTTCGTATAGGGAGACCATCAAGGCTTTTAGATAGATAGATAACTCTTTGTTGCTCACCATATATACAATTACAAAAATGCATGATTACAATATTGTCATGGTAGAACAATAGGCGGCCTTATCGCTTAAAGCAATCTCTTCCGGGCAACCTAACTTAAGGAATAGTTTAACCTAATCCTGCGAGTCTTTTATGAAAGAATTTTCTTTTTGTAGAAGAAGAAGAAGAATATTCTTTTTATAGAAAATCTCGACTATTTAGTGGCGACATTCGACCACTAAACGTGGTCTAAGCATTTGCCCAGTTAGCTAACTGGAATTTAGACGAAGTTTATAAACTCGTTAAAAAATTAATTAAAATGTTTTATTTATAATGACATTCAGAGTGCCTTTATGAATAACACTTTATAACGAGCCTATAAACCTTATATAACTATTATAAATAAATTGGTGGATTATTATCGAGTAAATAAAATTCTTGGTTGTATTATATTTAATTTATTAAGGTCCGAAAGATACTATCGATTAAATTATAATCCGACAGAATACAAAAGTGGAATAATTAAATTATTTATTAGTTTGATGAATGTAATTTTCAATTGTAAACTTTATCCTTCGAATAAGTTTTATCTGGTAAATGAAAAATGAGGTTTTAAATATTATTCGCGTTAGTAATATTTTATGTGTGTATTTTCAGGGATTCGGCGCTATGAACTACAAATGGGTTTTCGAAGCGATCGAACGTTTGGAGTCTTCTAAAAATTTAACAGACAATTCTAAAGAAAATGCTGAATAAACATTACTTACTATTCAGTGACGACTTTTGGTTTAAATAATTTCATAATATATTATTTTTATTAAGTTTAGTTTTCTATACGTAATCAAGTATCTGATTAGTAATTGTAATGCGAATCAATAAAATTGTTTACCTACGTACATGTATGACAAAGAAAAAATCAATAAATCGTTTACATTATATGTATCATGTATATGTACATATATGACAAAAAAAATACATTTATTGTATTTTATACATTATAGGCGCTAAGAACCTCAGCCAGAAGGCCCAGCTCGCCATACACAACGCGGTGCTGGTACCTACGCTCACGTATGGAAGCGAGAGTTGGGTATGGAAGAGAGAGCATGAAAGTAGAGTAAACGCGGTTGAGATGCGAGCACTGCGCAAAATCTGCGGAGTGACGCTTGCGGACCGCGTTCGTAATACCGAAGTAAGAAAGAGAGTTGGTCTGAAAGAGAGTGTCGGGGTGAAGGTAAGGAAAGGAATGCTCCGGTGGTTCGGGCATGTGGAAAGAATGCATGATGAAAGAATGACTAAACAGATATACAATGCAAAAGTGGATGGATGCAGAAGTCGTGGAAGGCCACGACACACCTTCCATGATCAAATTGATCGTGTACTAGCGGAGGGTGATGTCAGGAGCCTTAAGAACAGACGAGTGTGCATGACAAGAGTTATGAATGTCAAAGAAGCAAGTGAGGTGTGTAAGAATGGGCCTAAATGGCGCTCTGTTGTTCGTGCCTACCCCGCAAGGGAACTGGCGTGAAGTTATGTATGTATGTATGTTATACATTATAATAACGTTACATTACTATAGTTTTATTTCTAAGTTGTATGCAATAAAGTATATCTTCTTTACGTAGTGTAAAACAAAGTCAGTTTCTGCGTCTGTCTCTATATCCGCTAACTTTTCCTAAGACACGCAACGGCTTTTTAAGCGGTTTCCACCATGCATAATTTTTTAAAGAAGGTATATATCAGGGCTTTTTTTGGGGGGCATGCGGGGGCACGCAGTGTCCTTAAAGGAAATTTTGAAAATATCTAAAAATTGTCATAAAACTGAATAATGAAAAAAAAAATGATAACCTTTACAAAAAAAAATGGATTTTCTTTATTGCGAAGCAGTCGCAAATGCCCGTGCTCTTCTCGAAAATTGCAATTTTCCGCGCTTTTTCTCCCCCGAAAAGCGATAAATTGCGATAATAGTTGTGTAGTGACAGTGTACAGTGTTTTTTAGTTCGATTCCGGCGCGAATCAGTTGTTTTTCGACTGAGGTGAGTTTTTAAGCTCTATTCGCTTTGTTTTCGCGCGCTTCGGCGCATTACGCAATACTTAACGGTTATTTCGTGTTGTCAGACACACCGGTGCGCTTTCCTGGTCTTGGCGGGAGATAGGGCATCCAGTAATGGATGCCCCTGATTCCAAGTCGGCCCCTGGGCTTTCGGGTGCCCCTTGTAAAAGGGGACACGTGAAGGCCAAGGATGGTTGGCAGATGGCCGAGATCGGCGAAACGCGGCGGAAAAAAGTCCCGCCCAAATTATCAGCCCGACGCAGCAAGTCTGTTGCCGGGCCCCGCCCGCGGTGCCAGGCTGATGCCGTTATCACGGCGACAACCGAGGCACCTGAATCGCTAGGAAGGGCGGCGTCGGTGGTGGATCTCACCATAGACGCCCCCGAGGCTAGGAATAACGTGATGGGGCCACCTGCGGCACCCGTCACGCATAGGGCTCCGTCTGGCCGTGCGGCACGTAACAGTGCGGCACGCCCAGACATAGATAGGGAAGTGCTGCTCGCGGCAAACTCAGCTGTTTGCCTGGCTGTGAGTGCCGCGAGCACCATAGTCGAGTACGCATACATGGCGCCGTCGACCTCTGCGCGAGCTTCACCCGTGCACGGGGACGGCGCGTATGTACAGCACGAAGACATCCCACCGTCCGGTAGCGTCCCAGACTCGCTGGAGAACGCGCTCGACGGTGCGATTCGCGCGTTCAATTGTTCCCGCCCCAATTCGCCTGCCTGTAGCTTGGTCTATACGGCGGCCGGATCGGCGGCGGCAGAGAACGGGTGCCCCACGACGACGGTGTCAAATAGCGCATGGGCTTCACCCATGCCGACGACATCGGTCTGCGACATATCGGGTCGCAGCGTCGGGGACGGCCGCTCCACGACACCGGTTGCCGCGCGGGCTTCACTCGCGTCAACAACCGGGGTCGTGTGCAGGGACTCTGTAGGCGCGACAGCGGCGGCCCCTTCGTCTTCCTTCCCTACTGGGATGGGAGCCGCTGTCGCAATGTCGGCGCCTGTGGGTACAGCGGCTGCGGCGGCGGCGACGACGGCTACGTCCCCGTCTTCGGCAGCAGCGGCGGCGGCGGATTCGGCGTCTTCGTGCTTGTTGTTTCCAGCATCGATGCCATCGGCCTCGGGTTCGGCGACGCTGTCTACGTCTTCGGCGGCAACCGTGCCCATATCGTGTTCCCCCGTTTTTGTGGCCGGATCGAGGTCGCGCTTTTGGGACCGGTCCCAAAGCAGCGACGCCGACTCGGCCGCTACGTCGGGTGCCTCCACCCCAGCGCGCGCGCGCTCGCCTTTGCGCCCCGCGGGGGGCGCAACCGCGTCGGTACTCGCGGGTGCGGAGGCCTTCCTCCGCACCGAGGGGGGGGAAAAAGGGCGTAAGGCGCGCAAGGCCACCGCCGCCAAACTGGCCGCGGCTAGCCAGTGCGCCGCCCTCGTAGGGGACGTCTCGTCCTTCGGCCCAGGGGAGCTCCGCCTCGCGGCGAGCGCCCAAGTGGCCGAAATCCTTCAAATTGCCCAGACGTCGGGCAATCTGAAGGGGGGCTACGTGCGTCGGCTGAAGGATGCCGCGAACAGGTTGTCGGACATTGTCGACACCCTGGCCACGCGGAATCCGGAAACCGAGGCATGGAGGCTCGGAAACGAAAATGCGCGTTTGCGCATGGAATTGAACTCATTGCGGGGGGAAAATCTTTCCTACCGTAAGGAGTTTGAGGAAATGCGCAAGGCCCTAAAGGCCTCCGCTCCGGCTGTGGAGCCGGCGCCCGCTGTTGTGGCGACGCCGCCCCCCGTACCCGTCAAGCGGAAGGCCCGGGCTGTCGCGGCGGAGGTGGCGGCGATTCCGGAACCGCCCGCCGCGCTCGCTGCGGCTAAAAAACCGCGTCCGGCCCCTGCTGCGGTAGCAGGGCCAAAACCGGTTCCCGTCGACGGGACGGAATCGGCCGCGGCGCCCGCCGACGGGGCGGCGCCGACGTCCATCCCGATCGGGCCCGGCGGCGGGGAGTTCGATGCGTTTTTGCGAGTCGTGCTCGACGCCGTCGCGCCGTTCGTTCGCGCGCAATTTGCCGCGATTGAGGACCGGCTGAACCCCGCGCCGACCCTCCGTCCGCCGCTCGCGGCCGACCGAGGTAAGGCGCCGGCGCCCAGACCGGCGCCTCGCGACCAGGCCACCGGAAGGCCAAGACCAGTCACGGCTGCCGCCGCCGTCCGGCGAGGTCTGGGGGAAGCAAGTACCCCGGTCCCGGTGGAGGTGGTGGCGGCCCCGGCCGTCGGGGTGGCAGGCTCCCCACTGCCACCGGCCCCCCAAAAAAAGAAGCACAGGGGGGGCGTGAAGCGGACGCTCAGAAAGCAGCGGAGGGCGGCGCGCGCCGCCGCCGCTGCTTCAGCGGCCTCCGCTACGGTGCCCGCGCCTGTGGTGCCGGCCCCCAGGCAGCGGGCGGCGCTCGCGGCCGCGACACCGGTCGTCGCGGCGCCCGTCGTCCGCGCTCGCGTCACGCACGTCGCGCCGCCACTGGCGCCCGTGGCCCCCACCCCCGCCCCGGAGGGGGGGGCGTGGACCACGGTCGTCAAGCGGAAAAAGGGTAAAGGGGCGAGGGCCGACGGGCCCCCTCCCCTCCCCCAGGCGCAAGCTGCTCCCCTGCCGACGGGGCGGGGGCAGCAACAGCGGAAACAGGCTGCAAAGCCTGCGGTCGTATTCCGCGAGCCGAAGTCGGCCGCAGTTATCATTAAACTGCTGCCGGCAGCGGCCGCGAAGGGTGTCGGTTATCGCGAGGTCTTTGCAAAGGCCTCGACGGTGGTCGACATCGCGGCCATGGGCCTCCGCGAGGGGCTGAAGGTGGTGCGGACCGTCAGGGACGCGCGTCTCCTCGAGTTCCAGCCGGGACCCGAGAGCGCGGCCAAGGCGGACCGCGTCGCCGAGGCTCTGCGCGGAGCCCTTGTAGGGATGGCTGAGGTCGTCCGCCCCGTAAAGCGTGGGGAGCTTTACGTCTCTGGGCTGGACGAATCAGTCACGGTCGATGGGCTGCGTGACGCGATCGCGCGCGCCGGCAATTGCCGGCGCGACGACGTGCGCACGAAGCACATCGGTGCAGGACCGGGCGGTTTGGGCGCATCATACGTGATGTGCCCCGTCGCTGCTGCCAAAGCCATCGTCGAGCTGGGCTACCTCGTGGTAGGCTTCACCTCGGCGAGGGTGGAGGCACTGGAAGCCAGACCGATACGTTGTTACCGGTGTTACAACGTCGGCCATGGCGCCCAGACCTGTCCGGACACGTGCCCGGACCGGACCAACTTGTGTCTCCGCTGCGGTAAGAGCGGACACAAGATGCCGGACTGCACGGCCCGGAACCCCCACTGCGCGGCGTGCGCGGCGGGGGGACTCAACGCTGCCCACCCCACGTTGGCGAGGTTCTGCCAGCCTCCCTACGTGAAGGGCAAATTCGTCCATCCGAGGACGAAACAACGCACGGGTGTTACGGGAGTACGCGCAATGGACACCTCCAATGCCTAGTACGCCCGTAACAATACTATTTCAGGCGAACGTAAACCACTCCCCCACCGCTCAGGATTTGTGCCTGCAGGCGATGGCGGAGTGGCAAGCGAACTTGGCCGTAATAAGCGAACCTTATTACGTGCCGCCTTGCGGCAATTGGGTGGGCGACCTCGATGACGTGGTAGCGGTGGTGGCCAGAGCCGGTTCTGGCACACCGCTTACATGTCTCGAAAGAGGAAAGGGCTATGCGGTGGCGGAGAGCGGGAGTATCGTCGTCATAGGCGTTTACTTTTCGCGCAACCGCCCCCTGGCGGAGTTCGAGCTTCACTTGGACGCCATCAGGGCTGCCATAGGCAGATTGTCGCCTAAAACGATCTTCGTAATGGGCGACTTTAACGCAAAGCACTGTTCCTGGGGAAATGCGTTCACGGAACCTAGGGGCCGGACGGTTGAGGAATGGGCTCTTCAATCCGGCCTGACCATATTGAACCAGGGATCGGTCCAGACCTGCGTGCGCGCGCGGGGTGGATCGGTCATCGACCTGTCATTCGCCACTCATGCGGCCGCCCGCAGAGTTGTCGGATGGAGGGTGCTGGAGGAGGTGGAGTCGCTCTCTGATCATCGGTACATCAGATTTGAGCTTACCCCCTCCTCCGGTCCGAGCCCTGTTCATCGCCCCCCTCTCCTCCCGCGTTGGGCCCTTACCAAGCTCGATCCGGAGCAGGCCGAGGAGTGGGCACTCACAGAAAGCTGGGCCTACCCAGTCGAATTCGAGAACCTGGAGTCGCAGGCAGAGCACATGCGCAAGACCCTGACGAGGGTTTGCGACGCGGCGATGCCTCGCGTCTCCAAGCGGCAGCCTCCGTGCAAGCAGGTCCACTGGTGGACCGAGGAGCTGGGCGAGATGCGAAAGGCAGTTCGCATCATCAGCCACAGGCTCAAACGCTGCAGGGCGCGCCGTCCTCCGGACTACGTCGCGGAAAATGGACTCGTGGGAGAGTTTAGGGAGGCCAGAAAGGCCCTTTCGATTGCAATACTGCAAGCGAAAGCCCGGGCTCGGGCCGAGCTCCTCGAGACGCTCGATCGGGATCCTTGGGGGCGTCCGTACCGTGGGGCCCGCAACACGTTGCGGCCTTGCACATCCACGGTCACGGAAACGCTCGAACCCGAGGTGCTCCGGTCGGTTATCGACGGGCTCTTCCCGGATCCGGGAAACTTCACTCCCCCCAGTATGGGTCCACCCGTTCCCGACACCCCCACGGACGAGGAGCCTCACTTCATCTCCGAGGGGGAACTAGACGTTGCCCTGGACCGGCTCCGGGGCAGGAAGACGGCACCGGGACCCGACGGGGTTCCAGGTCGACTCCTCTTCCTGGCCGCTAAACATCTACGCGGCCAGCTGCGGGAACTGTTCGAAGCCTGTATTCGCGCAGGTCGGTTCCCGTCGCAATGGAAGGAGGGTCGTTTGTGCCTGATTCCCAAGGGAGGTCGGCCTCCCAACGATCCGTCCGCCTTCAGGCCCATAGTGCTGCTGAACGAGGTCGCTAAGGTCTTCGAAAAGATCTTGGCGGAGCGGCTCGTGAAGCATCTCGACGCTGTGGAGCCGGGGCTTTCAGAAACGCAGTTCGGGTTTCGGCGGAGGCGCTCCACGATGGACGCCTTCGAGACGCTGCGAACGTCAACGGACGAAGCCGTCCAAGCGAAGGATGTCGTTCTTGCGGTGTCGCTAGACATAGCGAACGCCTTTAACAGCCTCCCTCATGAGACGATCAGGGAGGGGCTCCGCGCGCATGGAGTCCCCCCGTACCTCACGAGGCTGTTGGGCGCGTACCTGCAGGATCGACATATCCTTTGGGAGGGCGGTGAGTCCGGCAATCCCGAGTTAGGCCGGCGACGCGTCGCGTGCGGCGTTCCACAGGGGTCGGTCCTCGGGCCGATTCTTTGGAACGTAGGTTATGACTGGATCCTTCGGGTTCCGGTCCTGCCCGGGGTAGGGCTGATCTGCTTTGCGGACGACACCCTACTCACGGCACGCGCTGCGTCATTTGCGGAATCCGTGGACGTCGCCAACGCCGGGTTGGCGATTGTCGTAGATCGAATAGCTAGGCTGGGCTTGAGGGTCTCCCCCGGGAAAACGGAGGCCATCATGTTCCATAGGAAATTTCGTAATCCCCCCGCGGACTTGACCGTTTCGGTCCAAGGGGTGGCCATTAGAGTAGGGCCCCAGATGAAATATCTGGGGCTAGTTCTCGATGGGAAATGGCTGTTCAAAGCGCACTTTGAGCAGCTAGTTCCCAAACTCGTCAAATCCGCGGGCGCACTCTCGAGGCTGCTTCCCAACGTAGGGGGCCCGGGAGGTGCGACGCGGAAACTTTACTCTGGCATCCTGAGGAGTATGGCACTGTACGGTGCACCCGTCTGGTCCATTGCACTTCACCGCCACAACAGAACCCTGCTGCATCGGGCGCAGCAGGTTCTGGCCGTGAGGACCATACGGGGGTATCGCACAGTGTCGCGGACGGCGGCCACCCTCCTGGCAGGCGATCCGCCCTGGCATCTCCAGGCGGACGTCCTGACAGTGGTGCGCCGCACCCGGCAGGATGCCCTAGCTAGAGGCCTGACCTTCTGTCAGGTCGAAATCGAGGCGATCAGGAAGCGGGAAACCGCCTCCATGATCGCCGTCTGGTCTCAAGAGCTCGACAACCCTGCGGCCTATGGCGGCTACACGGTGGATGCAATCAGGCCACAGCTGACGGAATGGGTCAACCGCACCAGCGGCACCCTGACCTTCAGGACGACACAGATACTTACCGGACACGGATGTTTCGATAAGTATCTGTGTCGCATTGTGGGCTGCTTGCCTTCCCCTGACTGCCGCCAGTGCGCTAGGAAGAGCAAAGGACCTTCTACCCCCGCACAACGAAGTGGGGTGTGTTCTCCCAGGGCACACTCCAGGCACTTTATTGCGCTGGATCGGCTGGGCGTAACTATGTTCTAAATCTCAGCCTTTCCAACACATTCAAAGCGCAGGGTCGTCAGGGAGGAGGGGGTTTTTAGTGGGTATTGGGGTTGCTCGCCCGTGCAGCAACGCTCTGAGTCTTCCACACTATTCTGTGACGTCGATCGCGGACGGAGCGCTGCCAAGAGCATACTATTGCTGCAGTGTTATCGCCCCCGACCGACGCGTGTCGTTCCCCTAGCAACGACCCAGTTTGTGCGTAAATCGGTTAAGCATTTTCCCTCGCCTCAAAACAAAAAAAAAAAACAAAAAAAAAAAAAAAAAAAAGTAAACTGTTTGGCGTCATTATTTTCACAAAGCGTGAATATATCGGAGAGTTCTTTATCCCACGCCATGTAAGGGGGGCTAAAGTGGCCGCTTTTAGAAAATTGATTAATAAAATGGATAAGTGTTTAAAATTCTAGATACACTGGTATTTGTAAGATAACAAAGTTCTGCTTTATTTTGATACTTGTCATATTCGTGACAGGAATCTACGAAAACAGTCGCTTTAGGCTTACAGATTAACCGTATAATAAGAATAATAAAAAAAATATAAATATATTAAAAAAGTTTTAAAGAAACAAGCTTGGTATGAAAGCCGTAATAAATCTTGATCATTAGAAGAAGAAAAAATTGTAAAATGCAAAATTCAAATCTAAATACTAAGAATTGATTTAAAATTATTTTTTGTAGATTGTTTCACCATATTTTGCGAGCTGACATTTTTAAGGGATTTTTTATTATATTATTTATTGTTTTTGAACATTAACAGAGAATGTAATGGAAAATTCTAGATTATTATAATATTGCGCCATGTTTTGTAAATCATTTATGCAAAGTAGCAGCAACCAACCTGCACAAGGCTTGATTGTCGACTGACGTGGGGTAGAGAAGCTTTGACTACTTACTTAATTATTGACACTATACAGCTGCAAAGAAAAGAATTGATACTTGTAAATGTAATTAATATTTTCTTAATTTACACGACTGTAATATATAAATAAAATTATGTAAGATTTAATAATAATAATAATAATAATAATACAAACTTTAATTCAGACCGGGGTCCATATTTCGTTAGTGTGTTAGTTACAATTATCTTCTAAAATAATGTTAGTAGTGTTAGTAATATTTATTTTCCAAGTATTTAAGACTATTTTGTTTTTTTTTTTTTTAAGCCACTTATTTTAATCCGATGACTACCCCTATCCAATGTTCTTGGAAGGGGCAGTCAAATCTGACCGCCATAGCCTTCAGAAGGCTGTTGGTGCTGCCGCGCAAGCGTTGCATCAGCGAAGCGGATTTTTTTCGGATAATCGCCTTAAAACCATCTGTGCGGGCCTCCGCAAACATCCCAGATGCACTACAGTGCCGCGGCAATCCCAACAGCATTCTGAAAACATTATTATATTGTACTTGTAGGGCGTTAATGGCTCGTTGCGTATAGTCTACCCACAGGCCGCTTGAGTAAAATGACTGGCAATAAGCTTTGAAAAGAGTAGTTTTTACTTCAACTGTGCTTCGAGCGAACCTGCGAGCCAACATGTTACCCCGAACCGCCAACGCCCTACGTTCCCTCTCTATATCCTCGTCATCCCTAAGGTCACTCGTTACAATATGCCCCAAGTACTTGAACCTATCAACCATCTTAAGAGCTACGCCATTGAGAAACACAGGAGGGACATGCGTAGGTGAACGCTTCTGTGTCTTTTGTGTTTTAAAAACTAATATTTCACTCTTCTTAGAGTTGTACTTCAGCCCATGCTCCTCCGCGTAGTTCTCGCATATAGACAACAATGTCCTTACGGCGCTGATAGACGGACCCAGCAACACCATGTCATCCGCGTAACTAATATTATTAAAACAAATTATTAAATTAAAACGCGCATTTAATTTTTCTGTTTAAATTTTGTTTCCATTTTTAATTAAACTTACAATATGAAATGCTCTTAAAACTCAATCTTAAAACATAGTTTTAACACGTTTTTGTCAATGGTTTAATAAATAAACATGTTTTGGTTTTTGTGCAAAGAGAGAGTCATCATTTGAGGTAATTGCAACAAATAATATTTATATTACTGAAGGACAGTGAAAGAAAAATATATTTCAAGTAACTTCGATCAAAGTGGTCTAAAAACATTAGTTGGTACACCTTAGATTTAATAATGTTTTTAAATTTATTGAATTTTAAGTAAATAAAATTTATTTACAATTTAAGTAAATTGGTAAGTGGGTCAATAGTAGCGTACGACACTACGCTTCCCCGTTTCTGTGCTCAACTTGTTATTGATATCCAGTTTTCTATATTGAAACGTAATTTGCATTTTGTTTATCAAGAGTCGCGCACAGTGGGCAAAGTTACGTGTTATTTTGACCACAATGTTTTTTTTTACTAAGTAGCACGTTTTCAATTAATTATTCAGATTATCAAATCTTATAAAAAACCAAAATAGTAAGCTAAAGTGCCAATGGGGCAGACAGGTCCTGGAGTGGAGAACATTTCTCGGTAAACGTAGTCTACCCTATACGTCTAATCTCTAGCCTGGTGGACAAATGATCTGCGCCAGGTCGCCGGTAGGGGCTGGATGAGGGTAAGCCGAAGACCGGGATAAGTGGCGCAGACTTGAGGATGCTTACCTCTGGCAGTAGACAAAACTTGACGGACGATGTTTTCAAGAAGCGCTCCCAACAAGCTGGCTACGTTATTATGTTACCTGAAACATAGATACTAGCCTTAAATTTTTTTTAATGTAATAAATTGTTGGTACCCCATCCAATGACTGGCACCTAGACAATTTATTGAAAATAAAATTTTATTTTTTTATTGTTTTCTAATTGACCAGAATTTAGTGACGATTTGCTCAGTGGGCGGTGGAGGCTTGGCATCAACAGGTTGAGCGCAAGATACGACAACATCGCGCATTACCTTTGTAATTTTAGGATGTGTACACAATATCTACAGTATATGTTAATGGTAATAAGATATTGACACGTGGTGTTGCAAATTTCTATAGTGAATTATTTAATGTTCAAATTAAAGGTAATTTCTTTTCCTTGGTCAATACGAGATGAGATCAGGCAAGTTAAGGATCACTCCAAAGTCTATGTACAGTAAAGCCTTTCGGAAGGAAGCATTGCCATCAAGCGGACCCGTGGTCATTTCTAACGGGCAGCGGTCGCGCGTAATCTAAATGACCTATCAAAGATTTAAAGGATTTAAAACATGAAATAATTAAATAATCATTTATTTTAAATAAACAAAACATTAATCTTAATGTTGGGAAAGTATTTAGATATCTATCAACTTATTCAAAACTTGTGATTTCTTTAACAATTTCTTCACTTATAAATATATTCTAAGCTTTTTGAAAGATTTTGGCACCTATGTTGTTTCTACAAACACTAGATTCTTCCCTGAGAATATTTTTATCCTTAATTTTCACCCTATTGTTAATAAATTTTTGCTATTTTATCACTTCCAGTAAAAAAATATTTAACTCTGATAAGGGCATATATTTTTCAGCTGAACTGAAGCTGTTTGATTTTTCAGCGGTTACATTTCTCCGTTATTTCCCACTACAAAAAATTGGGTAGCCCTATTAAGTCTACGAGCCATTCTATATAGAAACATAAATAAAACACATACTTAGGTACAAAACCAGCTCTAATTTTTTCGTCGTCTTCTCTAGCTTTCTTCTCCGAGAACCGTGTCTATTCGTCTTGAATAGTTTTAGAATAAGCGCCTGTAGAAATTTTACTGTTGGCATGCATATACAAGGTTGACTTTCGATGAGTGTAGGCTGTAGTTCTATATTTCTCTGGGATTTACTCATCAGATCCTGACTTGGTGACGATGGGTCTACTTCAGGCGTATACTCTTTTGAATATATATTTTTTTATTCGGTGCACTTGACGGAGAAATCGCGTAGCGAACATACAATCGAATTGAGAACTCCCTCTTTTTGGAAGTCGGTTAAAAACGCTGCAACACGTTGTACAGAAATGGGTCGAGCTTAAGAAGTCGCTTACTTGTACTGTTCGTGTGTACCACCCCTAAGTCTTTGTTTTATCGTCTTATTTTGATACATTTATTACGAAGTTGAGAATTCTCGTCCTTATATAAAACCGATCCAGTGTGGCTTACGTTTTAGTCCTGCGCATATATTCTTGCTAGAAGTATATCGTGAAACAAATTAAGTTCAAGAAGGAGTGGAGGAGACGATAAAACAAATATACAAAATGGTATGTGATTTTTTTAAAGATATTAAAAAGTCTCCTTTGACTATTCGTATGTTTTAAGCTTTATTATAATGAATCTTTAATCACATACAATCGGCTAAGTGCCTTTGGTTCTCACAAAACTACCTACGTTTATATTATCTCAAAACAATAATGTATAATTGTTATAAATATATTTTATCTGTATAAAATATAGTGGCAAGGTGTATTCTAGAATAGTGTTCTGCTACATAAGCTGCATAAACTGTAGTGAAATCAGTGATGTATTTATTTATTTACTTTCCACAAAAAATAGATTACAAAATTAGAAAAACTCAAAAGTGGGAACAAGAGGAGCCCAAATTACTTTAGTTAATTATATGGTATGATTTATATAAATAAGGTGAAAAAAAACAACTTACTACTTAGATGTGTTGTGGGATGTCGTTAGACAGACTTTAAAATATACACTTCCAAAGTCTAAAATAATATCCCCTTCTAACTTTTGAAGTTACACGTGGGTATTTCTGAATGAAATCACAGAGGTGGAACCTAAAAATACTTTGGAAGACAATTATATTGAAATGAAATTGATTTATTTGTTAGAAACGTGGGGATAAAAGATGCTACAAGTACATGTTTCGCCTTATAAAGGCGTACAAAATATTTATACTGAAAATAACTGAGATTATTACATAAACATACAAACATAACTTACATACTATTTATAAATTCAAGATAACAATTTCATATCTTCTATACTAATATTATAAACAGGTAAAGTTTGTGAGTTTGTGACGTTGTAGGGGGTAATCTCTGGATCTACTAAACCGATTTTAAAAATTCTTTTACTGTTCGAAAGCTACGTTAACAGGGAGTGTCATAGGCTATATAACATGACGCTATATACCACGGGGGCGGGACAGAGCGCGGGTGAAACCACGCCGGGCCGCTGGTCTTTAGATAATATCATAGAATTTTGTACAGGCTCTCTGTATTTTTTCGAATACGGGAAATATTGAAAATATATAAAAAATCAGGACTTCGTAGCCCAGTCACAGAGATAGTGGACGTGCGTCATCTCCACGGACCCTCACTGTAAATTAATAAACATCAGCTTGGCAAATTTTCTTTGTTCCAGACGTCATACACGGATAAGGGTAGAAAGCCAGAAGACGGAAGATTTCTTGCCTTCGACCATCTCACTTTCTGGGTGTCAAATGCCAAACAGGTACGTGTGATGAGGTATTTATAATTATGATTATTTTGATAATACACAGATTAAAGCGAAGTCTTTCATCTGGGGAAAGTCATTCTCCACAGACACACCAACTCCAAAAAAAGGCTATAAATATTCTAGAATAGTGCTAAGAGAGCCCTTTTGCCTGATATCTCATCGATGAAGCCTTTCAAACACTAAATTTTTGTAGTTACACAAAAAATCTACATTTGTGCCAAATTTCATATATCTAACCGTAGTCGCTAGGTTTTCAGGTAATCAGGAACCCAATACTGCCATTACTATCCAATCAAAATAGCCAGACACTAACGTATCGTCTCAATCGTAGGTTTGCCTGATTTTGCTATTCTGTTAATTCCAACGCCGTGTCCGTTTTACAAGCGAAGACTCACGAAATAAATATTAACATTTTTGGTAGATTTTTCAATACCCATTTCGGCTGACGCCATTTCTGCTAATAGTAATATCAAATTTCTTTCTACCTGTACGGGCTAGCAACAGCCGTACATTGCCGTGTCAGCGGTTTACGATGACACGTGCATTTTAACATATCATTCGCATCAGTTGTCGTTCAGCACCGTACTCGGTCAGTCGGCAAAACAGCCATTGATCTTAGCACAATCATTAGCACCATCATTCTATTAGCATAGTTTAAGCAATAAACAATTAACATCTTAAAACATCGTATTATTAACATCCTATGTAGGAAAACCCCCATACATAATTTGGTCCTTCGTGCCGGATTATGTAGGGGGTTTATAGATTATTCTGTCGCGACGATATTGTGGATTTAGTAGAATACGAGTTTTTGACATTATCGCAATGGAATCGTACTTTGAATATCTTCACAACGCCAATATATTGAAGTAGCAGAATTGGGCCCCTGCTGTGATACATACAAACAAAACCAGAGTGAAATCACTATAGGTCCATTTTACCTTCAGATAACAGAATCCTGTACATGGTAGTGTAATGCTGGAATCATTATCTTGATTACAGGTCTTAGGGCCGGCTCGACCGGTGTGATACCACGCTCTCACCGATTATCAGCGTGAAACGGTTAGGTTTCAGCTAATCGTGTTTCGTACCGTGACTGAGAGTTCTCATGGCCCACCACTCTTCTCCTCAACCCCATATCCCATCTCTTCTAACGGATCTTGAGTCCTTGCAACACGTTAGCGTCGCCCCTGGTCTGATGGTAACTACTTTCCATCAGGTGGACGATATATTTTTTCGCTTTAGGCAATAAAAACCCTGAAAAGGCGGTGAATACTTAATTCAATGATGTTGCTTAAAATTTAATTTTTTCTTACTCTTTCAATATACGAATATGGGTTCCATATATCTTAAAACTTTTTATCTTATTGCAGTATATTGATTTAGAGTCCCGTTGCAGAGAGTGAGCGTGGTCTAGTTAATTAGTTATTAAATTACGTTGATTTTCGAACTATTTCAATCCAGTTGATGTTATATGAAAAAGAGAGTTTCAATCTTTTTTAGCTAGGCCACACTTACTCTTTATACAAGGGATCGCCAAATGGCAGACCGCGGTCCTTGTTTGGACCGCCGACCCATTCTGTGCGGACCGCGAAAAATGTCATTTTTCTCACTGATATGTAGAAAAATACCTTTGTTCTTTGTGTAATTACATTTGTTTAATTAAAAAGAAAAACTATAAAATGTTGTACGGACCGCGATGGTCATTTCATTTCTTAAAACGGACCCCAAACGAAACTAATTGGTCACTCCTTCATACCGACTCTCCCTTAATTATTTCAGCAATCTGAATCTTCTTACTTATACTTACTTTTACTTTACTTTATACTTTTTTTTTAATGCAAGTCTACTTTCTTCCGTCGTGATCTTGTAAATCAACATTTGCTTATAATTATGTAACTCAACACGGGTTGTCTGGAAGAGATCGCTTCTTAGCGATAAGACCGCCCATTGTGCACATTTAGAATATTTTTAGCCTATAAGATTTTCTGTTTTCTGTATAATGGTGTACAATAAAGTGTTATCTATCTATCTAACTCTATCATAAATAATAAATATATGTTATACATATAATTTCATATTACATAAATCTTTCTTTCATTATTCTTTATTGTATACAAAGTATAGAAAAGAGTTACATATTTTAGAAATTAGTGCTGATATGCAAAGGCGTACTTAATACTTAAAAAGTTTTTTTCTATAAACCAATGCATATAGGAAAAGGAGAAAACAAGAGGCAAAGTTATGTACTCAAAAATTTTATAATCTATACTAACATTATAAAGAGGTAGTTTGTGAGTTTATGAGTTTGTGACGTTGTAGGGGGTAGTCTTTGGATCTATTAAACCGATTTTAAAAATTCTTTTAATCTTAGAAAGCTACGTTATTAGGGAGTGTCATATAACATGACGCTATATACCACGGGAGCGGGACAGAGCGCGAGTGAAATCGCGCCGGGTTGCTAGTTATTTTATATCTACATATTTTATTTTTATGATTAGTCGCTAATCGTTATTAATGATATTCTATTCTATTTATTTCTATGTTGTACTATAAAAACATTTACAAACTGGTTGTTGTTCTAGGCGGCCAGTTACTATGTGACACGGTTCGGCTTCGAGCCCCTCGGCTTTAGCGGTCTCGAGACTGGTTCCAGAAAGATCGCCTCGCATGCTGTGAAAATGAACAAGGTATACTAATATAAATAAACAAGTTAGTCTTGTTTGTTTTGTTGTATTCTAGTATTGAATGACAAATGAATGACAAAGCGTTTGTAAGTTATCAATAATTTCGATACGTAACTTTTCTCGCGATCTTCTCTTTATTACCTTCTTGCTGCCTGCCAATGATTAATTAAGACCAGCTTTCCTTTATTCAGAACCTGTAGTTATTGTGAAAGTCGTCTCAACTGTCGGAAACGTGATAGAGATAGACTAATACGTAATGCATATTATTTCATACATACTATAAATCTTTCTTTATTATACACAAAAGAGAAAATATAAAAATATAAAAAAGTGATGAAATACAAAGAAGTACTTAACCCTAAAAAAGTTTTCTTCTAGAAACCTATGCATCTAGCGAAAGGGTAAAAACAAGACGTAGATTTATGTACTCTGTAATTTTTTAGGTATACGTAATAGCGCATATCTGGTAAAAAAAAAACTAAATAATAAGCCACATACGAGCACACGAAACGAATATTTAACCCAATTTGAAGAATACGCAATAGTCGCTGTAATCGCAATCGGTTGTTAAGAGTATTATTATTAATCCCGGATGTTGTTAAAGTTGGCCTTCCAACAAAATCTATTCGACTGTCGACAATTTTTAACATGTATAATTGTTAATATACCAACCTATTATACTATTATCACTCAAGTCCTGCTTTACGGCACCGCAGCGTTCAATTATCGCTTTCCATCCATTGGGTTCCGTGTGTATGTATACTGTCAGGAATGTTGTCCGTTCCTTTAAGGCTTGTAGCAACGCCGACGTTCTTGAGGATTTTTCGACAATCATTTTTGGGACGATATCGGTGACTTCATAGTCGCGGTCGTTTTTAGTTCCATTATTTTATTGTAAATAAAGTAGTATTTAACAAATAATAAACGAAAATGATTTATCGCTATTTTAAAAATATTTATTTACATTGTTATACTGTTTTGATAAAAATGGACGGACTAAAATGGTTTCATGTCAATAATTTGAAAGTGAGTTGGTGAAATTTTTTCTTAACTTAAAATAACTAAAAAAATAATTTCGAAACAAATGCGTTACGCCTCATATCGTGAAAATTTATCATGATTTTTTGGTAAATTATTGATCAGTAAATATCAACGGAAAGTTGTTTTGTTTGCACCCCAGTTTTAACCTCTTGCGGCAATAGGAGCCTTAAAATGAATAGGCAGCTCAACCACGTAACGCATATAAGCTCATATATTATATCAATTAATATTATTCGTTAAATTTTCAGATGATATTCGTTTTCCAATCCCAATATGAACCTGAAGAAACGGAGTTTACAAACGAGGTCGCCTATCATGGAGACTTCGTGAAAGATGTAGCTTTCCAAGTGGAGAACTTAGACTATATTTTGGAGTATGCAAGGAAACAGGGAGCAGTGGTTGTCAAAGATTTATGGGAGGAGATCGACCAGTATGGAGTTGTTAGGATGGCGACGATCAAGACTGTAAGTGACATTCTATTTCGCCGTACTCAGTCTAGGTATCTTCTAGCCGTAAGAGATGGTCCATAAAGTACATTTGTATACTAAGGGGAGGTTTATCTCTTAGTGTGATAAAATGTGACGAGGGAACGGGGAGTCTAAGGAGAGGAAGTTTGCAGTTCGCATTTGCGAAAACACCCACAATAAGTGGAAGAAATTCTAGTATTTGTTACGTTATATTTAGGGTAAAAGCCGGATAGTTGCCTCGGACGGATACATGCCCCGGTTTTTAATAAACTATGTTAAGATTATAAGTTGCGTTGGTGCTTTACTACAATAAGTAGTGACCACCCCGCAGGCCTCAATGCTGTGTAAGCCATCGGAATAGGCGCACGTGTTTTGTCAGTGTGAGCAAAAATCTTCCGCGGCAAAACTTTGACAGGCGTTAAAAATATATTGGTAAGTAATTTCTATTGAATATTTTTATTACTGATCGTGGTTTCAGTCAACTTTTTGTTTCTTTGCATGCATTAGCGTTTAAATTACATTGTCTATTATGTTTTATTGCTAAATATTTTTTATTTATTTCGCAAATAAAAAGGGCAAGTATCCGCATCAAAAAGGATAGTCGCCCTGCTTACTGTCGCGGATAGTTGCCCCTAGAGTGGCTAAAAAGTGATTAAAAATTTCTTAACAAGCAAAGACGGATTTTATTTTTTTGCTGTTTTTTCGAATTTACTTTGACTCTAACATGTTGTAAATTAAATAAATATCTACTTCACTGTTTTATGTATTTATTCTAGATAAGAAAAATGCCTCGCAAATATAAGCGAAAACCAGGCGAAGTGCCACGCAATATCCACTAGACAGATAGCTTAGCACTTGCTTTCGAAGAATTGAGACAAAAAAAAACTATCAATGAAATTTCTCGAACATACGGAATATCCTCTCGAACCTTAAGAAGACGCTATGAAAAGAATAACCAGCAACTGCTAACTCAAGGTATATTTTTGATTTAAAGGTACCTAGCTGAATCGGTACAACTCGGGTCAGCTAATATCCAAGGCATGGATTCGAGCAGCTGTCCCCACCAATGCAATAAGTGGTTTTCGTAGCAGTGGAATCTATCCAGTTGAACCAAATGCTCTATCTAACGCTGAATTTGCTATATCAGATCTTGCGTTGGGGGAACTTGCGCAGGAACGACAATCTAATCCTCTAAATGATCAAGTACCAGGCGTTTCTGGAGTGTCTGCGTTAGAAAAACGGTCACAAGATTCTGAGCAAAGTCTTGTGTTAAATGAAAGAGACCAAGGGTCATCCCTAAGCAAACAAGTACCAGGTATTTGTACCGTATCAGAATCTGAGTCTAATCAAAGTTTACATCATCAAAACGAACTGCTCCTATCAGGATATCAAGTTCCAAATAATGCTGATAATCTGGAAATTATCGTACATGAGTCTGAGCAGAATAACGTGAACCAAAATCACACGCCACCGAGGCCATCTTCAAGCCTTTTAAATTTGTCTCAAGATTGTTTAGCCTTAGAAGATTACCACATTAAAAATTACATCTTTGATAATAATGAGATATCATTGCCATCGCTGATATCTTTAAATGAATCCCAGAGCCAAAATCTTGAAAAAGAAACACCGTCTAAATTTTTACATCAAGCATCTCCTCTACCAAGAATACCGCTAAGCATAACTAAAAGATCTAAAAAATCTGCAGAAATTTTAAACTCTAATGATAAAATTGAAGACAAGAAGAATAAAGCCGAGAAAATAAAGAAAGTAAATAAAATTACGAAAACTAAAATTACTACAGAGACCAAAAAAAAACAAACCAGCTGGGGACAAGAAAAGCATTGAGAAGAAAAAAAGGCTACCGCAAAAAAATAAATAGACTAAAAAACATATTGATATGACTAGCAGTGAAACTGAATCTGATAACATAGATATTATGAAACAGGACAAAGTAAAAACATCAAGGAAGAGAAAATTACTAATTTACAGTTCTGACAGTTCTAACAGTAGTGGAAGTGCAGAAAATGTCTTAAATCTCGTGGACGAGAAATCGTTAAGAGGCACTCGAGAGATATTAAAAGTCAAAAATGCTAATTCAATAGTAAATACGACTAAAAAAGTTTCAATTGATAATTATTGCGTACAATGTTTTGATAATTATAATTTAACTAAATCAAAATCAGATTGGATTCAACGTAAGATGTGTCGGATGTGGTTGCATGAAACATGTACAACATTCAAACACTGTTGTATGAGATGTGGAAAGTTAGAAACCTTAGCTTCTGGTAAAAATTAATGTTAATACCAAAATTGATTACCAAATTGTTGTATTATTAAGATAAATGCTAATATTTTATAATAACTCACATAACTTTAAGTTTAAATAATATTTTTATAATTAAAACTGAAAACTATTTAATAATGTTAATTAATATTTCAAATTGTACTTAATATAAGATCTCAAGTAAATTATAAAGACTGTTAAATAAATAATAAATATTACTCTAGGTAATTGATATAAATTTCTTTCTATGCAAAATAAAAATCATACCGAGGTTACTATCCCCGCACGAGGCAAGTATCCCCTGAAGCATTTTCCACGCTAGGCTACTATCCGCCATAGTAGGCAACTATCCCTCTTCTGAGAGATGAAATAAAACAGTATTTATTCAAAACCATTGTTATTTATGTATACAAAAATAGGGTTTTATAGAAGATAAAAGACCTATGTTGTGAGATACATACTGAATAATTTTCAGAAAGTTCATATTCTAAAAAAATAAAGCTTTTTCGAAAAGTGGGGCAACTATCCTGCTTTTACCCTATAGGAAGAGGAGAAGAGGAAACAAGTTATAATTTACTGGTGTAATAAACTATGCAAAAAAAAAAAATTCAAAAATAATAATAATGGACTTGGCTCTAGTGTGCATAGACATTTAAAAGACGGCTAAAATAAATTAAAAAAAACGCGTGCGTCTCGGGACGCCCGACAGAAGTAATAACTTAAACTAATCTAAGTTGAACTATTCAATATTGAAATTGTTATTACTTCAATTTTATGTATATAGCGCGTGGGTTAGAGTGAGAGAGGAGGAGCCTGCTTACTGCTGCCGTATACGTGAGAGAACGGAAAGCCAGAAAGACTGACGCCGTAACGCGTTACGTAACGAAGCAGTTTACCCTCCTATAAGAAGTTATCAATTCAATAATCGCTATTTAGCCATATATAGGTAGTTTTAACGATTATTTTATTTTAACCATCGATTAAATGTCTATGCACACCAGCCTTAGTTATTTTTTAAAATAGGCTATGCTTTAACGTGGATTAAAGAGCTGATTGAGAAAAGAGCCAGGAAGCTGGTCGGCAACGATCGTCTTTTTTATGCTCGGCTTCAGTCTTGAGCATAGGCGCAAAGTCGGGGGCTGACTGTCTTCTATCGGATACATTTTGGGGAGTGTTCCTTACAATTGCACGAACTGATTCCCTCATCTCTATTTTACAATCGGACAACCAGACGCACCGGTTAGCGTCACCGCTACATGGTGGAAACACCACCAGTCAGAACCAAGCGTTTCGCTTCATCTTCTCTGATGCGTACTGCCGAAGAGTGGAATCATTTGCCGAAGTCTGTTTTCCCTGACAAATGCAATCTTGAAGTCTTCAAGTCACGAGTGAATAGGTATCTTCTAAGTAAGCGTGTTCCATCCTAGACTGCGTCATCACTCAACATCAGGTGAGACAGTGGTCAAACGCAAAACTATACCTCCGTAAAAAAAATTCTAATAACTTTATTGAAATTTCAGTACGGAAGCAACACTCACACGTTAGTGGACAGAAGAAAATATAAGGGACCGTTCTTACCGGGCTATCAGATACTGAATAAAGATCCCATTAACACATTCTTGTAAGTAGTATTTAGGTATTTAAAAATAAATGTGCATTTATTTACAGCAGTCATGGAATTATCTAATTATTTACACTTCACATTAATGCAGTCTAAAATCGCGCTCATTTTAAACGTTACTTTTCCAGGCCCAAAGTGGAGATTAACTTTATAGACCACGTAGTTGGAAATCAGCCCGACCACGGTATGGAAGAGGCAGCGTCTTGGTACGAAAGATGTTTGCAATTCCACAGGTAAATTTGCAGTCAAAACAACTCTTATGTATAGTTATTGTATGTATAAAACTTAAATATGGCTTTTGAATCGTGAAATTCGAATTGAAACTGTTACATTCGTCTGGACTTGCAGAAGCTAACTGCTCGCGATTTTTGCGCGTAGTGTATGTACACTGGATATATTAGGAATGTCTCTCTATTATATGTAAGGAGTGTCAGCCCATTTTTTCTTTTACATCAAGTTCACATTGCATGGTCATACATAGAAAACCTAAACTTTGATATAGTGTTAAGTATTCAAGTAACTGTAATTTAGAACGTGATGAAATATGAAAATGCCGTTTTTCACCAACGTCAAAAAACGAAGTTCTAATTTTATCTGTAAATATTATGTTATCTTATATTTTACTATTTATTAATTAACAAAGTAAATTATTCCATAAGTGCTGGTTTAGCAACTACCGACTTTTGTTGTCCTTCTTATACTCCATCCAAAAGTTGTCTAGAAGAAATCACCATAAGTGATAAGACCGCCGATTGTACTTGTATATTAATAATGTTCTTGATTTTATGTAGCATTTTTGTACAAAAAAGTATATTCTATTCTATTTTTTGGCTTATTGGCTACTGAATCCTAAAAATGAGAAATATACTTTATATTATTTTTCTATTATTTATATTATTGTATTCTACCTATATATAATCCGTAAGACTATAAGTAGAATAGTCAGCCTAGATCAGTATTCTCGTTCATCTCATCAAATAACCAATTGTTATAAAAGGTATTAAAAATAAATTCATTACTTTAGATTCTGGTCAGTAGACGACAAGCAAATTTGCACAGAGTACTCAGCACTTCGTTCCATTGTCATGGCGAATTGGGAGGAGACAGTGAAGATGCCAATCAACGAACCAGCAATCGGGAAGAGGAAGAGTCAGATCCAGGAGTACGTCGAGTATCACGGAGGTGCTGGAGTTCAGCACATTGCTATGAATACTGAGGACATTATCACTACGGTAAGTATTTCTGATTAAAAAAGCAGTCATATTAATAATTTATAATAAATTCCAGTTACTCCGTCTGTCTGTTACACGTTCATGAAAAAACTGCGGGACTAATTTTGTTGAAATTTGGTATATGTAGTCTCAATGCTGAAAATGGAGATATGATGCTTTTTATAATAATAATAATAATAATAATAATAATAATAATTTATTTGTAATAAAAACCAGATACAATGACAAAGAATGATAAGTTGAATTAAATCTACGTATGTATGTTCACGTGTCAATTCCTTAACCCCCAAACTAGGTTTGCACCTGTGTCTTGGGGGTTAGTTGTGGGTTCTCATGGGTGTATTTTACAATATTACTAAGTTAATTTATGACCAGATTAATATACAATTAGGCTCCAATTTTATTAAGCAGATATTCGGTTTCACAATACGTTAATTTTTGTAAGTACTCAGCAAGTTTCTTTTTAATTTTGAATGAAGTCAGGGAGTAAATAGATAATTTGTTATTTATTTTGTTATATAAAAGTGAACTTAGTGAGACATAATGTCGGCTGGCAAAGGTAGTACGTCTAGCAGGTATATCACATACTGAGTGACCTTGGCGCTTCAGAAAAACATTTGAGTCTAGGGGGAGGCCTGAGTGGCATCGCAGAACCACACGAAGTATGTATAATTGCCGCACTGTTAATACATTGGAGTCAACATAGAGTTGGGTAGTAGGATAGTCCATTCGTTTAAACTGCATTACTTTCAGTACTGCTCTCTGGGCCCGTTCTAACTGTATAAGAGTAGTTTTGCAAGCACCACCCCAGACAGGAATGCAGTAAGTAATTATAGATTCTGCTAGACTACAATATGCAAGAAATATAGTTTCCCTATCAGCAGAGTGTCGTAGAGATTTAAAAAGGTGAATTAAACGTCTCACTCGACCACACATGATTTCAATTTGTGGTCTCCAATTCAGCTTATCGTCAATGTGTACTCCAAGGTACTTCGTGTTAGCAGAAATGTTAATTTTTGACAATTACAACACGTTAAGAGGTTTGCACATGAATGAGCTTTAATTGGGTGATGGTAATTAGCTGTAATATGCGAATTTGGAAGAGTAAATCGAATGACGCTTGTCTTTTCTATATTAAGTGTTAGCAGATTCCTTGACAACCATTCCATGACAGTGCGAAGTGCAGATTCGGAATTTTCTCTAGCACGTTCCCAGTCTTTGTCATAAATTAGAAGTACAGTATCATCTGCATATGTAAAAATGTTACAATTTTTAAGCTGGAGTTTACATAAATCATTAATATATATCAAAAAAAGGGTAGGACCTAAAATACTACCTTGGGGAACGCCAAATTCGACTACTTCCTCTGAACTAACAAGATTATTAATTTTAACACGTTGTGTGCGATCAGAAAGGTAATCTTCGAAGATTTTGAGCACGATCCCCCGAACACCAATGTTTTCTAGCTTATTTAGTAGAATTGGAATGGAGACAGTATCAAATGCTTTGGAGAGATCAAGGAAGACTCCGTAACATTTCAATTGATTATCTAATTTACTTACTAACGTGTTAGTGAAAGAGATTACGGCGTCTTCAGTTGATTTCCCTCTTACAAATCCAAATTGGTTATCGGCAATGATGTTATTACTAGTCAGAAAATTACAAAGGGAATTATTAAGAATCCGTTCGAGTATTTTTGATAAAGAACTAAGCACGGAGATTGGTCTGTAGTTCGTGACACTGCCTCTATCCCCACTTTTGTAAATCGGACTTACAACGGCTTTTTTAAAAGCTTTAGGGAAAATACCTGAGTTAATAGCCAGGTTACATATATGAGTGATTAAAGGAACTAGAGTGTAACTGCATATTTTCAAAACTTTGGTAGGAATATTGTCCCATCCTGTTGCACTGTCGCTATTTAAACGGATAATTAATTTTTCAACATCACTATTATCAACGGGCAGGATAACAAGGGAGTCACGAGGTGAAGCGTGCAAGGATTCTGCAGTTGAAATTATATTAGTGCCAGAGGAAGTAATTTTACGAGCTAATTCCTTGCCAATATTAACGAAAAATTTATTTACAGTATCTAAGGATGTGGACAAGTCACTACTGAGTTCAAGTAATTCTTTGGGTTGGCGGGTCGGGGAATCTGTGTTAGTTATAGACTTAATTACTTTCCAAGTAGCTTTAGGGTTATTTTTAGCTTTTTCTAGTTCAGCCTTTTCATACGCTATCTTTTGTTTTCTAATCAGAGCATTACAAAAATTACGGTATCTGGAATAAGTTAATTTTAATATGGCATTATCAGGGTCTTTTCTGAGTTTTTTGTGCATATTATCGCGATTTCGGACACAACGAATCAAACCAGGCGTCATCCATGGCTTAATAATTTTAAATTTTCTAGAATAGTTAATCGTCGTAACATTATTAGTGATAATATTTTGAATAATACTAATTAAGTTGTCTGTAGCAATGTTAGGATCACTTTCCTTTAAGACGAGACTAAAGTCAGTGGATTCTATTTCTTTCTTAACGGCAGTAAAGTTTATCCGTAGAGATGTTGTGCGAATTTCGGATTTGTTGTCATCAGCATGTAAAAATAGGAGAACTGGAAGGTGGTCAGTAATATGAGAATCCAAAACAAGTATACGAGTACGTACCATCGAGTTGATTAAAACATGGTCAAGGCAGGTGTCAAATCTAGTGGGTAATAAGTGGGCGGGCCAGAGTCCTAAAGAGGCCATAGTGTTTAGATATTGACTACGATTAGCATCGGTACCAGTGGGCTTTATATCAACATTCATATCTCCTATTAAGATTACATTTTTGAATGATTGTAGGGTAAGTATTAAATTCTCAAGACTATTATAGAAGTTATTAAGATCTTTGTAGGAAGGAGAACGGTATATACATAAAAAGGCGTTTTTACCTATGTATAATACCAAACAGTTAGCATTTACAAAATCTGGTTCCTGTACTATGTAACTTAGAGAGTCTTTAACATAAATAACAACTCCATCATTTTGAATTGGGTTATTTTTTGTAGCATGTAAAATATATCCTGGTAGTGTAGGTATTTGCACCATATTTTTAAGCCAACATTCGCTCAACACAATAACGTCAAAAGTGACTTTAGTCATAGTTAACGTAATAACAAATTGATCAAAATTTTTATTGATGCTACGAATATTAACATGAATAACTTTTAAAGATTTATAAGACTGGGTTATAAAGCTATGACACATGTCAGGTGAACATTGATTAACTGTAACGTTGGTTCTAAAATTGTCAATATTGTTTGAAAGATCCTTTAAACTAGCCATTATATTATATTAATTTAGTGACTTTGATGTAAAAAGGAACTTGCTTGAGAATGTTCAGAATTATTGACTTTGAAAACGATATCTGCTTTTCCCAAATAACTAGTATAGTGAACACATATGATATGACAGATATTTACATATAAACATTGTTTAGAGACGTAAAAATACACCGTATTTTGTAGAGTATGTTGTACTAGGTAGATAACAAGTTCAGAAATTACAAGGGTAGACTGGCAATTACACAAAAAAATAATAATAACTAAAAAATAAAAATGGGTTAGGTGAAAAGAATAGTTATTTTGACTTAACAGTAACGTAATAATAAGAAAAGTAACAAAATCAGTAACAATTACGGTTTTTTTACTAAAAAAGTGAGACATTTTTCTGATTTAATTTGGATTGGCTTCCCTTCCGGATGTGTGCGAACAAGAATCTTTCCATTTGCGTGCCAGCAAGAGTAATTATGAGCCTTTGCCATTAAGCGTGTTTCATACATGAGTTTTCTTAACATAGGAGTCAGGTGTTCGTCAATGTAAATTGCTTCCTTCGCTCCACTAATACCAAGAGTTTCTGTGTTCAGTTTTTCCGCAATAGGTTTGCTTTTATTATATTGACGAGCCGCTGATAACAATTGATTTCTTGTAGAAACAGAGACAAATTCAACTACAATAGGTTTTGAACCGGTTGACTTGCCTGGAATACGGTATATATCCCGAATGTCCGCATTAGTTATATTTAAGTTCAGGACTTTACCAATATCGAAAACTAACATCTTGAGATCTTCAGGTTTTTCATGGAGTTTTGTCGGAACGTTGCGTAATTCCATGGTAGACAATCGTGATTGTAGGTTTACATCTTGGAGTTGCCTTTCAAGATTGACGATTCTCTCTTCACATTCTTTCTTTTCGTTATCTAGACCGGATATTTTAGACTTTATCTCTTCATAGGCGTGATTAATATAATCCATACTTTTTTCAATTTCAAAATTGGATTTTTGTATTTCTTTGCATTGGGTTTTTAGATCTGAAACATCTCGAACAAGTACAGAAAGAGTAGAATCTAATTTAGTTTGCCAATTCGAAAAACGTTGATCTTGTTCCATTTTCCATGTAGATAGCATTTCTAAAAGTTCACTTTTGAAGTCATCGAAAGATCCAGTCAATTGCATACTGTCCTTAACAGGTGACTCTTCCTCAGGACGTTGGCGTTTTAACCTTGTGTTTTTATTAGTTTTGGGTCTATCTTGTGAGGCCAGTAAATCGGAATCAGACGCTGATTTTTCTTGATTTAATGTCTTATTAGACAGCGCGACAGTACGCTGGGTTTTAGACATCATATATTCGCAAAATGAGTCTCAGTATTGTATAAGGAAGGTAATTTATAATTCTAAGCACCTGAGTAAAATAGCTTAACAATAATAACAAAGCAAAGTGCCTGAATAAAAATTAAGAGCAAAATATAGTAGTTGTGCAGAGCAGCGTGTATCGTATTTTCGGCAGCAAGCGACCAGTGCAAATTAGCAGTGCGGGCAAAGAACACACAAGGCAAGCTCGGTGGACCCGGTTCGATCCCAATCTCAACACAACGTGTTTTAATTGTAAAAATTGTCTTGTCAAGACAAGCTCACGACAAGAATCCTCAACGGTGTGTTGTGAACATGCACAGCGCGAAAGCATCGGAGATATAGTCACCACAATATGGCCGCCATGGTATATGGAGATGTCTTGAAGACAAAACGAGAGGGTCCGATGCGCGGCGATCAGTGGACTCCAATGACAGCCCGAGCAAGCAGCACGGATATACACCAGCCGCCAATATGGCCCCCGGGCCAAATGGCAACCTCCCCAAGATAGTAAGAGAGGGTCCGATAATCACAAGCCAAAACCACTTTACACCGACTTTAAACGAATAAAAATAAACCAATTCTAAAAGCGCGAACACATCACACGACCGCTCACAATGACTTCACCCACGAGAATCAAATTATCCCGGAAAATGGTATAAATTCAAGTAAATTTTCCCGGAAAAAAATCCTCTACATAGTTTAAAAAAAATGTTGCAATGTAACCTATATTACCCACTCGCATGTTGTCTAAATAACATTCATATAAAACGCCACAATTTGGGCGAAAACTACTATTTATATGATGCTTAGTCTTAAATGACCGCTTTAGGTTATTATCTATCTGGAAATTTGTCTCGAAGAGACTCCGAAAAGACTCACCAGATTTAAAAATGTTAGATTAAATTTTAAACAGGAATTTTATCGATATTCCAATATCTTGCGGGGTTCAGACGGTCTTATAAACGTCCACAAGCGTCAGTGGTCACTTTCCATCAGGTGAGCCGTCTGCCTGTTTGCCAGCTTATGAAGTGAGGGCCACAACTTGTTTTAGAATATACAGGGTCTCCAGATTGAAATAACGAAAATTGCCCATTACCGCCAAACATTTCCCCCAAAACGATACTATTTCAGAAACTTTTTCACAAACACGTTATTGTATAAAAAAATGGACATTGTCCAATCAGACACATTGAAGGATTTTGTAGATGATAAACTTTTTTTAACCGGCTTCAAAAAAGGAGTAGCTTCTAAATTTGAAGTGTAAATATTTGTTTTTATTGCAATCCTGCTATTTCGAATATTTTATGGGATTTTTAACAAAGCTTGGGGGATGAAATTCCCCAATTACCCCAGTGCTGACATTGTCGTCCCCGAAAAAGAGAAAAAAACCCCAATCTGGAGACCCTGAGATAAAAAATCATCACTCTTATTCAGATAACAAACCTTCGCGCTCGAGGTGTAGAATTCCTGAGCATCCCATCGAAATACTACAAACTGATCCGCGAGCGTCTGCAGCACAGCAAAGTGAGAGTTGCCGAAAGCATCGATGCCCTCGAACGCCTGAACATCTTGATCGATTATGATGATGACGGTTACCTACTCCAGATCTTCACTAAGAACACACAAGACAGACCGACTTTGTTCCTAGAGGTTATTCAACGGAGGAACCATAATGTAAGTATAATAGCCCAAAATGTCCCACTGCTGGGATCGTGTCTCCCAATTTCTTAAACGACAGTGTATTCGCCACGCTAGTCCACGGTTTGACAAATCAAACCATTTTATTGAGAACTAAGTGTTAGAGAGAGAGAGACAGAGAGACAGAGAGAGAGAGAGAGAGAGAGAGAACACTTTATTGCACACCAAAATTACAAAAACAAACTATATTTACAATACTTTCTAGGCAACACAATAGGCGGCCTTAACGCTCAAAGCAACCTCTTCCAGGCAACCTAAATGAAAGAAATTTGAATCAGGCGATATATGTGGTGCAGGAAAAAGGCAATAGATACATAAATACTCAAACTAATTTAAAAAATAAATATACAAATACAAACATATATACATAGTCATATATATACAATAATACATAAGTTATTATAATAAATGAATTAGCATGATTATATTGTGATAATCAGACAATAGCTATTTGTTGACAAATAGTGTTTTCTGAGCAAATTTCTAAATGTTGGTAAGGATTTGGCCTCTCTGACAGTAGTAGGCAGCATATTCCGAAGTTTGATAGCCTGGACCGTAAAAGAATTACAAGTTAAGTGTTGCATAGGTCTTACACAATATATAATTGAGAATAGCACTTATTATTTAGTTGTTCTTTAATAGGATCGCAATGTTATTGTTATACATCTATCTCTATAAAATAAGTATCTAATATTTATTTTGATTCCTTAGTTATGCATAATTTATTTAAAACGTCACAATATCATCTTGTTCTTACCTCTCAATTAGATATTCTTAACATATTGTTTATCCGATGTGCAGATTTCATCGCGATGTTTTCCTTCACTGTTAATCCGTAGTAACAATATGCACATTAAGTCTGAAAATTGTCTAAGTCGTCCATGCTTTCCCAGCCAGGATTCGATCTCGCGTTTAGTTTGGGACACTAGTGCGGTAACCACTAAGCTACCATCGCTTCAATAACACGAATTACATGAAGATTCATTTACATAAAGAATTACATGAAGATTCATTTACATAAAGAATTACATGAAGATTCATTTACGTGAAGAATTACATAAAGATTCATTTACACAAAGAATTAAAGCAAGCTACCACGGCTTCATTTAATTTACCTGAAGCCGTGGTAGCTTAGTGGTTTAGAAAAAATATTTGCACAAATAATTTTTTACAATAATGACCCGCCCACTTAGTTGGAACGCTGCGTTTGATGCCGGCATGGTAAATTTCGTAAATATACTTTCTGTTATTTACTCTGGTCTGGATGTCTGGGACGGCCCCAAGATTGTCCGTTGTATTATCCATAACACAAGCATAACTTGTTTTGCTTTAGGATATACAATGTGTGCTTGTGTACCGATTTATTATTTGTCAACATATTTTTGTTTTATAAAACACACCATGTTTTTTATTTTTTAAATATGTGATACTTATTATTTATATAATTTAATATTATTCTGCTACTTATTTAGTAATTATTATTTAAGGAATTAAGTTAACGACAATTTAGAAAATGTCTGTAAAACCTGATTTACATTACTTAACTGGAAAAGTTCAGTCCAAATGATTAGGACTTAACTCACCAGTTAACTAATTAATGCAAATTTAAATTAGGTTTTAAATATAGAGTCCAAACTCGCACATATTTGCTATTTGCACTGCTGAAACTGTTACTTATATCCATTAGGGTTAGAGAGTTCTTGGAATCTCCTAAAAGTGAATATGAAAACTTATTTTTATTGTAATTGTTTTAATCAATTCAGCACAGAAACTGGTATTCTAAATTGTACAAATTATGATTGCATTATGGGTTTTGACTGTAGCTTGTACGACACGATTTAATTCCATATAAAACTTTACTTTCAGGGCTTCGGCGCTGGTAACTTCAAGACACTTTTCGAATCTATAGAATCGGAACAAGAAAAACGTGGTAACTTATAGAATTAGAAACGTTCGAATAACTAGTTAAATATATTTAGAACAAAGTCAAAACAACAGAACATTCTTTGCTTGACATTTATCGATGTATGTTTTTAGAATTATTTAATATGCTATGTATAAAAACATGTTTTGCTTATTAAATTTTAATAAATGCTGTTTGTATCATAGAAAAATAACGATATCTATAAGACCGTGCAAAAATAATATATATCTATTTTGATTATACTTTTAAATGAAAAATATACCATTTGAAAAGAAAGACCATCTTCATATAATTGTACTAATAAAAGACGAGATAACTCTATCATGGCTGGAACTAGTGATCACCCTGCAAATGACAAATGTTCGACAGTATACCCATCTCTTTCACACTCACTACCTCCCAACGCCGTAAGTAAAGATAGTTGACATGTATATATTTTATAACTATTTTATACGGTTTATATATCTGTAGTTACATTGAAATTTGTATATATGGAAATAAAATACATATTAAAATATTATAATTTTATTGAAATATCTTTGATTACAATCTCACCTTGTATAACACCGATCAAAAGTTGACATTGCGCGAAAAAATTACAAATTACAGATATGTTCCAAACAGAAATGCAATTATCAAGATCTTTGTCGTTTATACGTTAAAGCTGGGTATAGACCAAGCGATAACAATCAAAGGCTTATCAATGTTTGATCTGTCTGTACACAGCTTTAATTAATGGCCGGTTCCTATATCTTACCTACACTTTATTTGCCTTATTATCGGTTAAAATTTTCCAATAAACAATAAGTAATGTCAAAATTCAACCGATGGTAAGGCATGTGCATGAATAGCAAGAACCGGCCGTAAACCTATAAACAACACTCTTTATAACAAATTGAAGACAGCACCAAAATGTATAAGGAATGATGGAGAAATACCTTTTTGATATAAAACAAATACAATTAGGTATCAAGTATTTGGAAAAATAAATCGAAATGCATCACTTGACTATGTTATGCAAACATGCTTTACAATGACAGCAAAGAAATATATAACTATTGTGATGCAAAAAATACTGTAGGCAGAGAAATTAAAAATAACATTTTATAAGTTCATACATTTCAACTTCAAAGAATTTAATAATAACATTTACAAACCTTTTGCAATTCATTTGAATTTATAGAGATCAAAAAAGTTATGAGTTATATTCAAAATCTGTAGTCAACGACTTTAGCGTTTATAATAATTATACCTAATTAATCAAAGAAGATTCTTCGAAAATGTATATAATGTCATGCGCAGACTATCGCAGTTCTACGTGTCAGAATATTCCCAGTTGCTTTGTGTACTTTCTTTCTCTAATTATTATGAACTATTATATTAGCTATTGAAACAATGTTTAAATATTGTATCGCAAGAATAATACTAAAAAGTACTACAAATGGAGTGTGTCGATAAAATCATCAGATATCAAATTGAATAACCAAAAATTGTACAAGTCATTGAGAAAAATATTAGAGAATGTATCAAAAAATTTATATCAAACTGGCCATTCTCCATTGTTATATTTGAAATATAACCAACTTTGGACATAACAAACAAAATAATTTATTACGGACGTAATATCCTAAGCAAATATACACTTAATAATTTGTCTAAAAAAGATCCACCAATATAAAATCCTACAATGCAATACACATCATTGAATACCGTATTATTTAAAATAATTGCCAAGAGAACATTACACAGATTAGGAATTTGACATCAAAAAATTGTCAATAAATCATCAATAACTAATATTCCACTTTGGATTAAATGACAGACACTAAATTTCATGACATATTATCCTAGTCTCCACTTTACTTGACGTATTCGGCGGAAAGTCACTATTTCGCGGTCTAAAGTCTGATTTACAATTTGCATTAGTTTATATGTAATTTGCATTAGTTTATATACAATTTGCATTAGTTTATATGTAATTGGCATTAGCGAGTTAACTTGCGAAACTGATAAATTATGTAAACCATTATCATCAATTGGAATGAAGTTTACCAGTTAAATAATAAGTTGTCGATTAAGTAGATGACTATTCAAACGACTCAACTTGCAAGTTATATAACTACTTAATTAATGCAAATGTAAATCAGACTTATCTCACAGTCTGAAGCCTGATTTACATTAGCATCAGTTAAGTAGTTATCTAACTTGCGAAACTGATAAGTTAAGGCCTGATTTATCATCGCTTGAACAATAATTTTTCAGTAGTAAGTTGTCTATTCGATAGATGTTTCAAACGATGCTACCTAACAACTGACATCTTAACTAATGCAAATCAGGCTTGATGCCCAAACTGACGCGTCAGTTGAAAAACAGTCGAAATTAAAAAGTATAATGTACAATGCAACAGAAGTTCAATGAAACATTTCGTTTTTATCAATTTTCATTTCAAAGTTGGTTTGCATATGAGTACATGATTTAATCGATATACGAAATACCAAGTATTGATATAATTACTTCGATATAAACTTTAGATTGTCATGAATACGTCAAATGAAGTGCAAGGCTTAACAATTTAGATATTTGTTAAAAGTACCCTAAACGATTCTACAGTCTCTGACAATTTAATTTTAGTTATGCTGAGTTTAATACATTTCTTGTCGTTTTATAAGAGAATATATTGGGTTTTATACTACACCTGCACGAAAAGAGCGTCCAAATCGGAGAAAAAGTACGTGGAAGAATTCAGCGGAATGAAAAAATTATTCACTTGCTGTTTTTTTTTAATATTCGGTAAGTAGTATCGATTATCCCTGAGCAGGATGGAAAATGTAAATTCATTGTTAACGAGGTGGATTTAAAAAAAATTCTGAGTACTAAAAAATATCAAAAGACAAAGTTTTTATTTCGACTTTTCAAAATGATATACTACTTGAATTCTTTGATAAAAAAAAAGAATCAGATGAAATTCGAAAAAAAAAAATAATTTAACTTATTACAGTTTTATGAAAATTAAATAAGATAAAATGAAAGAATCTTAGACATGTTGCTGGGGATATACTTGCCGCATCTTTCTTATTCCAACGCGTAACGACCTTGAAAAGTGTTCCAAATTTATCTTCAATAAAAACTTGATTTTACGCAAAAGTTCATTATTACCGTCGGCATATTATCTAAATATAGCCCGTGTACAATAAAAATATTAAGAGAAAAAGAATATTTTTAGTTCAATTCTTTGTTATACTTCACAGCAAGTGTAAACAATGGGAAATTAATTTTACTATAGCCCAACAGTGGGGTAATCAGAATGAGGGTAGCTAAAAAATTCTCGACTCAGACGGGTGCGTCGTCGACATTTAAGGTTAGAAAAAAATCTATTAATCCCAGCATATTTATTAAATACATTTATTAATTAATATTATGTTGAACATAGTTCTGCTCACGTGTCTTATATGGGTTGCGTTGGCTCCACGTCGTCCGCCTCGACCATCTCGAAGTCGCGGTCGGTCGACGAACGCTGGCTGTTCTCAGACTCGGACTCTGACAACTTGTCTGTTTGCGTTAGTGGTGTTTCATCTGACCTGAAAAATAAACAAATCAGAATTTAGCATATTGTTACGACCTAGGTGCCGACAAAGACAAATTCACACTTGCATAACGTAAAAACATACTTTTATTATCTTTCGGCATTTGAACTTCTTTTGTTTACTTTGTGTTTAAAATTTGTGATTAGAAAACAGGCCATTGTGTATTGTAATCTTTTATGGCAGTCATTAGCCAGGTGTGTCGGACTGATTCTAGGAAATTCGGTCCACGCGGTCGGGCAGACATATTGCATCTGTGCAATATAAAGCAATGCCCCAATGGAGAGATCAACAGTCGAGCGATAACCACAATCGAAATAAGACTTGTGTACATTCGGTAATCTATTTAGGGACGGACTTTGCTCGTGTATTTGAATTACGATCTTCTGCATTACGTTTGGACCTATTGCGTTCGGTTATATTTGTACGTGTGTCATACGTGTTTGTATAGTTCATATTAATCCGAGTCCTGCAACTCGTAACAATATTTAATACACATAATAAAACTACATTTTAACGGTATTGAGCGCGGTATATTTGTTTGATTTTTATTCCGACGTTTCGGCCGTGATCATGGACGACAAAGATGTCAAGTGTCAATGAGTAAAGTTTTATTTAACCTACCGCCAACTTGTTCCTTTTAATTATTTAGTTTTAATTTTGTTTATCGTTATTATTTATTCTGTAGGTGCCTAATCTAATTTACCACCGCTTCGCAATATGTTGTGGCTTGAAGAGAAGTGGCACAATAAACTCTTCAGCAACATGCCTAGCTCTAATAATTTTAAAATGGGTGGGGGGAGGCAGAATTTGAATTGATAGATAGGTAACACTTTATTGTACACCAAAATATACAATTAAAAAGACTAACCATATTTACAATACTTTCAAGGAAATAGTGGTCTTTATTGCTTAAACTGCTTAAAGCAATCTCTTCCAGGCAACCTAAATTAAATAAAGTTGGCAAGTGGTGCAAGAAAAAGGAGCAATTCATACTATAATAAATCTGTAAATGGTACGAGTTTATATAATGCATTTAAAAATGTGAAAAAAATCAGGGGGGCTAATTCGTACAAGGAGATTTCGAAAATATAATCTTTAGATTTTTTGTCTGTCTGTCTGTTAGAGCATCACATGAAAACTACTGATCGTATTCAAATGAAACTCGATACAGAGCTAGTTTATGTCATTTCCGCGGGATTGGCGATAATATTGAAAAAGATGGCGCTGCGATCGCATCCTTTTGGAAAGGTACTGAAGGTATATAAACGAAACTCAACACAGAGCTGGCTTATATCCCGAATCAACACCTAGAATAATTTTTATTCCGATAAATGAAGTCGTTTCCGCGGGATTGGTGAAAATATTGAAAAAGATGGCACTGCGATCGCATCCTTTTGGAAAGGTAATAGGTATATGAACGAAACTCAACACAGAGCTGGCTTATATCCCGAATCAACACTTAGAATACTATTTAACCCGATAAATGAAGTCGTTTCCATAGAACAAATGAATTACCAAAATAGATGGCACTGCAATCGCGTTTTTAAATTCATTGTCAAATATATCTACGATGTCATTGGTTGTTGTATTACTTCAAATCAGGTTGGCCTCGACTCACCTCTATGTTTTGTTGGGCAGTTGTCTAGACTATATGGACTTACGTTTCTTTGTTATTATTATGTAGCAGCGAGAGGTAGAGGTTAAGTGATACTTCAGATAGCAGAGAGTAGTATTCACTGTTGAGTGCTGATGTGAACTAATTTATTTTGTAACCTTAAGTACAAATATTAACAAGTCGTACAGCTAGTACATATAGCACAATGTGTGAGCGGGACGGATGATGTGCGAGTGAGATAGAGCAATTATTAGTATGTGCGCTCCCGCGTAACGCTAGCCAATAGTTCGTTGTCCACTGCGATGACTAGACGTATGCAGCTCCCATAATTATATCTCAAAAGCCCAATTAAGATTTTGTGTAAGTAAAATAAAGCTACAGCCCAGGGTTAGACACGCGACGTAGCCGCGGGGCAAACTCTAGTAAGTACATAAATATTTAAACTATTCTGAGCTGACTCGCATAGTACTATAAGTCATAAGTTGATAAAATGTTAATAAAAAATACATACTTTGCCTCCCGGCTCCCCTCGTCCGGTGCGTCTTCTTGTGGCGTCTGCTTCCTTTCCTCGACTTCGTCCACTTCCTTCGGTGGCACTAGTGGCACTTTTTCAGACTCATCGTCCGACTGTTTGTCTTTCTTGCGTTTCTTCTTGTTTTTAGACGACTTATCGCTCTCTGAACCCGGCCCGCGGTATTCGTACTGAAAATTAATCATTGTATTTATTCAGTTTAAACTTTTCAAAAGCACTATAATTTTAGGGGTCCACAGCCAAAAGAAAGAACTTTTAATTTACTATTTAATAATACAAAACTTTAATAAGTTTCGCTTCAAAGAGCGTCAGAAAAACAACTGTCATTCTTCTCTTACGTACGTATGTTTCGATAGTCATACACGGCGTTATTCATATTGATTTAGAGTGAGTTTGAACGGTTCTTTAAGAACTAATAAAGAAGCGTCCAAACTTACTCTACATCAATATGAATAAGACCAATAATATTTTGTATATTTTCAGAACTATGTGTCTTACATGGCAACTGTCATTTTTAGCAATTCTCTTCTGTCCATACACACATACATATCGTCACACCCATTTCCCATAGGGGTAGGAAGAGTCAATAGATCTGATCTAGCTATGCTCTTGACAAACACTTTTCGCTTCGTTTACTTTCATTAATCTCTTCACACATGCACGTTTACTCGAGGTGCTGGCAAATAGGCAGCAGGCCCAGCTTATGGAAAGTGGTTACCGTCGCCTATAGCTATTTGGTACGTTAGAGACGAAGCCTACTTTTTGCCAGCCTTTAGGATGGAATAGGGAGATGAGATTCAGGGGTCAGACAGGAGGAATGGTATAAGGCAAGTGCGCCATCAGAACTCATAGCAGGAAACACGATTAGCTATCCACGTAATAGAAATAGTTACTAAAACCACTGCAAAGTGGAGATAAATGTAAAGTAGATATAAGATAGCTAAAAAACGAAGAAATGCTGACACAACGTGCAAGAAGAAAGAAGACTTTAGAAAACATGTAAGCGTAGAATAAGTATTATTGTAAAACTAGCTCTGAAAAATGTATAGATCCTAAGGACTCGGTATTTTTTGAAAACATTAAAATGGAAAGCATAAACATAAAAGAAATAAATCTGGACAATCCAGTTTGTCCGGAGAGAGGAGAAACAAATTTAAAAAAAAAAACGAGTGTGCGTTAGACCACACGACTGAAGTAAAACTTCTTTAGCTCCATCTATATGTATGTATGTATGTTTCTTATGTGTGTGTCTGTGTTTTAGATACACAAAACGTAACTGGCTATGAGAGAAAGAGAGAAAGAAAATGTGTGCTCGCACCTCAATCTTGCCCCTACAGTACGAAACATAACTCTCTCTTTCTATCTTCACTAACTTATATCTCCCTTTCAACTTTCGCAACGCTCTCGTCACGCATTCGCCGGCTTACTCCCCAAGTCAATGGTGCATAAAGAAGTTTTACTTCCAAAACACGATTAGCTCGCTAGCTAGGCTTCCCGTTTCACGACGATATTCTGTGAGAGCGTGGTATCATACCGATCAAGCCGGCCCTAATAGCTGTGTGATCATGAGAATGATTCCAGTTTGGCTTGGATTCCATTTGGATCATTTTTCTTCGAAGTACCTTCATTATAATCTTGGTGAGTACGTCGCGGTCTATCATCAGCAGCAACTCTACCGTTCAAATACTGTTATATACTTGTTTTGTGATTCTGCGATCATATAATTAAGAGTAACGTAATGAGTTTTCCTTTTTTTTTAGTTAATTATTGTAGATAGATAGATAACACTTTATTATACATCGATACAAAAATGAACTTAAAGACTAAAATGATATCTAGTTAAGTACAAAGGGCGGTCTTATCGCTAAAAAGCGATCTCTTCCAGACAACCCCAGGAATGAATTGAGATGATAATGGCGACGGTGGTATACGTAGCATATAGTATGAACTACTTAAATTTTACTTATATTTTAGTTACTTTTTTATATTTTGACAAATGACTGTATTTTCGTGACTTTTTTAATATATGGCGCTAACACAAAAACGGAAGATAAGGTGTTCAAGTTAAATAAATTATTTTATTATATAACATTTTTGTATTTTAAGAAATAAATTGTTTTTTATTGCTCTCGTTTTAACCAAAATGGTTCCTCTGTAGACTGTTTGGTATTGAATACCTCAGTTTGGTAGATGTTGAAAAATAATCCAATAACAAAAAATAAGCTTTTTATCTATAGAACCATGTAAAAATTAAACAACTTTTCATATAGCAATCCATGTTTGCGAATCAAAACAGATAAAAATATTGTTCCAATATTTGTAGTCTTCTTCTGTAGACATGTAAAACTTTTTGTGTTTGACCCATATGCATTTTTTAATGGAAAATTATAAATTAATTGATATTTGTATTAATTTGTTTTTTTTATTTATTTAAGTTACTTTATGAAAATGAATGTATTTATTTCAAAATGGTATACTTAAAGATTACTTATTGAAAGTCATGAGTCTACCACCGCTTCCAAAGCAATTTTAGTTAGAAGAAGCGGCGTAACAAACCCCCCAGCAACATATCAATATTTCATAATTATTATTCGACTTCTTTTAAAATGTAATTTATACTAATACAAGGTGTAACAAAGTAATTTATATTATGACTAGCTGTCCCGGCGGACGTTATCCTGCCCTTGAAAAAATAAAAATCTAGGCCCCGATTCTAATGCCACCTACCGGTTCCAATTATGAATCTAAACCATCCGGGGACCCACCCAAACACAAACAAAGAGTTTAATCAAAATCGGTAAAGTCGTTCTCAAGTTATGTACGCGTATTTATACGATTCATTTTTATATATATAAAGAGAAGATTACTGAAAAGTTTGATGCCGATCGCTTTGATATATGTTTCCCAAGTAAATAAATATGTACCTTATAAAGTGGCCAAAACGAAGCGAAGAAACCGACGTCCTCAGTCAAGTTGGGCAGCAGCCAGAGGTGGTGCCTGGAGAGGGTCAGCATCCAAACCAGGCAGAAGACCACCACCCGGAGCACTGTCAACGCGATTATCATCACCAGGAAGCCAGCTGCCGCGATACTCAGGTAGTACACCCCTTTTCTGGTATATCAAGAAACATCATTTATAGATAGATAGATAACACTTGAATGTACACCATCACAGAAAACTTACGAACTAGTATTATTCTAATTGTGTACAAAGGGCGGTCTTATCTTCCAGACAACCCGTGGCAAGAACATTGCTGATTAGGAGTGGCGATGGCGGTGTACCTATATATAATTATTATATATATAATATACACAAATATACACATAAGTTATATACATATACAAGATATAGTGATAAAACGCAACTATTTGAACATAATAAATATATAGTTACTAGCTGAGCCGGCAAACTTAGTACCGCCTCAGAATCAATGAATAAAAAACGTTGATTTTTGAACGACGGGACGAACATCAAACGTTTGAAATTCAAAACCCAAAAAAAAAACTTCACTTTTAAATATAATTTGATTTCTGAACGACTTTTAAATTTAATTGATTTCTAAACGACGCACGGGACGAACATCGAATGTTTGACAGGTAGGAATAGTTTCTAAGGGAAAGCGAAATTGTTGTTTTTACTATATTCCAAGCATTTATTTCACATTTACTCACCATATAAACCTTCCCTGGACTTCCACAAATAATTCAAAACCAAAATTAGCCAAATCAGTCCAGCCGTTCTCGAGTTTTAGCGAGACTAACGAACAGCAATTGATTTTTATATATACAAATATGCAATATAATACTAATTATATAAAATTACACATTATAATGCAGATAGAATTTCCTGACCATGTTCTTAAATGTTATTAGAGATTTTGCTTGTCTGACAGCAACAGGCGGTGTATAGTGCATTTATCAATAACACCCAGCAGTTTCTAATGAAAAATACCGTCAATAGTTGTGTATTTACTATTGGCAAGGATTGACGGCCTGTGTGGTTGAGCGGACTAGGTCATCGACGACTTATCTCTGCATTGCAGTGAGGGTTTGATTCCTGCTACGGTAAATTTCGAAAACGAACTTTCTCCTTTATTTACTATGTATCTGGGTGTCTTAATTTGGGGATATACAATATGTGTTTGTCTGCCGATTATAAAAAAAATGAATATATACTAAAGAAAAAAAATTACTACTACACTCATAATCAACTAAGGTCAGGGAAACACTAGTAAATTACCCTAGTTAATTTAGAGAGCAAGCACTCATACAAAGTTATATTGTATACTACGACGATACGCCCGCAACTTCGTCCATGCTCGACTTGAAATTCCCCGGATAAAAAGTAGCGTAGAGTTTAAGTCTAAAAATTAGCGAAAACCTCATCAAAATCGGCCCAATCGTTTTTACGTAAATCCCGAACAAACAAAAAAAACAGGTAAGATATCTATGAAAAATTGCATGGTGTTCTCAATCATTTGTATGGGTTTTTTTTTTAATAGCTTCAATGTACAGACACAGTATGTTTAGAATTTTATAATATTATAGATAGATTAATGCACAGCAAATCATTACAGTCAATGAATGAAATGAATTAATGGAATCTCTTTATTGTTCAATATAAACTTAAACTAGATCATTGTTTCAACGATTGTTAAAAATAAAGAATTTTATAAGTTTATACCTTATTGTTATATTCATTTCCAGACGAAACCCTAATTAGACTGGACTAGTACACAAATAGCTGATATAGACTTGGCCTGTCACATTTAATAATGAAGATTATCACCCTTATTCATAGAGAGTAGTTTGAATGCTTCTTTATGGTTTTTAATTTGTACTTAGAATGGGTGAAAAAACACTTACCTGACAGTTGCCGGCCACAATGGGAACATGCAGACTGTGATAGTGCCAAAGACAACTAAGGCGCCGCAGAGCCAATAATACCAGGGCATAGGGTCATAGATCCAGACGTACGCGTCTACAGTGTCAAGGAACACCTGTTCCATGTGCATCTCCAAGCGGATCTTGCGCTTCTTCTTCTCTTTTTCTTTCTCCTTTGTGTCTTTTGTGTCCTAGAATCGAGAGAACATAACCTACTATGTAAAAATGTATGTGTGAAACTTTTAATCTTGTGTAGTTAATTAACAATGGACTTTTAGGAAAGGTTCCCTATACTGTACTAAAAAAAACATTTCACATAAACAAATCGATACCTCGGGGCTCAAAGGACGTAACCGCCATTTCGGCGAAATTCACTTTTTAATGCAGCCCTACTTAATTTTTTCTCCTCTATCGATCAGTATATGTAAAGTCTTCCAATTCGCTAAAAAATGGTGTTGACGACCCCAATTTTTTTAGAAAATAAAACATAGTCTGAGTTGATAAATTGATATACTTAGTTCATAAATAAAATTGAAATGAGATAGGCAAATAAAGAAAGAAGTTTTTTATTTTCTCTCTTTGCTTGATATTTAGTCAACTGAAGAAAACAAAGCAACAGTCTACAAACTGGTAGAATTAGTAGGCAAATTGGCAGTTACAACCATCTTTGATCACATATCCATAGATTTTTAGGGTGTAAACGCCCCAAACATGCATTTTTCCGGGGCGTATAGGAAAGCTGTTTTTGTTACTTTTAAATGTATTTGAAATATAATTTAACAATGTTTTGCATCATAAAATTTTAAGACTTGGTTTTAGAATAGTTTATTTAGGCCAAGAATGAAAAAAGTTATGTCCGAAAGAATATTTTATATTTTGTTCTTCGGCTCTCCTGAAAAATCGAGTTTTGGTGCTTACGCCCTTTGAGCTCCGAGGTATCGAAATATTGTATTCCAAATTTTAACATCATCTAAGATGTTTCGATTATACCAACTTGGACTTGGGTTCGAGATCTGAAACTTATGTGTTCTAAATTATTTCATATATATATAATGTAAATAGTAATGGGTTTTCTAATGTTACATATATTTTGTGGAGTTCAACAAAGTTTATTAATTTTAAAACTTAAATTTTTGATACACACCTTTCCTTCACAGGCACTAGCTTGACTCTTCTCTCCATCTTTCTCATCTCCACTCTTGCTTGCCTTCTCCAACTCCTTCTTTTTTGATTTACCTTTCAGCTCTTGTTCACTAACTGGAACCTAAAAATTGCCTTATTTAAGTTTTTAATTTATCCCATTTCCCCCCTTTCCTCTAAAGCCCTTAATGTTAATTTGAAACCTTCTTTTGTATTTGTTGATTTTGATTATTTGATTTTTTCTTGATGTTGCATATGTCTTAAGATCATCAGCAAATCTGCGACTAATGACGCCAATACTTTTCTCTTCTACGCAATTTTATCAGAAATATCTTACTGCGCAGCTTGTAAGCTTGTGGAATGTATTACCAATGAACATCAGAAGTGCAGTCACTTGCATTTTTGAATAAACTCCTCAAAGATCACTATCTAAATTTGTGAAGAGTAATTTATGTATGTGTATGTAAATCTATGTACATATATTTGTGTATAAATATGTCTATGTTTGTTTACTATTAATATATGTATATATTTTAAACTATGCGCACTGAATACTGACCTACTATTAGAAATGCGAAATCTTCTCCACAAGGTTGTCTAGAAGAAATCGCTGTTAGCGATAAGACCCCCGACTATGCTAGTTAAATGATTATTAACTTATGTGTATTACTTTCTTGTGTGCAATAAAGCAAATATTCTATTGTGTCCGTGACAGTAGATCGTTTCTTACCGACAGGTGATGTTTAGTTTTTAAGTATATACAAATTACTTTACCTTTTTAGCCCTGTGGAATAGTTTGTGCAGAAGCATCTGGTGTAAGTAGTCCGTGACTTCGAGCCTTGTTGTGAATATCGGGGTCTTGCCGGTCGCCCATTTAGAAGTTAGAAGGGCATCCACTGCTTTTGTGCCTGTGAAAATTTTATGTAATACTACAACCTTGCTATGCTCCATTCCTAGCTTAGTATGACTTTATTTGTATATCTGTTGAACCGTGCAAGATATCGAAATTGAATATACAGAAAAATCTATACTAACAATACTTATATAATAAAGAGGTAAAGTTTGCGAGTTTAGATGTTCAGGGTAATCTCCGGTTCTACTGGACTGATTTTGAAAATTCTTTCACCAGTGGAAAGCAACATTATTCGCGAATGACATAGGCTATATTAGATTGTGATTAATATATTTTTTTATTCTTAACTACCCCTGGTGAAGTGGGCCCAGAAACGCCTGTCAAATATATAACAGCAACAACGCTCTACGCAAGAATTGCGCACATCCTCGTACGAGGCACTGTGAGTCCTTTCTGCGTTAAGAATTAATTAAAGGTTACAAAGCTTAATTAAACCTTGATATGCGTGCGTGCGTGTGTGCGTGGTTGCATGTGTATTTTTTAATAACGCCCAGCGAAGTAGGCACGGGTCAGCTAATTTAAAATAAAGTATGCAACCCTCAGTGAGTTACTTGTTTGCGCCGTTTGCTGTTGAAACACTTGGATCGTGGGATCGTGCGGACATGACATTCTAATTACAAAGAGCTCTCAAAACATTTAGTCAACTCTTCAGGTGCTCAAAGGGCTGATTGTCCAGTGATTGATCAGTGGTCCTCCCTCGTAAAAAGGCTCAATATAGCGATCCAGCGAGGTAATGACGTCAGCCTTCAGGTAACCTTACTCATTGAAATTGATGATCTAAGCTCAGTATTCTACTGATAATCACAAGGGATTATAGGTACAATACAATATAACTAATAACAGCCCATAAACAGCCTACTGCTGGGCTCGGGCCTCCCACTATAGGGGAACGGACAGTATACCCGCCACATGTGGGGTATAGTTTGGACACATTTTATTTAGTATGAACATATCCGAACTTTTTTCATATAGCTTAGCCTTCCTAGATATTTTTTATAACCACCCAAAATTCACTTTATATTTCAAATAAGAAATAAAAGTGTCTCATATCAAAACCGCCGCCATGCTTGTCCACGGCGGCTTGGCAGGTTTGACACATTTGGTTATCTCGATGTGCAGGTTTCATCGCGATGATTTCCTTTCCTGTTGTTAGCACATCGTAATTGTAACAATATGCACATTAGGTCAGAAAACTGCCAAGTGGTGCATGCGTTCCGGCCAGCATACGAACCCGCGCCTATTTGAGTATGAGACGACAATATAACTCATAAGCATTCATTTACTAGGCTTTCTTCATTTTACTACTTTATAATGAATTAATGTAAAAAAAATGTTTTGATATAATTTTCAGCTATACAGACAAAACACGTCCTATACCTAAATCTACATTATTTACGGGCATGTCTGCTATACTATACATACCTGTAAAATATTCGACATGGTGGTTGAGGAACTTAGTTCTTTTTGTGGGTACGTTTGCTTTTAGCCATTTCGCCACCGCGTACTCCTCGCTGGTCGGCTTCTCCGATTCAGGCGGCTCACCAAACTCCTGAAGATACAAAATACCCGGTTAAATGATATAAAAAATAATGTTTATTTGGAAACAATAAATAATCGGTAGACAAACACACGGACTACTCTGGGGTAATATGCATGTGGAGAGCACGTAGACTGTATATATTTTGACTTGGACGTGAAGTAATACGATAATTTTCTTATAATATTAATATTTATTACACAACGATACGGCACAATGTAAGGATGAATACAGAGTGACAAAAAGAAGAAAAAAACAAAAGAATTTTGACAGTGTCAAAATATAAAAAGTAAAACTATGTAAAGAGGTTGATTCCAACAAATATACAACGGACAATCCCAGACACCCAGACCATGGTAAAGAACGGAGAAAATTCGTTTCCGAAATTTACCATACCAGAAATCGAACCCGGAGCGTCTGCGTTGCAGTGAGGTAGGCCGGCAAAGGCTTAGCCCTGAACTGAACCACAGAGGCCGGTCAGACAAGTGGAAAGTAAGGGTATAAGCCGCGTGCACCTGCACGGCACGGCAACCTTGCCGAGAACCTGAGAGAGAACCACTCGCACTTGGACGAGCGCGGATCACGGCTCAGGATTGGAATTTTTTACTACGGGAATTCCGATTGAGGACCATGAGGGATTCGCCTCCTCGAGGTGGCACTAGCATCCCCGCAGGAATGCTATCGCCAATCCACGGTTTGGGATACCCACTAAAATCCCTGACCGATTCTCGAACGTCCCTTGTCCGGGATGTGAGCTCGCTCATTCACCTCCAGACCAGACGGACGACGGCCCTTTAGCGGGCTGGCCCCTTTATTGTTAGCCGGAGAGCTGTGTCTTTCCGGCTACCCCAGATGTCACCGCAAGGTGAGAGGGGCGCACGGCCGTAGCTCACGGGGCTGGAGGTCGTCGTACACGACCCTATTAGCTTCTATGCTACCACAACATACTCTACGATAGTTAGTAAACAATAAAAATAATTTGACTTGAAATAATTAAGAACAAATTAGCATTAAAAGTGAAAGTAAAATCAAAAAATCATCCGGATTTAAAATGACGAAATCTAGTTTGAAAAATTTCTCATAAAATCAACTTAGAAAGATGTCAATTCCTCTATCATAATGATAATAATACCGCTTCTAAATCGGTTTTTAAGTTCTATAACCGCTGCCCATTAAGCTGACAGTGATGACGGTTCAGTTCTGTTTTCCAATTTGGATGAAGCCAACCAACGTAATTTATATATAATATATACTCTTACAAACATACATAAAATTGAAACATTCAATGACGTCATTGAATATCGTTATTTCCTTTCATTTCTGCGACTTACAAATTGATTCAGCAGTTCAACCGTGTAATTAACCTTTTTTAAGAAAGGTGGGTGTGCGCAGCTCGTCGCACATATAATATATATATTTCGTTCTACGCTGATGGTGTGGGCGAGATACCCTGGTCGATGTAAGTAAAGAAGTTAAAAACTGTTAGTGCTGAAAACTTATAGTAAATCACTTTTACATAACGAATACGTGTGCACTCGGCTGCAACCAAAATGGAAGACGAAAAAGCAACGACAGTGTTGCAAGTTTAAAAATAATATTGTTATGTTGGGTTGTCTATTGTTTGCCCCAAAAATATAAGCAATAATACTCATATGTCCGAATTTCATTTGCCCGAATTGTTTGTTTACCATTAAAGTTATGTGACATTCTCTTGTTTGCCCGTACATTAGATTCCATGACACGAGTGCCATACGTATTGTTATCCATTTTATTAATTGCAATAATATTATTTAATAGAATATTTCAACGTCATACTAAATTTATTTCAAATACATCCAAGCCTTTCTTGATTAGCAAATACAGCAAGCTATTCATTTGCTCATGAAATTCCTACTGGCGCTTTACAATTATTTACAAACTTATTTTAAATACATTAGTGGGTAGGCAAAAGGTAAGTGGGTAGGTTGGGTGTGTTGCCAACAGTAGGGACCCTTTTCTCTTTTTCCGGAATACATTTTAGTTAATTGCCAAGCAAAGACAAGTTAATTCCAAATCTAAGCAATTTGTAAGCAAATAGAATGTTCTTTTATTACATATAAAATAATTCGCGAAGACGCGAAGCTTTAGATTTTTTAAATGAAAACTAATGTATTTATTACAAAATGGAATCTTACAGACTACTTATTGAACGTCATGAGTATATCACCGCTTCCAAAGCAATTTTAAATACTGTTAAAGGAGAAGAAGCGGGGCAACAAACTCCCAGCAACATATCTTTACTTCATAATTATTATTATTCGTCTTTTTTTAAAATGTATTTTGTACTAATACAAGGTTAAACACAGTAATTTAGATGAATGATTACTGAAAAAGGTTAGTGGCGATCGCATTACACCCATTCAGTGTGGTCATCTAAAAAAATTTGCGTCATATAATAAAACCTCGCACAAACACTTATCCGTGCAGGGACGGAGAAAGAGTACAATTTCCTGCGGCCGGGCGGCATGTCGTATGAGGCGCCAAAAGAACCCACAGCCAGGCGGTAGCGCATTTTTCCGACTGGATGGCTACCACCCCCGGTCTAAAGTACGTCGCCATAACAACCTTGGGTTGTGTTCCGGCATTAGTGGCCAGGTTCCAGTCTCCCTTAAGAGAGCAGCAGCGCATTTGTAGCACCTTTAGTGTTGCAAATGTCCATAGGCGATGGTACCCGCTTGCCATCGGATGGGTCGTCTGCCTGTCTGCTGAACTCATACAATAAAAGATAATAAAAACAAACCTTGCTTTACTAATGTTTTAAAATTGTTTATTTGAACAGCAGTTGCAGTTGAACGTTTTCAGGGATTTTTTTGAAGAGCATTATACTTTGCCCCACGAAACTACTGTAAACTTTATGAAGCCTACATGTCTAATAAAGTGACCTACGTGAAGATACCGACTCTGAGCATAATAGTGTATTTTATAGCATAGAATTTGGCTAAAATCATCGAGATGCAATCCCACAAACCTTTAAGATATATAGAAGATTGACATTTCTCCAATTGAGTTATTTATTGTTAGAGTTTGCGGCATGGAAAAGAATATATAGATACATAAACACAACTATTAACCCTTATGGGACAAGTGTTCCTGTCTCATAATAAAGATCTGGTACCAGTTTCAGGTGCAAACCTCAAATTACTGAATCATGTTTTATCGTATATATACCCAAGAGTGTATACCCATTTCATACAAATCTTATATAAATAAAGTGAGACAACAACAATAAACCGTTTCGTTTTAAATTCAACCACAAATTTGTGCAAAACACATCGTTGCGACAGCGAGAGCGCGACCGCAAGTGTCACAAAGAAAATATACATAAAAAGAATTCTCAAAAAAAAACTTCTCATACGGTTTTCGAAAGGAGAATATCAAGTTCAAAATTTATCAAAGCACTAAATTACTGATCAAAATGTTTTTATTTTGAAAATTTCAAAACGGGGGAAAAATACTTGAACAAATACACCAGAATACTCACAAACTCTCTCATATTTTCTCCAAATGTATAACAAACACAACCGTCACTATCAACCAAGCCGACTATAGTGCGTAGAAGTGGCTCAGTGAAAGTAGGGCAATATTTCTATGGAACAAATTAATACTAAACACGACTTCTTTGTACTAAGAACTGAAATAAAAACACTGTAAAAAATATTTACAGAAATTTAATCATGTTTTCAAAATATTACTATTACGAAAATAAAAAAAGTCGATCACCTGACACATGCGCGTGAGCACTTATATATGCATGTTGGATGGCAATATATGCGGATTTTTGAGGTTGGAAACTAGATGTATTTATAAGATCTTTATTTATACTATAATAAACGGTGGGTGATAGTGACATTTTATTGATCATTTTTATGACAAACGAAATAAATTTATGAGATATAAAAATACTATGCTTGATAAATAAATGTATATAGTACAGTCAGAAGCGCTAAGCGCTTCTTGAAATTCAAGTCACGTGTAAGTAGGTATCTTCTAAGTAAGCGTGCGCCATCCTAGACCGCATCATCACTCAACATAAGGTGAAACAGTGATCAAACGCAAACCTTTACATCTACAAAAAATGAATTTGAAAATAAAAGAATAGTGACTTCTCACACAGAAACAACTGAAGGCATTTTGATGAAATTTGCTCCAACTGCGTTCATTTAGTGACTGTGATCAAATGCAACTTACTCATCGCGTTAAAAAATAACGCCGTTAATGATTAACTATATTATAGTACATACATGAGTTATCCGACAATGTTTAGCATTGCTAACAATGTCGTATCTCAAATAAAACAACAAATAACATTTGCGTGACACACTCACAAACACTAACATTATCCCAGCAGGGGCATTAGAATAACAGAGGTTTTAATTTATTTTGTAACGTCAAGTGGATTTTATTTGCCATTGACGACTTGGTCTATCACAAACTGCACTTTCAGTTTCAATGTACGACATGTTTGCACAGTAACGGGAAAAACCTAAGTCAATGGCCACTTACACTGGTTGTAACAGGCCTAAAAGGTTCGCGTATACATTACGCGATTAAAATGAAAGAAATATTTGTTTTTAAACAAGCTTGCACTTATGCATGGGACGCGTAACGTTTACCTGTATTTACACTAGAAACAATAAAACCTTGAGAACATTAAGATATTTAAACTTTTCAAATGTCACTAGTATGTACTAGTATTATAACCTTAGATAAGTAATCAGAATCGATTTTCAGTTAAAGAAAACAATTAGTAACTTATAATTAACTCATCTGGGAAAACGAATACATAGCTATAATATTATAAAATTCTAAATATGCCACGTCTGTATATTGCAGGTGCAAAAAAACAGCTGGAATAGACTATACAAACAATGGAGAACACATTCAGGATCGAACTGGTGGACTCACGTTCCATCCATGGTGACAAGGCGACGGCAAAAATTATCCGAATCAGGCTGGAACATTTCGAGATTACACTTAGAAATTTCCAAACGTCCGTTTTTGTTTTCGTCGGTTAACATTTGTGGCACTCATCTTGCCGACACTTTTTTGAATCCCAGTGAATCAATTAAAATGGATTGAACATACATACATAACTTCACGCCAGTTCCCTTGCGGGGTAGGCACGAACAACAGAGCGCCATTTAGGCTTATTCTTACACACCTCACTTGCTTCTTTGACATTCATAACTCTTGTCATGCACGCTCGTCTGTTCTTAAGGCTCCTAACATTACCTTCTGCTAGTACACGATCAATTTGATCATGGAAAGTGTGTCGTGGCCTTCCACGACTTCTGCATCCATCCACTTTTGCATTGTATATCTGTTTATTCATTTTTGAATTGAACGATATCAAAAATATCTTTAGGACCTCAGCTATGTCTTCCAAAACCAGATTCTCAACCTTTTTGACATTTTCTTCCGTATCGGTGATTGAAGGCCACCGTTAAATTCAGCCACCCAGTACGCAACCGTAGAATAGGTTACAGCATCAGCCCCTAATGTCTCTTGAATGTCCGAAAAAATTTCTTTCGTAGACATTTATCTCAAGCTGAGATATTGTTTTCGCCGCACGTAACTCACTTTTATCCATAATGTTGCGTTTTTAGCAACTCGTTGCACAAAAAAAATATTACGGGCGAACGAACTGACAAAAACAAGTGATAGTTGGCAAAAATATTGTGTGATTGACACTCTTTAATTTAAAAATCGAACTTCTCCCAAAAAGGCTTTATATATATGCACTTTTAAAAACTTTTTGATTCACCTAGGTAGAAAAGCGGACCCCGCCACCAAAGTGGATGCCCTAAACATATCCGAGATTAAACAATAGTGATATTTATATAGTTTATAAACAATACTTAGTAACTCGCTTTTCTTAAAATTAGATGTTCAACATTATATTTTACACAGGTATACGTACGCACAAAGAACAACGGGGTTTATGTTTAAAACGCATTAAAAAGAAATTAAGAAAGTTAGAAGGATATTTGCATAGTGCATACTGTAAATCGTCTTTTTAACATAAATCTCATTATCATACATTGCTTGTTTACTACTGAAACCACTGACGTCATGCAGTACACGAGTCTCGCCAATCTGTTTGTTTTTTAAACGTGTTTTGTATGATGACGCGAAATCGTAATAACCGATATAGCCCAATGGTTTTACCATAGTAGATAGGTATAGATACGAAAGAGTAAACTCAAAGTAAAGCTTGTTGCGCATCTATCATTGAAACTGCTGTAAATGTTAAAACTATTGTATTGTTACAACCTAGGCGCTGACAAAGACAAATTCCACGTACAAATTTGTAGAAGCACATTTATTACCCGTCGGCATTTGAACTAATAACATTGAAACTATTTTTATTCTTTTATGATAGTCTTCTTTTGTTTACTTGCTTATTGGCATACGTTTCTAGAGAACAGCCTATTGTTGTATTGTAATCATTAGCCAGGTGTTACGGATTTTAAAGTACAAGCTGATTCTAGGAAATTCGGTCACGTTGCCGAGCGGGCACATTTCATTTGTGCAGTATAAAAAATGGGCTGATTGAGGGAAGGGGCAGTCGAGCGAGAACCACGATCAAGGCGAGACGTGTGTACTACAATCGGGAATCTAATAGTGACGGACTTTGCGCGTTTTATTGAATTACGACTTCCTGCATTACGTTTGGATTTGTTGTGTTCGGTTATATTTGTACCTGTTATACGTGTTTGTATAGTTCTAATAAACTCTATAATAATTCTAACGCCATATTAATTCGAGTCCTGCAACTTGTAACAATAATAATTGTCTCTGGTCATTTTTTATTTTGCCTATTATTTGTCTGTAGTCTTTGTTTATCAAAATGAAAACTATTTCAGTTATGGATCTTTGTATGAACTTTTAAAGAAGTTTGAAATACAGTTATCTTATACTTAATATGTGATTTGCATCAATCTGGAATTGTACTGAATAATAACAGAAACTTTTTCCAGAAGTCTGTACATGGTGGTGCCATTCTGGAATTATGTTCGTGATTATAGCTGATAGGGCCGGCTCGATCAATGTGATACAGCCCCGGATCTTGAATGTTTTCGAAGGAGGCAAAAGCTGAGAATGCCGCCCACGCTCGCCTATGTTTTTACCTTAAACATCATTATTTCAGCCATCAGACGCCCACTGATAGACGCGCGTGCGTCTGCGGTTTTTAACCTATGCCTACGTGCCCCGCGAAAAGTAATTTATGTACTTAAATTACTGGACGTCTCAATGGTTAAAGTTGCGTTAGTGATGAGTTGTGTATTTCTCTGCGAAGTTTGAATTTGCCGCCCGTCGCATGGACTCCGGCTTGCCCCCCCCCAGATCCGACCCTGGTGTAATACCACGCTCTAACAGACTATTTATTTATTTAACTATAGATCGCCAATAGTTTTTTAAATTCGATCAATTATAATAATGGACTCGTGACTAAGGTTTACAATGCGATGTAAAAACTATTTACAGGTGAACACTGCTTCTAATTTAATTTCTTCACTGCTATTAATTGGACACTAATAAAGAAAAAATATTAATTAAGATATTGAAATCTGTCTGTCCGTCAGTCTATGTGAAATTAATAACTTTTGGGCTAACCGAATGTTTATGTAAAATGATTTTTTGGAGTCGGAGCGAACATCCGTAACATCACTGTTGTTATTAAAAATTCTACACATTCTAGAAATAGGGGAGTTAAGTCAGTACTGTAGTTCTTGATGGGGGAAAGGAAGGGATTAAAGGTTATTGCGGAGGTTTCGATGGGACTCTCGGAATATCAGTGTGAAACGGTTAGCCTAAACCTAATCTGTGTAGGAACGGAGAAAGAATAAAATTTCCTGCGGCCAGACGACCTGTCGCAAGAGACTACAAAAAAACCCACACCCTAGCTATAACCCCTGGGCTAGAGTACGCCACCAGAACAACCTTGAGTTGTGTTCCGGCATTAGTGGCCAGGTTCCATTGTCCCTTTAGAAAGCGGCAGCACATTTGTATTTTTACACCTTTGGTGTTACAAATGTGGGTGTAGTGCCTGGCACAAATCTTGAGCGGTCGGCGGAACAGTAGGGATCGCTTTGCGCATTAATTGTAATGAGATTTATCGACGATATAATGTATTTGTCTCTTTATTCGAAAGTGATAAAACCTCATACTTCGAAAAACGATCGAAATTTCACTGTTCGTAAGAAAAAATGACCGCTTAAGAATCGTGCCGGGAACTATACGCTCGTATAATCAATAAAACTGCGACTTTCTGTAAATTTATATAATGAATCTGTTTGATTTGAGTGTCCGCTCCCCAAAACAAAACTTTAACATGTGTTCAATTTGATTTTGAAAAACAATATGAACCATCAATTTAAGTCATAATAAATTTGGTCCATTTAGTTTCGGCGGGTCATGTACTCTTCAAAACAGAGAATAGCCACAACAAAGTTTTGTTTTAACGATTTACGCAAGGGATCTTCAAATAATGATAAGATTTGTTACAATATGGGCTTTGACTTCTCGCATCTCTATAAATATTATAAACGCGAAAGTTTGTAACAATGTATGTAACGATGTATGTTTGTTACTCTTTCACGCAAAAACTACTGAATGGATTTTGATGAAACTTTACAGTAATATAGCTTACACATCAGAATAACATATAGGCTATAATTTATAAAGATATAGTGTGAATTATCCAAAATATAACGATTTTCCATCACCACGCGGGTGAAACCGCGGGTGCGGCTAGTATTCAATTAAAGCAAAAGTTTTTATGTATATTTTAACGCGTTTATCTCATGTTTATTGGAGAGACTAAACAAAAATTCATATAAAACTTTATTTTGGTATTCCAGAACCAATTTTGGAATCTAGACTTTAATTTTAAATACTTACTAACCAGATATTATAGTATCAGTTTAATCTTAAAAACCAGTCCCCAAATATCTATGTCTAATTTAGTGCACATGTGCAAAGTGTTGACAATCAAATAACAAAGTGCACTAACTTTTACATATGTATATTATCAAGGTTGTGCAGCAGAGCAGTCAATGTAACAGCGGTGACACAGTAAGGCACAGTTAGGAGCCAATAAAATCAAAATACACATGACCCAATAAAAATTGTAATAGTCTTGCTTTATTTTCATGGCGATAACAGTGTTCTAATTTATGTTTATCAAACAATGTAGTAGCTGGTAGTGTGTCTAATAGAAATATAAAAAGTTTACATAACATTGAACAGAATTATTAAAGCTTTCTTTAAGTGTATTTTTTAGCTAAGGGATCTCCTATAGATTTATTCCCCCATTACAATATTTATGCTACGTGTGTAGCCAACATTCTCTAATCCATGTTAGTGCTTTTGAATATATTATAATTCAATTAAGTACGTGTTACCTTTGACAAGACTTATTTAATAATAATGAAACCGCAGGGGGGCTTTGAGGCGAAGCCTTAGGTGAGTAGCGACACCTTGTACCCAAACTCCGGGGGGCCAACGCAAAGCTCCCGTCCTCGTGCTTGCCTTAACCAGCCCGCACGGAGTAGAGATCTAAGACTCAAGCTCCAGTGGCGGAAGTGATAAACGGCATAACGTCGGAAGTAGCTTCGGTGAACCTCCAACCCCTCTCTCTACACCCCTTAGCCACTCACGCTCATATTGCCCCTCGTATATATCGTATCATATTCGGGCCCATGCAGGGAGTGGCGAGTCACCGTCTGCCCATTTTCTCCATGTTCCTTAAACATTGCGACGGGCAGACGCTATAGTTCCCAGAGTCCCCGATCCGTAGTACCACTAGCAGTTCATCCCGGTAACCGGGTAGATTTTGTTCTCATTTCCTACAACAGGCCTACACTAACCAAGGCTTGTCCTTGGGTGCATTTTTATATGGTGCCGACAGGGACAATCGCCGGTAAGTATCACGCCACATTTAGATTAAATTTGTCAAGGGGCCTCTACGTGTGGGCCTTCCCATGGGCCCACGCAAGCCCTCCAAGTCCGGACCATTTTAATAACCCGAGGTCTACAGAGACATAGATATAAGAGTAATATTTATATTTAATGAGGTGGGTTAACTAATGATTGAAGTTACTTTTGGTATCCAAGAAAGAAATGACAGGAGAACATGATACAAGACATTTTTTGTATCATGTTCTCCTGTCATTTCCTGTCATTTATACTGGCTCATTAGCCAGTAATAGCCAATAAAGTCATATTAGAAGATGCATATATGTATGTGTATATATATAATAGCTCATAAATGTCCCAGTGCTGGGTTTGGGCCTTCCCCTATAGGGGAATGGGCAGTATACCCACCACGCTTGCCTAGGGCCGCTTGGCAGATTTGACACATCGGTTTTCACGTTATACGGGTTGCATCACGATGTCTTTCTTCATTGTTGTTAGCACGTGGTAATTTTAACAATATGCACATTAGGTCAGAAAACTACCTAAGTGGTACATGCATTCTGGTCAGGATACAACCCACACCCTTTGAGTTTAGGACGTGTGTAGCTATTACACTACCACAACCAATTTGATTAGGGGATGTACATTTTGTAAATTAATCGTCACACAGTATGTTTAAAAATTGCATAAACCAAAGGACAATTGCACTCCATCAACAAATTTGTAACAATCTGGAACAAGCAAGCCAGGTTGGCATTGACCCGAAGCAACTTGTGTTTCTCCAAGTTCTAAAATTCAGTTGACCACAGCTGAGACTAGTTATTAGTGCAGCCACTGAGCATGACAACTTTAACATACATCTTAACTGCATAGGTGTTACCGATAGCAAAGCTTGTCTACAGGCAGAAAAAACAACCGCCTATGTCCTGCTAGAATGCAGAGTGGTGGCCGAACACAAGGCCTTTGGGAAGTCTTCTGCAACATTAAAAATCTGGTACATTTACTGGGGGAACTGGACTGGATGGAATAGTCTCTCATCTACCTACCTACCTACTTTACCCTTGCACGCAAAATAGGTGCTAAGTCATCGAGTTTTGTAAACCACCAGCTTACAGAAGGTGAAAAAATAACAGCAGATAGGCAGAACCTAACAACTCCAAAATTATATTACTATAAACAAATAACCCTGGGAAGCTACTTAATATATCACACTACTGCTCAACATTGACTACCGAAAATTGTAATTAAATATATTAAATTTATATTCACATACTTCTTAACTCCATCTGTGCAAATGTGAAATTGATGTTGTTTGTGTATCTGTTTATTCATTCTTGTCATCTTAGACAATGATTATTATGAAGTATAGTATGTATATATATATATATAAACTGACGGACTCATAAACTGCATCAAAGTTCAGGATTACTTTGAAATTATTTTTTTAAATAAGTATGCAAACTTTTTAGATTAAATTATATAAATATGGAGAGACTGGCTCTTAATCTCAAAAAAATGGAAAATTTAAAAATAGAACTGCAGTAAAACAAATGAATATAGCCGGGAAAAGAAAATTTACTCGTAGTATCAGATTTGCGTGTTATTTATAGCAAAGTTTTAAATTGATTCTCATTGATTTTTTATTCTTTTGTCAATTGAATTATTGTTACCAGCAGAATTGTTGGGTTAGTTTTTTAACTCATCGAGAGTTTTTGAACCATAATATAGATACTTCGTCCGAAAAAGCGGCTCAAATTGTAGCATTGGTGCGGGAGGGCTTGGATCAACGAACGATTGGTAGAAATTTAAATTTAAACCAGTCTACGGTTTCTAGAATATACAGAAGGTTTGTGGAGACAGGTTCTTACAGAAGGAGACGTGATACAGGCAGGACTCGAGCAACCACCGGTCGTGATGACCGATTTATTGTTACAACTTCCCTGCGAAATCGTTTCCTCACGTCTGTTAACATCAAAACAGAGCTTAATGAAGTGCGTGGAGTAAACGTGAGTGCACGAACAATAAGAAGAAGGTTAAAGAAAGCGGATATCACCCCTTTTAGACCAGCAAATGGTCCAAAGTTGTCTGTAGCTCACAGACAAGCTCGCTTAAGATTTGCGCGTGATCACCTGAATTGGACAGAAGAGCAATGGACCTCCGTATTGTTCACGGACGAGTGTAGGACATGTTTATATGGTGCAGATTGTCGCAGAAGAGTCTATCGTCGACGTGGGGAGCGATATGCTCAAAGTTGCATTGAGGAGCGTGTTCCTTTTGGAGGCGGTTCGTGTTTGGTCTGGGGTGGCATATCGATGAACGGGCGAACAGAACTTGTGTTCATAGACATGGTCCGTCAAAACGGTAATAGAGGGGGTTTGACTGCACATCGCTACATAACAGAGATCTTAGAAGATCACGTGGTGCCTTACATGGGATTCATAGGCGAAAATTTTACTTTAATGCAGGATAATGCCCGGCCGCACGCTGCTGCACAAGTTCGACAATATTGCGAAGAGGTTGGGATGGGTTGGGACGTACAATGAATTGGTCAGCACGCAGCCCGGATCTTAATCCCATTGAGCATGTTAGGGACAATTTAAAAAGCACTAAGAACAGCACTTTCAGAAGAATGGGACAATATTCCGCATGATCTTTTAATAACCCTAATAAAATCTATGTGGAACCAATTAGAATCCATAATAACGGCACTTGGAGGTAATACACCTTATTAAAACATAAATAAACCCTTGCATAAAGTTTGTGTCTATTGTTAAAACCAATTTTTTAATTAAACCAATTTTCCTTAAATTTCTGTTTTTTCTTCAAAAAAAGTCTTAAGGTCCTTTCCAGTACACAAACTTAAACTTAAGGATATGACCCTACACTGTTTTAAAGTTCACGAACCAATCTAGAGGTTTCAATTTAAATCTGTATAGAAAGTTTGCATACTTGGTTAAAATATTTATTTCAAAGTCGTCTATTACTTTGATGCATATATATATATATATATATATATATATATATATATATATACGTATATATATACGTATATATATGTATATATATATACGTATATATATGTATATATACACATATATATATACATGTATATATACACATATATATACATGTATATATACATATATATATACATATATATACATGTATATATACATATATATATACACATATATATATATATATATATATATATATATATATATATATAGTGTATAATATATATGTAGTGTCTACATAAGTATTTTCAATAAGATATTAAACACATATTTTTTACTCTGGAAAACAAAATTTATACAAGCGGAGCTGCATAAACAGCTCTCAGTAAATATTTTTTTATACAGTTACATTGAATATTCCTACCAACAAGGTATGTTTAATTTTTTTAAACTCCAAATAAACATATCTTTCGATATATTTAATGCAGACTCTTCTCTAATTTTTGAAAAACAAATCCCACACTTGTGCAAATAAACAATAGTGTACTGGCCTAGAGACTTTAAGAACACATATTTACATAGTATTATTTGAAGAAATTTTACTTCAACATGACAACAAATGATCCCTTCTAAGTCCCCATTTCTAGACAATGGATCATATACCTGCTGCATATTTCCAAAGCAGATTTGATGGTCTTACAGAATAGTAGCTTCAGAGAATGAGTATACCCACAATATTTATATTCACCATAAAGACATGATAATGTAACAATACTTACATAGCTCAGAACTCTATATAACTATACAGATTAACTTCAAATTTTAAAGTACATATAATTATAATAATTATTGAATAAAAATACTTATCAAATGTATACACTAAAATAAACTATAATCTAAAATCCATCAAGCCCCAACAAACCACTGTTCCAGAGCAGTGTACCTAGAAGGCTGGCAATATTATCTCGCTGAATACAAATACTAATTCTTTGGAGTGAGTTAAGTGCCAGCCTTCCGCTCACCTGTGTCCCAGACCAGCTGTTATTTATTATTTATAAACTAAAATGTAACTAACCATCAAACAAAACTATGTCCCAAAACAATTAACACACAAGAAGGGTGTTATTTCTTAATAACTTGTAGCTATAGCAAAAAAGAATTAAAGAAAAAATATTCAGTTTATTAACTTTTATTAGTGGCTATAATTTACTATCCTTTTGTTTTCAACTGAGATTTAAATCCTAAGTCACTTTCATAACAAAAATACTTATTATTTTATATAATGTACACTACAACTCCACATATTTAGCAACATATAGCTGCAAAACATAAAGAGTTATAAAATCAGATATATAATTATTTGCATTTAATTTAGAGCAACTGTAAACTTTAATATGTAGTATATAAAATATTTGATCAGAATATTTCTAAATAACACCACTCCTTTATATATGTTAAACCTATAAAAGTAAACCAATGGATACCTTAAAAAAAATAGTGAATTTGCAATGTGCTACAAGCCAATTAAATATTGTAATGCAAACCTTTTTTCGCTGTAAATAAAAGAAAAACCATGAATAACCCATGCAAAATTAAAAATATACTCTATTAAAATCAAATTAAAATTATCTAATTCTAGTAGAGGTTTAGAAAAGTAACGATACAACCTAAAATTAAATATAATTAAACAAGTTATAACTCCACAATAAACTTGGACGTTTTACAAGGGAAAATATTAGGATAGTCGAGATAAACAAAGGAATACCAAAAATAACTGACATTTATACCGGTACAAAGGCGATGCAAGCAAAGAACTATGTATAAAACGCAGTTTGGTTTTCAGCCAGCCATGTAGGCATGTACTCAGCAAAAAATCAAAATCAATGCGTCACTAACCATGCGTAGTGGTAAATAAATGACGTCGAAATTTATTTTTTCTTATCGCCAAAACTCTTAGAAAACGTACGGAAAGTCTCGGAAACATGTATGAATACATTAATCGGGAAAATCCACACCGCAGCAAAGAAATTGGTGAGGGTCTGAACTTGAATACGTCGTGTTATTTGTTTTGAATAACACTTCACTTAATTAAACTAATGAGATACACTTACCTCCTTGCGTTTTTTAGTTTTCCTCTTGTCTGCCATTATATATAAATTTTGCCAACGTAGTAATACGTCCGAATTTCGCTTTTCTTGTTTCTTCTACGTGAATGTGATGTTTCTTACTAATGACACTTTGGGAGTATGACATTTGAGTAGTAGTAGTAGTAAGTAGAATTCGCAACAAAGGCAGGCAAAGGAATCTTAGTCCATACAGCCAATTCTAATTTATATATATTTATATCTTCGTATCTAACACAGCCTCCTAACGCCCAGGTTTTGTAACGCTTTCAAGAATTAAACGCCGAAAGTCCTTAAAAAAGGTTACAATGGTGAAAACCCAAGATTTTGAACTTTAAAAATTGTGCCTTATAGTAAGTATCCTCGCAAGTATGATTTTTTTCTTGTCTCAGGTGAACGAGGACAAGAGAAAAAAGAACAAAAATAGACAACCTTTTGGTAGACATTTGGGTAAAAAACACTACACTTAAAATAACATACTTCTTACAACATCAATTTTTTCAACTACCTTCAAAAATATCAAAAATGAAATTAAACTATAAAACCAATTCAATAACCTTACATACATACATACATACATAACTTCACGCCAGTTCCCTATTAATCCAAAGGTCTATTAAAAGGTCAAATTTTGAATTATGATAATTTTCAGATGTCATAGATCCATAAAGTTTTTTGTAAACAGCTATATTCTTACACACCTCACTTGCCTCTTTGACATTCATAACTCTTGTCATGCAGGCTCGTCTGTTCTTAAGGCTCCTGACATCACCTTCTGCTAGTACACGATCAATTTGATCATGGAAGGTGTGTCGTGGCCTTCCACGACTTCTGCATCCATCCACTTTTGCATTGTATATCTGTTTAGTCATTCTTTCATCATGCATTCTTTCCACATGCCCGAACCACCGGAGCATTAACCTCAATAACCTTAAGAAACAAATAAATCCTTTATAATTAAATAGAAACATTTACTTTATTATTACTTATTTAAAACATTTGAAACAATTATGGTAGTCCTTATTAACCCAAAGGTCTATTAAAAGGTCTTAAATTTTGAATTATGATAATTTTCATTATATCATAGATCCACATAAAGTTTTTTGTAAACAGCAAATATAGAATATAAGCATATCAAAACAAATCGTAAAGATTTCACGCTTAAATTCTGATTTATTTTCATACTTGACGATCTTGTTCAATGTGAAGTCAAGAAAGACCAATTTCTTTTGTTTTTGTTGCCACTGTTGCTTGGTCATACACGAGCAAAACTTCAAACATATATTTGGAGACATCACTTTATAAAAAGGTGGTAACTTGAAATTAGTAGTAATGGTTAAAGTTGCGTAGGTGCTGGTACCTACGCTCACGTATGGAAGCGAGAGTTGGGTATGGAAGAGAGAGCATGAAAGTAGAGTAAACGCGGTTTAGATGCGAGCACTGCGCAAAATCTGCGGAGTGACGCTCGCGGACCGCGTTCGTAATACCGAAGTAAAATATTTTTACTTGAAATTGAGAGTTGGTCTGAAAGAGAGTGTCGGGGTGAAGGTAAGGAAAGGAATGCTCCGGTGGTTCGGGCATGTGGAAAGAATGCATGATGAAAGAATGACTAAACAGATATACAATGCAAAAGTGGATGGATGCAGAAGTCGTGGAAGGCCACGACACACCTTCCATGATCAAATTGATCGTGTACTAGCGGAGGGTGATGTCAGGAGCCTTAAGAACAGACGAGTGTGCATGACAAGAGTTATGAATGTCAAATAGAGCGTTAACTTTTAGGATTTAATTTTCAACGCTTTGTGGCAAGTGAGTGTGAACAGTGTGTAAATATATGACACTTGCGGTACCCGTCAACCAAACCAACAAGGAAGAATACAGGGCGGCGGCAACGGCTATAACAGTAGCAAGACGTGTGCATAAATGGCGTATGTTTTCGTGCCTACCCCGACAAGGGTACTGGCGTGAAGTTATGTATGTATGTACATGGTTAAAGTGGGGTACTTTGATAATGGGCGTTCATTGTTCAAAAAAAATTACCCTCTGATTTTATATTTTTATTATGTAAAATAGGGTATTTTAAGATACTAATTTGAATATTTTTGTGTTTTAAGAGTTAGTTTTTTTTAAATTCGATTTTTAAACAAATTATCCGATGACGTCATTGGGGACAACTTTACATTAATTCCTTTGCCTATAAAAAGAAAATAATCATATTAATCTGTGCTACTATTTAAATGTTACTGTCATTATTCATTATGACACATCGTGATCATTTTAGTGTGGCCAGCTTAGCAATTTTATCGGTAGATTTATTTTATATATTTTGGTTCAACATTTATTATTTTCTAAAGTTACCGTTAAGTTATTTAAAGTGACCTTTAGTGAAAAATCAATATAATATAACTTAAACTGAATAATGTACAGTTAGACTGAATACCATTAATTGATATTCAGGCATAAATTACCTACTAGACACCATTGCGATGTCATTACTTTTCTTATTTAGTAATAAAGTATTCTTTCGGCGATTACACCAGATAAAGCTCTTTCGACCACTAAAATACTTTGATTTGGTATCACATTTGGGTTATCATTTTTAAAGTTTGATACCTAGACATAGTCTCATTATCCAATGATGTTGTCAATCCAGTTAAAATAAAAAGGTTGTATTGTCAGTTTCAATTGAGGGGGGGGGGGGAGTATTATTAGTCAGACCTTTAAAAAAAATATCAGTCGTTAGGATTGCACTTCAGAGATAAAGACTTGGTATCTGAGCGTGACGGTTGTGCGAATTCAGTGAAGTTTTCAATTTAAAAATCATGGCGATGTTCGATAAGGTCTTTTTAAAGTCAATATGTTGGGAGTTACTTTCCTACACACACGTGTGTACCTACAAGAATTACAAATTTTAGTAATTTCACTATTAGCAACCTGGCAACATTGGGTATTTAGGCTTTAGCGCAGGTTAATGCAGCTTTCTAAATTCTAGTTTATTCTTACAATTAATTTCTCCTTAGCTTCTAAAGTCATCCGACAAAAAAGTGAACTGTTTTAGTGTATTAAATATTTTCTTTTTCTAAACATGATCTTCAAATAGGAGTGTTAATTTTGTAAAGGCTGATACGCTAAACCTACCTAACATGTAGTTATTAGAGTACATAGCTATACTCGTAGTACATATTGGAGATATAAGAGGAGCTAAAATAATAGTAGTTTTGGCGGTTTCTAAATTCAACATTTCGTCCATAGTCTTCCTTCCTATAACTTTAGTAATTACTATTCCAAATATCATCCATATAAGAAATCAGTAATGTTTAATTTTAGTTTAATATATGATTGATGTAAACACTTTGTGTTGAAGTCAAAATTCAAGTTGCTTTATAGAAAAATAGCTACATGTCTCACGCATTCATTAGAAACTGATTAACATAATATTATTACTTATTTACTTTGGTACAATCAATAAAGGCAATATATTTTGTCTGTAATCTATAATACCACTAAAGTATCTAATAAATACATACAAATAAAGGAACAGACATTGCACCACTTGGCGGTTAATAGTGTGTTTGATTGCTAATTTATGTTATGGATCTGATCTTATACAACATTACAAAATATGAAACTCTCCAGTAGTTTTAAATATATTCACTTGCCGGCTGTGATTAATTAAGCACATCTATGGCTTGAAGGATTTCATGGAATATGAAGATTGTGAGACGAATACCTTAATCATTGTAAATCTCTTAATATGATTTTGAGGTAACATAGTTACTAATATGAAAATTTATGAGTTAAATAAGGACTATGCGAGTAATTAAATAGACACTTTATATCTTTTTTTTTCAGGATCAGAAAAAATTAGCAACAACTTTTTGCATAAGCAAGGGTTATGCTTGGATAGACTTTTATGACTTATCCACTGCAGTTTACATGAAAACTTTATGTATGAAAAAACCAAATGCTAGCCTGCAGACAAAAGAAAAAGATAAAACTGAACATTTCTGAAAAGATTATATAATATGTCCTAAATATTATTAATAAGTGTTTAATTAAATAAACAAGTTCCTAAAAGCTATTTATTATTTCATCTTGCAAAATAATAAGTCAAAAGATATATTATTAATCAATTCATATAAATTATGGCACATACAAATTTATAACTATAGTTTGCGTATAGAAACCACTTATTCTTATAACTCGTGGTGAACTCTTAAAACATCAGGCAAAGTAAAGCTAAAATATTTTTGGAGGAATGTTAAATATTCATATATTGTTTACATGAATTATAACTAATAACATCTAGATTTAAGTATATATCAAAATAAGTTATTTAAAATAGCCATCCTTGTAAAATTAAGCTTTAAAGATATAGGCCATTGTTCATGGTGGTAAATCTTTTCAATCAGTTTCCATTTATTGATTTGCTCGCTTGAGATAAATTCAGGTTCTGGTGAACTTTTTTAGCCATTAGCTCCACAGTTCATAAAGAATACTCCAAAGAATCAAGTCATAACTCGACGAAGGCCAACCTATGGAACAAAGTCTGCAAATTGGCTTAACCAATGTTGGATTGAATTAGCTTCATGAATACAGAGCCCTAAAATCCACTGCTATTGCGAATAAAGTAAAATGCTTAAATCATTGTTTCCAATATGTGATTTTGGACGTCCTTCTAACTTCTGGCGCAAGGTGTTTTGTTTTGCCATTAAATTTTCTTCCACCGTGATGATCTTCTGATAGTAAACAGGTTATTTTTTGGATCGTATCTCTTGAAAAGATAACATCGTTCCAATCGCCATTTACGAAGACGCTCGTTTATATAATGCACTTTTCTTTGACTTTTAGTTAGAGACCATATGTAAGTTTCTCTTAACAGATATTTAAGAAATTTTAGGATTTAACATAATTTAATTCTGGAGCACGTCGAATACAATGTTTGTTTATGTTGATGTTGTATGACATAACAGTGACATAAATAGGAAAATGACGGTCCTTGCGTATTTTGAAACCCTACGGTATTCATATGCATTTCACCAGACGTAAATGACGTCATAGAATACAGGGCGGTCAAATAAAGGTCAAACGAATTTCTATCAACAGTAGCAAGACGAGTGCATCGTATTTTTTTATACCACGACACGTGGTATTAACGTAAATTATGAACATGCCACCTGACGGAACATGATAATTGACTCACGACGCGTATACCGTACCTACAACTTCTATCGTATTGATTATAGTACCCGTAGTCACGTTATTGTGACAATTTCTAAACTGAAAACAACCAGAACATCGCTTGGACATGTCAATTAATTGTTATTTGTTTGTCTGTTAGTTTAAATTATTTTTTTTTAGAAAGTACCTACACGTTCCATAACGCTTTTCGACTAATTGACGAGTGGTTCGCGCGATGTGTTCTGTGGGGCGTTTATACTTCCACTATCTGGAACAAGGCGAACACGTATCGTAAGATCTTCGCGTCGCAACTCGCATCGGGTTTTAGTGATGTGTTTCTGGTCTTAGAAAGTACTACAAACACTTTGATTTGACTTCAAGTGTCACGTGTTAATGAGATGTTTCCGGTTTTAATTTTATGTAACGCTAGCACTAAAATAATTCATCCATCCATCCATTGGCACCATGACAATTCATTGTGCCAATGGACTTGGTTCTAGCTAAATTAATAAAAAAAACGAATATTGTGCTATATTAGGTTTTATCGTTTGACACATTTGTCAAAAATCAATAAAAAAAGTATGTCAGTGTCAGTCTTATATATAGTGTATCATCTGGGGATGTGAGATTGATGGAAAAGAATCGATTAAATAAAAATCGATTTTTCTTTATTCAAAATTAATCGATTTGTCAAAAATCGATTTTATTAAAAATAAATATTCGATTTTGCGAAAAAATATTTTTCTTGTATTATTCAAAAGTACATGCTTTTCATATTCCAATAATAAACCTAAGAGATTCATATTAACAATTTATCAGATTAAAAATCAAATAAAATTATATGAATAAAAATTAACCAATTCAAAACTAAAACTCAAAGGCAATGTTCCTTTAAAATTTCAAGGTAAGGAATTAGGAAACCAAATAGCATTATTGATACAAATTTTAGCACTATTAAACGTTTTATTTATTATAATAAAAATGAAATGATGAGCAACCCAACAAAATGACAAACTTATTATCTCAAAAATTAAAATAAAAAAAATAAAAAAATGCTATAAACGTACAGTCCTATTTTACATTTGACTAGTTTTAAAATAAAATACTTAAAATGAAAATTTAAAAAACTAAACGACTACTCTATAGTTTCAAAAACTAAACTAAAATACAAATCTTTCGTTAATCATCAAGTTTAAACAATAATAAAATTAAAAATAATGATTGCCACAAATGTCCGGTCCTGTTTTATATTTGACTAGTATTAAATAAAATTACTTCAAACGAGAATTAAAAAAACTAAACGATTACGTTGTCTCAAAAGCTAAAAAAATCTTTCGTTATTTTTTTAAGTTTAAATAATCAAAACACGATAACTTAAATTATTTGCACTAATTTTCAATCTTGTTTTACGTAAGAGTAGTATTAAAATAAAATGAAACGGTAAGTCAAAAAACTAAACGACAATGTTAACGTATTATCGCATAGATACGAGCTGTTTCTGAAAATCGATTAATATTACTATAAAAATCGATAATAAAAAATCGCTTGTAAGAAAATAATAATCGATTTAAATAAAAATCGATTTTTTTTTAATATCCCTAGTATCATCCATGGTGTCAGTTCAGCTGGTATATACGTAGTATCCATAGTAGTTTGTGGCTGGTATAAAAAGTGAACGTGCGTAACGTAGTGTATGGTTACATCATACAAACAAAAATCTTTGATCAATAATTTTGCTTTATTCACTTAATTTTATAATAGTGCCCTGCCTTACCGATGGAGTTTACTTACATTATATAATAAGTTATTAAAGATTTCAGTAATCTTGTTTCTAATTACAACGGTATCAACAGTTTTTCATGTTCAATTTTTCATGATTAATCCCCGAAAATTATTTTAAAATTTATATTGATAATATTTAGTGTTATCAAGTAACACAGCTCCTGATCAGCAGTTCCTGATCATTGAAGTTGTAACTATCAAAGACAATTTAGAAGAATGGCGGAGAAAAATATGAATGGACATGAATTAAGAGAAGGTAATCAGATTTGGCAATCAGGTTTATTTGTTTTTAATTTTCATTGAATATTTTTGTTTAGTTAAATAAAAAAATCATCACTAAAAATTTATAGTTTCTTTAGTCGCTAATGAATGTATAAATAATAAAAAAAGTACAATTTCCCTTAATATCATTGTGATTTGTAAGACTTCAACAAAAGCTATAAAAGTAGGTTATTATACATTCCCATTATTATTCCTAATGGCTGCGGCTCAAAATTAAAAAGTATAATTCTCTGGCAATGAATAATTGAAAAGAAATACCGTAATGTTAATTTAGTTTTTAACCATTGTAGAGTTATTACCAGCTGTAGTTTAAATTTCCACTTGAACTATAAGTTTTTTCACAGCTCTTAAAATTTAAGCATTGTTATTTTATTTTTTTTAATGCAGGAGATCAGCAGACAGGCAGACGGCCCACTTGATGGAAAGCGGTTTTTTTTTTTTTTTTTTTTTTTATTGCAGGAGCTCAGCAGACAGACAGACGGCCCACTTGATGGAAAGTGGTTACCATCGCCTATAGACATTTGCGACACCAAAGATGCTACAAATGCGCTGCTGCTCTCTTAAGGGAGACTGGAACCTTGACGATGATAATAGGCATAAGAAAAAAAAATATTAACCATTCGATATGTCAATAATATCAATTTTTAAATACGAAAATTGTTTTTTTTTTGCTTATATATTGCGAGTCTGTTTTAGTAGTATGTTTTTAAACGATTTATTTTCATTAAAAAAAACCATGTATAATTTGCTATACTCTATTTGCCGCCTTTTTTATTCCATTTCTCTTTTAGTTTTTTCAACGACTTGCGCTGTTTTGGTTATATTGATTATTTTTATGTTAACTGGCTTTCTCACTGGACTTTGGATTTTGGCGAAATCCTCTATCTTAAATTTTGGGTCTGATATAGATAAACGGGAGGTAAATTAAAGGTGATTTGAGTTAAGGATATCCTTACAGTTTATTTATAGCCACTAAGGTTGTGAGGGGTGATCGAAAGTCGCAACCAGTGATTAAAACAGTAAATCGGTTAGGTTGGGTTAGTCTTTAGACCAAAGCGCACGAGCCGACCGAGCGAAGCGAGCGTGCAGTGGCAGCGCCCGGCGAGTCCCAGAACTGACTGGTCACCATTTATTCATTGATATCTATTTAAATGATAGTTACAAATTGGTTTTGACATTTGCTGACCGCTGTTATGGCACACTCGATTCGCTCGCTCGGCTTGTGGGCTTTAGTCTGCGTTTTTAGACTGTTTTAAATGTTTTTTACATTGACCACTACCTTTCTTCAATATTTCTCATCTTTAGACATAAGAAATAAGTACACCATTCTGAATTAAATTAGTAATGTTTACAAAAAAATCATATCTCAAAAACTAAATGTCTCCTAGACATGGGGGTTGCAGAAGGGAGAAGTACTACTCCCCCCTTCCCCCTCCGCCCCCCCACTACTTAAAATTCAGTGACCACTATTGTAAAGTTTAACCCATTAGACTTTTAATATAACAGGTTTGTGAGAAACATTATGTGGATATACTTCCAGGAGATCAGTGGACCATGAGTTGTTATGTTGATATTTAGGTTTTAAATAATTAAAATACTGAGATAAAGAGTAGGTGACCATTTATTATGCAACTACTAGCTGCACTCCGCGGTCTCATCTGCATGGTGATGGAAAATTTATTTTGGATAAGTCACACTGTATCTTTATTAATTATTGCCTATGTGTTATTCTGATTTGTAAGGTACATTATTGTAAAGTTTCATCAAAATCCATTCAGTAGTTTTTGTGTGAAAGAGTAACAAACATATATCCATACATTCTTACAAACTTTTGTGTTTATAATATTGGTAGGATGAATAGATACTAACATAAAATAAAAGAAAACAAAATATTCAGAATGTAAATGTTGGTATTGCCAACAAGGTTTCTCTTTTGACTTTTAAGTCTGTGGCATTCACACAGCCTGGGCTATGCATACCATATAGGTCTTTGAATGAAAGTTTGTTTTATTATTTTGTGGTTATAGTTTTATTCATGTTGTAATTATACTTTGGTTTTATTTTAGATATGTTAATGTTAGACCAATAATATCATGAAGTAACATTTTTTAAATTCTGTAGATTACATTTTTTAGAAAGGAAAAAAAAATATTGACTAAATATCACTCACACATAAAAAAAAATCAAATTAAATCAAGCCCCTAGAAAATTTTAAAAGTTACACTAATTTTACAAATTGACAAATAATTTTGCCACTAAATATTTTGCTGTGGCCCTAAGAGTTCATCAACAAATTTTTGAGCTTGATCTTCGCTTCGCCTACACATTAAGAAACTGTAAGCATGCAAAATCTGAGTAAACTTTTCTATACAATAAAACATTTTTGTAAAGTTAATCACAAAGGATTTCTTTATAAACCTTCTACTGTATGAAGATTTTTGTTTATTGTACAAGGTCTTCGTTATATACCAATCATCATGAAATTTGATGTGTGTGTAATTTCGATCAAAGTTTGGAAACTGGTAAATAAGTTGAATGGGTTACAACCTAAGTTCATAAACACTTTTCTTTTTGGTATTGTTCTCAATGTTCTCAAAATGTTGACAGTACTGTTTCTTATTCTCATGCAAGCAACAGTGGACTTTAAGGTGACAAACCTTTTCATACCGCGACTGTACAGTGGTGCAATTCTGGTGCTACAAATTATAATTAAGAAGTAAGAATAAAAGATGATAATTATTTGAAGACATGCAACACAGTTATATCTATACTAATATACTAAAAGTCCAATAATGTAACCTAAGGTGTAAAAAACTGACCCGAAAAAAACCTTATACGGCGTGCGCTGCGAAAACTATTGATTATAGAACAAAACAATGTACTACCACTTTGCAGAACATATAATTATCTACAAACAATGTCTCGTAACCATATGTCTAACTATTGTAGTTATCTCACAATAAGTGTTTTCTTTTATGTTTTTAAATAATTAAAATGCCGTCGCTTCATAAACTCTTTATTTTGTACCTTGGTATTAATCCTTATCAAAATAAATTACTTTATAGCACCTTTGGTGTAGCAAATGTCCATAGGCGATGGCAACCGCTTTCCATCAAGTGGGCCGTCTGCCTGTCTGCTGAACTGCTGCAATAAAAAAAACTAAATTTTAATGCTAGTGTTATTTGCACCCGGAAGATTAATTTCATTTTATATCGCAAACTATCCCATCTCCAGGCATGAACATTATTTTTGTCCATTTTTGGTTTTAAATTTTTTTCAAGTTTTAAAATTACAGCAAAACCGATCCAGTATTCCTAGTAGTTCTCCGTGAAAGCTTAACGGAAAAATATATCGAGTTACTATCGCATTTTTTGTAGGCGTTGAACTTTTATATCTATAAACTTAAGAAATGATTGGTCTCATCCAAAATTTCATCCTTTATTTCAAACCGTCCTAGCTATATTTATTTATCCCCCGTCTATAAAAACTACATAAATGACAATAATGACAATAATGACAAAGAGGACAAAGAGGACAAAAAGGACAAAAAAGGACAAAAAGGACAAAGAGGACAAAAAGGACAAAAAGGACAAAGGGGTCAAAAGAGACAAAAAGGACAAAGATGACCCAAATGACCCAAATTACCCATATGAACCCAAGTGACCCAAATGACCTAAATGACAGAAATGACCAAAATTACAGAAATGACGAAAATGGCAATTCACAAAAAACCTATCCTACTTTTTGGGGTAACCTTTACATAAATCTGTCCTAAAATCTATCCTATTTTCCGGCATAAAACCAAAATGAAAATTACAATTGTACCGAATAAAATTACTTCCAGTATTAAAAAGCATTTGAAACAGAGAGACAAATATTTAATTGATTTATAAAAGACGGAATGAACATCAAATATTTGACAGGTAGGAATAGGGAAAGTATTTCCTTTTCTGAGGGAAAGCAAAATTGTTGTTGTTACTATATTCCACGCATTTTTTTCGTATTTACTCACTTTTTAAACCTTCCCTGGACTTCTACAAACAGTTCAGAACCAAAATTAGCCAAATCAGTCTAGCCCTTCTCGAGTTTTAACGAGAGTAACGAACTGCAATTGATTTTTGTATATACTTAGTCTGGCCATAAATAATGTTACGATTAAAAAGAAACAAAATACTACATTTGAATTTGGAATCTGTGATTTTTATATGATTGTTCATTGTGTTTTCTCATTTTGGCGCCAATACATTGTACAACATTTTACGATGTTAAAATGGAGTGGGGCGATAAAAAGAACCGAATCGCTGTGATTGCATTACACAAAGTAGGTATGGAGCCAAATGCAATTTTTAAAACTCTACATACGCTTGGTATTATTCAAATGTACACAACCGGGCTATTAATAGGTACAATGAGACCTCCTCTGTTTGTGACAGAAAAAAATCTGGCCGTGCACATAGTGTTCGTAGGAAAAAGGTGATCAAAGCAGTAAGGGAAAGAATTCGAAGAAATCCTGTCCGAAAGCAAAAGATTTCATCTCGGGAGATGAAAATATCACCTAGAACCATGTCGCGTATTTTAAAAGATGACTTAGAACTTGCAGCCTATAAGAGGCGCACTGGTCACTTCTTAACTCATAATTTAAAAAAGAATAGGGTGGTAAAATCGAAACAACTACTGAAGCGGTATGCAAAGGGAGGTCACAGAAAAAAATTGTTTACGGTAGAGAAAATTTTTACAATTGAGCAACATTTTAACAAACAAAATGACCGTATTTATGCTCAAAGCTCTAAGGAAGCTTCTCAATTAGTCGACAGAGTGCAACGTCGCCATTATCCGTCTTCAGTGATGGTTTGGTGGGGTGTTAGCTATGAAGCAGTGACTGAGCCATATTTTTGTGAAAAAGGTATCAAAACATCGGCACAAGTGTATCAAGATACCATTCTTGAGAAGCTAGTTAAGCCCCTTAACAACACCATGTTCAATAACTAAGAAAGGTCCTTCCAGCAAGACTCGGCGCCGGGTCATAAAGTTCGGTCCATGCAGTCTTGGTTGGAAACGAACGTTTCGGACTTCATTAGAGCTGAAGACTGGCCATCGTCTAGTCCCGATCTTAATCCGCTGGATTATGATTTATGGTCAGTTTCAAAGAGTACGGCTTGCTCTAAACGTCATGATAATTTGGAGTCCCTAAAACAATCTATACGATTGGCAGTGAAGAATTTTCCCATGGAAAGAGTGCGTGCTTCTATTGATAACTGGCGTCAACGTTTAAAGGACTATATTGCAGCCAATGGAGACCACGAATAAGCTTTTTATATTTTAAATTGTTTTATATTTATGTATTAGACTAACACACTGTAAAATTTATAAAACTTATTTGCAATAGAAAAAAAATCTTTGTTACAATATTTATGGCAAGACTAGGTAGATAGATTGGTGTAATACAAGAAATTATAGCAGTTTCGGATGATAACATAATAAATAAATAAGTTGTTTTAGTCCTTAGTTTCAGTATGTCATTTTCTTTCTTCTTGTAACTAGTTTATATAGTTGCGACCGAGGGTAGAACTTTCTGGCAGCGTAAGCCGGTCTCAAGTCTAGAAAAAGGTAAAAGATTCTGGAAGGAAAAGACAGTGATAGATGTTAGAAAGGGATAGATGATAAACGAAAGTTCTCGAATAGAAGGTTCGGGAAGGAAAAGACAGAGATAGATAGATGTTCAGAAAGGGACAGATAGTAAATAAAAGAATAACGAAAAGAAGATCGAAATTATGGGTTCCAGAAGGTTCTTCCGGGTATATAAGCAGCGTAAGGCGCGCCTAACGGGCAGTTTAAAGTTGAGTTCAGTTCGAGACAGCGAAGCGACAAGTGCGATGCGGAAGAGTTGGAAGAGAAGTGTAATAGAAGACAGTGATAAGTTAAGTAGTGAATTTAGTAACAAGTTTAGTGGACAGTTAAGTGAAGGAGCAGTGTAGCGTAATTCGAGAGACGAACCAGAAACGAGCTACAAGCGGTAATATCGGAGGTGGAGCACTGCAGTAGCAGGAGGTGGTCTACGCAATATCGGCGACGGTATTATGAGTGAGACACCTTATCGTCGGGACAGTGCATCGTTAGTCGTGCGTATAGGGGCAACCCTGCGGAGAGGTATTACGTGCGCCTGTGTAAGAACAATAAAAGCTTTTAGCTAAAAACTGGTGTTTCCTTCCAATCCTAAGTGCGTACCCCCGCTCGCACGTAACAATATTCTTGCAATGTTAATTCAAACAATGCATAAATTAATCTGGATAGTAGTCAACTGCAACTTAGTAAGTTGCACATAAATCGAGGCTAATAATTCGTGAATGTTGTTTATTTATACACAATAGAATGTACTAATTACAAAGGGACATGAGTGACACGACACTATTTCATCACACACCAATTTGAATAGGTATTCTGCAAGTCATCCTTTGAGACATTACTTATTTTATTGTTATTAGAATTTGTATAATTGACAGTAAATATCCTATTTTCGGAATGAAAAGTGTATTATATTTATTCCTGTTGGTCTGATGTATACTTTTCACCGTAATTAATTCTAATATAATCTCTGTTTCCCATAGGGGTAAGCACAGATGATGAATTTCCACTTGCTATGATCTTGACACACATCTTTTGCATCATCTACATTAAATAGTCTCTTCATACATACATGTTTATTATACGTGCTGTGTATCTGGTCATTCTTTAAGACATCTGTGTTTGATCATGGTAAGTTTGTTGCTGCCTACCATTTTTTTTTAGCCAGGGGAAAACCATTTGAGGACTAAGTCGCGGCAGGCACAGAAGCCTGGGGCGATAATTCGCGACCATGTGTGGGTTTCGCCAGATCGGGGGTGGCATTAGCATGCCCAGTCAGAACGGGTGCCATGCTATTGCCACTCCCTGGTTAGGGATACCCACTAAAACCCCTGGGTGTTCGGTCCTTTGCCTTATGCCAAGGCTACGGGTATATGACGTACCCTCTCCTCAGCCTTGGCAGGCGTGGGCCTCACGAGGCCTCATCCACTGCGGGGGGACTACTTTATCCCCCGGCATCATGCTCTCTAAGCGTGGGCGGTCTGTAACTCGCCCCACGGGAGTAGAGGTGAGCGCGCGCGGAACACTCGCGCCCCCATTTCGACAGCATGTGCAGGTGAGTGAGAACCTCTATACCCCTAGAGGCAGCTTACGGTGGCCGAAGGTCTTGGCTGGCCCTTCGGTGCCGCGTTCTCCTTTGCTGGGAGTGGAGCAGTGATGTGCGCTAACGCTCCCGCTCTGCTTCCTCCTTCGCAAGCATAACGCGCTCGCTGAAGGAGGAGACGGCGTCCCATCCTGTTGGGCTCCCGACCATGGTGCGTACCACGGCCGGGAGCGCCAGGTCATGTCCTTTAACGGCGACGAGGTTTCGGCGCTGCTCTGTCCAGGCAGGACACTCCTGAAGAGTGCAGAGCCGTATCCTCGTCGCCAATGTCATATTTATAGCACCATGACGTCGGCTCGCGGGCAAGGCGACACAGGTACCTCCCGAAGCACCTGTGCCCTCTCTGTCCCGAGAGGACCTGTGTCAGCCGGAACGTCACGGTGCCGTGTCCACGTCCGGTCCATTCCTGCAGGACGGGCCTCACCGCTTCGATGGTGGCGAGACCCGCGCTGGGGTATCTGAGACGTTCTTCCCACACCACCATGGCGACGTCGCGGAGCTCCGACCGGCAAGCCTCCGTCTCTTGAGGCGCCGGTCTTGTGCCCGTCGCCAGGGCCTCTTTGCGCCACTGATATAGCGACGCGAGGACTCTGGCTTCGAGGTCCCATGGTGGGGATCCGGCGAGTAGCGAGGCCGCTTCGAAGGACACCGTACGGTATCCCCTTATTGCCCTCACGGCCAGTACTAGCTGCGCTTGTTGCAGCAAGACTATCTTTCTCAGCGCGAAAGCGCTCCCGCCGCCCTCTTGGGCTTATGCTGCGGTCTACCAGCACCAACTCTACCATTCATACTGTTGCTATAAACAAGTTTTGTCAGTCTCTTTTCATCCATTCTTTCTACATGTCCAAATATAATAATAATCTCATATAACCAACCCACTGATGTGTTCCAGCCTCACCGTTTTTTTGTGAACTCAGTCTACCCGCCACCCTTGCCCAAGGTGGGTTGGCGTGTTTGATATATTGGTTATCTGGATGTAACAATTGTAAAATTTTGCATTTAGGTCAGAATACTGCCTAAGCCACTGCTTAGTATTCTGATTTCATGTGTTTTGGCCAGAATTTCAATATTTATGCATTTGAGATGTGTTGATCTCTAAGTTATTTAGACTTTATAATTTGTGGGTAACATATTCGTCTATAAGTTAAGACTATTTTTTTAAATTATAATTTAACATTAGTATAAAGCTGAAAGTAGCCCAACTCAAACCGCAGTATACCTCACCACACCCCTCAATGCATTCAAGTTGACCCGCATCCCTCCAAATGTTGCCCCGATTCTCCCATAGTCTAAATCGAGATACTTGAAATACATATATGCAATCACCAGACTAACCAGAAAAAACAAAACAACACACTCATCAAACTCGCAATAACAAGGCGAAAGACGGAGTAGAAGAGAGAAAGAATAAAATCATATACTAACTACTAACTAACTAACATACAGCATACACACTTATAAAAGAAATAGAAATACTTAAAAAAGTCAGGATACGTATAAAAATCTATCCAGTTTTAAATGTGTTAACAAATTGAGTTGCCATCCTCATTTGTTAAAAACGCCGTAATCTCCCAAACCAACTACAACAACAGCCCATAAATAATATGATATGATAAATATCTGGATTCTGGACTCTCAATTCTTTAGACGAACGGACAGTTTACCGTCACGCTTATTAAAAATGAGTAGCTGATTTTACACATCGGTTACATGTCTGTTTCATCAAAATGTTTTCCTCAACTGTCAGCACATTGTAATTGTAACAATATGCACATTCGGTCAGATACTTTTGCCTGAACGATACATGTTTCTCGGCCAGAATTCGAACTTTGTCATTAGAAAGAATTTTATTCCGTACAGGAACGGAAAAAGAATATTAATTCTTGCGGCCGAGCGGCCTGTTGTAAGCGGCGACAAAACAACCCACAGTCACAGGTGGTAGGTCATTCGCCCGATTAGATGGCTACCACCTCTGGTCTAGAGTCTAGAGTATGCCGCCATAACAACTTTGAGTTATGTTCTTTAATATAAGTTTTCATAAAAACTCAAATTAAAATTTCTAATAATAAAATTATATATTATATCATTACTTTATACCATTACAGCAATTGTAAAAAAGTAGGTAAATATATTTACCTACTACGTATGTAAATCTTGCTACAATCTTTTATATCATATAAATTGTATAATGTCATAATTTAATGGGTTTGATTTAATTTAAAAGTTTGTTTTGTTAATTTTAGAGCTTTAATTAAACAAAAGCTTATTTAAAAAAAAATGTTTTTTTACTATATATTTATTTCTTAGTTATTCGTATTCTTCTCAAGAAATTCTTTAATTTGATACCCATGTTATAAGAGTGTACAAAAAAAAAACAAGTCCGCCATATTGGATTTAGAGTGAAGTATTTTTTTTTCTTAATATTATTCTCAGCAAATCCTTTATTTTGATACCCATATTATGGGAGTAGACAAAAATAACTAGCCCGCCATCTTGGATTTAGAATGACGTCACTTAGCTAATCATGCATTGTCATCCAAACTAAATGTGTATGCAAAATTTCATCTCAACCGGTTGAAGATAACTGCTTTAAAATTCAGTGGCAAGGTTTGACTAGCACATACATACAAATATTGCAAGAAAAAATACTTTTAATCAATAAATAAAACTTATAAATTTTAACCACTGGATTTTACCAGTTGATTCATAGATTTTCATTATTATAACAAGTATTTCGCAAAATATTAGCATTGTCGGTGAACAACAGACTTTGCCCCAAAGTAATCTCTCCTTTTTATTAACATGTTTCTTATCAACTTGATAATTATAATAAAAGTTATGGCATTATTATTAAGTACGAATACGGAAGACTAGTTCATTAAGATCAATTAATCGACACAACAGACCTTTCAGACGCTGAAGGAAAATGAGAAACTAGTGATTAATTCTGGGACCTTGCTTTATTTTAATGATAATAGAGATAAAAATGGACGCAATAAAACTCTTTGTATAGAAGAATGTAGCTATCATTTTCAATTGTTATAAACAGATTTATACTAAATTAGTTAATTCACACATGTATGATGTTATAATAATAATATTTGCCAATCATTTTCGAAGATAACCACTATAAATGAACTGAACAGTTATAATGAACTGTCCACCTGTGCTCAATTACAGCACAGATAAAGGCTGTTTATGCAAACGTACAAATGAGTGTATCTTTGCTGAACCTCGTTGGGAATATGTCATTCAAATGATTTATATTCAAGCTTTCTACTATTTCAGAATTACGACCAGGCTATACCGTAGAAGAAATCGAAATTCCCGTGCCATGGGGCCACGTCGCCGGTCGTTGGTGGGGCCCTCGAGACAAGCAGCCACTCATCGCCATTCACGGATGGCAAGACAACGCCGGCACATGGGACAACCTCATACCGTTATTACCGTGCACAATGTCAGTACTCTGCATTGATCTACCTGGCCACGGTCATTCTTCTCATTATCCCAAAGGTATGTTGTATTACCTATTTTGGGATGGGCTAGTGTTACTGAGAAGAATCGTTAAGCATTTCAAATGGAGAAAAATAAGTTTGATAGGACATTCGCTTGGAGGCGCTCTGAGTTTTATGTACGCAGCTTCGTTTCCTGATGAAGTTGATAGGATTATCTGCATTGATATTGCCAGTCCGGCTGTCAGGCATCCTTCCAACATGGTGAAGGCATCTGGTTGGGGTATCGACAAAGGTTTGGAGTATGAGAATTTGACTGACGACAAAATTCCTTGTTATGATTACGATGAAATGATTGATATTGTATGTGATGCATACAAAGGATCTGTATCGAGGGAGAATTGTCGTATTCTAATGAAGCGAGGTATGCGGCCAACACCAGCTCATATGAAGAAGACCGGCTACTATTTTAGTCGTGATCCTAAATTGAAAGTATCAGTGTTGGGAATGATGTCAATTGAAACAGCTTTAGAGTATGCAGCGAAAGTAACTTGTAAAGTTTTAAATATCAGAGCAATACCTGGTCAAGAATGGGAGCGTCTAGATTATTATATGCAGGTCATTAAAAAATTACAGGAGAAAGCTGACGTACTGTACGTAGAAGTAGAAGGTACGCATCATGTACATCTAGAAGCTCCTGGAAATATAATAAACCACGTAGAGGATTTCTTAGAAGATTTGTTCTAGGTTAGTGCTGTTTAGGTTAAATGGTTATGTGATAAAAATGTGATCAGAGTACATAAATGTGCTGACTTTGATAGAGCTAGTAATAATTATGTTGTTTTAAAGCTTGATGCTTGAAAAGCTAAGCTTTGCTGGGCCCAAGTTCACTAATTGAATAGTGTCAGAATTTCAAAATAATGGTTGCTTTTGTATACAAAGAAAATGACCACTCTGAAATTATTCAAATAGCAAACTTGAAACCCTGTTTGTTAGATGATAAATCGTTTTAGATTATTTAGATAAAATATTTAAATCTAAGGAGCAATTTCCTTAGTAAATTACCATTATGACTACTGATTGTGCTTTGTTATAACTTGTTATTTTGCAAAAAGACTCTGACGTATTGATCATTAAATTTAAATTACTTGATGTACAACTTCATATCTTCATAATCAGTTGTCCCGTAAAAGATTATGTTTTGAAACATTGCTGGGATATTTTCAAGTTTAGGTTTAAAATAAGCATGTGGGGTTAGTTTTCTTGGTGCCCACGAAGATAATATTCAAGATATTCTTTGTAAGTGGTGTTTTTTTTGGCAGTTGCTGTGTATAGACTGGAGTACTGTTGAAATTTTTTATTCTCTCTTTCACTGTCTCTCAATTAGTTGGGTTTGGCACAACATGGATGTTTCTTCCATACTCCTCTATTTTGGAATATATCCTCTGTCACACCACACATCAATTAATGCCAACATTATAAGCAAGTACGCAAGCGCGAAGCTAATATTAATCTGTGTAGCATGTGAAACAGCACGCCGTTTTGTGACAGCGCGGGCTCACAACGTTCGCGCTGATTCTGTTGGCGCGAAAACACCACACATCAAAAAACCGAACGTCGCCGAACGACAGTTAGTCCGACACACGCCTTCAGCGCGGTCACACGATATTCGTGTACAAATATTTAGTTCTCGCGCTCGCTGCTTGCCTTCAACTAAATCCTTCTGATCTGCAAACAACTTATAGTGTCTGATTAAAAGTGTACGACGAAAGTTATCTTTTATTAACCCGTACACCGCTCAATGGACAACCATACACACATCCCTCATCATCCTTCACATAATCTATTTCTTTTTTGTACTACTTTCCATTTGAACCCTATATCTTCCAGTTTAACATCCTATATGTCACGTCTTTTATCCCTCCCATTAAAAGCCCATACCACCTTAGGCTTCTTCCTCGCAATACTTCAGTCACGTGTGCAAGTTTCAATAATTTCCATATTACATTATCATTCCATATACAATATAAAACCTTCTATTAACTTATTCATGATATAATAGAAATAGATTTCTGTTACTATTTTTTATTTATTTCGCTAACACATGTTAGTATATCTCCATGCATTAGATATATCAGATAATAATACTGATAAGAGGGTAATAGAAAAACATGTACCTACACTATACTAATGGATAATAATGGACTATGCCAATTTTGTAGAAAAGGAAGTGTTGGGCAATTTAGTTGGGAATATGAGATTGAGCACGCACGCACCCGATTAATGGGCATAAACTGCAGCTGCTCCTCTACTCCTCACTTCACTTCATTTTACTTCACTTCAGCTGTTGTAGTTTTATATTTATAATATTTTATTTGATGTGTATGTAATTATTGTATTGTATACTATATACGTTTATTATATTTTACAATTGCGGTGCGGAGCGGGTTGTTTACATAATATACTCATTTATGTGTTGCGGGCGTGGTATATTTTATGTTATGTTATTTTATCTTATATATTTACAATGTGTGGGGCGATTTTCATTTATTTTATTTGATGACATGACAAATGAACGACTGACGTGCGTGCGAAAAAGAGAACACGCCGCCAGAGTTAAATGAAGAATTTAAATATGTTAGAAGAAAATTATGAATAGGTCGAAAGGAGGTTTATATGGCGGTACCAATATCAAAAGTGGTAGATCACATTTATTGTAAGGTAAATTGTTGTTATTTTTAGGTTATTTCACATAATAAATACATACATACATAACTCCACGCCAGTTCCCTTGCGGGGTAGGCACAACCACAGAGCGCCATTCAGGCTTATTCTTACACACCTATTTCACATAATAATATTTATTATTCATTGTTTTCATAAGAGTAGGAAAATTACATACATAGATACATAACTTCACGCCAGTTCCCTTGCGGGGTAGGCACGAACAACAGAGCGCCATTCAGGCTTATTCTTACACACCTCACTTGCTTCTTTGACATTCATAGCTCTCGTCATGCACGGTCGTCTTTTTTAAGGCTCCTGACATCACCTTCTGCTAGTACACGATCAATTTGATCATGGAAGGTGTGTTGTGGCCTTCCACGCCTTCTGCATCCATCCACTTTTGCATTGTATATCTGTTTAGTCATTCTTTCATCATGCATTCTTTCCACATGCCCGAACCACCGGAGCATTCTTTTCCTTACCTTCACCCCGACATTCTCTTTCAGACCAACTCTCTTACTTCGGTATTACGAACGCGGTCCGCGAGCGTCACTCCGCAGATTTTGCGCAGTGCTCGCATCTCGTCCGCGTTTACTCTACTTTCATGCTCTCTCTTCCATATCCAACTCTCGCTTCCATACGTGAGCGTAGGTACCAGCACCGCATTGTAGTAGGAAAATTAATCTTCCATTAAATCTTTGTTGTGAACATATAACAATATATTAATTTTGTTATATATGGTGCTTTTCATAAAGTATTTTGTAACATTATAGAACAAACTATTAAAAATTACAGTTCCAGTCCGTGCAGTGTTATTTATTATTCATGTATATATTATGTTAATGAATATTTAAATTAACTTTAAACATTCACTACACTGAGGTATATTGCACAAACAACTTGAACACTGTTCCACATACTTTGGGGGGTAAATGTTTACCATATAACGTATTTTAGCTACTGTTTGGCTCCAAACGACCCCCTCCGTCCTCTATTCCGTCAGAGGTTCAAAAATTCTAGTTGTGGCTTTACTTAACGATGATATTGGAATCTATTAAATAACAGATTTGCGCTTTTCCATATGCACTATGCAATCCAAGGTTTGGGGCCGTTGCTGTTCCAGATGTCTATGGGCGACGGTAGTCACTTACCAGGTGACCCATCTACGCGTTTGCCGATAAGCAAAAATATCAAAACGTTTTTTTTCTCTTAAGGTGATTGTTGCAATGAAATATGAATGTATAAATAAATATGCAAAGTATGATGAAAATACAGATGCAAGCAATATTTATTTAATTGAGGTGCTATCAGATATCTAAAATTCAATAACGATGAGCAGTGATAGTGCATAAAGATGTAGTTATACTGTGTTTATATACATATCTTGTTGTGTACTTTTGATAGAATAATCTATGGAGCATGCTGTGTTGGGTGTTTATCTTATGGATAGATTTAGAAATGAGGATATCCGTAAGAGAACCTAATTAACTGACACAGTTTGCAAAATTAGCAAGTTGAAGTCGCAATGGGCTGAACATGTATGTGGCAAGACCGATGGCCGATAGAGCAGATGAGTCCTGTTGTGAAAACCGCGTCTCGGTAAACGTAGTGTTGGACATCTTTTAACCCAATAACCTGACGACCTGCGTAATGTCAGCGGTGGGGCGCTGGATGAGGAAGGCGGAGGACTGGGATGTGTGGCGGCGACTTGGGAAGGCCTGCGTCCTGCAATGGACTGCGATTCGCTGACAACAAAATCTAATTAAATTAGGCAAATCCAACTGTAATTGAAACGGAACGCGTCTGTCAACGTCATTTGACAGGCGCGTCAACCGTGACGTACAGGAGCTTCACACCCCCCTCGCTGATTATTACATGGAGCCTCTCGACTCACGTATTATTAAGATTTACAAATTAAGATACCTGATTGTGGATAAGAAAATAAAACCATCTAAGACTGGAACATATCTTTTAATAAAAACAATACACCAACAACAAGTGGAAGGCCATATGTTGTTAACTCTTTTTATACATAAAAACTTAGATCACATAAAGTTATATAGTTATATTGAGTAATGCATAAAAATAAGACTCCCAACTAGAGCTATCATACCAACGTGTTAATTTTTTTATTTGCACAATTCATTAAAAAAAACAGATGTTAAAAATGTACATGTTCTTGAAAAATATCTCAATGACGAAATTTCATTTGCATTCGCAGCCTTCTTATTCCAACTTTATGCAATATTTTTTTTATTAAATAAAAAGATGTTATGAATGCACGGAATAGCACAATGCTAAGATTTTTTAGTTTTTTGTCTTCATAACAATAACTGAAGGTATATAAACTGTGTTAAAATAGATACAAAATACGTATGTCCGAACTCTTGACATTTCGTGTATTGCAAAGGAATGCATATATTAAATGACGTTTCAATGTAAGTATCCAATGCATTGTAGCTAATAGAATTCTGTTTAAAAAGTATTTCTCTGGTCTATCAATAAATATTCGTCTAAATAAACTACACTGTGCAGTTCGGCAATTTTTTGAGCGGTTATTGCTAGGCAACAGTAATAGACCGATCTGGAACAATTGCAATAAAATGCGCCAATTGTTTCAGGAATACTTCTAATCGCTCCATATATTCCACATTTCTCAACGTCGCCATTTGAGTTGCCGAACATCCAATTGATTTGGAAAGTTTTAGGCAATTTTCTTTCTATCTCGTTTGTACGTAATAACTAAGTGTTGTTTTTGCCAGAGGAACGGGCTGGCGGAGGGGGCGGGGATGGCGGTGTTTATTCTTTTTAAGTTGCTCCATATGGCATGGTATTGTGTGGCCGTATCTGGGCAACACTGGCAATTTTAGTTGTTCGTGTAAGAGTACCTCGAGAGACTCCAAACTAAAATATGGGTTTAAGTTTTTAATTTCAATTTCATATAGAACTAATAATTCGTTTTATAATTTTAGAAACGTAACTATGTATACAGTGGGCAGGATTATCTTCGAAGAATGTTTTTAAGATAATCTTACTACATAACTATACCTGTGTCGTGTGTGAATTGGTTCTAGAATTTTCCGTTGTATATTTCTCATAATAAGTGTAACTTGTTTTACTTGCAAATTATATATCTATGTCATTTTTTCATTTTATCGTTATATATATATATATGGTTGACGTTTCAATTAACATTGCAACTGCGTTAGAACGGTCGTTCGTTAACTTCCATATTGATTTGGCCAATTTTGTTGCGAGATTAACAAGAGTGGTAGTCAACAATGATATTACCTATTCGTCTTCGTCTGAATGTTCGCTTCCTCTCTCTTTTGTACAATGTCCTTGTTAATCCTCGTACTCTTCCGTATTTAAAGGAACGTTTTGATTTTCTACATCTTTCTCATTCCCGTTATTTGTGCTCTAGTAATAATCTCTCCCTAATGACACCTGTACACACTTCTTCGTTGATAACTCCTACACGGCACAGGCTGTCCGTTTATGGAACTCACTGCCACTCAACATCAGACAAGCTCGACAGAAACCTATAAATAGCAAAAAATAAAAATAGAAAAGATAATCTCCGTCATGTCCTAAGATGGAGAAACCGGGGTCTACAAAAAAAAAAAAAACATCAGACAAGCTAAATCAGTGTCGTCTTTTAAAGTCATGGTTATTAATGATTTTTGGTACTCTCAGCTCTAATAGTGCTGTTCATTTTCATTGCATGTTTTATGTTTGTATAGTATATAAAGTTTATTATTTATTTATTTGTTTTGAATGTTTCGTATTATTTATTTATTTGTTTTGAATGTTTCGTATTATTTATTTTATCTTCACCGCCACTGTCATATTTAATATTTTCCTTAGTTTAGGGGGTTGCTTGGATGAGGTCGCTTTAAGCGATAAGGACGCCCTTGATTCAACATTTATTGTACCTAGTTTTTAGTAATGTAGATTTAAATTTTGGCGAACAATAAAGTGTTTTTATTCATTTATTCACGCAATTCAACAATACGTAAACTGCACTGTAATGCAATTACGAAACACAAAAAGCGACTCGCGCAATTTCCATATAAATATTAGATAGTGTAGTCTTGTGTGAAATGGTTTTTTAATCTGTCTTGATTAGTTTTATTCCTTAGCATAGTTTACACGATGACGAATCGTGATACGATTTAAGACTCAGATCTTTTTTTTTCAATTTATGCCTCTAACGCCTTCGGCATTGATTTTGCCAATTTCAAAGTTAGAAAAGACGTGCTATTTTAAATGAAATTTTAGCCACTGAAAGACTAAGATCATCGTTGTTTGATGTTTGACATGATTGCGATAACAATGACACATACATGACAATGTATCTGTGGTTGAAGTCTTAACTGTAATAGTACGGAGTTTTTGGCGGGAACTGAAAGGAAATGTTGTGCTGTGCAGTTTTAGATTCTAAAAATGATAGAGAATGATAAGAATGATATTGATAGTTTTTGAGTAGTAATTATGTGTTTTGTGAGAAATGTGAACTGTTTAGTCCAAATGTGGCCTTTCGAGTTTTCACAAGAACTCCGTTGAATGGTGTGGATTGTAGCCTACAATACAACTTCGCCGGGCTTAAAGGCCTAGTTGCCAAGCCATAAACATAAAAAAATTGCTATAATAGTATGCCAGTAATTGAATATTTTATTTAAATTAACCAGAAATTAAAAGTTGAACATAATTTAAGTTCAATAATTACTATTGAAATAATTGACATAATACTAATTGAGATAATTTCATTACATATAAGTAATACTCAATATAAAGCAATCTAAGGCTCTGTTATTGCTTTTCAAATAGTCAGAAAGCTAGACATTATTATTAGTAGAATTTTTTTTCTTTTAGAGTTAATTTCAATGAAATTATGTGTTATGCTACTTCATCTGGGAAATGTTATAGTTATTGACCGTTTCACGCAGATGTAGCTCAGGGTTTAATGAGTTGTTTGTGATGTAATATTGTTATTAATTGTTAATGACGGTAAATACTGACTGATAACGTATATACAGTAATATAGTTTATCGTTATTTTTAACGCTATAAATATGACGCATTTGCCCACATTCAATAAATGTGGCATTATCCCAGATGAAGCCCGAACATCGGACTCTATGACGTTGCTATATCTTTTGTAAACTCATTTTACTGATTAGAATGACATACTGTCACTATCATTATATTGACTTAGCTGTTCATATGTGCAAGTGCCAGAAATCGTATACTATTCTCGTAGGCGATACTCTTCAGGCAATAATCGCATTGACATGTTTACATGCAACAAAAAAAAACTAAAACTCACGAGTATGTCATACGATAATCGTAAGGTAATTATCACCAAGAGTTTTGCTTATACTATGACACAAACCTCATTCAGATATTGGGCTTACAAATTATCGACTTGCCTAAACCAGAACTCGTATGACATTTTATCAAGTTCATACGAGTATCGCACAAATCAGTTTGAACCGATTTGAATGCGAGAATTGTCTTTCCGGGTTCGGTGATTAGGACGGTATTTTATAAAACAGAGACGTCAATATTCAATGGCTATTATCGACCTTCCACGTAGGATAGCGTGTTTAGTTTATATTTTTTTTCTTGCTTTCGACCGTGTAAATGACCTTTTACGCATAAAGTAACACAATATGTGAAACATTAAACAGATATGACAAACAGTTACAAGAAGTTTCGAAAAGGCACCGATGATATTTCAGTACTGTTTGCAAAAGAAATATTTTAAGATAGGCAATAATAAGGCAAACACAGCTATATATAAAAAGAATATATATGAACAAAAAGGGAAGGACTAATACATTTATGTAGTATTATTTAGACCAAATAGCTTTTAATTGTTTAAATAAAGCACAAATGTTATTAATGATAAAATAATATTTATTTATTTAATATAATAACAAGAATTGGAATAAAGTATTTTAGAAATAAGTTTTGTTTTATTGATATTAAATGCCTTTTTGCAACTTATCGTCCTCTATCTTGGATTTGCGACCAAGCAAATGCTCGAAGACTTTTCCTCTCGTGTGTCATCAACTATAGAAACGAAGATCGACGCATACTTGCTCGCACGTTTATTATCCGTGCGAATGTTTCAAAGACTTAGGGCCGCTTGCATAAGGTTTCTTAAATTTATTTAAGAAACAGAAAACGTATTTAACACCCTTAAACACAATTAGCGTCTTGCATAACGCAAAATATGCCGCTAAATACGTTTAAAGAACTCAAATTGACAGTGTCAATACGTTTTGTGTAAAACATTAAAGCAGTTTAATATGATTAACTAATTTTACTTAAAGGCGATCGTTATGCAAGCAGCCCTTAGTCACTTAATACTTGATTTCTATGAAATTTGTTTTGTGATCTCTCTTCAGTGCTTATTTCATTATGAATATGAAAAGATTTAAATGAAATAATGTAGATAGAACATATTATCAGCTCTAGTTTAGGGACTTGTCTGGAATTTAGGATAGTCTTCAAATAAAACACAACGTTAAAAAAGATTAAGAATATATTGTATTTTATTTCTATAATTTAATGAACATATTCCTTCTTATAGTTTTTTTAAAATAAATGGCACAGAAAAAGAAGCAATAAATCATACACAGTATTAATAAGTTAATAAAATAATGTTACCTATATATTAAATATAATAACAAAAGTGGTTGTTTTGTTTTACAAACATCATTTTTTAAGACATCTTTTGTGCGCCACCATATAAACGAGCTAAGCCACGAGCTTATACCTATTTTTCTAAGAATGTCTTTTGCAGTCTCGCTGATGGTATTAATTCTATATAAAAGAATCATTTAACACAGAGAATTTTATTGCCCACTATTGAGCAGCCAAGTTCTTTGGGACGCAGAACGAACTTTCCATTGTGTACTCTGGTTTAGATGTTTAAATAAATTAATTATGGAACGGGCCGCTTGCATGACGATAGCCTTTAAATAAAATTAGTTAATCATATTAAACTGCCTAAATACGTTTTACATCAAACGTTTTGACAGTTCTTTAAACATATTTAGTGGCAAATTTTGCGTTGTGCAAGACGCTAATTGTAATTAAGGGTGTTAAATACGTTTTGTGTTTCTTAAATAAATTTAAGTAACGTTATGCAAGCGGCCCTTAGGAGCTAATTATGGGGCTAAGCTCCACAAATATCGAAGATAAGATTTACTGGAGCGGCTCACACCGAGCGAATTTGGAAACGTTCATAGAAATATAGGTGTTCGGTATCGGGTATACCTCTGCTTTACTAATTTCACTTGCAGTAATCGATGGTTTTGGGTTTTTCATTTTTTGCAAAAATGGTATCCCAAGGCCCTATGTTACGGGCAATTTGATTAATCGGACATTATTAATACGGACCGATCATTATGAATAATGACCAAGAGCCTGAGTCGATTTGATAAATTAACAACTTTGGTCTGCCTATATTAGTAAAGGCCCGTGGTCCATTTAAAAAATCATGGTTTAAGATAACTTGAATTTATGAATGAAATGAAATGAAAATATGAATACTTCCCTACTTCTAGCCGCACAATGTGATAAATACGTTTACCTTTCCATAAGAATTATGTAAATTTAATTCATTTAAGTGTTGGCTATAGTAATATGGCACATTTATTTATTATTAACAACTCCTAATTTTTTTAAATGTAGGTTAGAAACCTTAGCTTTCATGGTATTTTTTATAAGAAACCCAAAATTCACTTCATATCTGAAATAATAAATAAAATTGCTATATAAATATACCCTAACGTCATTTAATAAACAAAAAAATACAGTTCATCTGTGTTTTATTATATTGCCCAAGATAAGGTAGTCATTATTCATACTGACCAAGAAAAGTGATTAATCATGCAGTTTTGTAAATATTGCCCATTTGATACGGGCATTATGTACAGACCGGTCGTTATTCATAGAGACCGGATTTATCAAATTGCCCGTAACATATACATAAAACTTAATTTTATTGTTTTTTAGATACACTAAAAAGTTAACATGGGCACGTTGTTTAGATATCTAAAGATATGTTTACCGCGTTTTCTCGAAACCGCCATTTGCGAGTATTGTGTTTGCTATAAGGAGGGCAGTTCGAACCGCTGCTATACTGACCCACTAGAAATCGGATTAAAAAGTATGGCGCGGGGTACAATTTATTATACAAAAACCTTTAATAGAACAAAACAACCATTTTTCATAAGAACTAAAATCCGTCTTTTCTACAATTTATAATTATAAACTTTAATAAGTTTATTATTATGTTTAGCAAATCTATTTTGGGAAAATTATCTTCTATTAATAGTATAATAACTTGAAGTCATCCAGGCATAATTTAAAATCCAAGCACAAGAGCTAGTCACCGCTTGGGGTAGGTACACGAGCGGCGAGAGAGTTCGCAATTTATAAGACGCTTAATGACATGATATAATTAGCGTTCGGGTAAAGTGGTAAACCCTTAGGTAAAACACAGTTTTTTAATTCATAGTAAATCCTGAGACGAAAACCCAAAAAACAGTCGTGAGTATATATAAATATATATAAATCAATAATAATAGTACTTTATTGACCCGCAGGGGGGCTTTGTGGCGAAGCGTTAGGTGAGTAGCGACACCTCGTACCTGACTCCGGGGGCCAAGGCATGGCCCCTGCCTCCGTGCTTGCCTTAGCCAGCCGGCACGGAGTGGAGATCGCTAGAGCTAAGACTCAAGCTCCAGCGGTCGAAATGATAAATGGAATCACGTCAGAAATAGCTTCGGTGAACCTGCAGCCCACGTATCCACGCTCTTTAGCCACTCATGCCAATGTTGGCCTTCGCCAATCTTGTTCGGCATTTTTAGAGGCCCATGCAGTGAATGAGTGGCGAGTCACCGTCGGCCATTTTACCATGTTCTCCGGACATTGCGACGGGCAGACGCCATAGTCCCCATATTCCCAGACCCCTAATACCACTAGCAGTTCACCCCAATAGCCCGGTACTTTTTGTTCTCATTTCCCACAATAGTCCTATACTGGCCGGGGCTTGTCCTTGGGTGCATTGTTATATGGTGTAGACTGGGATAATCGCCGGTCAGTGTCACGCCACATTTACACTAAATTTGTCAAGGGCCTCTACGTGTTGGCCTTCCCATGGCCCCACGCAAGCCCTCTAAAAGTCCGGGCCATTTTTATGGCCCGTGGTCTCTAGAGACATAATTCTTTATTGAATTATAGATAATTTATATTATCGTATAAAGTATCTGTAGGCACATACCGATATCGTGAGATGGTGACGATATTATCTGCTTATACAAATATATCCGCAGATATATATGTATATCCAAATTCGTCGCCTTTTAGTCTGCTAGTAGTAATGCTAAAGCAACACGCGCCTGTAATGAAATATCGGAATGCTCTTCTGACGAGCTGTCTATCAAATCCAGAAGCAATACGCCAACTCATTGTGACACCTGTATAAATAATAATCCGCACGAACAGACTGGTCTAATATATTAGTTTAAAGAATTTCAAGGGAATGTATCATTTCATATATTATCGTAGCTGGGTAGTGTGTTGCTTTAATTTTTTCGGAGATATACCTTCTTTTAATTACTTAAGGCGTCTTTTCTTGAATTTTGTAGAAAATTGCTCTCCCTTATAATTCGCATCAATCTGCGATAGAACCTGTGCTACAAGTCATATCGAAATTACATTTGGTGTTTTCTATATAAGATTATTTTGTTTTAGAAACAATGTAAGAATTATTTTCACATCTTAAGTTTGTTATTTCTTCTGTTGTTTAAAAACTCCGCCAGGAACTAATGCTACAATTATTAGTCATCCTTTCTGTGTTACAGACACCGCAGGAAGCGACTAGCTCTCGCGCGCTGATTACAATTACGTCATTTAATACAAATAATCAGTATTTAAAGTATAACAGCCGGAAAGTCGCGAGGGAAGTGGACAGCGCGAGTATGTGGACGTAACTTATTTGAACAACTCTCCGGCTCGACACCAGTTTCACTAAACCAAGGGGTAAGAAAAGACGGATTATAGAACCACTAAATTCGTTTAGAGGCAAGAAAACCACTTAAAAACTACAAAACTCGTTAACAATATAAAAATTGTTCAAAAAGAATGAAAAAAATAATAATCACAGAAACGCATAAAACATCTGAACGAAAACCGTCTACGTCTAAAAATAAATAGAAAAGTCAAAAAGGGTAAAACGTGGAAAATAAAGTTATCAACATTCTCAACAAGGCTTGATATGTCTTATATTAAATATTCGATTATTCGAGTTAAAATCGTATTCGTTATCGATTCTCTTTTACTGATAAAGAAAATCGAAAAATAATTTACACTGGTCGTTATACATATAAAAATCTATGATGGTTTTGATCTTGATGGTGTTTTATGAAACTATTACTTTGGTTAATTTGATTCTAATCGGTACATTATTTAAGAATTAATTTGAAAAACGGCTAAGGGCGTGTCGGTCAAGGTTTTTGAGCCACATACGCTGACGAAACTCCACAAAGATATTTTCTAACAGTATTATTCATATTGAGTTAGAGTAAGTTTGAACAGTTCTTTAAGGTTCTAGAAGCGTTCAAATTCAGTCTAACACAATGTGATTTAGACCGTAAATATTTATGTACATTAAATTACATGATTGCGTGTACTTGTATGAAAATAATATTTATAATAACCGGTTGACACACAATTGCGTAATGCTGATTGTAAATTGAATCAATTTGATTGAAAGGCACACTACTGAAAGAAGACAACTATATTCAATGACAATGAATGATTCAAGTGTATGTTTATATGAATCACTTTGGTTGTTTCATACAAATTGAAATATACATGATCCATCTAAAATCACCTCAGATTTCGCAGTACTGACAAATAGTAGGGGAGGTCAAGATGCTAAATGTGGAGTTACTCGAGCGTCACGAGGACCTTTTGGATTGTAAAAATTAGATGCTAAAAAGAAAAAATGGTTATATGATGTATGCCTTTCACTGGTGGGAGCGTGTACAGGTCTCCAAATAAAAAAGAGTCGCACAGAAATACTCAAGCGCGTCAGATATTCAAAAGGGATGTTAAATGTCATGGCCGATTTTTGAAAATGCAAAAAAAACATTGAAATACTTGAACGTATCAGATTAATATACAGACGGTTCCGCTGGATGTCCTTGTCGTGCTGACCCATAATCTGACAATTACGTGGAGGAATTTACTTAATCTGACGGTTTGAAAAATAAAAAATACCCCCACCCTATATGTAGGGTTCATAATAGGGTGCAAGGTTTCTCCCCTTAGGTTATTCTGCCACGCTGGAGTAAACCCCTAAATCCCCGATTGGCCTCCCCTACTAAAACTTCCATTATTTTTAAAGTTAAGTTACTTCTGTAGGCCCTAATATATTAGCCCTAAATATTTTTTCGAATAGTCTTATTCGTATACTTCAGTTAACGGGACTTAGTAGTTAGGTTTGAATCACGAAAACACAATCAAAATCAAAAACATAAAATCACATGACATTACACTACACACAGTTCAGTTCACAAACACACACATTCACTCACTACTAATGTTGCCAGGTGCAACTAGACCAAATGTAGTGACATTGAATTATATGGGCACAATTTTACGAACCTAGCCAGCTAGCTACACGATCTTGTGGACCATTCTTAAGGTTACTTTTGTAATTGAATTTAAATTCAGTGTCAGCCAAATTTAATAAGCCTTTGACTGACAACAAGTAGTTTAGTTCTTATGCCAACATGAAAGGTCACATTTGATTAAAAAATTGCGATTTTCCTTACAACACACACAACTTTTGCTTAAAAATAATCAAAATTATACAATAAAATTTTAAAACAGTGGAAATAAATAAAGTAGTATTCGCTTAAATACTTTGCTATCGACTTAGTTTAAAAATTTCTACATAAAAACAATTTTAATTACCGTTTTAATAATCATTCAATGTATGACTCATTACAATTATGACGTCATAATAAAATACATATATACAAAATCAAATAGACTGTACGTTTTGTGTGTTGCTAGAAATCTTGTCATATACCACATTATAATGTATTATTATATGCTTTGGTGTACAATAAAGAGTCACCTATTGTTTATTGTTAATCAATACTAAAGATTTTATGCAAATACAACTACCCAAGATATTTTCACCCCTATGTGATTGATCCTCGATAAATGCAACGTAAACAACAGTTTACATTGTGATATAGTATTGTTAACAACCATCTGTTTTTTCCTCAATATAATTACATATCCTAAAAATCAACAACATCGGTTAAAGTCGTTTTACCTGGCAACACTATTCACTACTGTCACATATCGTGTACTCGCCCGTATGTTTCGTGACACGGGCAGTCGGCAAGTAATATCAGTTGGAGCCGTTTTCAGTCGGTGGCTTCGTGATTCCCTGCGCGTAAGCAGCTTGGATGCTTTCACAAACGAATTTGTATTGACTCTGTAATAGAAAAAGAAACTTGAGAGGTGTCAAGGGACACCCGGATGGAACGAAGTTCCTTTCGATTAATTAGTGAAGGAATTGTAATATATTTTTTTTTTTTAAGTTATAATAATTTTTATTTATTATGTACAAAAAACCTGTATACACTCGACAAAAATAATCGTCGCGACACCACACTGTTCAATGCGAAATAGAAAGACGAAACGAAAATAACTGGCTTGCTTTCTATGAGAGAGAGAGACAGACAGAGAAACGCGCACGCCGCACGGCTTACAACTATAGCAAAAAGTGTCGTTACAACTTTTGGTCTTAATTTTTTCCGTCTAGCCCCCTTTCGCAAGGCGCGATAAGGAACTTCGTTCCAAAAATTAAGTAATCCGTGGCTGGCGGGAATACATTGATATCTCGACATACATCTTTTTTTTTATTCGTTTAGACGCTTCCTACGCCTGTGTTTTTATAGGAAAAAAATTGTCAGTCCGAAATATTCATAACTTTTTAAGATTTTTCCTTTGGTAATAATAGAATAACACGATTTATCATTACTAGTCAAACTTTAAAATTGCGCCCCTGTAAAATTGACATTTTGAACATGTCAACATATTCACGCCAGCCACGGATATATGAAAATAATAGGGGCGCCACTTTCGTTATGTCTAAACTCTAGCACCTGTAATATTATCATGAGTAATTTTGTTCCTTATTAGTAATTTTTTATGATATACGCATTTTGTCAACATAACCTATGACGTTTAGATTATTAATAATGACTATACTTTTTGTAAGCAAGAGCTTTAACATCTTGTGATAATTAAAAGAAGCTGAACGAACCATTCAAAACCTGTCATATCGGCGGCTCTTTGGTACATATAGTCAAATTGTGTCATAAAGATTTTTGTTTTAAATTCTGCTAGACATCCTTGGTAAACTTTATAAATCACTGCTCGTGTGAAACTTCGCATTGTTTTATTTATATTTTCCCCGGTATAAAAAAAGAATATTACCCGAAGTTAAACAATTATTTCATGTTCTAGACATTACGGCCAGATTATACCTTCTTTATACAGAATGTTCTATAAGAAGTTGGGTAAGTAATATTGGGGTACAAAGAGGTTGACGCACCCTTCTGCGTAAACCCCCCCTCCCATCAGAAAAGTAGAAGAAAATATAGGATAATTAATAAAAAATAATTTCCTCACCGCATTCTGTATACAAAGAGGCCTCTGTGTTCTCATATGCCTGACCAGGTCCAGCGGGTACAGCGGTTGCCCTCTTTGGATGAGGGCCAGCGCAGTCTCCGCCAGTATGAGGGCGCCAGTGCGGCCCACGCCGGCGCTGCAGTGCACTATCATCGGCGGGTCTAGAACCTTCTCTTCCAGGTCTTCACATTCCTCTACCGTCACTGGGATAACTAGTGTATTCCAATAAAAAAAATTATATAAACTAAGTTGTGCTGAGTAACATTGTTTCAACAATAATAAATACTATGTGCACTAATACTAATATTATAAATGCTAAAGTTTACATGTATGTTTCATGCTCAATTACGCCAGAACGGATGAATAGATTTGGATGAAATTTGGCAGTCGGTACAGGTATAGATTAGTCTGGAATAGCACATAGGCTACTTTTTATCCCGGCAAAATGTACCGGTCACGTGGTGTAACATTAACGCGAGCAAAGCCGCAGGGAAAAGTTAGAACTAATATAAACTAAATACGAAAAGGTATTATTTAAGTAAGCGTGTTCCCTCTTCGGACGTATCATCGTTTAATATTAACTATAATCATCTATCTATACTATAAACTATAATAATACTATATTAAATCTGTCAATGATTCGAGTTTGTGCAATGCGTTTAAAACAGTGAAAAAAATATCAGGAGGAATAATTTGGACCAACATCTTTTTTGTTTGGCTGTCTGACTTGAAAACTACTGACCGGATTTAAATGAAATTCGACATAGATCTAGCTTATATCCCGCAGCGTTACTTAGGACACTTTTTATATCTATAAATGACGTTGTCTTGGCGGGATAGACGAAAATATCGAAAGAGAGGGCGCTGCGATCGCATCTTTTTTAAAAACTACTGAATGAATACGAATGAAACTCGATATAGTGCTGGCTTATAAATCGAGTTAACACTTAGAATACATTTTATACCGATAAATGATGTCATTTCCATAAAATAGACAGATTGGCCAAAGAGATGGCGCTGGAACCGCGTTTTTTCAATTTACTAACAATAACATTCATTGTATTACTTCAAATTATTTTAATACTAGTTTACATTTTATTTATGTATATTTTTGGCTTTTGACATTTATTTCGTTTTCTTGACATTGTTTTATTTATGTATTTTAATATAACGAACTAATTAATTTATGTTTATAATATTAAAATTGTTGAGATCTTTAATTGTTTGTTTTTATTTTTAGATTAACGTGTACTGAAATATTTGTATGATTATGTGTGTAGGGTCAAATACAGTGAGAACATTTGACTTTGTTACCATCTTATGTATAACCAGGACTTTTTGTGGAGGCACGTAGGGGCACGCAGTGCCCTTAAAGGAAATTTCGAAAATATTGAAAAATTGCCATAAAAGTTGAAAAATGAAAAAAAAGTTTTGGTAACCTTTACAAAAAAAATGTTTTTTTTAATAGGTTTTTTGGAGTGGAGTTACAAACAAAAAATATAGCCCTACAACTTTCGGAGAATTAGCGTGCCCCAAAAAAGAACTGATTAAAAAGGCCTGTATATAACTATTACCTGTATTTGTAAAAATAAAGATTCATTAATTCGTATATAAAAAACCTAATGTAGTTTTTATGCGAGTAACATAGAGCCACTACGTAGGGGTTTTCACGCGGGGAAACTCTAGTTTATCATAAAAATGTATGGTGATATTTGATAGACTCACCAGCCCGATGGTTCCTGAGCGTGGAGCAGAGTTGAGTGAAGTCGATGAAGGCGGCCGCGTCTTCGGGCACCCCGTGGTCCGGCCACGCTACGTACTGCAGCTGGGTCACGCTACGAGACGCTCCACTGCTCTCCTAGAACATTCACATACTTATCAACCACCAGCTACCAAAGCAAAATATGCTTTTGAGACTACGAGTCCCTAGATGACTATAAACAGTGTTGTATTTCAATTCAATTCGATTGTATACATTTATGGGAGCTGCATACGTCTAGTCATCGCAGCGGACAACGAACTACTGGCACGCGCAACGTGGGAGCTCACGTATTAATAGTTGCTCTATCTCGCTCGTACATCATCTGTCCCGCTCACACACTGTGTGATATATTGTACTAGCTGTACGACTTGTTAATATTTGTACTTAAGGTTACCGTTTCATCATCATCATCATTTAACTTCTACCTCTCGCTGCTACATATTCAAAATTCAATACAATTCTACCAGTGATTATTTCAAATCCACTGTTATTGGTCTACACAACTAATAATTACTTCCGATGTACCTTCGCACTAGACCAATGTTAATAAACAACCAGATTGTAGGAATCGTGTAAGCGGGACAGAGCTAAGAATGCATAGTAGGTAACACTCTGCCTTTTGCGCTTGCGATTAAAGTTTAATATAGATTAGGGGTCATTCACAAATTACGCCACACGTTAAGGGGGAGGAGGGGGTTGACGAAGTGTGACAAGGGGCGGGACGGTTCCTATATTTCGTAAAAATCTAATATATTTAAGCTGATTACGGAACTTCTGTTTTAATTTAATATTTTTTTATGTAAAACTGCAAAATATATACGAGTATGTCACACTAGGGAGAGAGGAGTCTCTGAATGTGATCAGATGTGACAAGGACGGGGGAAGCGTCAAAAAATCGTGTAATTCGTGTGATGTAATTTGTGGATAACCCCTATTTACATGTTGAAAATCGATCTGTCTTATCTGCACAACTTATCTGCGCAAAAGAAAATTATAAATTGTGTACTACTTATTTACTGTACCACGGTACAAAATAGTAGACAGAAAAAAAAAACAAAAAATAAAATTAAAATTTTTTAATTTCCTATATTTTCGACCGTGAAAGCTTAGTCGTTAGCGCACTCGCGTCCGAAGCTCAAATAGCGCGGGTTCGAATCCTGACCGGAAAATCATGCACCACTCAGGCAGTTTTCTGACCTAATATGCATATTCCTACAAATACCATGGGCTAACAGTGAAGAAAGAAATCAGTTAATGGCAGACCTGAGCCAAGCTGTGGGACTTTATATTTTCGACACTGAACTACATTCACAAAGCATCAGAACATTTTTTTAAATCGATAATCGCTAAGTTCATAAGCCGTGCGAAGCCTAAACAAAGAAAATAATTTACCTTAACAGTCATCTCCCTCCTGATATAGTGGCCATGATTCTGTTCGCTAGTCGTATGAATTGACAAAGCGCTTGTGGCTTTGAGGGGTGTGGCGCCAACCTTTGGCCAATATTGGTGGCACTTGGCCCTGCCGCGTTCGGCCAACACGGTCAGCATCACCACCAAACTGCTCTCACTCTCCCAAACCATTTGCCAGAAATCGCCACAAGTTGACGCCAGTGGCCCTGTAAGTTAATCAATCCCTATTAATATTATATATGCGAAAGTAACTCTGTCTGTCTGTTACACTCTCACGGAAAGACCGATTTGGCTGAAACTGGGTACATACGTAATTTTTAATATAGAGAGTGGCCGAGAGATACTTTTCATCCCGGATAATGGGATAGATTTATGTAAAGGTGATCCCGGAAGGATAAGTTTTGTGTTTTTTGTCCAATTCCAATTCGTTCATTTCGTCCATTTTGTCCATTTTTGTCAAGTTTTGTCATTGCATTTAAAAATGTGAAAAAAAATCAGGGGGACTAATTCGGACCAGCAGATTCCGAAAATACAGTCTGTTTGTCTGTCTATTAGAGCATCACGTGTAATCTAGTGAACATATTTAAATTAAACTCGACACAGAGCTAGCTCATATCCCGGGGCATAATTTAGGATACTTTTTATCCCGATAAACGCCCAGTCCATTATAGGTACCCTACCTAGAGCACTGCTATGTATAGGCCTACTTTGTTTCATTCAGGGTGATAAAATAACGCACAAGGACCTTGGTGTTGGTGGACCAATTATATCTAATATTTTGGAAGAGAAATCTATTCTTTTAAAGAACTAGAACAAAAAATAAGCGCGATGTTTTGTCTAATTGAACAGACGTTTTTGATGATACTGACATGTAGGTACGTATGTGTTGGAATCGAGCACTAGGTGCGCAGCGGGAACTTATCAGGAGCAAACCTAAAAAATAATAGTCCTGCCTGGTCTGGCGATTCTTGGGCCCCCCAGAGTCTACGCCCTGTGCCTGAGCACCGGCGGCAGCCACCCTTGGACCTGCGTGACGCTTCACGGCGGTACCGTCATCAGAAAAAGCAAAACGACATATTTTTCTTTTATTTAATCAATGTGTGCGGTGCGGTATAAGTAGTATGTTTTATTATATTACTCGCCACTTGTATGCCGTTACAACGCAATGTCAAAAACCGAATTAAGTTTTTGTGCAAGTAAAACAAAGCCACTGCCTACGACTTGACACGCGGCGCAGCCGCGGGACAAACTCTAGTCAATACTATAATGTTAGAAATGCGAAAGTAACTATATCTGATTGTTGCGCTTTTACAGCAAAACAAGCGATGGATGCATTTTGCTGTAATTTATTACTTTCTTTTTTGCGACTAGTACACATAACAAAACTACATTTTAACTGTTTTAAGCTAGGTATTTTATTTGATTTTTATTCCGACGTTTCGGTCACTTTTCAGTAGCCGTGATCACGGAACACAAAGGTGTGGTCAAGCGGTTTTTTATGACGCTTGACATTTTCAGATGATGATATTTTATCACCTGTTTTTTTTTAAATTTCATTTACAAAATGATGTTAGAACTTATGTCATCTTCTTAATTAAAAGCGTTCTCACCTTGCGTTGCAATGTAAGTGAGTACGAGATCCGAATTAGGTATTTCCATGTTGATGTACGACGCGTTGATGTAGTCCCCCGTTGGGCCGTTCTTGAGGATAACTCTAGTCGAATCGTCTGAAAATATATCACCGAAAGATGATTTTCAAAATTTTCTATGGCTGTCACCCGCCATCCCCTCCTGATCAAATTTGGTGAGTGTGAATACTTACGTCACACATTCATATTTGCATTTTGTAAACAATAAAACGGCTAGTAAATGCGCCATTTTGATTTTCATAACGTCACGCTTCAATTGTATATCTTTATTTGTCAATTAAAATGAAAACAAATAAAACCACTTGACTCATTAATAATTTCATGCATAGATACATTTTAATTGAAAGTCAGTTTTTTTATATTTTCCTTATATAGAGACATTATTAACTTTTGACGTTTGCACGTCTATCAAGTTACATATTTCTTGACAGCAAAGCCCACATAAAACAAATGATATAATTGTCATACTTTATTGTTGTGGGTGACATAAAAGTGATGTTCTGTGAGACACGTAACGCAGAGACTATTAAACCATCGACACTACACGTCAATAAATCGAAAGTAATCGATTTGAAAAATAATTTGTTCTACCTTAAAGAAAAATAATACCGCAATTATTATAATTGCAGTTTTATTGTGCCCAATTAAATATAATGATAATTTTAAGTTTATTAGTATTGGTCGGTATTGCCAAATAACAAATGTTTAAAATAGTACATTGCCATTCTAATACACAAAAATGACTTATCTATGCATATAATAAAATTACAGAGATCGAATTTCTCTACAATGAAAAAAAATATATGCTAAAAACCGAGTCAGGGGGATAGTAAGAAGTGAAATAGAACTAATTTAGATTTTTTTCCAATTTTTTGTTTCTCTGTTTGTCTGTCTCTTTGTACAGGCTAATCTCCGAAACGATTGGACCGATTTAAATGAAATTTTGTATGGTAGTAGCTTATATCCCTGGTCAACATATAGGATACTTTTGATCCCGAAAAATTAAAGAGTTCCCGTGGGATAGTTAAAAAACCGCACCACGTGGACGAAGTCGCGGTCATCAGCTAGTTTAATATATGTAAAATATGTTCATTAAAATGTGGATACATTTATTGCACGATATAAAAAATATATAGATAAGTTAAATTGATCAAAACTTATTTATAAATGAAGTCGAATTTTATAACAAATCGTGTTATAATGCATTAGGATATTACTAATCGATCCGTCACTGAGTTGTCAAAAGTAAAATAAGTGCTTGGAAAGACTATAGGAAGGAAAAGCAAGCATTTTAAAATCTCTCATAGAAATCGTTTAAAACATAGCATTTGACCCATCGTTACTTATTTGATAATTTACAAAGATACAACTTACACGGTGCAATATCCCTGTATCGATTCTTGTTCAGATTATGCGGTAACTTGGCCACAGAGGTGGACTCCTCCATCAACCTCCTTTGCAGGGTCTCGTACTGTTTCAACGCAGCCCCACTCGCCAACCCGTCTCCTAACAACAGCATGGACTGTTCCAAGACGTCTCCCTCTAGCTGAGTGGAGTCTATTGGCACGAAGTATACCGTCGGCTCCTTCGCCACGTTGTCTTCGGGTTCATAAACAGCTGTGAATGGATAATGATAGATTTTCAGTCTTTGACTTTTCCAAAGTATAGTACACTATTTTATCTGTGCAGGAACGGAGAAAGAATACAATTTCCTGTGGCCGGGCGGCCTGTCGTAAGAGGCGACTTAACAACCCACAGCCAGTTGGTAGGGCATTTGCCCGACGGGATGGCTACCACCCCTTGTCATAACAACCTTGAGTTGTGTTCCGGCATTAGTGATCAGGTTCCAGTCTCCCTTAAGAGAGCAGCAGCACATTTGTAGCAACTTTGGTGTTGCAAATGTCCATAGGCGATGGTAACCGCTTTCCATCAAGTGGGCCGTCTGCCTGTCTGCTGATCTCCAGCAATAAAAAAAAAACACTAGACTGCACTTGGAAGTACCTCTATGTTGAGTACATAATAATTTAATAAGTTGTTTTATATATATATAAACCTTCAATACTTTAGTTTCTCGTTTAATTCACTACAAATAAAAAGAAACCAAGTCAATAAAGTTTAGACAACTGCACAGCAAAACTTAAAGAAAAGTCGCAGCCAACCTGATTTGGTGAATAACATATGGCCAACCTGACAACGTATTTGTTATTGAATTACAGCGATTGTTGTATACATCGTAATTGCAGCGCTATCTATTTTATGAGACAACATCATTTATTGGGATAAAAAGCATCCTGTGTTGATCGGGATATAAGCCAGCTCTGTGTCGAGTTCCGTTCATATACGGTCAGTAGTTTTCAAAAAAGATGCGATCGCAGCACCATCTATTTCGATATTAATATCTATCCCCCGGAAAAGATGCCTTATTTCGATATTAATATTTATCCCGCGGATACGACGTCATTTATCGGTATAAAAAGTGCTCTAAGTTACACCCCGGGATATGAGCTAGCTCTGTGTCGAATTTTAATTAAATCAGTTTAGTAGTTTTCACGTGATCCTCCAACAGACAAAGAAAGTTCTAAAAATTGGAGTCTCCTGGTCCGAATTAGCCCACCTGATTTTTTTCACACTTAAACGCAAGTACAAACGCAAACCATTTACAGATTATGTATACAGACTTAGTTATATAGTCAATTGGCCCATTTCTCCATTGCCCTATCCCAATCTTCCTGTTTGATCCCTCCTATCGCACACTTTTTATCATACCAATCATCTATCCTGTCCTAAAAGCTAACAACATGTTGGCATCACCTCTATTGTGAAGATATGAAAGGCAACAGTTAACACTTTAAATTGGTTGGGTTGTCTGTAAATATTAGTCAGAACAATAACAAAAAATATAGAAATTTTATTGTATTTAAATAAGTAATACTGTAATTTAATGCATTAATCCTTTAAAAAAATCTACCTAATACATGAATCCAAACTATTTTCACTTATTTTTATTTTAAAAGACTGTAAATTGTTTAAATTAAGACAGTTCTACTTTGAAAAAATGAGATCCATGTTAATATATGGATAAGGTTAATATCCATGGATCTCATAATGTTTTACATTATAAACAAAGATCATGGAAGTTCATAAAACAGCTAGGACACATTGAAAAGACTGCTTCGAAAAATCTACACATGTGATAGCTGTTTTAAGTCTAGTTTCTAATCTACGTGAAATTAGTACATAGAATTTAATTTACTATAATAATAAGTCAATGAAATGCAGTGCATGTATATTTTGTTTCGCTTTACTATTAATGTCATGTAATAAAATGTTGCTGTTTTTATTGGAAATAATTTTTATTCTTATTATTAAAATAGTAACTTACCATTAGGTTTGACCAACAATGTAAGAACTCCTCTCGTATTTCTTATTAGCTGAACGACCTCTTCGTGTGTCATTTCGTCCACGTCTGTCCCATTTATTGATATAACCTAAAATAATAATATAATAAATTTATACGAGTTCCAAAGAAATAGTATAAACAGACTCCTGTTGTTAGGGGTCTTTCATTAATCACATTTTTATTATTATTTTTTATTGCAGGAGTTCAGCAGACAGGCAGACGGCTGACTTGATGGAAAGCGGTTACCATCGTCTATGGACATTTGTAACACCAAAGGTGCTACAAATGCGCTGCTGCTCTCTTAAGGGAGACTGGAACCTGCTCACTAATGCCAGAACACAACACAAGCTTGTTATGGCGACATACTCTAGACCAGGGGTGGTCGCCATCCAGTCGAGCAAATACCCTACCACCTGGCTGTGGGTTGTTTTGTCGCGTCTTATGACAGGCCGCCTGGCCGCAGGAAATTGTATTCTTTCTCCGTTCCTGCACGGATGAAAACGTGACGTTTTTTAAACAACTTGTTAACCTCCACTTACCCAAAATCACATGATGTTTTAAGTAGAAAGTATCTTAAAAAATAATTCAAAATATTATGTTCAATACAGCTATCATCTAATTTCGCCAGGTGGTAGGGCATTTGCCCGACTGGATGGTTACCACCCCTGGTCTAGAGCATGCCGCCATAACAACTTTGAGTTGTGTTCCGGCATTAGTGACCAGGTTCCAGACTCACTTAAGAGAGCAGCAGCGCATTAGTAGCACCTTTGCTGTTGCAAATGTCCATAGGGGATGATAACCGCTTTCCATCCAGTGGGCCATCTGCCTGTCTGCTGAACTCCTGCAATAAAAAAAAATATATTTAAATAACTAGATTCCCGTGATATCTCCCCCCCGCCGCCCCCCCCCCCCCAATGTGATATTTAGTGATTTTTCCGATCATGCTCCCCCTCCTTTCGAGCCTGACGTGAGTAATGGACTACTTCTTACACAGAAATGCTTAGCAGATCTAGATTGATATAAACATATTTTTTATTCAATTAAGAATACTTTAGAAAGCAAACAAAATAAAAGACAAGACATTATATAAATAGCATATAAGGATAATAATGTAAAAAACTGCAAAAACAGAAAAATGTATTAGTGTGTAAAAATCTTTTGCTGAAAGAATAAAGAATCCTAATAACTAATATTATAAACGCGAAAGTTTGTATATATGTTTCTTATTCTTTCACGCAAAAACTACTGGATGGACTTTGATGAAACTTTACAATAATATAGCTTACACATCAGAATAACACATAGGCTATAATTTATAAAAATATAGTGTGAATTATCCAAAATATAACGATTTTCCATCACCACGCGGGTGAAACCGCGGGATGCAGTTAGTAAACAATAAAAAGACAAAAATATATAAAAAAGAAAATGAAAAAAACATAAGATAAGATGGCATATTATGGTTATAGTCAACCGGTCTAGATACATACCTGGTCCCCTTCTTGGAGTTGAGACCTCGTCCTGGCTGCGACCCTGGAGACGAGTACGGGAGCCCCTCCCCCTCCGCCGCCCCTCACGTTGAACCCGAACAGTCCATCAGGCCCTGGAGCCAGTCTCACTGTCACTGCCTCCTCTTGGGCGCTCTCCGAACCGGACTCTGACTCATCCACGTAAGATAAGGGGATGCGAAGCACCCGCTCGAGGAAATCACCTTCGCTGTAAGTGCATTACCATATTTACAACATCTACAAAAAATTTAAAACAATTTTCATACGAAAGAACGAGTATTACAAAATGTTGCCATAATCTTAATTTTGGAATATCACGATAACAATAAATTTAAATGTTTAATCACTATTTAAACAAAAATAAATACGCAATTTGAGATGTTAAAGATATGACATCATAACTTGCTATGAAAGAAAAAAAGAAAAATACGAAATAATAAGAAAAAAAAGTATTTCTCGTCCATACTAGGCCAACACGTACAGGCCCTTCCGGCTCTTTGATATAGATGTGGAGTGACAACGACAGTTATCCTTGTATACACTATAAGAATACACCCAAGGAGCTACTAGACCCAGGGTAGTACTTTTGTGGGAATAGAAAACGTCTGGAGCTATGGACACAAACTGCTGTGGAGCTGGGGATCTGGGACTATGGGCACCTGCCTGTTGTTATATTCGAAGATCATAAACAAAATGCGCAGATGGCGCTTCGCCACTTATTACACGTCCCTAGCCCTTTTTTTAACCAGGGGAAATCCTATTGAAGATAGTAGACCGCGCAAGCGCTAGGAGGAAATGTCGCGGCCCGTGTGTGGAATTCGCCAGGTCAGGTTGAAAGTAGCACCTCTAGACAGAACTAAAGATGCTATTGCCACGACACAGTTAGGGATACCTACTAAACCCCTGGGTGTTCCGTCCTTCGACTTATGCCAGGGCTGCGGGTACTTGACTTAGCCTCTCACCTAACCCTGGCAGGCGGGGACCCAACAGCCTCATCCACTGCGGGGGACTACTTTTATCCTCAAGGGATTCACTCGCGTCGCCCGCTCACGGCGGCCGAAGGTCCAGACTGGCCGTCCGGTGTCGGTGTGTCCTCCTTACTGTATTAAAAAACTTAAGGACCCCCTCAAGTTCTTTAAAATAATAGCAACAAACAAGGGGTTGATTGAAGGGTTTGAAGAGTATACTACTAATTATTATTATTGAAGTAAAACACTAGAAACAATATCCGTGCTGTGAAAAAACGTACATACAGTACGCGCAAAATTTAAATGCGCGTAGAGATGAGTTAGCCCTGTGAGTTCGTGCAGGTCCAGTCAAGTGTATATTATATCTGACAGTTGAGTGGGAAAATCATGGCATACGAAGCCAGAAAGAATTAAACACTCTTCCTTCTCAGTCTTGAAAATAGCATTTCGTGAAACTTATAACTGTGTCTAGCACAATAACATGTACGAATTTCAAGGACGAAAATAAATTTTGTGACCTGCCATGTAGGATTTTAAAGCTTTTTTTTAACCGAATTCGAAACAAGGCGGAGGTTCCCAAGATGTCGTGTACACTTTTTACAGGGTAATTTTTCTTCCATAACACAGGATACTTTTTATATTCCAAAATTCAATAAAAAAAAACCTAGGCCGAAGCTAAAACATGTTTTCGCACTAACTTGATCTCCTGTTGTGGCTGGTCCTGGTCAGTCCACGCCGCTCTGGGGGGTGGTTCGTTGTTGGCTGTCACTCGGCTGCCTCTGCAGTTCAAGGAAGCAACTGCCGACGGAGAGCTAGTCCCAGAAGAACGGTCCCTCGTACGGGAGCTATTGCGCCTGGAATGCATTAATTCTTTGTGAGAAAAATCCTAGTGTTTTTCTTATAAAGGAGTCTGTTCATTACACTGATCCTATGTCTGCTAGCTTCAAGGTAGTTAACAGTAAGTGTTGTTATATAAATAAGTCTGACAAAATTTGTAAATGGCGCAATTTTTTTCTTGCACAGACAGCCGGCCCACCTGACGGAAAGCGGTTACCGTCACCTTCATTCACCGTCAGTTGTAACACGAAAGGCGTTACCAATGTGCTGCCTCCCTCAACAAGAAGATTGATTATAAAAAAATATGTTTGAACTAGGTAAGAACTAAACTGACGGACTCATAAACTGCATCAAAGTTCAGGATTACTTTGAAATGATTTTTTTAAATAAGTATGCAAACTTTTTAGATTAAATTATATAAATATGGAGAGACTGGCTCTTAATCTCAAAAAAAAAGGAAAATTTAAAATTAGAACTGCAGTAAAACAAATGAATATAGCCGGGGAAAGAAAATTTACTCGTAGTATCAGATTTGCGTTTTATTTATAGCAAAGTTTTAAATTGATTCTCATTGATTTTTTATTCTTTTGTCAATTGAATTATTGTTACCAGCAGAATTGTTGGGTTAGTTTTTTAAGTCATCGAGAGTTTTTGAACCATAATATGGATACTTCGTCCGAACAAGCGGCTCAAATTGTAGCATTGGTGCGGGAGGGCTTGGATCAACGAACGATTGGTAGAAATTTAAATTTAAACCAGTCTACGTTTATTGTTACAACTTCCCTGCGAAATCGTTTCCTCACGTCTGTTAACATCAAAACAGAGCTTAATGAAGTGCGTGGAGTAAACGTGAGTGCACGAACAATAAGAAGGTTAAAGGAAGCGGATATCACCCCTTTTAGACCAGCAAATGGTCCAAAGTTGTCTGTAGCTCACAGACAAGCTCGCTTAAGATTTGCGCGTGATCACCTGAATTGGACAGAAGAGCAATGGACCTCCGTATTGTTCACGGACGAGTGTAGGACATGTTTATTTGGTGCAGATGGTCGCAGAAGAGTCTATCGTCGACGTGGGGAGCGATATGCTCAAAGTTGCATTGAGGAGCGTGTTCCTTTTGGAGGCGGTTCGTGTATGGTCTGGGGTGGCATATCGATGAACGGGCGAACAGAACTTGTGTTCATAGACATGGTCCCTCAAAACGGTAACAGAGGGGGTTTGACTGCACATCGCTACATAACAGAGATCTTAGAAGATCACGTGGTGCCTTACATGGGATTCATAGGCGAAAATTTTACTTTAATGCAGGATAATGCCCGGCCGCACGCTGCTGCACAAGTTCGACAATATTGCGAAGAGGTTGGGATACGTACAATGAATTGGCCAGCACGCAGCCCGGATCTTAATCCCATTGAGCACATTTGGGACAATTTAAAAAGAGCTGTATATGCGAGAAACCCTTTGCCCACGACAGTGGCAGCACTAAGAACAGCACTTTCAGAAGAATGGGACAATATTCCGCAAGATCCTTTAATAACCCTAATAAAATCTATGCGGAACCGATTAGAATCCGTAATAAGGGCACGTGGAGGTAATACACCTTATTAAAACATAAATAAACCCTTGTATAAAGTTTGTGTCTATTGTTAAAACCATTTTTTTAATTAAACCAATTTTCCTTACATTTCTGTTTTTTCTTCAAAAAAAAGTCTTAAGGTCCTTTCCAGTACACAAACTTAAACTTAAGGATATGACGCTGTTTTAAAGTCCACGAACCAATCTAGAGGTTTCAATTTAAATCATTTTTTTTTAATTTTTTTTATTGCAGGAGTTCAGCATACAGGCAGACGGCCCACTGGATGGAAAGCGGTTACCATCGGCTATGGACATTTGCAACACCAAAGGTGCTACAAATGCGCTGCTGCTCTCTTAAGTGAGTCTGGAACCTGGTCACTAATGCCGGAACACAACTCAAAGCTGTTATGGCGGCATGCCCTAGACCAGGGATGGTAGCCATCCAGTCGGGCAAATGCCCTACCACCTGGCTGTGGGTTGTTTAGTCGCCTCTTACGACAGGCCGCCCGGCCGCAGGAAATTGTATTCTTTCTCCGTTCCTGCACGGATAAAATCTGTATAGAAAGTTTGCATACTTGGTTAAAATATTTATTTCAAAGTCGTCTATTACTTTGATGCAGTTTATGAGTCCTTCAGTGTAGAAAGATGTAATAGAAATAAGGACTCGACGTAATTAGTTTCGAAAATAAAGAAATAAAAGAAAAGATAAAAAAAACCCTAAAGAGATATACAAGGCCGGATAACCCTGTATGTCCGGTGGAAGAGATTTAAAAAAAAGGGAGACTGGAACCTGGCCACTGCTGCTGGAACACAACTTAAGTTTATTATGGTGGCATACTTTTGACCCGAGCTGGTAACCATCCAGACTGGTAAATACCCTCCTATTTGGTTGCAAGTTTACAACAGTAGCCAGTAAAAACGGACTAACCTGATAAAACTCCGATTACAAGACCTAGATCTTCTAGCATCTTCGAGAGCTTGGGTCTCAGTCCTTGGCACACTGGGAGCAGTAATACCGGCCAACGCGCCTAGAGCCCCCAACAACGGCCGACGACGCGGCGCACGGAGTCGGAAGAAACCGTGACGCTCTACACTACAACGCCACAAGGCTTTAGCCGCGCGTCCCGAACGCATATTAAATCCTAGGACCGTGTCGTAGGACTCTGACTGAAATTGGAAACGTTTCTCTATGACCATTTGGCATAATGATTTTTATTTTATTTATGAGATCCGCAGACAGCAGACGACCCATCTGGTGGAAAGCGGTTACCATCGCCTATGAAAATTGCTACAAATGCGTTGCTGCTCTCTTAAGGGAGACTGGAACCTGACCACTAATATCGGAACACAACTCAAAGTTGTTATGGCGACATACTCTAGACCAGGGGTTGTAGCTATCCAGATGGGCAAACACCCTACCACCTGGCTGCGGGTTGTTTTGTCGCCTCTTACGACAGGCCGCCCGGCCACAGGAAATTGTATTCTTTCTCTGTTTCTATACGGATAAAGACTGCTGCAATTTCAGTACGGCCCCAAAATAAAAAAAAGCACCCCATATACCACTCAATGGAGTGGTATATGGGGTGAAAGTTATTTTTGAGTTCTAAAACCTTGACATGTTTTCACAATTTTCCATTTTATATAATAAAACTACGTTTTAACGGTTTTAAGCGCGGTAATTTTATTTGATTTTGGTAGTAAATTAGATTAGGCTCCCATAGAGTAAATAATAACCATAAACAAAATTAAAATTAAATAATTAAAATTAACAAGTTGGCGGTAGGCTAAATAAAAACTTTAACAATACTCGTTGACACTTCCTTGTCTGTCTTCCGTGATCACGGCCACTGAAAAGTGGCCGAAACGTCGGAAAAACCAAAATCAAATAAAATTACCGCGCTTAAAACCGTTAAAACGTAGTTTTTATTATGTATACAAGTCGCGAAAACTTAAGAAAATATTCCATTTTATAGTTTAAAAGTTAGATTGGATTAGCTAACAACTACGAGATGCGACGAGTTAATATCTCGCCACCTGTTGATTTCATTAACACAAAACATTATGGAACATTATTATATGCGTGCTCGCGTTTCGGAGGCCAAGACTCAATTTGGGTCGCTGAATCAACGGAGCTAGTTAGTTTGCTTATTGTTATTCTGATTAACGATACCCAACATGACTATATACACTGAAAAAAATCAACTTTAAGGTACATGTATCGTGGTCACTCCTGGTCTTTATGTTTTCTGACAGACAGGCGAACAGTCAGACATGATTACAAACGTTACTGATAGGATGGTCTTGGATGAGTGTACACTGTATGTACGCATTTAAAAAGTAAAATTTATCTGTTTTAACAATAGGGATTACAAGCTTCAATAATTTAGGGGCATTCTTATTTCAAATAATTCTACATCTAATCAAATCTCTTACGTCAGTTACTCATTGAAAGATAATTAAGTAATTAATGTTATAATTTACTATAATTGGATCACAAATATACCAGCAAGTGCACAGGAAGTCCCGACAGTATCATACAGATAAGCCAATGAACAATAAAATTATGAGTAAAATGCTTGTACTAATTTGCAATAATTTTGCAAACAGTTAATATATGTTAAAGCCATGTCTAGATTATACCTAGATGCTTTTGTATAGTACTGAAATATTTTAAGTCCTCCAGTGACATAGTTGAGTGTCATAGAGATGAATATGTAGAATCACACATACTGGTCGAATCTATCAATGATCTCTCAATGAGGGATACCAAAGACTATATATACTAGATTACAATGCCAGGAAGATGACTATTATGTAGAAGCAGAATAAAACCAAATTCCTTTTAAAATACAGGGTTCACTTCTAATAAATGAAAATGGCTACTTTTAGGTCAAAGAAATGTAATGAGTTGAAATATTGCTTAAAGAAGCGTTATATCTGTTATAAATTATATCTGGAAGATGAGAAATTTAAAAAATAAGGTCACAAATAAAGTGAGTTATCAATTACCATAATCGATTTATGTGAATGAATTTCAACAATTATTAATATGAAAACACTTATACCACGTCTTGATGAATTCATTCAAAATAACTAAATCTATTACAGCTATAAATTAATAATATATCAATAAAATAAAAATAAAGCCATTTGAAAATTATCAGACATTATGCATAGTACAATTTTTCGTATATCAAAATAATACTGCGCATGCTCTTGACTTTAGCAGTCTTCAAATAGTGTTGGCACAGACCTTTAAGAGTTTCTTGTTTTGCATAAAAATACTCACAGGCTCTCGCTTTAGTTGTATGAAGAACTGTTTCTTCTTGAATGAAATCTTGACGATTTTACTCCAAGAGAATGTGTTCACTCTTATGTTGTTTTGAAATACGACAATACCTATTGACGTTACACCAATAAATATGTCCTTGCCGTTGTAGTCCTGAAAGGCGCATTTTTATTAAATTAATTTCAAAACAAAGTATTTCATGGTTGCGATAGAATTGAATACTTTTTTCTTGTGGTGAGTCTCGGGAATTCAGTATGTCACGAAAACGATTGCTCCAAGAGGAATACTTCAAGAATCATGCTGATAGAAATGCATCAATAGTTTACTGATATGAATAAGTCAAAAGTTTAAACCTTTAAGATGGAACCACCACAAATTTGTTCTGGACTGTCACACACGGCAAATTGGGAAGCACCACAAATTTGTGGTCAAATACAGATAATTGAAACGAACGTTGAACTAATGCTTTCTCCCTCTAACTACATAGAATTTGTATTAGAGTAAAAGAGACGATATGATTTTCATGGTTTTGGCGCGGCAGTCTTGATGGCAGCGAGCAGCTTTGTAGAAAAATAATATTAACTTTGTACCCTCAAAAGGGTTAACAATAGGAATTCTTCAAGAGTTTAATATTAGAAATGCTCCACGAGTCTAGTAACAGGGTTGCTTTAAGAGTGTAATATTTATTGTTCTAATGGGAATGTATTCATATTAATTGTCTAGATTTAAGTTATTACGAACAATAGAGTTTTCATTCATTCATATTCAATATTTTCTTATTTCATGTGTATTATATATTGGCAATATATTAATGTTATACTCATAATTTTTACAAAATAAGTGCTAAGGATAATGTTATTTATTTAACGTAAAATTGGAAGAAAAATACATGTCGGTTGAATTCTTGCAAAAATAAAACGAACCTTAGCTGGATGCGATTCGACTCCGTAACAGTCTAGTCTTTTCGCGTGTTCTAGAAAATTCGCTTCGGCGTCTGCTGGTGATTGTCCTCTATGTAGTTTGTGCAACTCTCGTATCCTACGTTCATCTTCACCAGTTTGTTTGGGGAGAAGGCACAGTTCTGATAAATAGTTAGGCGGATGCTCTGATACGTTGTAGTCCCCTAGTTCCGCTGTAAGAAAAGTAGAATATTGGAAACGTTTCAAGGTACAGTTCTTGCTATTCGCGAAGGTCGGCAGGCCTTACTCGTGGTTGTGGTGGCACATTACCACATTTGTCTCTCTCTATATTTCGATACCCTAGTTCAGGGGTCGGCAACCTGCGGCTCGCAAACCGCATGTGGCTCTTTGGATGTAAAGCTGTAGGCTTTAGTTATATATGCAGAAAAAGACATTGCTTTCATTGAATTTGTTTGCCCAATTGTTTGTTATTGAAACACAACTTAGTGTTGTAAGTTAATATTTGTTTTCATTTTTTAATTTAATAATAAGTAATTATCTAATAATGTCACATAAATATTATTTTTTGTTGTGAAAAACACTACTTTTATATGAATAAATAGATTTGTTTGTTTTTATCAAAACAATTTAAGCAAGTAATATTTATTGTTGGCAAGAAAAAAAATTGGGGCTCTTTAAAAACTGAAATTTCGTAAATTGTAATTTTTGATTCTTCCGACTCAAAAAGTTGCCGACCCCTGCCCTAGTTCATAATCACTAATTACAGTATTACACAAATTATAATTCCGAATGGCGGTTTTCGTTTACGCAGAGAAGGCGTATCGATTTCCTACAAGTAAATAATCTATAACAAACTTTATTCACAAGTGCTATAGAGGCATACAAAGTGTTGCTTGCTATAAATTCTTAGCTCTGTCCCGTTTACACGATTCGTACACTGTCGCGTGTAATAACATTGGTTTCCATTTCTCTTACTCTGAAAGTACGCTTGAAGCTACCTGATCAGATGGATGAAGACAGCACTTGTCGTCTCTGGGAAACGATTTTTGCTGGTCTCAAAAAATTTAAAAACTATGCGTGCCATTCATGCGACTCATGTCCCAACTTTTTTACAGCCATTTTTAAATCGCGGCATAAATTGTAATAAAATTAAGAGACAAAATAATATAACATTTTCTATATCTTGAAGTCGGTGCCGAGCAAACCATAAAAATTACCATATACACTATTACAACAACAAAATGTTGTAAAATATTGTAATTTTTAATGGTTTACTTGGCATCGACTTCAAGATGTAGAAAAGTTTATATTATCTTGTCTCTTAATAGACTAAATAAATTTTTAGTCAAAAATCTTTATTAAGTTATTTTATACTTGTTAGTTTTTGAAGTCGGTTTTTTTAAACGAAAGTTTTTTTGTATTTGTTACTTTTTATTCTCTAGCTACGGGTAGACTTACGAAAGGTGCCGCGCGCCTTAAAAAATATAGGTCCCAAGAAACGAGAACGGAAAATTTTCATAAAAAAATGTTCATAAAATGAAAACTACTGGGCCAAACTATGTTAAATTTTTAGGGGACCAAATAGCAACTATTCCGCATCAAACTAAAGAAGAATCAAATAAATCGAATCATAAATCTCAGCGTAATCGATGTACATACATACAAAAAAAAATATCAATCAAATTGAGAACCTCCTCCTTTTTGAAGTCGGTTAAAAATAACAACATTTTTGCAACATGATTATATACTTGTAAATTAATTTTCACAAAATTATTACTGGCTGGTGGAATACCATAGGAAAAATTTACTTGATGTTTCATATGTGACGTGTTAAATTCATCAGATTTAGTTATGGATTTAACATCTGACTTCAATCGAGCAGATGTTTGTTTAATTAAACAGTTGTTATTTACACTCCACATATTCGTAATGAAAAGCAGAGTGTTAGCCACGGATGAAAGGCCTTTCACTGTTATTCAGGCACTCGAACTATTAGCGCCCTCGCTACGCTCTTGCGCTAACCGATCTCATGCCTAAATATGTCACTTACATGTACACCCCTGGCGTAACAATCCACTGTTACTGCGCAGGTACATCGGGTGGAATTATTAGTTGTGTAAAGCCGACTATACATTTTATTTCAACGAAATTGTAACTTTCTGGTTTGTGCACTATCGAAAGAAAGAAGAAAGAAAATAATGTTTATTTAGAGTTATTTAAAATTATAAAAGTATACATAAGCGGTTTAATAAAAGCCAAAAGTTAACTAGCTCTAAACAGGCCCTAACTCAGCAAATGCTGGTTGATAACAACCAACGCTGGTCTTCCGTTAGTGCCAAGGAGTAACGTTACCTTCACAGAAGAAAAAAAATAGCCAATGAACATTTAATATTTTAATATTATTTATAATTAGAATATGAAACAAAGAATAGATATATTTAGAACAATTTAATATAAGTATACTAGCTGTCCCGGCAGACGTTGTTCTGTCCTGAACAAATAAAATTTAGAACCCGATTGCAGCGCTACCTACCGGGTCCAAATGTAAGCTATCCTATCTTTCAAGTTGGATCAAACTGCATACGGTGTGATAATTTGATTAAAATCGGTCAAGTAGTTTAGGAGTCCATCGCGGACAAACAACGTGACACGTAATTTATATATATTAAGATAATATGTTATGAAATCATTATTGAAATTTGAAAATAATGATTTTGAAATATCGTTCAAATTACACCGCATTTTACTCGTGAAAAAATTATCTAAATGGTGAAACATATTACACGTTAAGCCGATTGTTTGCACGTAATAACATTTAGGTATATAAATATGAATCATTTAATTTCTGTAAGACATAAAAAACCCCTAAATTTGCTGCCCCTAAAAGATGCCGCTCTAGCCTTCAGCCTACTCAGCCTGCTGGTAAATCCATCACTACGTGGTAGACATTAAGACATTATGATAATTTGCTTTACGATGGCCGTCCAATCACAAAAGCTTTCTGTCTCACGGACATACAGAGGTACGTGTTTATCACAAGTACAGCTCTCCCGCCTTCGTGAATTGCAAGAAAAATAATAAAAAATGTGATGAATGTCGCAGTATATCTAAATAAATTTGTCTATTTTCATATTTATCAAAATAAAATGACACAACAAAATTGTTTACATTTAACACACCAGGAATAATGATGTCCAAATTAGTGAATTCTGGTTAAAATTTCCCCATATTTGAATGATTTGATTCCATTTTTAATTTTATCTAACTATTAATTTTACATTTAACATATTCTATTGTAATAGAACTTTATAGCAACTTGTGTTATCATTGTAACCATGCTCTGGTAATTAATAGACAATTATGTTATTATTATATTTCCTCTTACATTTTTCGTACCATACCAATGAGTATAACACGCATATACAATGTTACTCTTAGTGTAGACAATTTAAGAAATACCCATATAACATTTAAATAAATTAATTAATAAATTTTACAGTCCTATCTTTTTTCTGCTTCACCTAGATCGCCAGATTAGTTAAGAATTTCTTTTAAGCTAGGTTGCCTGGAAGCGATCGCTTTTAGCGATAAGGCCGCCTGTTGTTTTGCCAAGAAGTATTGTAATTATACATTTTGTTTTTGTATTTGTTTATTTTGGTGAGTAACATTTTACCCTTATTAACCCAGCTCCCTTATGTTAAGATATCTTACGTTACAAGGTGGTAGTAGTCTTATTTCTTCGTACTTTAACATGGACACTCCAAGCATATTCAGAAACATCACACTTAAAGCAGAGGGGCCTCGATGCAAACTGAACTCTAATTAAATAATAAACAAGGATTAATAATGCACGTTATCCGGCTAGCAGAAAGTACCGACTGTTTAACGCATGGGCACTTTTTTATTACCGAAGTATTGCTTGAGTGTGATGCGCGATTCCGTCTGGTTTTTTGCCGTGAAAGAGATGCCACGGACTGAATAATTTATCGGTTTAGTACATACAGCTCTGCAACCATGACAATAAGCATCGTACGTTTAATAAAAACATAAACAAACAAGGGTGTCTCTGGTTTTTAATCATTGTTATGGAGTTAGAACAAAATTATTGACTATGTCACAATGTTGGATTGTACTGTTGATTCTGTACAATATAGTTTCTCAAATTGCGTATACGAAAACTAGCCTTGTATAATAATAGTGTTACGACCGGCAAAGACAAATTGACACCTGCATTTTATTACCTTTCGGCATTTGAACTTCTTTTGTTTACTTTGTGTTTAAAATTTGTGATTAGAAAAACAGCCCATTGTGTAGTGTAATCTTTTATGCCAGTCATTAGCCAAGTGTGATTCTAGGAAATTCGGTCACGCGGCCGAGCAGAGATATTGCATCCGTGCAGTATAAAGCAATGCCTCGATTGATGGACGAGGCAGTCGAGCGAGAACCACAAGTGAAGCAAGACTTCTGTACAATCGGTAATTTATTTAGTGACGGACTTTGCGCGTGTATTTGAATTACGATCTTCTGCATTACGTTTGGACTTGTTGTGTTCGGTTATATTTGTACCTGTGTTATACGTGTTTGTTTAGTTCTAATAAACTCTATAATAATTCCAACGGCATTTTAATTCGAGTCCTACAACTCGTAACAATATAATTAATTAGCCCTTATTAAGCATGGAGCTCAAAATTTATTTAGACTACTACAAAATGAAATCACATAACATCAGACAAAATGATCCTACATGTCCTATTGTGATATTGTCCAATCTCCTCAAAAACGAATATTGATGTGTAATTGTAAACAGACATTTAGGTATTGTTTTAACTAACCAAGACTTTTGTTATTTATATATTAATACGTGAAGCAAAAACTTTGTACCCCTTTTTACGAAAATTGCGCGGAGGGAGGAGTATGAAATTTCGCACACTTATAGTTTATACAGAGAAGAAGCGACGAATGCTAATATTTAATCAATAAAAAACATTACACACACTACTATGTATTTGACACACGCACGCATATATACTCTTTTATTAAATGTTCAAGTCAAATTAGCAGTGGAGCCTTGACGAAATTTGTGATTATAGTAGTATATTCTTTGACATTAATTATGGTCGAATTTCGACCACGGGCGACCACTAGTTAAAATCTAATGACTTTAGTTTTCTTCAAAATCCGCTCCGATACTCCTTTGAGTATTTTTCGCTATTTATCATAGTTTAGGATTTGGCCTTAAGGTCAAGGCCTGAAGGCCGACTTGAAAAATGTACCCTGTATATGTATCGAAGTGTGACGGTCACGCGAGTTCAGTGCTTTTTTCCCCCATCCCCAAAGTACCCAATGTGTTTTTTTTTTAATTTTTTTATTGCAGGAGTTCAGCAGACTGGCAGACGGCCCACTTGATGGAAAGCGGTTACCATCGCCTATGGACATTTGCAACACCAAAGGTGCTACAAATGCGCTGCTGCTCTCTTAAGGGAAACTGGAACCTGGTCACTAATGCCGGAACACAACTCGAAGGTTGTTATGGCGACATACTTTAGACCAGGGGTGGTAGCCATCCAGTCGGGCAAATGCCCTACCACCTGACATGTGTCTAAAGAAGTTTTCACTTCAAGAACTCTTTCGTAATTTTACCTAGATATAAACCATGAGCAACAACATTCCTCGAAACAGTTGTCAAAAAAAAAAAAAAAAACTGGGACATGGACAAACCCAATAAGAAAACAATAATTATAGTCCTAAAACATGAGGAAAAATAATTAAATACACAGTAATTAACATTAAGACAATACGTACTATAATATTATTCACATGAGTTAAGGTTTGAGCATCTTCAATTCAAACAGGATTATGAATTTACCAGGAAAATAGTTTGAGGATACATCATATTATTGTTTCTACCATGTACAGTCGAATTCATTAATATATAAACATTGCAAAGGATGCATGATTATTTTATTTGGAACAAGACGTAAATGGGGCTGTATGATATTTATATTGAATTTTTTTTTGTTTATTATTTTGCATCCATCGCTTATGGACATTTGCAACACCAAAAGGCGCTGCTACTCTCTTAAGGGAGACTGGAACCTGGACACTAATGCCGGAAAACAATTCAAGGTTGTTATGGCGGTATACTGTAGATTGGATGGCTACCACCCCTGGTCTGATGTAATTATTATTAATGTAATGTAAGTAAATAATGTAAGCATATATTATTTACTTATATCTTGTGCGTTTTGTGTTTATATTGTGTTATGAACTTTGTGTGGTTATATGTGTTGTTAGGTGTAGATGTCTGTGGAGTGTAAACTTAATCTACTACATCAAAATGAGATAGAATTCCCTGAAGCGGAAAAATTGTTCTGATGCGGATTTACCTTGTATAGTGAACGAAGCAAGCAGTAAAGCAGTGTTCTTAGGCGCAGTCATTCTTCCGTCAAGTAGTAGCTTTTTTAATTGTAAACATAGTAGATATTTCGTATACTCCTCGGAAAGGCGTGACGGTTCCGGCGGGTAGAAACGCACCGCCAGCCAGAATTGAGCATTCACTCCCACTTGTTTCTTCACCGATTTATTGCTGTCTAACCAGCGCTGGCGACAAAACAATAGAGTAGCGTTAGGATAGGTTAGTGTTAGGGTTCCCAACCGTACTATAATATATAGTATCGTACTATATATTAGCCAATTATACTATATATTATAGAAAAAAAGTCTGACGGTCGACATCCCCTTGCCCTACGCTCGGAGTTACGGTGGGAATACGGCCGTTCAGGAGTCCCACACATCCCTCCCACGGTGTAGCCTCCCCCCAGGCCCGAGGATGGTGTCGAACCCCTTCTCCTCTACTGCGTTTCATCGTCGGTCGGCAGTCCTCAATCGGAATTCGCCTCTTCAAAAAAACAATCTAACATTGGTGCTATTAAAATAATTTGAAGATGAGATATTCTCTATAATTTACTAGTGTTCGCAAACCTCAAATCAATTTAAACAAAAAACCAAAAAACAAAACCGACTTCAAAAGTACATACATACATAACTTCACGCCAGGCGAGGTATGCACGAACAACAGAGCGCCATTCAGGCTTATTCTTACACACCTCAGTTGCTTCTTTGACATTCGTAGCTCTTGTCATGAACGCTCGTCTGTTCTTAAGGCTCCTGTCACTTCACTTCGTCTAGTCACTTCAAAAGTGACTAAAAATAAATTTTTTCTCCATCTTGTAGTCGGTGCGAAGTGACACATACACTTATTTTTAAGTGTATTGTACAAATTTGTTGTTGTTTTTTTATGTTGTACTTGGCACCGATTTCAAGATGTTGCAGAAAAAAACATTTTTTTGATTTTTAGTTACTTTTGAATTCGGTTATTATTTTTTGTTAAAAAAATATTTTCTACATTTTAGTTACGCAAAAAAAGCTTTAGAAAATAAAAACGAAACACATCGTAAGTGCCTGTAATATTCAAAGGTTGCTCTAGATTTCCCAGGGATCCACTCATCTAATTCTGACTTGGTAACAATAGGACCAGCTCAGGAGTTATACTCTTTCGAAAAAAAATATTGAAAATCGATCCACTATTGACGACGAATTACGTACCAAATATATAATACAAAAAAAACATAGCCGAATTGCTAACCTTCTTCTTTTTTGAAGAAAAATTCAATTAAATGGATATCGTTCTAAATTAAATTCAGAGCTCTTATGGCCTCAGGATCTCACGATCCAACCGTCTCAACAGCAAACGGCGCAACTAAATAACTCCACTCACTGAGGTTTGAATATTTCCGCCGTTTGAGCGATTCAGTCGTTTCCGCCTAATCAGCTGATCTAGCCGAATTTGGAAAATGGCATGCGGCCAAGTATCCACGCCAAACGTATCCCATACCAGAGGTTTGCAAAAGTCACGAAAGGATAATATCTAAGTCTTACCTGAACTATGACACGACTTGTTCTCTACACTCTACTCAAATGAGAACTAAAACATTTTTAAGAAAATGTTATGTAGTAATTAATACCCTTGATTATAATAAATATTCGGTGATTCACGTATATCCATGACGATATCATTGACACTACTATGTTAATCTTCGCGTGTAATGACTTTATATTTTTTAGTGGTCGCATTTTAAACAAATGAGTCATTCGTCTTCGAATGACGTCGTTTCTTGTTGCGATGTTTCGTGGGAAATATGGGTAGTTATGAATAAATTTTATTTGCACTGCTCCATTGTGAGTGTTAGATGTATATACCGAATATTACTCTGTCCATAATATACATATACAATAACACATATAGTCAAGGTAGCGAAGTTCGTCAGTGGGGGAACTCCGTACACCTCCCATTATTTCCGTGTTTGAATAGTTACGACGACAAAATAAATCAGTCAGTGAAGCTAACACACCATTGAATTCTGTCTTCGAATTGTAGTTGGCGTTAAATTCCATTTAAAAAAGTTAAAAACGAGCTGTGTTTGGACTTACCCCATTGACGGACTTCGCCACCTTGACTACACCAAAATCCTAAACACTAAGAGCAATGCAAAGAGTAGCCTAATCCTTAAAACAATCTGTTCCAAGACACCTAGATTTAGTCAGGACGACCTTTATGCGAGGGTGCAAGAGATGCGTCGCACCCAAGCAGTGCCCTAGGGGGCGTAAGCCGTTTGCCTTTTACCAACGCATCGTCCTTTGTTATCTGCTATTTTTATTATTAAAAAAATTAAATAGCACTCATTAAACTGATTCGATAAATAGATCTGATATTAATAGGGATTATCTATTTAAGAAGTTAGAATTGCTGGCATTGGGGGTGCGATCTGACTGTCGCACCTCGGGGCCCATTATAAGTATGTATAAGACAACTCTGGATTTAAGTACTAGTCACTTCGGCCCGTGTTTAATAGTTTTAGATACTCCTATGACGTATCATAGGAGAATCAAAAATTCAATCTCGTAAGAAATGTATAGTCAAGTACGATACTCACCAACGAGTGTGATAACAATTCTGTTGAGCTAATGCGAAGATTAATGGCCGATTATAAAGAGACTCTGGAGACAATAAATGACAACGGAGTTTTATGTATAGCACATTAATAATATTTGTAAGGGAATTGTCTAGGTCTATTATGCTATTTTTTATTGCCTGAGTTCAGCAGGCAGGCAGACTGCCCACCTAATGGGAAGCGATTACCATCGCCTATAGATATTTGTAAGACCAAAGGTGCTACCAATGTGCTGCCGCTCTCTAAAGGTACTGGAACCTGGCCACTACTGCGGGAACACAACTCAAGGTTGTTATGGCGGCATACTCTAGGCCAGGAGTGATAGCCACCTAGCCCGGCAAATACCCGCCCACCTAGCTGTGGGTCATTTTGTCGCCTCTTACGACAGGCCGCCCGGCCACAGGAATTTACTGCTGCAGTATATATTGCAGTCGACAAACGACTTATTTAATATTTTCTATCTATGAACTTATTTCTAGGCCCTATAGCTAGAGTTTTTGGAGAGAAAGTTCTAAATATAATGGGGTATTTGATACATATCACAATAAATTCTGAAATAATGTTTTAAAATACACGACAGCAAAATAGCTTCAAAATATCAGGATAGAAATTATTTTAATTATTGTCAAACTATAATTAATACAATATGATATTTCAATTTTTAACACCACCAAAATCTAGGTTTCTTCCGTATTTTGTAAGTTAATCTCAGATGATTAAAATTTGATTGTCAATTATGCTGTGCTGTGCTGTAATAAACTGTACAGCAGTAGCCAGAGTAATAATTGACTCATCTAAATTTATGTTTAGGCATTGTCTGTCAATAATACAGAAAACTTTTTCCCTCCTTATTTCCTCATATTTCAAACAGTTCATAATTATCATCTCTTTTGATACTATAGCAATATTTATCACATTTTACACAGATTACAAATATCTAACCTTGTGATAATAAAATCTGAAATACCAACTGTTCTTATCAAGGATTTCATTGCTTTTGATGATTTCCTATAAAATGATTAGGAATGTGAATCAACCTTCAGTTTTGTAGGAATGTATTCAATAATGATGTAATTAGAATGAGCAATGTATATTACTTTTTCAGTGATCAAAAAGTTTAAACACATTTGGTCTTTAAAGAGACAGTGTCATCTGTTGTGACACACAGATAGCCATTAGAGTGAGACCATAAGGGTTCTGTTGCGTACCGCCGACGCCCACAGCTCGCACAGTTAGCAGCTAGACGTCAGTCGGAACGTGGGATATAGAAGCGGCCTTGGAGGCCGGAAATGCTCGCTCACTTGGTCATTTGCTTCATATTGCTCACATACAATAGCGCCAATATGCACTCTGTGTATTTTATTCTATGTATAGTTTAATTGCAAATAACACCAATAATAAGTCATACAGTCCACATCGAGTTTTATTTTAAAAGAAGCAACTGCCACCAATAGGTTCCTTTTTACCTTTGATACATCAAAACATGTCCTTACATTATTTACAATTCTTTTTATTTTAATTTTATTAGTAGATATAAGTTCAATATATTCTTTACATTAGGTTGCCTGGAAGAGATCACTTTTAGTGATAAGCCCACTAGTTGCTTTGTTTTCCATTTATCAGATCAGAATATGTCCATGTTCTCAGCTTGATTAAGCATGTATACAATTTCTCCATAGGTGAAAGACTTTTTTTGATTTTCCCTGACATTTTGCATGCCATACTAATGAGTGAACAATATATAATTATCCCCTTATTAGCTATAGAGTTTAAGATTTACTTAGACTACTAAAAACTGAAATACCTTTTAGGTTTAGAGAAGTGATTTATCTCCTACAGAACCTATTTTGGTAGTTGACAATGATCCCAAAACTCTAAATTTGATTAAATATTGATAATATACAGCCTTACTTATAATAATCTCGTTAAGAAAGAATTAGCCATCTCTTAAGTAAGAGAATCAGACCCTAATCAATTAATATCTTTTTTTCCACTTATAAATGTGTTTTTGTGTGTTGTTTACCTAAGAGGAGCACAGATAAACGAAATTTGAATGATTAATGTTGCTTGTATCCAAAATATTCGATTAAAGAGGAGTTTATGGGTAAAATTTTCACTAATCAGTTGCTGAGCAGTTTCTTTAAATTTAAGAAACAATTATAAATAAGGCCCCTAATTGATAACAGATACTTAAAGATCAATTTAACTAAATAATTCTCATATTAATTGCATAAACATATAAAGAACCATTTGTCTTCATAAAGATTTTTGTTATTATGTTAAAAAATAAAATAAAACCTTGAATAAAGTAACAAAAATATCAAGAAATATTTAAAATTATCCTGGTTGACTGTGTCCTTGCTGTAAAATGGAAGACTAGGTTACTTTTACCCTGAAAATCAGGATAGTTTAAACCCCTGGTCTAGACTATGCTGCCATAACAATCTTGAGTAGTGTTCCGGCATTAGTGGCCAGGTTTCAGTTTCCCTTTAGACAGCAACAACGCATTTGTAGTACCTTTGTTGTTGCATGTATCCATAGGCAATGGTAAGCGCTTTCCATCAGGTGGGCCATTTGCCTGTCTGCTGAACTCGTGCAATAATAAAAGGGTATAAGATACTTACAGTTATTTCAGTATTTGTTGCATTTGGCGGTGACCCATTCTCAGTGAACTGCAGTCCAAAATAATCCTTCTCAACTAGCTCTAAATGCTGGAATACTTGTTCCAGTAAGACATTCCCTTTGGCCTTTTTCTGTAAATAATTGTTTTATCTTGCTTATTAAAAAGTTTTATACCAATACAAGTAAACCTCTATTCCTGACAAGGATGATTGCACGTAATAACTTTTGATATAGACAAACTTTTAATCATTGATATGCTTTTAATACTAAGAGTGCAGATTGCTTAATAAATATGGTTACAGGTAGTGCTGTCAAGTACCAAATTTTAAGTTGTAGGGAGATTTTGTAGTATCTCGCTGTGACCAGGTTCCAGTCTCCCTTAAGAGAGCAGCAGCGCATTTGTAGCACCTTTGGTGTTGCAAATGTCCATAGGCGATGGTAACCGCTTTCCATCAAGTGGGCCGTCTGCCTGTTTGCTGATCTCCTGCAATAAAAAGAAAAAAAGGCACATTTCGATAAACAGTTGAGATTTGTCAAGACAAACTTGATTCCTTGAGAGTTAGATTAAGTTTGAATACTTCTTTATGTTTCTTAAAGAAGTGTTCAAATTTAGTCTAACCCTCTATGAATAAGACAGATAGTATTTAAGGTAATTTGTGTTTTCTTCTATCACATTGGTGTACAATAAATAGTATTTTATCCTAGTAGATGTATTGTTCATTTTTTAACTGATTTAAAAATGTTTTTAGAGATAAAACTATAGTAATCACAATATAAAAAACCTGATTTGACATTTAAGAATTTCTATAGCTTTGAATGAAATCAACAAAACTGAAAGCCAATAACAATTAATTGACTAAGTTGATAATATACATAATGTTTTTACTAGTACAATATAATATGTTATAAAACATATTTCAATTATTATTTTCCTCCAAATAATGAAAACTACATGATTTTTTAATTAATTCTCTTGTCTTACTAAATCTATGACAAGCCCCAAAAACAGTTATGTTCTAATGTGTCTTATTTTTAATATTTTTGTTGATATAAAAGGGTTGTTGCAGTTCATTAACTCAATTTATATTCTGGAAAACAATTATATATGGAATTATTCCAAAACCTTACATTATTTATGTGTTTATACTAAAATAATTATATATATGTATTGAAAACAAAAACAATTGAATAAATATATATTACACAGGCGAAATCATAAAAATTTCAATAGATTAATTGTGGTGACATCAAATCGACTTACACCATTGGCATCATAGAACAGCACCCATTGCTAGCTTTTTTCAACTGGAAGGTGACATATAATTTTATGCATTTTTGATATGCGTAATATGTAATTTAAACATAAACTTTATGCCTCTATAAAGTTTGGCACAATGTACAATACTCAACATCTTTTTGAAATTGGGTTGGTTGGTTCTTAATAGTTAATAAATCTAGGCAAACTTACTTCAATTTGAAACGACTGCTGGGTCTCATCCAAGAATACGACAGTGACATTGAATATGTTTAGCTTACGATCCCTTGCTATCTCGGAGGCCCGCACATTGTATGTACCGCTCGAACTGCTAAAGGCACGCCTCGATACACTCTCGATCATTTTAGATTTCCACTAGAATTCCTATACAAGTCAATGTCCGCCTAGCCATCCGCTATCACATAACAAACGAATAATTTCAATTAACCCCACGATGAATCATCCCAGCACCTTTGCTCTAATTAAGAATGTTTAATAGACACGTTATTCCCGTTTGCTATGTCACAAAACACTATGACGTACTTATTTCATGCAAAACTTTCAATAATTCACAAACATTCCTGTATTTACTATTATTGTCAATACGCGTATTACTTTTAATGTTACAGGCTATTTAAGACACACTGTTGCACTAATCAAAGATTACTAGATGAATTGATATCACTTGTATATATTTACAATTTCCTTAATTACTATTAATTGATTAATTAAATCAGATGTTTCATGTTTTAAAAGTCACTCATTGACTGATAAGAATTACCGCCCACCATGTTGAATTATGAATTTATGATACGTTAGTGTAGTGGTGGATGAGGCAATAACATTTTTGTCGATAATAATAATATTATTTAATAAATATTGGCATTCCGTTGAAGTAGTACTATTACGGTTAATATTAATTCAACCAGGTTTGACATAGTTTATGTCATTAGTATCGTATTTTGTATTGGATTTTTATAATACAGGCAGATCTTAAACTTGATTAACTTACTATGAACTAAACAACATAACCTTATAAAAGTCCCACCAAGATCCTACTGTTGCAATTGGGCTTCGAGTTTTAGGAGGATTGACGGCATACCTAATACGCTCAAGCTAGGTAGCTTTCTCTCCTGTATTTTCAAAATTATGGTTAATTCTGATGTGCAAATTTCTTCACTGTGTTATATCACCAGGTCAAAAAATTGTTTAGTCCATGCATATATTGTGACATAATTGTTTTTAAACAGAAACTTTTTTTTCATTTTCTACTAGCAACACTTCTAACTAGTCTGTGATTCTGGTTTGACATATAGGGAAGCTATAGTGGTTACAAAATTTACGCCTTACGATCGAATATTATAAAAACTTGTATCACTAAGATACGAATAAGGAAAAAAAATCAATAACATTTAAGCATAACGGTATAAAAAATATCCTACGCTTATTCCCCTAAATGTGAAAAGCTTATAATATATACTTTTAATTTCCGGAGAAAACCTGACTTATAAGTTTTATCTTTGTATTCGAGTAAAGTTTAAAATATAGATATTTAAGTCAAATTACATTAATTGTTATATTCCTAAGGCCACGAAAAGAAAGCAACCACCAAATTTACAAAAAAGTTATTTTTACATCTATATTCTTATGTTATAATGTGTGAATCAAAATTATGGTTCTAAAAACATATCCGCCAAAACACTATCGAAGTGTATAAAATTTAAATCGTAAATCCAATTAAGAATTCAAACAAAAATATTTTCGATATTGAAAATTTTGTTGGAACGGTTAACGATGTACATCACTACGTAATGCATCGTTTTGTTTTTGCAATGACTGTAATACTATATAAATGTCAGTAAGCACTGTACAATGTTTATAAAATATAAGAAGTTTAGTAAAATTAACAAAATTAAGTTGTTATTACGTAAGATTATTCTGGAACATCAAATATTATTTATTCTATAGAACAATAAATTTCAAGTCATTATTAGTGTACTAGCAAAACGTATTTGGTAATTTCAATAGGTTTCGCTAGAGGTCTCGCCATGTTTTAATGAGCGGTTATTTTAAAATTAACTGAAGTTGAAGAACTTGAAAACTTAGTCTGAATCTCATGAAAAGCTTAGTGGAGCATTAATCTTAATGATTTTGGTCGAACCGGTCATGGTCATGTAGGATGGGCATGTCATGGCACCTTGGCTCTTTAACTTAGCGCGTAGATCGAAAAATCTTATTTCACTCAACAAGTATCAGAGTACATCTTTAATGATAGTTACTATTAAGGATCTACCTAAATGGAGTTTGCTACCTCGCTCACGCATTACTACATTTTTGAAGATATAACTTCATAGAATTTACATACGATAAATGCGTATTATGTATGTAAAACATACGAATAATTCACAATAAAATAATTTTGATTCAGACAAGACTTCATATTTAAAGTATATTATTTTTCCACGAGAATTATTTTTTATATACAGAAATCATAACGATTTTTTTTAAACATTCGTAATTGTTTTGGCAAGTTTTTTGAAGTGATACAGATTGGTCATAAGCAATTCTGTGAATTTATATCTTCAAACATGTGGTAATGCCAGAGAGAGATAGTGCGAACTCCATTTAGGTAGACCTTTAATAATATATTTTTTTTAATCTTAGAGGACAAATCTATTAATTATTATGTCATGTTTACCAGTGTTCACTTTTTTAATAGTGTAAGGGCCGATTGTCCAATAAATTATAAGCTGAGTGAATACAAAGGTGAAACCCTTCAACTGTTTTATTCATGCAACTGACATTTTTAATTTTTCCATGATACTTTATTCTATTAATAACTCTTATTTGGCGATCGAAAAATCAGCCCAAGAAAAAGATGTAAATTAATGTTATTCGTGTCTTTTTTTAAAGAAAGCGCAGTTTTTTTTCGTTTTTCTTATATTACAATTTTCTAGTACTTAGTTAAATAATTTAAATGTTCAGAATTTTTGTAATAGGTTCATATTTGGTTTGCGAAAGTATGACCATGTTTCTGAATTTCGTATGAAGTTCAAGTGCCTTCCTATTGGTTTTCAATAGAATACTCACATTCCAACTCTCCTTTATAACATATTATTTAATCCTAATAGTTCTCCTTACCTTAACGAACGTTTTGAATTCCTTCACCTCTGCACTTCTCACAATTTGCGCTCAGATATATATCGTAGACTCCTGACACCTGCACACAGTTCGTCCTTTTATGATAACTCTTTTACAGTGCAGGCTGTCAAACTCTGGAATGCGTTACCTCTTACTGTCAGAGAGGTCAAAACATTACCTACATTTCGGAACTTACTTAGAAAATACTATGTGTCTAAAAATAAATATGTATATATAATATATTACATATATATCTATTATAATATAATATGTTAATATAAAAATTGATCGTGTACTAGCAGAAGGTGATGTCAGGAGCCTTAAGAACAGACGAGCGTGCATGACAAGAGTTATGAATGTCAAAGAAGCAAGTGAGGTATGTAAGAATAAGCCTAAATGGCGCTCTGTTGTTCGTGCCTACCCCGCAAGGGAACTGGCGTGAAGTTATGTATGTATGTATGTATGTATGTATGTATGTATGTTAATATAAAATGCTTGTCATATATAATAATATATACATACATACATGCATACATAACTTCACGCCAGTTCCCTTGCGGGGTAGGCACGAACAACAGAGCGCCATTTAGGCCCATTCTTACACACCTCACTTGCTTCTTTGACATTCATAACTCTTGTCATGCACACTCGTCTGTTCTTAAGGCTCCTGACATCACCCTCCGCTAGTACACGATCAATTTGATCATGGAAGGTGTGTCGTGGCCTTCCACGACTTCTGCATCCGTCCACTTTTGCATTGTATATCTGTTTAGTCATTCTTTCATCATGCATTCTTTCCACATGCCCGAACCACCGGAGCATTCCTTTCCTTACCTTCACCCCGACACTCTCTTTCAGACCAACTCTCTTTCTTACTTCATAATAATATATAATGTTAATAAATATATTTATTAAGATTATTGCGTACATACCTATATATTGGTATTCTATAAATATGTTTGGATTTATGTATGTATTAAATTTATAAATTAGTGTAAGTATATATATTTAAATTGTACAGTATTTTTTCTGCTCCATCTGCATCGCCAGATTAGTTAAGAATTTCTTCTAAGCTAAGTTGCCTGGAAGAGATTGCTTTTAGCGATAAGGCCGCCTGTTGTTTTGCCAAGAAGTATTGTAATTGTGCATTTTGTTTTTGTATTTGTTTATTTTGGTGAGCAATAAAGTGTTATCTATTTAAATGTTCAAGTTTTTATCAAAGTAAGTTCTGTTTAGAAATAGTCTGAGGGCATACATTGTATAGTTGCTACTCTTAGACAATGAGTATAAGGTTGCTAACATATAGGTATATAATATCCGTACTTTTCCAAGGATTACGTAAATAAACTTTTTAAGTGGTACTTAAGAAGTTTATTTTGAATTATAAGATGTTGACGGATGTAGACTAAAGGAATTATATTTATATTAATAAAAGTCAGAGAAGAATGATCTGCGAGTATATTCTCTGCACTTTCATTTCTACTCCGTGTGAAATGCACACATAATTTTTTCCTTACTTCTATCTATGAAAGTTTTTATTCTGAGGGTACACGAGCAAAAAAGTAGTTTTTAAGAAGAGAGGAGTTATAATAATGATGCGACACTACGTCAATATAATCTTTAATTATCTGCTCTAAGGCTGATTTCACGTTGAAACAAAAGTTATTGTATAGAGTATTATAGGAGCTGCGTCTGGTTTCGGCCGTAACACGGGCGTAGGGCCTTTAAAAGAGAGGCGCCATGAGCGACACATGCAATTAATCTGATAGAGTCATTCCCCCCGTAGCAGTCGAGCCAAGTTCCAACCTCATAGGAGGTGCCTCCTCGAGTGAACTGCTTCCGGGCTAAACGCCTGTGCTCCCGCGGAGTCGGGAAGCCCACCAAGCCCGGTATCGCTGAAACAGCCATCTGCGGCTTTGCATGCATTTCGGAGATGTTAGGAGAGGCGTCCGGCGCCCCATATGATCCGGCGCCTGTGTGCACTGCACAGGCACACCCTTGCATTATCTAAACTAATAATATAAAGAGGTAAAGTTTGTGAGTTTGTGACGTTGTAGGGGGTAATCTCCGAAACTAATGAACCGATTTTTAAAAAATCTTTCACTATTGGCAAGCTACACTATCCCCAGTTGACATAGGCTATATTATATTTAAAAAAATTAGGGATCCTTACTAAAACTCCAACAGTGTAACCCAAGATGTAAAAAATTACCTAAAATCGCGTGCGCTGCGAAAATGATCGATGATAGAATAAAATGATGTACTACGGCTTTGCAGAACACATTATTATCTTCAAAAAGTGTTGCGACAGCGTATGTCTAACTATTATAGTTATGCCACAAAGAGTGTTCTTTTATTTTATAAATTTAATTAAAACGCCGTTAGAAAAGGCTCTTTATTTGTATCTTGGTATTCATCCTTATCAAAATAAATTACTTCAAATTCAAGATTGCTTCAATACCTTTGTATAACTTTTTGAACTATTCAATTCGGACATTCTATTCGAAAGATATCACGAGTTTAAAAATGTAAGTATTAGAAAAAAGTTGCGTGGTCGCCGCGCACCCTAATCGGCTAGATAGGCTTATGCGATGTAAGCGTCACTGGGAGACGGGTAGTACAGGAGGGGAAATATTTTGAATTCGCTTAGTAGGTAATTAAACTGAACAAAAAATAAAGAGGTAAAGTTTGTGAGTATGTGACGTTGTAGGGGGTAATCTTTGGATCTACTCAACCGATTTTGAAAATTCTTTTACCAGTGAAAGGCTACATTATTTCTGAGTGACATAGGATATATTTGATCGTGATTAATAATAACTATTTTTTAATTTTTATCTGATACCCAGCGAAGTGGGCACGGGTCAGCTGGTAAGTAAATAAAGCCACCCTGGCTCTGGATGCAGTATTTAAGAAATAAATAAAACAATCATTCAAACAGTTATCTGCCTTTATTTTGCTTCTCTTCATAAACCAGCAGCCATAATCAATCGATCGGTACCATTACAGGAAGAAAAATTAATACACTATTACAATTTGTTATAGTTTGGTTTGAATATGTGTTACAGCTGAAGTTAAATGTGTAGTTTTCTTTAGTATTAATATTATTATTATAGTTACATGCGAATCATGAAAACCAGGGTGCAACGCGATTTTGCCGTTAAAACACGATTATTTGATAACGGACTAGCAGTTTATTTGTAAAATTATCATTTGTACTTAGAATTCTATGCTCATTCTATTACACTAACGTTTGATAGGAGTCAGGTTTTTCATTTTTCTTAATTTATTTTATTTTGTAAACAAAGTTCAAGATTCATTTTCTTATTGTTAGTTAATAAGTGTCATATAAATAGTGTTTCTATTTTGATTGGTTAATGAAAAATCTGATTCCATATAAATAAGTACTATTTACGTACAATACCGCATCGCACTATTTTAGGGTATGTACTGCTGACGGACTTTTTGTTTGTACACTCGAGTTCTCTGTTGTTACCTATAAGAAATATATGTTATATTTGGCAGTATCGGATATTTTATAGAAATGTTGAATTTTACGGATTTTCGAACTTGGAAATAATAGGCAAATGCAGCCCGTGTAATTTGACGTTTGAAGGTACTTTCAATATTTCAAATGTTAATAACAGTGTATCGTCAGAAATAAACTTTACACTTCGTACACTAATCGTCTAAGAGTCCATAAGGACAATAGTCATTAGTGAAGGATGATATGATGACTTGTGGTCTAACAGAGGACATATGCCAGAATAGAGGAGTATGGAAGAAAAAGACATTACGCAGACCCCAAAAAAATTAGGAGGTAAAAAAAAACAGGAATTCCATATTAGTTAACAAAAGATGACGGAGCAATAGACGATATTGTATACAAAGTCAGGCTTTGCGTGTGCAATCTTCTAAAGGCGATGAACTTTGAGGTTGACTTCACTTATAGTTATGTAAATCACATAGTACCAAGAATTCATCCGTTTTTTCATATAAATTCAATTATTAAATAATACAAAATTAGTTGTTTTTGTAACAGTGACAGATATTGTATTTTGTTAGGTTTTTGTAATAATTATATATAACTTACTCAAAAATTTTAAAACTATATAATTTTTGAAAATATATATGACGTATATATCAATCAATACGAATTTTTAACTAGGGATAAATATATTTTATTGTGTTCTTGACTTAAGTAGAACATTATAAAATTGTAAACAAACTTAGATTAATTTATTTGAGAACTATAATGCTAATCAGAGAACAATAGTGTGCATTAAAAAGAGCGTCATCTGTACAAGCCTTTAGTCACTGTTTACCGTACTGCTTGGCGTGTTTGTAGTGTTGTGTTGTAGTCGATAAAAATCCACGAGTAAAAATTTTGAATATGGCCAAACATCCCTTTTTAAATACAACGTTTTTTTGCAATTTGTAATAATTTTTGAAAATATAAATTTTGATAATATTTTTCCCTTTGTTCCTAAATATTAATCCAAATAGTTTTTTTTACTTTATCCTTAATATTGTATTTACAATTTTTTCAACAGCCGAAAAATATGTTTAATTTTTTATAATATTATTTTAACGACTCTTGTTAAGTAGTAGGTAACAGTACAAATATTAATGATCACAAGTTGGTTTTCATTGGTCATTAACATACAATATTACATTACAGTCTTAATACTATTTTGAATACAGTTAACAGCAGATCTTCATTTATATACTACCTAACTAAATTATTTACACGATCAAATATTAATGACGCCGTCTGAAATTTATATTGGTATGTATTCAGTCATTATAATGAAATGAGATTTATCAAATAATGAGAATTGTGATGTCATTCCTTTAATATTCCAATAAGGCACCTGTCTTAAGACTTGGTGATTGATAGACAAGTTTAATTAAGTGATAATGTAGCATTTATTTCAAATGCTCATGACTTTGCAACGGTGTATGTATTTAGCCGCTGATCACTTTCCAGCCTTAGGGCAATTTTCAATTAAATTGGCAACACTCGAGATCTGATCCCATATAAATAACCTTTAATTTGTAGGTCGGGTCAGATGCCGCCAAACAGTGGACCAGTAAGTCACATTTTAGTATATCATGTAGTTTACATTTTCCATAATAATTGCATAATTGACGCTTAAAAATAATCAATATCCAATGACAATTTTGTTCAATTTTAACAAAATTTAGAAGTTATTTAGAATCAATAAGTCATAGCTAAATATAACTTTCTAAGTTCCTGACATGTCGTCTTATACTTAAAATATACTAGAAGCATTTTTGAAATGATTCTTAATTTGAATAGTTAAAATTGAAATGTTGTGCATATTTTTTAGATTGTAATTGATTATAAATAAAAATTATAAATATAATAACGTCAATTTTTTTTAGTATTTTGGAAAATCTATAAGTATAATATATCTTCAAAACTACATTTCCAAATGCGAGGTAATTTATTAGTTTCATATTTATGATCCAAAAAATATGCACATTTTAACAAGATCTCCTGTTACATGTATTGTATGTTACAATTATCATATCGTGATAAAATGATTGTAATGTAAGTTTAAAAAAATCTGTTAATACCGTCACAGAATCCAACTCGATACAATATCTATATAATAAAATATTTTTTAAAAACTCAAGAAATTATACTTATACAATAAAACTAATAATACATTTTATTAAAATAATATTACTCAAACAATATTTACAATATAAGATCATAATTAGATACATTTTAATTATTATGCTATACATGTTGTTTTAGGTATATATCTATCTATCAACAGAATCCTACGTTTATTAAAAAAAAACTCTTAGCGAACGCCTAAGACGACACATTTTTTGACTACCTTCGTTACATCATTATTCTTAAAACTATAAAGTGCAACATTGGCTAAGTAGAACGAAACAACTCAGAGTATGTCAATAAATTAGATGTATGATCTACATTACAAATTTATCGCCGAGATACAGTTATTGTACTTATTTACAAAATGCAATATTTTTACAAAAAAGTTCACTAATACTATGATTAATAATAACTTTATGACCTAACCTGTCTCTTTCAAATCCAACATTATTTCAAGGCCTATCGAGACAGTATAGATCCCGTTTCAATTCAATGGTTGTTACTTCATAAGTAGACTACATTTTTAATCTGCACCATCTTATTAATAGAGTATGGATTTTGTTTGAAATAATGTTTTATGGGTATTATATTGAAATTTTAATTCGTTAAGGACAGAGTACTTTTGTTAATTTTGTACTAATAAACACCTACGTTAAATACTACGACATTCCACTCACATTGTAAACTACATCAAGACGAATATTTCAGTCAAAATTTTGTATTTTTACAATACATTCACGTTACGCTTAACACTAAACTAATTTCCATTTTCAATAGTGGCTGGAATCGCATAAAGGTTTGCGGTTAAGGCCAGTTCGCTCTAATATTATATTATACTAAAAATCATAATATGCTGCCTCGTTAGGAATTTTAAAAATATGAAAGTATCAAATAAAAATCGGTACCCAGTCATATGCAGATTTTAAGCGTATTATCGACATCGATAACATAATAGAAACCGCATCACTATTTAAACATTAATAATTATGGTGTCAAAATTCCCGCGGCTATTGCTTTTTTAATTAGACCATGCCTTTAGACATCATTCTAACAGTATTTTTTAATGCTTGGCGTTTATTGCAGAACCATATTCTGATAACTTCACGTTCGTATCCTAATTGGTGCGCTAGACCGGTAATTTCAGTTCCTGAAAAGAGATAAAAGGTTTTAATAATTTTTCTATTTAATATTATAACTAATTCGATATATACATACATACATATATGTATATATATTTATTGCAGGAGATCAGTAAACAGGCAGACGGCCCACTTGATGGAAAGCGGTTACCATCGCCTATGGACATTTGCAACACCAAAGTTGCTACAAATGCGCTGCTGCTTTCTTAAAGGAGACTGGAATCTGGTCACAAATGCCGGAACACAACTCAAGGTTGTTATGGTGACATACTTTAGACCAGGGGTGGTAGCCATCCAGTCGGGCAAATGCCCCACCATCTGGCAAAATATATAGCACGGGTATTTCCGTGTGTCAAGCGCGTGATAGATGTGCAAGTTCTACAATGTTCTCAATGTTAAACCTGTGAGAGCTCGCATACACGGACGAACAAGACGTCGAACCCTAAGTGCGCGTGCTGGCTCGTCCGTTTGTCTATACTTGAATTCTCAATGTTTTTAAGCATGTGGAAATAATTTTAGCTATAAAAACTTAATTAAATTACAAATTACACTACCAAAAAAACTTAGAAATTAAATAGTTTTATTTATAGTTTTATTTTGTAGTGTAATTTGTAATTTAAATTAAGTTTTTATACTCTTATATCTTATATAAAATATTATTAAAAAATTCCAAACAATAATGTATTAAATTCTTTTCATTTATAACCCTTTAATTAAAATAATTTTCGCTTTTTTTATTGCTGAAGCACAGCAGACAAGCTGATGGCCCAAATGTGATCTGGCAACCATGACGAAGAGAATGGATTGTGCAAAATTATGCAGATGTACAATCCATAATAATTTCTAAAGTGCACATTTCCGATAGAACAAGAACCTTTAAGGTAAATAAATAACGATGTTCTAATATCTGCACTGCGGATTACCTATGGATCTCACGACTTTTTTTATATTATATTAAAAAACCGCAACACCATCATCATCATCACAAAAAAAAACATCCAATTCCGTAACAGAAAGTGGTTAGCGTTGCCTGTGGACATTAGAAATACCAGAAGTGTTGCCGGCCTTGAAGGAGAAACTGGTAATTGGCCATTGATGCCGGAACACAAATCAAAGTTGTTATGGCGGCATATTCTAGATCAGGGGTGGTAGCCATCCAGTCGGGCAAATGCCCTACCACCTGGCTGTGAATTATTTTTTCGCCTCTTAAGGCCGTCCTAACGCAGGAATTAGTATTATTTTTTTCTGTTCTTACACGGAGGATAGCTTCAGTGAATTTCTGTCAAAATTTACAATTGATAATCTAAATTACGTAAATTTAGATAGAGATACCTACTCAAAAACTCCTTATTAAACGTCAAGAACAGAAGGAAAAGATCTTATTCAGTTTGCTGTAATGATAATTTACGACTTTGTGAATTATACTTTGTGCAAGTATTTTATACACTCAAATTATGCAAGTTACACTCATGTGGCAGGTACAACAGATAACTCTATGGCTAATACATGTAGGTAATACCTAGACCATATTGTTACGACCTAAACGCCGACAAAGACAAATTCACACCTGCATACCTGTAGAAACACATTTTATTACCTTTCGGCATTTTGACTTCTTATGTTTACTTTGTGTTTAAAATTTGTGATTAGAAAACAGCCCAATGTGTATTGTAATCTTTTATGGCAGTCATTAGTCAGGTGTGTCGCATTTCAAGTACAAACTGATTCTAGGAAATTCGGTCACGCGGCCGGGTAAACATATTGCATCTGTGCAGTATAAAGCAATGCCTCGATTGAGGGACGAGGCAGTCGAGCGAGAACCACGATCAAGGCGAGACTTGTATATATTCGGTGATCTATTTAGTGACGGACTTTGCGCATGTTATTGAATTACAATCTTCTGCATTACGTTTGGACTTGTTGCGTTCGGTTATATTTGTACCTGTGTTATACGTATTTGTATAGTTCTAATAAACTCTATAATAATTCGAACTGAATTTTAATTCAAGTACTGCAAGTCGTAACAATATTAATTATTCGAAAGTTACTTTGTAAAAATGTTCTCGCCGCAAATCGGATCTAGGCCTTTTGGGGATCGGTTGGTGTTATTCCCCTGAGTTCTGTTATTTTAATACGTGTAGATAAGAGAAAGAAAACCAAGCGCTCAATGATCATAACAGTAGTGTAAACAATCTCAAGTATGTAGAAAGAACAGACCTGATGGATGAGTGTTCCTTTCAAAATGCGCATTAAGTAGTTCTAAAGCTTGCGGCGTGAAGGAGGTCCGCCGTTTGCGTTTCTTGCTTGGTTCCATTCCTATGAAATCTGTTAGGTGGTTCTGGCCTGAAGCATACCTGGAATAATAAATATATACTTTAAATACAATGGTGTAAGTTTAAAAATTTGCTAATATACCGCGAGTGTTAGTGCTGCTAATCCCTTAAGCAGAGTAGATAATATATTTGTTTAGAACACTAATATAACTGAGAAGCATGCTATTTAATATATATAAGCCTTTTAAAATTTATCTGTTCTGAAACCAGCCTAGAATAAGGCTAGTTTGTATCCGGTAAACAGAGGGGGTTGGCGCGATCAAGCCAAAACCGGTGACAGCCATTCGAGCAACTATGCGTTTTCGACGTTTCTGAAATTTCGCGTAAGTAAGACGCGGGCCAAGGGCACGCGGATTTGGTCGAGGTTCCTCTTTCCTATACCCCTGGCATAAGGCGAAGGAGGAAACATTGAGGGGTTTCAGTGACGTGGCGTGGCAATAGCACGTGCTATTGCTTACGGTGCTAGTGCCATCCCAACGTGGCGAATCCTACATTTCCCACCGCGTTTCCCCCGCGGTGGATAGGCCTCAAACGGATTATCCCCGTTAAAAATCGTGACACGCGGGCGAAACGGTCGGCGAGCCATAAGTGCGCCGCGCCTACTTGCTCATACGTCTATCACACGCTTAAGAGACTTTGATATTCCGATTCTCTGTTTCATATTACACTACCTTGATTTAAAAAAAGGGTTCGAAAATCAGCGTAGTGCAATCAATAACTGCTTTAAAAACGTCTCTATCGTTATTGTTGCTTCTTTTGTTTTTGTGAAACAAGTGCGATATTATTAACTTATTATTTTAAGCTAAATTATGTTTGGTAATTAATATATTATAATAAAAAACATTTCAAGCTAGGTTACCGCACTCAGAGTCGTTTCATGTTTGTTGTTTTACTATTTCATCAAATCTCTATTTTGTTTCAATAAGTACAGAATGAATCGTTACGTTAATAACAAGTTTTATAAAAAAAAATAGAGAATTAATTATCATTAAAGTTCTCTAAGTGCGACGATGTAGCTATGAAATGAATTTTATTTTACAATTTACAAAAACGTAAACTTAAGCTAAGTCAAAGTATTAAGTTAGTAGGTTAAGCTTAAGCTGTGTTGTTTTTTTCCAGACAAACTGGAAATTACATATCAGGTTTATTACCGGTTACTGATTTGATAAAAATAAAATATCCCAAGTTTATTTTATTAAAAAATAAACTTAAATAGAATAATTCTATTACGATAAAGTTATCTGTATGGTAAATATATATTAAAGATTTATAATAATAAGGAAATAAGTTGGATTTTCCTAAAAACATAAATCATTTGAACTTAGTTTGTTCACTGGGAAATACCTGTAAATCGATATTAAGTTTATTTTAAGAATTCTTTCAGTTACTTGATAAGCTGGTTAAAGTTCATATTTAAAATTAACACTAAGCCTTATAACTACCTTTTAAAATTATACCTTAACACACATGTTAAAAATTGCAACTTCTTATAGCCGGGTGTGTATATTTTAGTATTTTTAGTGTTCTAGCTTTTGGGTTGTAGGTAAATTATCACCATATTATCACCATATCTTGTATATGTATATAAATTATGTGTATATTTGTATATATAGTATAGTTATATATTTATTATTAAAATGTAAGTAATCGTACAATAATTATGTATACCACCGTCGCCACTCCTAATCAGAATATTCTTGCCACGGGTTGTCTGTAAGAGATCGCTTTTTAGCGATAAGACCGCCCTGTGTACCCAACTAGACTAATACTAGTTCGTAAGTTTTCTGTAATGGTGTACAATAAAGTGTTATCTATGTTTCTATCTATCTAAAAAAAGACTTTTTGTGTTGTGTTATGTTCATTATGTTCATGGCTAGTTCACCGCCGTCTGTCAGTTTATCTGTTTTTTTTTGTTTTTCATTGCAGGAGATCAGCAGACAGGCAGACGGCCCACTTGATGGAAAGCGGTTACCATCGCCTATGGACATTTATTTGCAACACCAAAGGTGCTACAAAGGCGCTGCTGCTCTCTTAAGAATCACTGGAACCTGGTCTCTAATGCCGGAACACAACACAAGGTTGTTATGGCGGCATACTCTCGACCAGCGGTGGTCGCCATCCAGTCGAGCAAATACCCTACCACCTGGCTGTAGGTTGTTTTGTCGCCTCTTACGACCGGCCGCCCGGCCGCAGGAATTTGTATTTTTTCTCTGTTCCTGCACGGATAAATCTGTTTGGTTTGTATAGATGAAATTTCGTAGGCGTATCTAACCTGCACAATTCTCGAGGGAAAAAGAATAGGGGTGGTAGCCTTATATGTAACACGTAGGGTAGAATTTACTTTTCAACATACATAACGTTCTTAATTCAAATCATGAGATTTCATGAGAATTTCTTTTAACGACTTTTTTATTCAAGGCAATAAGTGAGATATTACAAAAACGACCATCAATGTAATAATTTTGTAATAGATATTATGTATATATTCATATGTATAAGATGCTTATTATTTGTTGTGTATATGTATATAATATATGTGTATGGTTGTATATATTTTTATAGCTATACCTATCCATTATATTATAATAATAATATAATAACTTCAGCCCATACAAATGTCCCACTGCTGGGCTCGGGCCTCCTATTATAGGGGGAATGGACAGTATACCTGCCACGCTTGTCCAAGGCGGCTTGGCAGGTTTGACACATCGGTCATTTCGATGTGCAGGTTGCATCACGATGATTTCCTTCACCGTTGTTAGTACGTGGTAATTGTAACAATATGCACATTAGATTAGAAAACTGACTAAGTGGTGCATGCGGTCCGGCAAGGAGCGAACCCGCGCCCTTTTGCGTTTGGGACGCGTGCGCTAGCCATTGCGTTACCACGACTATGTTATAATAATATTATTATAATATTATTTAACAGTACATTATTGCATATTATGTTTAATTATTATAATTTATAGTATATTATTGTACTGCACGCCAACAAATAACTTTTAATAAGTTCTTGTCCATCCAAAGGTTGCCTGGAAGAGATTGCTTTAAACAGTAAGGCCGCACATTGTACTACCTTATAGTTAAGACAATAAAATATATTACTTTTCTTATGTTAGTGTACAATAAAGAGTATTGTTGTTGTAAGTTTACGTGAAAATTACATAATATCTATTTCAAAATCTAGAACAAAAAAACATGTTCGTAGGGAGTTTGTTGAAACGCTTCTTTCCTTTTAACAGTAAATAAAATTGTTTTGGAAGCGGTGGTAGACTCATCACTTTCAATAAGTAATCTGTAAGATTCTATTTTGAAATAAATATATCCATCTTCATTAGCTTCTAAGGTGGTAAAAATTGGGTCCTCCTTCTAACTATAGAATTATGAGTTGGAAAATTCAGAAACATTTGAGGTTGTAGAGTTGTAAAAATCTTTTTAACGAAATTTAATCTGAGCTATTAAGTAGTTTTTTAGATATAAGGGATTTTCGATTAAACAACATTATGGATTAGTAGTCAAAATTACGAAAACAGTGGAAGTTTGCGTCCTTTATGAAAATTGAAGTAAGGTATTATATACTATACTAATAGTTTTTTTTTATTATAACATGTATGTAACCAGACCACGGGCCATAAAAATGGCCCGGACTTTTGGAGGGCTTACGTGAGGCAATGGGAAGGCCAACACGTAGATAGAGGCCTCTTGACAAATTTAATCTATATGTGGCCTGACACTGACCTGCGATTGTTCCTGTCTACACCATATAGAAATACACCCAAGAACAAGCCCCGGCCAGTGTAGGAGTGTTATAGGGAATGAGAACAAAAGCAGAAGGTGAAGTCAGGAGCCTTAAGAACAGACGAGCGTGCAAGACAAGAGTTATGAATGTCAAAGAAGCAAGTGAGATGTAAGAATACGCCTGAATGGCGCTCTGTTGATCGTGCTAACCCCGCAAGGGAACTGGCGTGAAGTTATGTATGTATGAGAACAAAAGGTACCGGGCTATTGGAATGGATTGCTAGTGGAGTCACAGATCGGGGACTATGGCGTTTTCCCGTCGCAATATTCAAGGAGCATGGAAAAAATGGGCAGACGGTGACTCGCCACTCACTGCATGGGCCCCTAAAAATGCTAAGATTAGCAAGGGGCAACATGGGTGTGAATGTGATTATTAACATCGTAAATATTGTATCTCATACCAGAGCATTGTTTGTAGAAACAATTTTCTTTGTTTATATCTTTAAAAAAAGTAAAATTTGTAGGTAATATTTTTATTTATAAAGTCCTAATAGAATTACAAAGCTATGATTTAAATTGCACATCTTATTGACACAATAAATGTAATAAACAATAATATTACATAAAAAATTGACTACTTCATTATCAAGTTCACATTACAATATCAAACCTAATTATTATACAACAATGTGATGTTAATCATAAGCCTTGCTCTGATTTCATGATGTCGCATCTATATCAATCATATTGCGCATGTTTATGAGTCTAAGTTCGAGACTTTTCTTCATATAATATTTATTTCATAATACAGTAGCGGCTATCCCGACAAGCAAAAACAAGGCCCTTTGCAGATTATTAAGGCGTACGGATTGTTGTCTGCAATATTGTATTAAGTAATAAAACATATGTTCAATCTAAGTTTCTTTTTATTTAATGCATGAGTTCAGCAGAAAGCGGTTAGCATCGTCTATGAACATTTGTAGCACTAGTGGTACTACCAATGTGCTGCCGGTCTCTAAAGGGAGACAGGAACCTGACCACTAATACCGGAACACAACTCAAGGTTGTTATGGCGACATACTCTAGACCAAGGGTAGTAGCCATCGGGCAGACGGCGGGTATACGGGCCATTACCCTATCACCTGACTGTGGGTTGACTTTGTCGCCTCGTACAACAGGCCGCCTGGCCGCAGGGAATTGTATTCTTTCTCCGTTCCTGCACGGATAAATCAATAAAACCTTCGTGTTACGCTACTCAACATATCGACTCATAAAGCAAAGTCGAGCAATAAATATGTAGATATAAGTTCCGTTTTAAAGAAAACTCATTAATTACATTCTGTAGAATAAATGAGGTAACCTGGGTATTAATTCAAGGACTACAGCTCCGCTGAGACACTCGTTAAAAATTACAGGAGAAGGGTACGTTTGCAAATCCAACATTTGCAATGTTAAGCGATTTCGTTGCATCTGGATAATGCATTTCAATGATGCGAAAATGTAAAATCTATAGATCCTGTTGGGGCCTTCTTACATTGATAAACACTTTGGCGTTCACGTTTTTATGTCCTGTTCTGTTCATTTCGGACAGAATTTATGTGTAAATTGGACTTCTAACAGGGCGTTCCATTAGTAGCTCACAACTCACAGCGCCCAAAATGCTCAGTTAGCCGTTCCACCTGGCGATCCTGGTCGTTGTGGTCGTGGCGAAAACGTCACTAGTGACATGATCATCTTCGATCACACAACGCTCACAACGATCCATGTCAAGAGGTGGGTCAGATAGCCGTTCCACTTGGGTTTACGATTGTAACGCCGGCAAGCAAGTGGAACGGGATAAATCGCGGTCGTGAACGTGGTCGTTGTGAGTCCCTAATGGAACGAAGCCTAAATAGACTGAAGAAATCTTTAAATATGTCTTGATGACAATTTACAATTCGTGAATGGTTACATGTACATAATGTTTTATTAGTCACAAAAATGTATGACTGACTATAACTATAGTCATCAGCTTTCGTGCTCGTTTATTAATATAAAGTGGATATAATATGATACTTTAATATTATATAGTTTATATTTGTAATGCAATTATATTTTAATTGTTAATCCAAATCTACCTCAATAGACACGCAATTATTATTTTATATTACAAAATAATTATTACCTTGAAGAGAAATGTAGTAACATTATAAAGGTAAATTATTTTCTTCTATATTGTATTTCTGCTAATGCATCTCATTAGGTGAAGTACACATTAGCCAAAGTGCATAGATTAAAAATAATATTTTTAATTTCATGATATGTATGACTTTGAAAATATCAATTAATCAGAACTTAGTTGAAGAAAAACTTTAGTATTTGATTAAATTTAAGCGAATTAGGTATGTGCACAGTTAATAAGAGAAAGAAAATTAAGAAATCGCCATAATGCCACATTTTATATATTTTTGAAAGAAAATAATAATCAAAGTGAATCCTTTTCATGTTAATCCACTTCTTCTTAGGACATTAGTTGCTCGTTGGGGATTTAAGCGACACCTGGTACGATTTGAAATTTCAAATAGTGGTTCAAGCAAGGGCAATGACGTGGGAATACGCGTTTAGAGAACGATTTAAAACGGTGTTTTGTTTTTAGTGGATTGTATGATTGAATGATCTACAGTTATGGATACTATCTTCTAATATAGTGATTTTTTTTATATCATCCACGTACTGGACATTTTCAAATCCAATATTTTCAGTACAATCATAATATCCGCAAATTAATGTCTATGGATATTATGATTATAGCTATTGATGTTACATTGCATATTTATAATGTATATATAAGTATGTATATACTATTAATATGTGTTATGTTTATTTACTTTAGGTATGTATTGTGTAATATTTATATATCCTTTTTTTATTTTTTTATTGCAGGAGTTCAGCAGACAGGCAGACGGCCCACTTGCTGGAAAGCCGTTACCATCGCCTATGGACATTTGCAACACCAAAAGGTGCTACAAATGCGCTGCGGCTCTCTTAAGGGGTACTGGAACCTGGTCACTAATGCCGGAACACAACTCAAGGTTGTTATGGCGACATACTTTAGATCAGGGGTGGTCGCCACCCAGTGGGGCAAATGCCCTACCACCTGGCAAATCCTATCCTATTTATATATGGATTTATTTAATATGCACACCACCATCCATAACCCGGGTTGTCTGGAAGAGATCGCTCTAAAGCGATAAGACCGCCCATTGTTCCTGCCTTTACTATTTAATGTGACTGTAAATTGTTGATTTCATGTGTATCTGGTGAACAACAAAGCGTTTTCTATTCTATTCTATGACTATTAGAATTAGGCAAATGATGTAAATTATGAGGGTTATATGAATCGAGAATATTTGTAAGAGAATTAAAGTGACATATTTTTATGTAGCTCGGAAAAGCAGTACACTGAAGTGGTAATAGGCCACGTCACTGAACTGATACTTGATGGAGCAGAAGACGTCTGGAGTGGAGGCTATGATTTGTTAAACGTAGTGTAGGGCACTCTCCAGGCCAGGTAGACCAAAGACCTGCAAGAGGTCACTGGGGAAAACTGGACGAGGATAGCGGAAGCGTAGGATATATTGTGCAAACCTGAGGAAACCCACGTTTATTTAAATTCTGATTACATTTTATAAATAAAACTTATTTCAATTTTTTTATAGATTCCAACATATTTCCTTATTACTAATTCATATCATATATATCTTAACACATAAATAACGTGCACAAAAATCGTAAATTTAAATTAAAATAAATCATTATATAAATATGTTTCATCGTATTTTGTTAACATTATTTTAATATTAGTTACTTCTGTAAGCGTAGCTCACACTGATGCCAAGCGAATGCTGTACATTTTAGGCGCGGTGAATGACAATTTTACAAACATCGCGAGTGGGTGAGTAATGAACAGGGAATCAAAGTTATTTGACCACACCGGTGTAACTTACGCTAAATTCTTATACGAAATAATTAATTACGAGTATTAATATTTTTTGTATATTATTTAATTTCTAAGGATTCTATATTAGAACAATGTTCAGTCATTTAAATCATACCTTGAAACCAGGTGGAACATCTATAACATAGAATTGGTGTAGTTTTACGACACGATTCTAGACCGAGTAGAATTGGTGTAGTTTTACGACACGATTCTAGACCGAGTGTAGTTCTAAAATAGAAACCGTTTTTAAGTGTTAGATGTGAACGCAAGCGAGTTTAAACACAAAAGCCTAGCCCGTAAAGCGTTAGTTAGTCCAGATTTGAGAAATATCAAGTCACAACGACGCTAAGCGTTAAAGGCCAAATGTTCACGAACACGGGTGTAGCACAATACCACGTATATATTCACTCAAACATAATATTTACCTCTCTTCAGCCTCCTTCATCCAACGTTCGAGGACCGGTTTGATTTTCTGCGCACTTTTTGGTGTTATATCCAATTTCTCAAATCTGTATCGAACATAAATTTAAACGTTAGATTTTTAATGCACCGCACGTCATACTTTTCTCGGCGCGATCAAGCTATGTTTCTCTAGTGTGGAAGACGCGTCATTATTATAGGCATAACAGCAACAGGACATTGACATCGCGTTAACGATTTTCGACAGAGAGAGAGGCAATAGAAAAAAAAACAATAGGCAATTTAGGCTGCTGGGGTAATCAGTTTGATTAATACCGAACAAGGTAACAATAAAACAACGAATTCAATTAGAAGCGAAAGGTAACGTATGCCAATGCCCTGGCTTTGAATTGCGCAAAACGAATATTAACAAAATAAAGTACAATAAAAAATTAAATAAGAGTAATGAAAATAATATATCATGCAATATTAGATGGAAAGTTAGAAATAACTCATCGCGATGTAACAATAATACAAAGTGATAAAATTCTCCCAACTATTACTCATGGTGTCGAATCGACATGGTTTGGTGGCCTGTTACATTAGTGTGGCGCTCGTACGTTTTGTCTTAACATCAAAATGTGCGGCGCGCATGATGTATGGCACTCGCGCTGTAATTATCCGAATGCAAATACCGTGTACGTGTGAAAAGGAAAAGAAAGAACGTCAAAACTGGTAATTATATAAAATTATATGCGGCACACATTCGTGTGGTATGCACGGATCACCGATCGAGATAAGATAATATTAAACAGCGTTGAAACATTTTGATTTAAAGACAATCAACGCGTGGAGCCGGTCTGGAACAGCGGTTGTGTGGGCTAAGCGTTTACTTAACGTGTAACTTTGTGTATCCCTGAATCTACCTTCATTAATCTTTTAATTATTTATATTTCAACCCATCATAAAATATGTCAATTACGTCAATTTTTGAATCATCTAAGTATTCGTATGTTAAATGAAATTATTTATTTTGATATAGAGAGATCTTTAAGGGTAAATTCAGAGATACTGAGTGTAGGGATATAAAAAACAAAACACATACATGTTTTGTTGTTGTGAAGACAGTTGAGCTGCTAGCATCTGCGAAGCCAGGGCACTGGGAACGGTAACAAATATATCATGTTAGATATTTTATATATTGTTATGTGGCTGTCCTACAAAAGGAGAACAGACACAAGTATCAAAACATATAGCAATTCGTTGCTAAATACTACATATTCTGAAGATAAAGCCGCACGCTTCGTTTTCTAATTTGAGGGCGCAATAAAACTTCTTAAATTCTCATAATTTCGGGACCTGAGGGCTTACTCTCAAACGTCTTTCGTCTTACTTTTTTTTTTCATTTATTTTTTTTATATTTAAGTATATTTTGTATTGTATGTTCCATTTGTTTTTGTGTTATACGGACTATATTATTGTAGTTTTAAAGAAATATTTGTTCTTCCTTTCTTCTATCTAAAATTTCATTGACTCTTTCGAGTTGATCGGACGAAAGGCGTCTGAGAGTAAGGCCTCTGTTGTAAACGGTGGACATAGCTTAGTTAGAAATTGTCTCTCTTTATATTATACAACAGTTTACTCTCATATGTTTTTCGTGTTCGTCGAATTTTTCGCGTGGATTTGACGAAAACCAATGACGAAAGGTGTATGATGATAGTAAGCTGTTTTTCGTCAAATAAAAGTTTATCAAAGGCGGATTATTGTTATTTATAAAAATAAATTATGTAATCTAAATTAAACATTAAATAAAAGGTGTCATGATTGATCAAGTTAAAAGATTCCAGATAGGTCATTAAATAACTAATTAATTTTATTGGTTAACTAATAAAAAAACTATTTAGCAGATGTTCAGATCGTAAAGTTCAAATTTGTTTATTATAATTTTTATTTCATAAGACTGTATTTATAATTAATATATTAATTCTGAAAGATTAGCCGTTATAAAAATATTGAGTTTTGAATTTCCGACATTCAAATTACCTAATAGTGAACATTTAAAATCATATGTAATAAAATAAATACTCAGTAATTATAATTAGTGCTTCAGAGACATAAAACATTAAGTGTTAAATTAAATACAATAAAATATTATCACAAATATAAAAAGTGTTAAAACAACGATAAACAAAAGAAATTAAACTTATAATTAAGGTTGCAACATTTTTTTAAAAGAAAATATAGAATTTTCGTTTTTAAGCTGTAAAAATATTGTAATTTTTTTAAAATAATTTATTTTCATTATGTATTTTTTTTAATTTCATTATTGCATTTTCTATGTGTATTTATTACTACTTTTTACTTTGGCCAGCAAAGATCTTTTTTTTTTAAATAATCCATAAGCACCCGAACAAAAAGCGTGACAACTTATTGGGGATGAAAATATAGTACATTTCGTACTTTATATTTTTATCTATAATATATAGTGCAATTAGCAAAATTATGGTACGGTTGGCAACCCTACTTATAATAAAAGTTCAAACTGGTTTACATTATGTCAAGAATATGTAATTCCAACGGGATGCTTTCAATCACGATTTATTTTGTCACGTTACCGTAATATGAAATTATAATAACTCAGACCGTATACATTGTAAACAATCAGCTGTTTGAAATTCACATTATTTTAAACTCGAATCCGATGCTATTGACCTATTCATCGTATTTTATTTATAAGATACAATACGTTGTCCCGGAAATCATATAGTAATTTATCAATTCCAAAAACATCAAAAATGATAAAAAAAAATATTATAATCATTTTTATAATATTATAAGATTGCAAGAGTATAGTCTTTTGTTTCTTACATATTTTGTGTTTGTCTGTTTGTTCGGGATTCACGTAAAAACTAATGAATCGATAGTAAATTTCCGGACTTGAAATCTGCGGTACTTTATACCCTGACAATTTTCGTGGGAGAGGTTTCAAGTGGCCAAGTCGAAAAATAATTGATTCCGATGCCATATTTTTACTGATTCATAAAAATTTAGTAAAACATTTATTTGTAGTTAGTGTACTCCTTTAGTAACATTACTCATCTTGAGATTTTACGGCAATTTCCGGGATTCATGTATATTCACATTAAAAATCCCTCTCCCTGTTGAAATTAACCATTGATTTTACCTATTCTAAGCAAAATAACTGTAATCTTTATTATCTATCCAACGGGGACAAAGTCGCGGGCAAATGCAGGTAGTTTTATAAAATTTCTTTGCGTTAGGCGTTGCGCGTTAAGAATGTTCCACATCTGATTATTTTTTATTAGGAACTATTTTGTCTAATGTTTGTAAGTTTGAACACTTCTTTAATGCCCTGTTTCTGAGGTACTTTTAACTGTAGTTTATCTGTTCGTTAGCGCTATCTGTTCAATAACTTATAAAATTGCGTTCTTGAACACAGCATCGTACGATAGTTAAACTAGGTTCAACTTGACTGACCAATATTAGCCGTTTATCTATTCCATACCATTTGTTTGACGTTTTGTTGTTGACGTTTTTGTTTGATGTAAATAAATATTAGATATTCCTTCTTAAATATATCCATCTAGTGTCGAGTTTTGGTACTAGGTGTAGGTTAACAGTTAACCTAAGTTTATCTATTACATAACTTTATAGAATCAATTGTTATTGAACTCATAATTTACTGTATATTTTATATGTATTTCTATCTTTTCAAACTAGAGGTGGTAGGGCATTTGCCCGACTGGATGGCTACCACCCCTGGTCTAGAGTATGTCGCCATAACAACCTTGAGTAATGCTCCGGCATTAGTAACCAGGTTCCAGTCTCCCTTAAGAGAGCAGCAGCGCATTTGTAGCACCTTTGGTGTTGCAAATGTCCATAGGCGATGGTGACTACTTTCCATCAAGTAGGCCGCCTGCCTGTTTGCTGAATTTATGCCATAAAAAAAACTTACTTTGTATCTTTATCACTAACGCAGATGAACCAGACGTTTAATGCATTGAGATAATTTAAAAGTCAATTATGAAAACTGAAACAAAAGCAACAATTTAGCGTAGCAGCGGGCCACAGTTAAATGGATTCTTTTCTCAAACAAAAAAATAATAATATAATAATGTGTTTTAATTAAAATGCAAATTAATTAAGTCCAGTATAATGAAAGGGGTAACTACCATGTACCGACGTCACGACACCAAATTGTAGGGAGACGAAAAGAAAAATTAATGGAAAATGAAATCACGACGGGACAAAAGACAGGGGAGTTCTACTCTTTTTAATTACACGAAAAAAGTAATTACCGGCAAGATAATTAATTAACTGGAACAGAAGTAACGATTAATGATTTTATTATACCGAAGGAGGTGGAACAAGGGTGGGGGGGATTGAAGTTTCCTTCGGCCCGTCGCATTCCATTTTGCATCGAAACACGATTTGTTCCATCGGCAACGTTGTTTCCAATGATTTGATTCAATTAAACATTATGAGCGTAAAGCTGTGCTCCGGGTTGATTAATTTGTTGATTTAATAGTGATGTAAATTCAGACACAATTTGCATTTCCTCTCGAAACGTTTGTCAAGGATAACACTTAAGTTTTTTTACAATATTAGATACTTCTATTTTGAGAATTCACGCTAATCTATACTAATATTATAAAGAGGAAAGATTTGTATTTTTGTAACGAATAAACTCAAAAACTACTGAATCGATTTCGAAAATTCTTTCACCATTAGATTGCTAAATTATCCCAAATTAATATAGGCTGTATTTATTACTAGAAAAAAATAGGGATTCCTATTAAAACTTCAATAATGAAAACCAAGGTGCAAAAAAATAGTGTTTGAGTGGGTCCGGGGATGGTTTAGATTCACAATTAGACTCGGTAGGTGGCGCTGGAATCGGGTTCTACATTTTTATTCTTTCAGGGCAGGAGGTTTGCCGGAACCGCTCTAGTGTCATATAAATAAAAGTACTAGAGTTTAGCTAGTGTCTCTCTCAAACACGACGCTAGGCTGAAGCAATATCTTATACTTGACCTATGTATTAGATACAAATTTTAATTATGCAGAAATAAATAATACTTCTTATTGCTTAAAATTTGCATTAAATTAAAAAAGAAGTAAATTATTTACTTGACGTTTTAAAGTTACATACTAAGGGTATTGAGGGTAGTGAAAAGTATGCTCTCAGTACATACCATCTTTTCCTTAACCTTTTTACAAGAAAACTCCATAACCGATATTAATAAAATAAGATATAGACTTTCTTAAAGAAGGTAGTGTTGACCATGAGTTCATTAAAAAAATGCAAGGTTTCTGGCGAAGTATGCGTTTTCGTTCAACACTAGCAAAACCGCGAGAATTCTGTAGTGTAAAAACAAAATATCTGAAATGATTGATCGCAACAATGTATCTCAAGAGTGAATAATGAACTTTATGCTAATCAAAATTGAAGATCCTAAAAAATAATTAGTGAAACGCACCCGCGCCTAGACGAATAAAAATGGTGTAAGCCACAAGACAGTGAGCGGAACGGAAGCCGGCCGAATGGTAATTAATTAAACGAATTGTAAGCAATGAAAGGAGTCATGCTGTTTTACAAATCACTTCAATTAACAATATTAAAAAGTTGGGGAATGATAACTGTGCGACTCGGCGCTGCGTGTCGTACAAAAAATTCGAACTTTTCCCCTTACTCTATGACTTCATAAACGATTTGAAAAGAAGCCGAACATTGAATTCATGTACGAATGTGCGGTGACACAAGTTGTACTACTCGTATCAGCAGTTTTGCGCTCGGGCAACTACGTGTGCGCCGCGCATTCGTCAGTCCAACCCGTATATTGCCATCCCAGTAGATCTCTCCTACATAACCGAAAAATAAAAAATGAACAGAAACTAGCGCCATCAAGTGGTCCAGGAACATTAAACATTATAATTAGTTTCCATTTAGCCCACTTAATTTCACTTAAGATGGCACTATGCAATATCGTCGAATAAATACATCGCGCCGACGAGATCTTCAGAGCATAAATGAAACCAGAAGTTATGGTCATATTTGGTGAATCTCGCACACTTTTACATGAAGTTTTATGTGAATATTTTTTTACTTTTGGCATAAATTATACTGTTGTACATTTATGCCTATGGACATTCGTAACAACAAAGGTGCTACCAATGTGCTGCCGCTCTCTAAAGGGAGACTGGAACCTGGCCACTAATGCCGGAACACAACTCAAGGTTGTTATGGCGGTAAACTATAGACGAGGGATGGTAGCCATCCAGATGGGCAAATACCCTGCCATATGGCTGTAAGTTGTTTCTATTGCCTCCCGGCTACAAGAAATTGTGTTCTTTTTGCGTTCCTGCACGGGTAAAAAAAATCAATTTCTGCATTAAATTACGAATAGACTTGCAAAGAGGATGTAACTACTTCCATCAGGCGGGCCGTCTAATTGTCTGCTATGTATTCTATTGAGTAAATATACCTAAATAAAATAATCTTGCGGCCTGCGGCACCTCATCCAGTACGTTTCTGGCCCCTATAAAATATTTGAGTACCTATGGCTGGTTTAGTCCATAATATAAACTGCGGAAATAAATGACGGCCTCTGTGGTTGAGCAGAGGCCCCGGGTTCGATTCCTGATATGGTAAATTTCGGACACGAATTTTCTTAATTATTTACTTATGGTCCGGGTGTCTGCAATCGACCCCAGAGTAGTCCGTTGTATACTTCCCGTAACACAAGCGTAACTTGCTTAATTTCGCTTAGCATAATTTCGGGATATACTATATGTGTGTTTGTCTGCCGATTATTATTATTATTTATTATAATAAGTACTCAGAGATATACTACATATAATTGTGGAAATAGTTTTTTCCTTAGACGATCATTTCGATATAAAACACAGATGAATTTTGCAATCAATTACATTATTTAATTATGTTTAAATGTTTTAGACGACTTAAGGAACTTCTAGAATTAGATGTTACAGTAGTTTTATTTTTAATATCATCACCTAAGCACAGAATTTAATTAAAATGCAATTCAAAAATTTATCTTGTATCTAAGAAAAAAACTTTCTGAAGTTATTCCTACTCGTTAGTTTAAAAGTCAAAAAAATCCTTTTGTGGACTTTGATTCTGGTGAAAACGAAAACAACCAGGGAAGCGTGCGACTTTATCTCCGTTATACAGATTAAAAATACATTATCTTTTATATTTATATATACTGTATTAACAACAACAATTGACTTTACTGTTCAAGTAGTTTTCCATAACCTATCTGTAGTTTTCATTACGAGGTCTATATTTCTTGAGAAGGTATAATTATATTTGTTTATATATGGTATGTATTTTTAAAATATTAAATTTTTCGATTAGGGAAACCTGTGTCTTATCTAAACGACGAGGGTTCGGATTCACTGTTCATTTTATTTTTTTCATAATTCAATTAACTGTTTAAACAGTTGTACAGGGTGCAGATTTTTTCAGATTTACTTCCTGTAAATGTGAAGAAATCTACACATTAACATTATTAGAAGATTACAGATGTATAAAACCCGCCAATTTTTCTCGGACAAGCGTGCTGCGTTGACTGGTCTGATTTCAGCACGGGGATGTTTATGCTGCTCTTAGTATTATTAATAATACTACTTGTAACTTTGGAACTACTATCATCAGCAGAGATTGTTAAACAACAAACTTGAATAAGCGCTTAATCATAGAAATGTTAAATTGAGATGTTACGCTCTCCTATATAACGCTTACCGTATTTAAAATACTTTTCAACATAGACGGTTTATCATCTCAAGCGTTAGTTTTACAATAAGTAGGTACGAGTCTAGAATAAGGGTCTTAAAACGTAAAAAAATATATATAAAACGTAAAAGCTTTATGTCACTCAATTGGATTAAATTTAACAAGTTTACGTCAAGAATTAACTTATTTACGAAGTAAATTATTTCAAGTTTTTATAACTTTAAATTTAGTAATGAAAACTACAGATATACAACAAAAATCACATACGGTGAACAAGTTAATAAAAGTTATTTTTTGAAATTCATAAACAAATTTATGTTGCTATTGACAACTGAATTTTAAAACGGCCGTCATTTGAAAGTTTGAGTGGAAACAACACAAGTCTATGCAGGCGTATTGTCATAAACATTCGATCTTTCTGGATTCTGTTGTAAATTTTTATTAATATGAAGAAAGAGCTTTTAGGCTTTGCTTGATTTTTACAAAAAAAGTTAATGTGTTATATTTTAATATTTATATCATAAAAATATATTACTTTAACAATTCTGCTTTCTGTTTCTCCCCTTCTCGCTAGACCCATAGGTTTGCTAGGCGAAAACTTTTTAAGCGATTAGCTCGCCTTTGTAAATCACTGCTATTTTATAGTTTTGCATGTAACTTTTTGTGTATAAAAAAGAATAAACAATACGCTTGGAAAGTTCAATCTAAAACTGAAATGATTGTAACATTGCCGTCAAACAAAAATTAATACACGGTATATAGTAAATTAAATTACCTGCAAATCGCGCTTTGGCTGTACGCTGGGCCCTCGGTGACTGACAATGCTTGCCCGACCTGCGTCTGCGTCAGGCCTAAACCTAACCGCCGAAGCTTGAAGGCCTTCGCGAACTCCTTGATGTCTTCTAAATTGATACCATCTACCACGTTGCTCGATGATTGGCTGATTGTTGGTTGATCTAGAAATGGTGAATTATTTTGTATTATTTCCAATACATGACAAAACAAGAAACTGTCTTTCGATAATGAAGACCAGCAGTGTTCTTCCGTGTTAATCAAACGCAAAGGCTGTCTTACATTGATTCAGCTATTGACTTGGGGATCGGTTAAAATTATTCAATCGAGAATATTGAAGTCAGCCATACTTGGTAGTGCTGTACTGACTTCAAATGAGTTTACACGATGACAGTATGAAGTCTGCACTGGTTTCCTTCAAATTTTAATTCAGTATAGCTTGCATACTAGCTTGCATCGCATTTGCAACACCAAAGATGCTACAAATGCTCTCTCTAAAGGGAGACTGGAACCTGACCAATAATGCCGGAACATAACTCAAAGTTATTACGGCAGCATACTCTAGACCAGGGGTGGTAGCCATCCGGACTGGCAAATACCCTACCACCTGGCTGTGAATTGTTTTGTCGCCTCTTACAACAGGTCACCCGGCCACAGGAAATTGTATTCTTTCTCCGTTCCTGCACGTCACGTATATATACATATATAAATATTTATACACATATTAAGTACTGACAGATTCAACTGTCGCACTTGTGGCTGGGTCTTAATCTTACTATCCATTCAGCAGTGCGAAGCAATGTTTGTGCATTCACTATCTTTCTAGGCCTTTAAGACTTATGTATTGTGTTTGGCAAAACATGTGAAGACTGCATTACAATATGGTATTGCTCTCAATAAGATTAATAAATAGTTTTGAAATGTATATAGTTGAAGTTCATGAAATGGCTCCTCTTCCAGTCCTATATTGTAAAATGTCTTGGGAAACACTTGCTAGGTTTTGAATACACAGCTGCATTCACGTGCTTTAAGATTGACACAAATTTGACATTATTTGTATGGACTATATTCAGTAGTAGGTAAGGGTATTAGAACCTAAGGAACGGTTAGTTCAAATAATAGACAATATTCTAAGATAATCCGCGCGAGAATATCTTATCCAGCTCCATGATCCGTTTTAGCGGCAAGTGAAATTATAGCTAAGTTTAGTGGGCAATTTATATAATTAGCAGATGGTGGCGGGCCCTAATTATGCGGGATGTCATTAGTGTGGAGACATGCTACCTCCGCGGAGGATGGTCGCGGATAGATAGTGTTGCCACCTCTTCAGATACTTATTATTTTCAGACATTTTCGCGTCTATCACATGTAATTAAAATTAATTTCAAAGATTTTTAAGCGCCATTTATGCTTGTTTTAGGGTTTAGAAGCCAGTACGGCAAATACCTTAACCCTTACGATTACGAAATCATCAAACTTTGTTTGCCATAATAAGTGCATAAATTATTTTATAAATCATTTAATAAATGATTAAGGTCTCTGAGTAGATGAGACAGCATTACACCTGCGAAAATATTTAAGACTAGGGATGGCCGTTGTACATGTATTTTTTGTCGATATACTTATATAGTCATGTGGGTATCGTGAGTTAGTTTTTAAAAATCATGACGATGTTTTTAGTGATTTTTTTAATCCAATAGACGGGGAGATATTAATGTTGGTAAAACTAACGCTGAAAATGTTGGAGCCATTATCCGAAACAAAAGAGGAAGATATTAACTTCAAATAAGTTTTAAAGGAGTAAAAGACAATCTCTCCAACTTCTGAACTATGACTCGAACAATCCTGAAAAAGATTGAGTTTATACAGCTTCAAACACGCTTTCAACGAATTCATTTCAACAAGTTCTATTGACTATTTGAGATATGGGGTATTTTTTATTATATGCTATTTATAGTTCTATAGCTAAATGGCGAAAACAGTGAACGCTTGACACCTTCTACGGATGTGGTCGATTCAAATTATTTACGCGTAAATTGCTTGAGTTGAGTAGAAATGTTCTCAAAGTTCTGCCAGGTGGTGGTGTATTTGCCAGACTGGAATCTCCCTTTAGAGAACGGCAGTAAATTGGTAGCACCTTTCGTGTGACAAATGTCCATAGATGATGGTAACCGCTTTCCACCAGGTAGGCCTGTCTGCTAAACTCATGCATTAAAAATAAAAAAACACCTTTTCAAAAAGTATAATATCCTACATTGCCTTGTTTCCTGGCAACCTAAGATATTCGTCCCTCCCCCTTTGCTTAGCTAACCGATGACAAATTACTTTCAGTGTACCCCCACTAGTTTGTGGAGTAGTCTGCATCAATTAAGGCAGGGGTAGGGCTGCTAAATTGGCAATCGTTCCCATTTTACCGGTGTTCCTAACACGGACGATTTCTAATTTTGTATGTACTCACAAATATAAATTTTGTAACAGTTATTATTTTTAAATTCAAATCAATAACATAATGCTCCGGTGGTTCGGGCATGTGGAAAGAATGCATGATGAAAGAATGACTAAACAGATATACAATGCAAAAGTGGATGGATGCAGAAGTCGTGGAAGGCCACGACACACCTTCCATGATCAAATTGATCGTGTACTAGCAGAAGGTGATGTCAGGAGCCTTAAGAACAGACGAGCTTGCATGACAAGAGTTATGAATGTCAAAGAGGCAAGTGAGGTGTGTAAGAATAAGCCTAAATGGCACTCTGTTGTTCGTGCCTACCCCGCAAGGGAACTGGCGTGAAGTTATGTATGTATGTATGTATGTAATAACATAAATGAACACAATACTATTATTTGCTGTCGGTAGTATGATTACTATTGCGGTCTCGATTATAAATTGCCATTTTTAGAATCTTTTCCTCTCAGACGACAGTTTGCCTCTATAGGCTCCAAAACGGCACAAGAGATTGAAATGAAAATTTTAAAGACTAAAAGAGTAATTTTAGTTAAATTGTGTTTATTGAATTCCGATATCTTGCATAGTTCAGAACATATGAATATAGGTAAAGTTTGCGACTTAGGTCTACAATGTAAAACACTTCTTTAAATGATAGATAATATTTTAGCGGGCTGTAGTTTACATAGATACTTAAAACCACACGTGCGTATAGAGAAATCTATATGTATAATATTATAAAATTTTAAATGTGTAGTCTTTTAGATTCGTTGTATTTCACTGTTCGTTTGGGATTCACATAAAAACTACTGAGCGGTTTCGATGCGGTTTTCATTTATCGATAGCAAATTCTCGGACTTAAAATCTGCGTTACTTTATAACCCGAAAATCCGCGGTTTAAAGTAACCAAATTGAAAAAGAATCTGATTGCGATTTGATTTTATCACTATCGATAGCAAATTCTCTTTATATCCTGGGCATTACTTATCCTGATTTTTTATGGTAGTCTTCAGAATTCATGTATTTTTATCCTAAAAAAAGCCATTGCCCTGCTAGAAATACCCTTTGATTTTAAATATTTGTATCCCTATGTGTACCTGTATGTATAACTTTGTAACCCTTTTTACGAAAATTGCGCTGACGGAGGAGTACGAAATTTCGTACAATTATAATTTATACAGAGAAGGATTGCAGAATGTTAATATTTAAAAAAAAATAATGCATAAAAATACATTAAATCAATAAAAAAAACATTACACATACTGTTAATTTGACACTAAACTGTTAATTTGACTTTAACAATAAACAAAAGAGTATATATGCGTGTGTATTTGACATACACACGCATATATACTCTTTTGTTTATTGTTAAAGTCAAATTAACAGTGTAGCCTTGGCGAAATCTGTGATTATAGAAATATAGACTTTGACAACAAAACCTTAATAATGTTCAAACTTATAATTTAAATTAATTATGGTCAAATTTCGACCACTGCGTGACCACTAGTATCAAATAATATAGATTTTTTTGTTGGACATTTCAAAAACGGCTAATATCAAATGTCTACAAAGTTTTTAATTAAACTAGTACTTTAAGAATTTACGAAACTGATTATCTAGCTGGCCGTTAAGAAAGTTGTAAAGAAAACACCTTTACATAATCACATAAAAAATGACATACAGACGGTTAATTAAAATGACTTAAATTCAAAACATAGCTTTATAAATCATCATTAATTTATACCAAAAATTGTATTTAAAGCATCTAATACACTTTCGCCCTATATTAGCGTCATAATAGGTGCTAAACACATTATTTTTATGTTCATTTCCATCACTTGAAGTAATTTACTTCTTCGTATACAGAGTGGGTCAGTTAATTAAGGACAGGTGTTGTTATTCATGGTAATGATAAAACTATTTATCGATAGATAAACTACGTACAAGTTACAACACTATTAATTTGGTTTTATAATTTAATTATAATGTGTTATAATTAGGCTACCGTAAGGGAATACATTTCTTTTTGATGTTTCTTTTAAAATATTTAATATATAATTATAAAAATCGGTAAATATACATTCAACGGTTTTATTTAAATGTGTGGATACATAACGTAATCGTGTTTTGATGAAGTATTTAACATGTGAAAAGTATATTTTAATGCTAATTAATTATTTAAAAAAATAGAAAATATAATAATATATTCCGCTTTATGGCGAAGCCTTAGGTGAGTAGCAACACCTCAGACACGACTCTGGGGGGCCAAGGTAAGACCCCCGCCTCGGTGCTTGCCTTAGCCAGCCGGCACGAAGTGGAGATCGCTAGAATTAAGACTCAAGTTCCAGAGGTGGAAGTGATAAATAGCATAACGTCGGAAGTACCTTCGGTGAACCTGCAGCCCACCTCTCCATACCTCTTAGCCACTCACAACCATGTTGTCTCGCCAATCTTGTACGGCATTTTTAGGGGTCCATGCAGTGAATGGCTGGTCATCATTTGCCCATTTTTTCCATGTTCCTTGAACATTGCGACGGGCAGACGCCATAGTCCCCAAACTCCTCGATATTTAGTTCCACTAGCAGTTTACCCCAATAGCCCGGTAGCTTTTGTTCTCATTCTCTACAATAGTCCTACACTAACCGGTGTTTGTTCTTGGGTGCATTTTTATATGTCGCAGACAGGGATAATCGCCGGTCAGTGTCACGCCACATTAGATTAAATATTTCAAGAGGCCTCTACATGTTGGCCTTCCCATGGCCTCACGCAAGCCCTCCAAAAGAACAGAGACATACGTATAATAATAACAGCCCATAAACGTCCCATTGCTGAGCTCGGGCCTTCCACCATAGGTGAACGGACAGTATACCCGCCACGCTTGTCCAAGGCGACTTGCGAGGTTTGACACGTCGGTTATTTCTATATGTAGCTTTCATCACGAGCTGTCTTCCTTCACCGTTGTTGGCCTGTGGTAATTGTAACAATATGCATATTAGGTCGAAAAACTGCCAAAGAGGTGCATGCGTTTCGATCGGGATTCGAACTCCTGCCCTTTGAGTTTAGAACGTGGGCGCTAGCCATTACGTTACCACGACTTCAAAAAAGAAATTGGAATACCATTTATAAATTTTAACGGTCGTTAGAAATCTGTAATCGGATAGATCTGTAGAGGGTTTGAGTTTATAAAATCGTTTAAAAAGATAAGAAAAATCAGGAGGTCTAATTCGAACCGATTATCCGTGTAGGAACGGAGAAAGAATACTAATTCTTGCGCCCAGGGGGCCTGTCGTAAGAGGCGACAAAACAACCCATAGCCAGGTGGTACGGTATTTGTTCGTCTGAATGGCTATTACCTCTGGTCTAGACTATGCCGCCATAACTACCTTGAGTTGTGATCCGGCATTAGTGGCCAGGATCTACGAGTACGGCACCACATTGGTAATAGTATTACAAATGTTTATATATCCATCACAGATCATCACACTACCGATAAAGGAGAACATCGCGAAACCTGCAAATCGAGATAATGTATGTGTGAAATCCGCGAAACCGACTTAGGTAGGTTTATGGGGTTCGTTCCTCTAATAATCGGAAAGGTCGAGGAAAGCAGTGGGAGGTATACGGGATGTTTTTAATTTTATATTTCAAGACTAAATTTTACAATGTTCATAATGATAAATGTTAGGTTAGGTTAATGTTAGGACAAACCGGACCCGCCCGCACATAAAGACCGAAGAGGAGGGACGCGCCCCCTCTCAGCTCGCGGTGAGTTCGTGGAGCCGGAGAGACCCAGATCTGCGGCTAATAAATGGTGAGGCCAGCCCGCAAAGGGGCCGTCCATCGTCCGTCCGGGCTGGTGGTGAATGCGCGAGCGAGCACATAGCCCGAACGAAGGACGCTCGAGGATCGGACAGGGTTTTAGTGGGTATCCCTTACCGCGGTGTGGCAATAGCATCTCACACATGAGGTGCTAGTGCCACCCCGACCCGCGACCTTTCCCCTCGCATGGCTCACGGTCCTCAAACGGATTTCCCATGTATAAAATATATAAATAATGTTAGGAAAGATATATGTTAGGTTGGATGCTTTTAGATACTGGAGATGATCAGAGCATACTATATATATATATATATATATATACATACATACATAACTTCACGCCAGTTCCCTTGCGGGGTAGGCACGAACAACAGAGTGCCATTTAGGCTTATTCTTACACACCTCACTTGCCTCTTTGACATTCATAACTCTTGTCATGCAAGCTCGTCTGTTCTTAAGGCTCCTGACATCACCTTCTGCTAGTACACGATCAATTTGATCATGGAAGGTGTGTCGTGGCCTTCCACGACTTCTGCGTCCATCCACTTTTGCATTGTATATCTGTTTAGTCATAATATATATATATATATATATATATATATATATATATATATATATATATATATATATATATATGTATATATATTTATTTACAGTTTGTTTTGTTTCATGAAAACTGTACCTATATTTAAAACATACACATAATCTATTACGTAGCAATTTTGGGGAATTCTTGTCATTAAGAAACGGTAATGAGGTTATAGGGTGATTTTCGTAGAGCGCGGGGGTTGGTAATTTAATATTATTGATATCCGGTACTGCAATTGTTTTTCTTTGATGCGAATCGTAATTAACTTCTATTTAATGGATATACAACTTGTACATTTTTTAAATTAAATGAAGTCACAGAAATAATCACAGCAATTATTTGTATAGTTTGCTAAGTTTGGTCACAGTTGAACAAATTGTTCAGCTGTGACCATAGTACAATAGTTATATTCGTCTGCGTCTGCGACTTTTCTCCCAACTATAAATATTATGTAGAGAACATTTCCGAGAGTGAGGCTCGCGGACCGCGTTCGTAATACCGAAGTAAGAAAGAGAGTTGGTCTGAAAGAGAGTGCCAGGGTGAAGGTAAGGAAAGGAATGCTCAGGTGGTTCGGGCATGTGGAAAGAATGCATGATGAAAGAATGACTAAACAGATATACAATGCAAAAGTGGATGGATGCAGAAGTCGTGGAAAGCCACGACACACCTTCCATGATCAAATTGATCGTGTACTAGCAGAAGGTGATGTCAGGAGCCTTAAGAACAGACGAGCGTGCATGACAAGAGCTATGAATGTCAAAGAAGTAAGTGAGGTGTGTAAGAATAAGCCTGAATGGCGCTCTGTTGTTCGTGCCTACCCCGCAAGGGAACTGGCGTGAAGTTATGTATGCATGTATGTAGAACATTTTCAACGAAAATTGCTTCTCTCAGAATCCCTTGAATAGTTATTGTTGTATGGAATAATTTTATTTTTTAAGAGTTCTTGATAACGCTTGTATAAAAGAGGGCAGCAGCTCAAAGAAATTAGTATGTCAGTCAGTGCTGTATAGTGGTAGAAAGATGAGTAGAACACTAGAATATAACTATATATCTAAAGTAATACTCTTAACTTGCGCAATAGATCAGATTGAGAGATATTAGGGGCCATCCACAGATTACGTCACACGAATTTCATGTATTTTGACTCCTCCATCATTCTTGTCACTTGTAATAGAGAGTCCTGTGACAAACGAAGTAAAATGAAATTCACAAAATTTGAAAATCGTGTAATTTCGAGTTTGCGTAAGTCGGAGTATACACAGTGTGGGGGAGTAAGTAATCAAGAGTTGTGTGACTATTCAGCAAAAGTTGAATTCATGAGATTTGTTAATCGCGTAACTCTGAGTTCGCGTAAATCAGAGAATAATATATATAGCGTTGGAAAGTAAGTAAGAGGAGGTTCGATGACAATCAAACAAAAGTAAAATTCACGAGATTTGAAAATCGCGAACTGCGAGGTGGCGCAAGTCGGGGCAGCGTAAGTATTGCTATTAAAAGCGCCAATTGAACACTCCCATCACTAATCCATCCCTATTAAGCACCTTAAACGTAATATCTCTAAAAGTTAATTTTTGAAAAGCAATTACCCCGATCGCGTGATGAGAGCTCACCCATTAATAACAAAAAAAGAAGATAAGTCGATTGGCCAAAGAGTCGTAACTCGAAACACCGTTCCGAATTCAATAACAATAATACATCAAGATACACCGCACTCTTAATTGTTTAATACATGTAATAAATTAATTAGTAGCAATTAATGTTCGCGTGTCAGTCTCTACATTTTTTTTGACCCCGCTTACGTGTGTACGTATAATTTCAACCCTAATTCGACATAGCAATTTCGGCTTTCTAATTTTGTAAGATATTGAGTTAATTGTTCTAAATGACATTTAAATGTTTTCTATTTTTGATTAGAAATATATTTCGACTATTATATATTACACATTCAGGAGCGTATTGCTTATTAGACAATTTATAGCACGTTTATTTAAAAAAAGATGTAAGGCAAAATTAAAGACTGTAGATTTTCTAAAAAAAACGCACGTTTATTGCATTATGATATTCTAGATTTCCAGGTGATGTCAGGAGCCTCAAGAACAGACGAGAGTGCATGACAAGAGCTATGAATGTCAAAGAAGCAAGTAAGGTGTGTAAGAATAAGCCTGAATGGCGCTCTGTTGTTTGTGCCTACCCCGCAAGGGAACTGGCGTGAAGTTATGTATGTATGTAGATTTCCACAGCGGCGTATTTATAATGAAAATTAACGAAATACATTATTTTTACTTTTTTAATTAAAAGGAATTGATTAATAAATGTTTTATTAGAAAATCTTCAAAGGCTTAAATTTTGGCTTGCATCTCATTTGTTCATCAAAACAGAGCCATTGGTTTTTATAAAGGGTAGTCTGTAGATAATGAATATCAAAAATTCAGGCTTGGTTGTACGTGTTGTGAAAGGATGAATTCAGTGTTGACAACCGACCTAGACCAGGGATGGAAGCCACCTATCTGTCTGCGTCTGTCGTAAGAGGCGACACGGCCGCAGGAGATTGTATTCTTTCTCTTTTTTCACGGATAGATAAGTCATTTAATATTACCCATATTTTTCTTTTCTAGAAATAAAGAAAACGAAATAAATATATTTAGAAGATATAAAGAAAGGAAGAAGAAATAAATATATTTCGTCAACATCTTGAAGTCGGTGCGAAGTAAAACATAACATTTACTATATTTTCAAAAATTTTATGTTTTAATTGGCACCGACTTCAACACGTTGTAGAAAATAATATTTTTTGCTTTTTAGTAATTTTTGAAGTCGGTTTCTATTTTGATAGGAAATATTTCTTTTTCATTTTTAAGTTACGTATATCGAATTTGTACCGAATCGTTTATTATATAAGATTTGAGCTTTTTGTTACAATGACCCCTAAAAAGGTTTAGAACCAAGTTGTGTCAATATGTGATCTTATGACTCTTCAAACTTTAGTCATCGCCACCAAATAATAAACATTTGCGTGTGATTAATTAATATCAAAGGTTTAATAAACAATTGACATATTGTTATTTGTAAAATCGTGTGACTCAAATGGCATTTAGTGAAGTAAATGCAGGTTCTGACATTTTTTTTAAAGGGCGCTGTGATTAATTGCAAAATTTTAGCAATTTTATACACGGGGATTTCCACTAAGAAATTATGAATTATCGTATGGTATTGTATTGTTTGAAAATTCGCGGTAGTTTTGTAGGTAAGGATATAAAGCATAGGTCCCCAAAGTGGTCCATATCGAACTTAAGGGGGTCCATGTTAGCGAAAACGAAATCTGGGGTCTACGAGCTGCAAATAGGGGTAGACAAAAGTAAATTACTTTTATAAGATTTTAGAAAGATATTTAAGTTAAGGTTCATCCGATTTTAGAGTGAACCCAAAATAGGCAATGTACTTTATACGTAACTATGTTGAAGCTATACTGAATCCAATACATACATTAATAAAATATTTACTCGACGAAATGAGAATTTCCTCCTTTTTTGAAGGCGCTTAAAAACATTTAAGTATGATGAATCTATAAAAAAATAATTTTCAAAAGATAGGGGGTCTACCCAATACCGTAAAAATTGTTAAGGAGTCCACCAGACAAAAAAGTTTGGGGATCATTGTTCTGGAGTCTATAACTCGGATTTTAAGAAAGGCTTGTATTCGAATCCTGCCATGCATGCAACGCTTAATTTTCTAATCAGGCCCGCTAGATAAGTGGAAGCGCTAAACGAATAAAATAGAGAATGTATGTATGTAGGTAAACTTATCCTTATGCTAAGTATTATGTCATGCTCATACATTTTCATTGTATTCGATTAGGGCTAAGGTCACTTGTCTAGGGGGGCTGATGTGCATACCTATCTGATACCGTTTAGAAGGTGAAGGAACACATCGTGATGAAACCTGCACATCAAACAACATGATTAGTTGTGGAAAATTACATTTGAATTTAATAAGCCAAGTTCAAAAACTACATAATGGTCTTCTAAAGGACATGATACATTAGTATCAGAATTGCGTTTGCCGAAAGCTGACTAATGCCTTATTCGTATGCCAACTCAATGCATATTAAAAAATGTCAAGTGCCGGGCAGTCCGAGAACTACGAAGGGTTCCGTAAAGGTTTTCGCTATTTGCCAAAGGAACCAAAAAAACAATAAACCAGACCGTTTAGGTAGGTACTGTTGAAACTCTTGGACTGTGGGGTCTTGAGGCCATGAGCCTCTATCAAGATGTATCAAAACGATTCATCGACTCTTCGGGTGATCAGAGGGCTGTTTCCTACCTCGGTCAACGGATCACTATGGCGAACCAGGGAGGTAACGTAGCCAGCCTTCTGGGAACCTTACCCATTGAATTCGATGACCTAGGCTCAGTATTCTACTTATAGTCTTAGATTATAGGTAGAATACAATATGAGTTAAGTTTCCTTCATTTTACTAATTTATAATCTATAAATGTAATAACAAGAATTGAAAAAGGAATGTTAAGGTGGTTTTGACATGTAGGGAGAATAGATAAAAGTAGAATTACAATACAGGTGTATGACAGTATTGTGAATGGTAGAGTTGTTGTCGGTAGACCGAGACGAACACACCATGATCAAATATCAGAAATGTTAAAGAGAGGTCAGGTAAAAAGCATCACAAATAAACGTGCATGTATGAAGAGGTTAATGAAAGTAGATGAAGCGAAAGTTGTTTGTCAGGATCATCGCAAGTGGAGATTAATAGTCTCTATCTACTCCCATACGAAACAGGCGTGATATTATGTATTATAATTACAAGTAAAAACAAATAAGATTTCAGCATTTGTCCTTTTATATGTAACTAGCTGTCCCGACAGACGTTGTTCTGCCCTGAAGAAATAAAATTTAGAACCCGATTGCAGCGCCACCAACCGGGTCCAAATGTAAGCTAAAGATAGCACATCTTTCAAGTCTGATCAAACTGCACACGGTGTGCAAATTTGATTAAAATCGGTCAAGTAGTTTAGGAGTCCATCGCGGACAAACAACGTGACACGTAATTTATATATATTAAGACTAGTGGTCGCCCGTGCTCGAAATTCGATCATAATAGATAGAGATCCCAGTCACCCCAGACTTACGTGATTTTAGGAAAGATAACATTTTCAGGATCGGTAGTTTAACATAAACTTAGAAAGGAATGGATACTCGCTAAGCTGAAAGCGGGGCCGTTTTTCAAGTAGCAGCTATCAAAGGTGGAAAATAACCATGGGAAGATTTTCGCCCGTCAGATTCGTCTGGCTCATTGGAAAATATTTTAAAATATTATACTTGATAATATATATAAAATTCAGCCTTCCTAAAAGAATAGAATATACTTTATTGCACACAATGTTATAAAATAAATTCGTACACACAATCGTAATGATAAGTACAATGGGCGGTCTTATCGCTGGGAGCGATTTCTTCCAGACAACCTTTGGATGGACAGAAACTCGGTATGGAGGGGGGTAGGTATGCAATAGATATAATATACTAATATATATGTAAGTATAAAGGAAAATGTTACTAAATTATATTGTAAACGTACATATTTATTTAAATATACAAGTTGTATGTCCTCAAACAACACCATCCCAAGCATACAAATAGATAACACTATTGTTCAGATACAAATTTGAGATAGTGTTGTTTGACGAGGTCATTAAACGAATGCACAGACTTGGCTTGTTTTATGTTTTGAGGTAGTGAGTTCCAAAGCCTTACAGCTTGAGCAGTAAAAGATTTGTCATAAAACTGTGTAATATGTGTAGGCATTCTTAGTCGGTAATTCAAAGATGGTCTCAGAATCCTCGAATGACCGTCTTGAAGAAAGTGAAAACGGCTTTTAAGATACGGGGGCGTTTTAGGATTGAACAATATATTGTAGAGAAGGGATAGAATGTGAGCATTCCGGCGAAGACGTATTGGAAGCCACTTGAGCTTATCGCGAAATTCAGAGATATGATCATATTTACGTAAGCCGAAGATGAAGCGGATACAGAAATTCTGCAATCGCTCAAGTTTATTTAGCTGATTTTCATTAAGATCTAGATAGCTGACATCTGCATAATCAAGGATCGGCAAAAGGAGGGACTGTGCAAGCGCAATTTTAGTGGCATGTGGTAGAAAATTACGCAATCTCCTCAAAGATGCTGCAGACGCAAACACTTTTCTACTAATTTCTTGTAACTGAGGACCCCAAGATAATGTGCTATCAATGAGTATACCCAGGTCTTTGACTTTTTCACTGACTGCAATTTCGAGACTCTCGAATGTTATCTTCGGAAGGGAAGTCCAGTTTATTTTTGCAATCATCCTGGGGCTCCCTATGATAATTGTTTGTGTTTTGGATGGATTAACTTTAAGGCCGTACGCGTCACTCCATTCAGTTATGGCTTGCAAATCAATGTTTGTTAAGCGAATGCTTTCTTGCAACATTCCGATAGAAGAGTGGTTATATATTTGAAGATCATCTGCATAAAGGTGGAAGGAGCTTTGAAGATTGTTAGAGATTGAATTGATGAAAATAGAAAAAAGCAACGGGGATAGGACGCCACCCTGTGGAACACCGGCATGCGTATCACACCACGAGGAAAAAGAATCCTCAATGCGAATACGCTGCCGGCGTCCAAACAGGTAACTACGAAACCATTCAATTACCGTTGGAGATATGTTAAGAGAGCGTAATATGCCCAGTAAAATATCAAATTCGACAGTGTTAAAGGCGTTACTAAAATCGAGCAGCGTGAGAACTGTCACCTTACCGTTTTCCATGGCAAATCTGATGTTATCTGTAACTTGAACTAGGGCAGTGACAGTACTATGGCCGGGACGGAAACCTGACTGAAGAGGATTAAGGAGAGAGTTCGTATTAAGGAAGATACTTAGTTGATTATGGACGAGACGCTCAAGAACTTTGGAAAGGAAAGAGAGAATGGATATGGGTCTGTATTCTGTGAAAGTTTTAGGATTTGGTTTCTTGGGAATGGGTGTTATCAGAGCTTCTTTCCAAAATCGGGGAAAAGAACCAGTTGATACTGAAAAATTCATAATGTGGCTGATCACTGGAGCGACAATATCGAGGATAGGGATTATCATATTTCGGCTTATACTATCACTGCCAACAGCCTTCGACGTAATTGACATAATACCCTTCTTAACATCACAATCGGAAAATTGAGTAAAAACAAACGGTGTATAGTTAGGGGTTGGAAGTGATGAAAGATTCTTTAATGTATTTTGCTTAGTTGTTTCATTGATATGAGACGAAGATGAGAAATGTTTGTTTAAAGACTCTATGTCCAAATTAGAAGACGCTGAAATATTTCCCGACTTTCCAATCCCCAGTGTTTTTAGAAATTTCCAGACTTTAGCTGGATCTCCATTTTCTACAGAATCATGTATGTGGCGTCGTTGAGCATCTCTACACACCTTATTGCAGTGATTACGAACCACAACGTACTTTTCCCAGTTATCAGAGTTTGGTCGGCGCTTGTATTTGGTTTTAGCCAACGATTTCTTAGCAAGCAGTGATTTTATATCTTGAGTTAGCCAAGGTGATGGAAGGTGTCTCATTTTAACTGAACGAATAGGAGCATGAGAATCGTACAAATCAATTAGTGTTTTGTTAAATAGCTCGACTTTTTCGTCCAGACAGTTTGAACTTAAGATTGCTGACAAATCTATCTCCTTAGCGTCTTTTTCCAGTTCGTCGTTGTTAATACCACTAAAATTACGTTGCCTAAGGATTTTTGGATTATGTTTAGGAGGGCGGATTTTGTAGGACAGGAATATTAAATCGTGATAAGAAAAGGAATCAGCAGGGTATTGACCATGCTTAGCCACATGGTCTGCGGAAGATACCAGGATGAGATCAAGGAGAGATGGATTGCAGTTGGGGAAATGGTGAGTGGTGTTCAATGGAAGAATAGTAATATTCTGAGATTCAACACTTGATTTAAATAAGGCAGATCTGGAATCGTTCTTCATTAAACAAGTGTTGAAATCTCCCATGATTATAGTTTGACTATAAGAAGGAGTTAAGTTCTCAAGGAGAGTTTCAAAGGATGAGAAGAAATTTATGCGTAATGAAGGGGAGTAATAGACACCAAGCAGTATCTTAATGTGGTTTAATGAAACTTCTAAGAAAAGATATTCTCCTTCATTAGCATCTGGTGGTTGCGTAGAGCATGCAATAATTTTAAAAGGAATTGAGGTGCGAAGATAGATGGCAACACCTCCACCGACATTAGGAACTCGATCATTCCTTACTAGTTCAAAGCCAGGCAGGGTGTAAGAACAAGAAGGGAGACATGGTTTTAACCATGTCTCAGAAACAAGTATTGCATGCAAGTTCTTACAATCAAAAGTTGCCAGCATATCTGTAAAATGGGCCGGAATGCTTTGGGCATTGATATGGACGACATTAAAATTTTTTGAGACATCTGAGAATTGCGATTTAAGTGTGTCACTTAGGGAAGGGATACTATAATAACTTGAATCACTACACGTTGAGCTATTTGAGCATTCGTCAATGTCGTAGAACATAATTATATTTTGTATTTATATTAAATAAAATATAAATAAATCGAGTTTGATACGGTAAGCGATGTTTATAATTAATAAAATATTTGATTAGTCCATCTGCCAGCAGTTCTAATACGACACTAATATAAAGCTATAAATAACATAAGAAAAAACAAAAAAACATCAAGGATAAAGAATATTAAAATAGATGAATGATTAAACAAGAGTCTAATTAGTTATAAGAAGAAAAAAGAGACAGAGAAAATTCATCATATTATTCCATGAAGTATAGTGTGTGTGTATACATAGTATAGTGTGTAATGTTTTTTTTTATTGATTTAATGTATTTTTTATGCATAATTAAAAAAATAGCATTCGTCGCTTTATCTCTATATAAACTATAAGTGTGCGAAATTTCATACTCCTCCGTCCGCGCAATTCTCGTAAGAAGAGGTACAAAGTTTTTGCTTCACGTACTAATACCTATATATAGATATTGTATGTATTGTAACACACGTTCGCATCCCTATTATCTAAGGCTTCCTTATTTGCCAAAGTGGTTACGGAACCTTAAAAACACCGAAAAATTCGACATTGCTCATACACATAATCGGATCGGGCCGCTATATCGATTAAATGTTTGACGCTTCATTATTCTTAATTAAAGTTTTCGAGTGATTAGGTGTAACATGTATACTTAAATCACGTTTTGGAAATAACAATAACATCACTGTGTCATTGACATAAGTATCATATTCGTAGAGCCATAGAGTTTTTGACACGCAAATTACTTTGTGAGAATACGTAATGGGTGAAATTATGCGAGCCGAATCGTACCGATTCATGTTACGATTACGAGTTAGAAACGAATACTTTATCGATTTAATCGATTATAATTAACGTAACTGTCTTAAGTACTCTTGAACAAGTTTTCATGAAGAATTAAACTGATGTTCGGTAAAAGTTTTAGCTTTTCCACGTAATAGCGTAGCGAAGGGCTCTTAATTTGTTTGTCTGTTATTAAAATCCCATTTTGTAAAAGATCCTTGAATTACACTGACTATTAAGTAAATGTCGATTTCAATCATTTTTCATAAACCTATTGATTATTATAACAAGTACGTTGTCTGTTGATAATAGCGTAACACGTTTGACTATAGAAAATACTTTTGTGTATAATTATTTGTAAACGTTGCTAAATAGTGGTTACCTATATTTTTTGTGGAAACTTGATTGATATGTGTATTAATGAACATCCTTATTTCATTATATTAGAAATAACTTGATTTTTTTAATTTCAAGGGTTTATTATTGGGTCTGATTATATATTATCAGTCTAAAAAAGAGAATTAAAACTAAATACTTAAAAATAAACTAAATTATAAATAAATTACACTACAAAAAAAAAACTTGAAAATAAATACAATGATAAACATATTTACAAGTAAAAGATGTAAACCAGATCGCTGTCGGTGGGGAGCGTTCCCAAAATGCTGGCCGCATTCTCACGTTGTATGGCAACGCTAATCCTTTGCCCTAAATATAGGCCAGCCCTTTGGTCACGCGAGACTTCTTTCAATCGCCTTGAAAGGTCTCGATAAAGTTGATGAGCCTCACGTCCCCATGGCCCCAAAGTCTCAACCCCGAAAGCCACAAATATGTATCCGTCACCGATGGATGCATATTTGCGGCGTTTCAGAGCTTCTTGAAGTGTGTCAGCTCCTCAGGCAGTGACGGCTGTATTTGGACGATGGAAGCCGCCAACGTATCGACACACGTTGCGTCCCATACTAAGGGGCGTCCCATCTTTTAAGGTACCAACTATTTGTTTTATATTTAAGAATATTAATTGTTGTATGTTTCCCAAATAAATTAAATAAATATATAGTAACTAGCTTTTGCCCGGGGCTTCGCTCGCGATATAAAGGGATACGTATAGTATTTTTTTAAAATTTTGCAACTACTACGACTACGTTTTAACGATTTTAAGCGCAGTATTTTATTTGATTTTTACTCCGACCTTTCGGCCGCTTTTAGGTTAAAACTTAAAATCGTCAAAACGTAGTTTTATTAGTGATACGTAATGTTATGGAGTGAGCATGTTATAATTCTTAAAATGTCGACCATAATTTTTAATTCATAGACCTTAATCATAAATACCGTAACGCCATCAAGCGAAGACGAAACTAGCTAAACATAAGAGCAACACATTAAAATTGTCACTGTCATTGTCGTTGCCATGATTTGTGAGTCAATTGTAACGGTCGGTGACGCCGTTAAGATGCGATCGGGCTGTCTTTTTGCATGTATTCATTCATCTACCCCTCAGAAACAGTGCTTTTTTGAAGTGAAACTTCTTTAGAATCGTTGTGATTTGAAACTCGATGAAACGAAAAAGCGACACTAAAAAGAGATAAATACATAAATCTATAGGACTAAGTCTGCGAGAGAATGAGATACGAGTTTTACATTGTGCAGAAGATTAGAGAGTCAATAAGACCGATGATTACAAAATAGGTCCAATTTACCGAAATAAAACTGATAATAATATTTTTTATACTAAAATAGTGAAAAATTTGAAGTGATAGTTAAGAAGTTTATTTTGAATTATACAATGTTGACGGATGTAGACTAAAGAAATTATATAAATAAAAGTTAGAGAAGAATTATCTGTGAGTATATTCTCTGAAGTTTCACTTCTACTGCGTGTAAACTGCACAGACATACATTTTTTTTAATTTCACGAGTTCAGTCGGACGGCCCACCTGTTGGAAAGCGGTTATCGTCACCTATGGACATTTGTAACACCAAAGATGCTATGAATGCGCTACTGCTCTCTAAAAGGAGACTGGAACCTGATCACTAACCCCGGAACACAACTCAATGTTGTTATGGCGACATACTCTGGGCCAGGGGTGGTACCCTACGTACGGGTACGTACGTACGTAGTACGGGCTACGTACGGTAGTACGTACGGGCTTATACCACCTGGCTGTGGGTTTTGTCGCCTGCTACGACGATAAAGTTACGATAGTACTACCACAAAAAATAGTTTTTTGTGTAAAATAACAAATTATTATTAGTATTGCTATATACCCGTGTAGTTAAATATTGACCTTTTTAATTTTTCAGGGGCGAAATAACAGTTATATTTTATTATTTTTATTAATAAACAAATGAGACATAAATACTATTTTCTACACGCTTATATTGTTATTATTCTGTTTGTTTGAAGGTTTACTGTTTGAAATGTTATGAATAATCGTTAATTGTAAAGAAACCTTGGGAAGACGCATTTACTATAAAAATTAAACTCATTTCGAGTATCTCACGTCTTCGTCTTAGAATTAAATTCCGGTTAAATTGGATTTTTTTTTTATTGCTGGAGTTCAGCAGACAGGCAGACGGCCCACTCGATGGAAAGCGGTTAGCATCGCCTATGGACATTTGCAACACCAAAGGTGCTACAAATGCGCTGCTGCTCTCTTAAGGGAAACTGGAACCTGGTCACTAATGCCGGAACACAACTCAAGGTTGTTATGGCGACATACTTTAGACCAGGGGTGGTGGCCATCCAGTCGGGCTAATGCTCTACCACCTGGCTGTGGGTTGTTTTGTCGCCTCTTACGACAGGCCGCCCGGCCGCAGGAAATTGTATTCTTTCTCCGTTCCTGCACGGATACAATGGATGGATTCGGTCTTCTTACCATTGCTGATCGGCATACATACATAATATGTATACAAGTCGTGGTAGCGTAATAGCTAGCGAACGGATGCACCTCTTAGGCAGTTTTCTGATCCAATGTGAAGAGCTCAATATTAGAGATCACCACAGGTTATTAGCGGTTTGCCGACCACGGATACTGAAGTATTTTGGCCACGTAGCCTGCAAGAACCCAGATAACATGGAGAGACTTGTGTTCACGGGGAAAGTTGATGGCAAAAGACCTCGTGGTAGATCCTCAAATAGGTGGACCAGGTTGCTGACCAGCTGGACGTATTGATTAAACGGAGGAGAGCATTTATTCACTGCTATTAAGGTTACGACCCTTAGAACTTAGAAAAAGAAGAAGGCCAAGGTGACCGCTCAAGAATGGTGCCGAGTACTATAGCATATTTTTAGGATTCCATAGTTACGTTGGCATAAAAGGAACGCGTGTTTTCGTCATGATCGCCCGTCTGTTTACTTGTTTTAAAACACCTTAATTTAGGTTTTGTTCTTATAACTTTGGCCTGTCTTTCATTTGTAATACTTGATCTAGATTTCATGAAATAATAAGAATTTATTCCGTATTTATTCTATTACTTTAAACATTTAAGGACCCCTAGGACACAAACAGTTGTCTATAATAATTGAAATATATTTTCCAATTAATGTCAACGGATTAGATACTATCTTTTTAACAGGACAAATAAGTAGTTTATTGCTTCAGTACATAACGAATAAGTGGTCAACAAATGGTCGATGGTACGAGTACCAATTTACGTATTAAGTCAATTAATTGCAATTAAGCGTATACTGAATTAGTCCTAAATATCAAACTGCGGGTTACTAGCAATTTAGAAATGAATTGGTATACATGTATCTTCTATAGAGCTATTGATCCGGAAAAGATGTTTTATAAATAGAGTCGGAGCTCCAGAACTTAGGCTGAAAGTTTTGATGGCTAATTACTATCTAATTAGAGCAAGAGTCTTGAAAATATGTACCAACAACACTTGAGTTCATAATCCGTTCAAATAAATTTTTTTTGCGATTTCACAAAGCAGGTCGTGAGTCGTGCAATATTTGGATTTACTCATTATCGTTATAAATGTTAGTTAACGAATTATTATCGTCCTAAAAAATGAGTTTTAAGTGTTGTTTTTTTATCTTCATTTAGATATTTTACTAAGGGCTGATTTTTCAATTGTCAGATAAAAAATATTCATCGAATAAAATACAACATGAATAAATTAAAAATTACAGTTGCGTGAGTAAAACGGTTGAGTTGTTTCACTTTTAAATTCGGTAAGGTTATAACTTATTCGATGGATAACTTTTATCTGGTTATTGAAAAATCGGCCTTAAGAGATACGTTACTTATTAATTGTTTGTTTGTATCTCTAATATCTTCAGACATAGTTCTTTTTGAATTATTATTAATTTTAATTGCTTATATCATTTTAACTAACAGTACATATATTCTGTTAGATAGTTTAGATTAGAATATATAAATTACTTGTTATTTTTTTATAAATAAAACTTTTGTTAATTAGTTTAAGACCAAAAAACTGTTTCAAAGTAAAAACCAAGACACTAAAAATGAGAAACTGAAATCACTGATTTTAATATATACCTAATGTCACCGTAATGACATTATATATATATATACAGTAGGCATATTTTTGAATAAATATATGAAATTTAAAATCAAAATTTAATTGTATCTACATAATTATTATATATTATTATTAATCCAATTTTAAGAATAAGAATAATAAAAAGATATTACTAAAAGCAATATTGACAGGTTGTTGCTATGTAGATAGTACTTTTAAGTGACAAATCAAGAAACCTGTCCAGCAGTCATTACTCCCATTATTGGAATGTTTTAAAAACATATAACTTTTTCATCATCACGTATGTACAGACACGTAATTTTAATTTAATTCTGAACGGCCAATTAATATGTTCACGCTATTTATTGAACAGGATCGGAAACCGGCCTGGCAATGCACAAGTGTCGAATGCAGAGTTCTATTTTGGAATTACAAATTGAATTTGATTTGCACAAGTTTGGCTGAAGCCTAGCCACAGTGAAGTCACTTCGTATCTGACTCTTGATATAAAATAAATTTTAGTGAAAACTGTGTCGGCATAAGCTAATTTTTATATACCTGAACAACAAATTGATCGTGTACTAGCGGAGGGTGATGTCAGGAGCCTTAAGAACAGACGAGTGTGCATGACAAGAGTTATGAATGTCAAAGAAGCAAGTGAGGTGTGTAAGAATGGGCCTAAATGGCGCTCTGTTGTTCGTGCCTACCCCGCAAGGGAGCTGGCGTGAAGTTATGTATGTATGTATGTATGAACAACAAACAAACAAACCGCTTCTGGGATAATTCCTGCGGGGTTCCTAGGATAAAGCGTATCGCACATTTTATTACATAAAACTTGCTATCGATCACTGAAAAAATCGCATTGGAATTCGATTTTTTTTCAATCTGGCTATTTTGAATCATTCCCAGTAAAATTCCCGCGGGATTTCTGGGATAAGAAGTAGTGCAGATTGTAAGTCCAAAACCGAAACCAAACCGCATTGAAATCGGCCCAGTAAGTTTTACGTGAATCCCGTACAAACAGACAAGGAATCTAAAAAAATTGCACCGTGTTCTCCGCCGTTTATATAGTCTATCCCAGCTGTTTTTTTTAAATAGCTTCAATGTACAGAAACGGCATATTTAGAATTTCATATCTAATATTATAGATAGGAGCAGCATAAACATCCCCATGCTGAACTCGGGCTGAACGCAGCACGCTTATCCAAGAAAAAATGGACGGGTTTTATACATCTGTAATCTTCTAATAATTTTAATTTGTAGAATTTTTTACATCGATTTCCTTCATTTTGTCCACGCGCCAATTGGGAAAATTACATATTAGTTCATTACAAAAACTGTTCAAGCGATAAATTTTTCCCAGTCAGAATCTGAATCCACGTCGTTTAGATAAGACACAAGTTGCCCTAATCGAAATATTTAATATTTAAAAAATACACACTGTATATAAATAAATATATACCTTAACAAAAAATATATACCTAGAATTTAATAATATTATAAATAGATCTATTCTTTTATTATCATTATATTAATACATGAAGCAAAAACTTTGTATCCATTTTTATGAAAATTGCACTGTCGGAGGAGGATGAAATTTCGCAAACTTATAGTTTATATAGAGAAGGAGTGCAAAATGCTAATATTGTTTTAAAATTATTCATAAAAAATACATTAAATCAATAAAAAAAAACAGTACACACACTGCCATGTATTTGACACACACACGCATATATACTCTTTTGTTTATTGTTAAAGTCAAATTAACAGTGTAGCCTTGACGAAATCTGTGATTATAGAAGTTATAGTCTTTGACATCAGAATCTTAATAATGTTCAAACTTATAATTTAAATTAATTATGATCGAATTTCGACCACTGGGCGATCAGTAGTAAAATTAATTTGTTATAATTATGAACAGGTTCACTCACGGTTTTCAATTTGACGGATTATATTACTCGCCATATTAAGTAAAAGAAAGCCCTCCGTCCAATAAGCGAACGACACGTGTTTTCGTTGTACACGGTCGCCATTACAATAAATAAACCAGAGGTCGTACTAAACCAACAACTCCGCTTTAATGTGTTAATAACAGCGGCATAAGGAAACATGAAAGGGGCCAATTTACAACTACATATAAAATAACACTCCTTAATTAATAATTACAACATAATTCCCACTAAAAATAATGAGTTTGACATATAAAACATAGTTTATAGAACGGCAAAGGAAACTGGCCTCAAAGATGCCGCGGCCTATTGTTACTGTACGAACGGGAACTAAATTAATTAATTAACTAATTAAAATCCATTACAAATAATTACCTCGGTCGATAAAATTAAGAACGATCGATAAGGGTAATGAAGAGTTAGTGAGAATTGTTCTTTATGAGTTTTTAAAGAGCAGAATGTGCGTAGGTGTTTTAGTAATAAAGATTATGTATTAAGAACCTAGAGATTATCTATGCGTGAAGGGAGAAAGAATACAATTTCATGCGGCCAGGCGCCCTGTCGTAAGAGGCGACAAAACAACCCATAGCTAGATGGTAGGGTATTTGCCCGTATGGATGGCTGCCACTCCTCGTTTAGAGCATGCCGCTATAATAAGCTTGAGGTGTGTTCCGGCATTAGTGGCCAGGTTCTATTCTCCCTTTAGAGAGCTGCACCTTTGTTGTTACGAATGTCCCTAGGCGATGGTAACCGCTTTCCATCAGGTAGACCGTCTGCCTGTCTGCTAAATTCGTGCAGTAAAAAGAAAAGAATTTTATGTGGCTTTGCTTCCTTAATCATCTTGCGGAAATATTTTTTTTTCGGATTAAAAGAAATCCTATAGCTGTATTCCCTCCTTTAACTGTGATAACACGTTGCGAAGCGGTGTGTACATAGAATAGGAAGTAAATTTAAATTTTATCTTATACTAGCAACCCCGACAGACGTTGTCTTGCTCTGAAAAAATAAGAATCTAGGATCCGATCTTAGCGGCACCTACCGGTTCCAACGGGATAAATAGTATCCTATAGCGCGGCAAGTATGTAAAAGCGCTGGAAGTATACGTGTTGGGAACATCGTATCCCCGATGCGGGCCCCCGCTCCACCCTCGCGGCGTTCGGGTCGCCCGACCCGCCCGCCGGCCAAGCTACTCAGTTAATCCTGCAACCTTGTGACGTACGCATGTATGTAGGAACTCACGCGCCGGCCTGCGCGCCGCGCGTTCGGGGTTCGTTCAGTAGGTTTATTCATTAAAACAAGTTTACCAATCAAGCTTTATTATTTCAAGTGCCCGCTATAATAATTGGCAGCCCAACGTGTGGCACGAAATATAGTGTTTTAAATCAGTTTTAGTGTGTTCTAGTTATAAACTTTGCGATACCTGTGTGTGCCGATACGTTTGTTCCGCGTTTGTTCTGAGTTAGTACTCAACGCGACGTTTAGGTGGCTATCGTAAGTCTAGAACTAAACTGTAGGTTCGTGATTTAGTACCTAATGACCTAACGTGTTCTGAATAGGTTTCTATAGGACTTGTGAGTGAAATACACGTTCGTACGAGTGTGAGTGCTCGACGTGTTTGGACTTGTTTGAACTTGTTCGGACTCATTCGTTTTTATTCAAACTTGTTCGTACTTTTGCATACTTGTTTATAACTTAAGTTAGTACTTTGAATAAACCTAGGTACCCTAAAACGGTTCAAATGTTTATTTGTGTTTGTTTTACGTGACATTTTGATTTAAATTTAATTTATTGTTTTCTATAAAGTGACTATAAGTATAAAGAACTAGAAATTAGTGTTTATGTTCGTATATGTAAGTACCTACGAAGTGAAAAGAAGATTTGTTGTTAATACGTACGATGGTTCCGTAAGTACTTTTGGACTTATTTATACAGGACTGTACTTACCTACTAGTTGGAATAATTTTGGAAGAATAATTTTATACAAAGACTTTTTTTTTTTCGTTAATTGGAACATTGTGTTTTGTGTACAGACAGTGTTGTTTTCCAATTTAAGACTTTTAGTGTCAGACTGTTTTGAACTTAGAACTTTATTTTCAAGTTATCTTTTATAGTTGAAGTTATTGTTTATTTAGGCTACGATGAACAATTATTTTGTGTTGAACTATATTGTGTTTTCCGTTTGTCTTGGTGATCGGACAATTTATCACCGTGGAAACATAGAGTTTTCCGATTAGGCATTATGGTGCTTACACGGTCTGGTGCAACCAGTGACGGGATGGATCAGCATATACCCTCTGTGGATAGGGGTATCGCTGGAGAGTCTGAGACTCTCTTGTCCGCGTCCGGCGTGGCTCATGTGCCGCCGGGCGCGCCTCCACCGCCTACTGCGGGCCCTAGCGGGGCCTCCACCTCTGCTGCGCCGTTTGCGCAGTCGCCGGCGCCGTCTGTTCAACCGGGAACTCCAATAGTTATGACGGATCAACACTTGGCGTATCTTTTGTCTTTGATACGCGCTCCAGCTTCACCGCCTGCGCCTGTTACGAGTGCCTTGTCTGGTAACTTTGCAAATTGCTCATCGCGCTTCGACGGTGCAAAAGGGAGCGACGTTTTAGCTTTTGTCGACGCTATAGAAATATATAAGGAATGCGTCGGTATAGAAGATCACATAGCCTTGCGAGGCTTACCAATGCTTTTGTCTGGTCTTGCAGCAACCTGGTGGCAAGGTGTGAAAGCATCTGTTAATAGTTGGCCTGATGCCATAGAATTATTAAAGCAAACTTATGGTCCTCGTTTGCCGCCACACAGGGTTTACCGGAAAATATTTGAACGGGAACAAGGCGATGAGCCTACCGATATTTTCGTCTGCAAAATAAGAGCATTGTTAGCACAGTTGCCGTCGACTGCTATCTCTCAGGAAGCTCAGCTCGACATGGTGTATGGGCTACTGCATAAGAGAATAAGGGAGAAGATATGTCGTAAATCTTTTATGTCTTTCTCTGAGCTATTGGAACAGGCCCGTTCTATTGAAGATATTTTAGATGAAGGCCGTAGCTCTCAGCAGTCACAGCTTAGAAAGAATAAGGAATCAGTGACTCCGATTGTAGACACAGCATATCCAGCAGTACCAGCTTCGTCCAGTAAAGCAAGTAGAGCTCGTTGCTATTATTGTAAGCAATTCGGCCATTTGAAAGAGGAGTGCCCGAAGCTGTTATCTAAGAAGTCGTTTCCTGGTAACGTTAAGAAAGAAGAAGACAGTTTGACACCTTCAGTAACATGCTTTGGATGCGGCACGCCTGGTGTTATACGAGCTAATTGCTCTACTTGTAAGAATAAACAGGAATCGTCTGCTTCTATTTCCGCTTTCCAGTCAATTGCCGCTATTGGAAGCGAGGTCATTGACCCGCGTCAGAGACCCGTAGTGGAATTGGAGATTTATGGTGCTCGTGGAAGTGCGTTGTTTGATACTGGTGCAAAGCAATCGGTTGCTAGTGAAAGTTTACGTGCACATTTAGTGAAACACGGTCATAAGTTCGATAAAACGTGTACTAGTGTTAAGTTAGCTGATGGTTCATGTAAAAATCTTGTAGTAGATGTAGCTAAGGTGGATGTAAGGGTGCCGCAGGGGCCTGTCGTTCCCACTCTTTTTATTATTTTGCCTGGTGCAACTGATACCTTGTTAGGTATGAATTTTTTATTAGACGCAGGTGTGGTACTTGACTTTAAAAATTCTCGTTATACTTTTAGTCATATACCGCGATATTTTACGATGAGATTTGAACCAGAGGTAGGTTCCCATTTTGGGTCGGATCAACGACAACGGCTCCCGGAACTCCTGAATGATCAAGAGGACATTTTTACTCCAGGGGGAGAGCCAACTTCTTTTGCGCTGCATCGTATAGATACGGGCGATGCTACGCGAATCACTAATCAACAGTGTCGGAGGAAGATTTACGCCGATAGGGGGCGTCAACCCGCACCAAGCTACAAAATTGGTGATTTAGTTTTGGTTTCGGCCCACGTTTCCAGTAATGTTGACAAAGGGGTTACTAGTAAGTTTACGCCCAGACGACTGGGACCGTTCAAAATAGCTGAGTTAGTTAGTCCTACCACCTATAAAGTAGTAGATAATAATGGAAACACTACTAAGTACCACGCTAGTGCTCTCACTTTATATCAAGGAGATTCTGCCGTAATTCAGAGTAGGAGGAGGGGTAGGCCTTCCAAAGCCAAGTCCTCTCCCGGGGTGTCCGAGGACTTGGAGGGGGAGACTATAGCGCGGCAAGTATGTAAAAGCGCTGGAAGTATACGTGTTGGGAACATCGTATCCCCGATGCGGGCCCCCGCTCCACCCTCGCGGCGTTCGGGTCGCCCGACCGCCCGCCGGCCAAGCTACTCAGTTAATCCTGCAACCTTGTGACGTACGCATGTATGTAGGAACTCACGCGCCGGCCTGCGCGCCGCGCGTTCGGGGTTCGTTCAGTAGGTTTATTCATTAAAACAAGTTTACCAATCAAGCTTTATTATTTCAAGTGGTATATAGAACGAATTCGGGTTAGTTACATCATTTATAACTCAAGAACGGCTGGACCGATTGGGTCCTAAATATCGTGACGTCACGTTTCAAAATATAATATATCTGTAATTTAAAACACGAAATCTGAACTTAATGAAACACTTTAAAATATTTCTATGCAACTCTATCTGTACGAGCATAGTGTTTACATTATTAAAGAATATTTTATATAATCGGTTAAAATAAGAGGAGATTCTTATATAATAAATAAATAAGTAAGCCAATAGATCAAATATACACATTATAATATCAGCCCAATAGACAACACGTCTTTGGGCTGAAAATACCTAAAATGAGGATGTTTAAGGTAATGGAGAGTGTATATGTATATTTGACGGCCTCTGTGGTTGAGCGGGCTAAGCCTTTGCGGCGTACCTCACTGCAACGCAGAGGTTCCGGGTTCGATTCCTGGTATAGTAAATTTCGGAAACGTATTTTCTCCGTTATTTACTATGGTCTGGGTGTATGGGATCGGCCCCAGAGTAGTCCGTTGTATATTACCCATAACACAAGCGTAACTTGCTTAATTTGGGGATATACAATGTGTGTGTTTGTCTGCCGATTATTATTATTATTATATTTGATCTATTGGTTTACGTACTTGTTTATTAATGCGATGCCGAAGAGAATATACACCTAATTGTACATACAATATAGTAGAAAAACAGGTATGGTACTCCATGCTCCAAAGTGGCTCCAGACCCGATCCAGATTTAACGTGAAGACGATGATTCGCAAAAGTGCTTTCATTACTCGTAATATTTTTAAATGTTATTTATAGTGTAAACAACCTCTTGATGTCCGTGGCCGGGGCCCCAGTTCTATTGATTACAATTTAATTTGTTGTTAGTGGATACAATTACTAAATTACTCAGTTCCTCCACTTGCTACTGCGATAAACACGCATCTATATATAAATGATTCTACTTTACCATCCATGCACCCTTTCACGAGCACTGTATGTGCACCAAATTTGTTCATAGATTAAGATAAATTATGCGAGATTGATATCATTAGAAAATTAGGGCCTTGTTTAAAACAATATGGTCCTTCCGAGCCGGACATGAAATTTAAATAAAACAGGGTAATGAAGGGTACAATGCGAAGAAGGTCCACCATTCTTGCTATTTGGCTACGGAATCCGAAAAAGTATGTAAGCAAAATGACGTCATATCTTAATCTTGTTCGGATCAATTAGCTTGAAAATAAACTTTAAGTACATAGTTCTAAATTTGGGGAGAAGGGAAAGGACGCACATTCTACTTTAAAAGGGCACATCTAACTAATTACTGATTTAAACAAATACTCACGTTCAAACAGAGTTTTGATTGTTCGAGATATACCTAACACCACGATATTATATCTTACTTATATTGCATGTTATTTACACCTCTCTTTTACTGTTACCCCTAATTTTAATAGTACAGTAATTCACACAATATACCTTCCTTTCAAATTTTTTCTAATATAAAAAGCTATCTATACTCTCAAGGCTTTTTTTTTGATAACGTAGGGAAATGTCTTAGCTTGCGACACACATGGGTCATAGATACGGGGGAGATCAAAAGCAGCGCCTAATGCCAACTGCTCGTGTGCGTGTGGGATTTTTGTACCTAACGTGGCAACCGGTGTCTCTGCCGAGGTAACGGCCGGCAAACTAAACAGTAAACCTACCTGCGTCCCGATGAGAGAATGGAACGACACAGGGTATACGACATGGTTAGGCACTGTTACGTTTCGGTGGGCCGAATTGGTATTAAGCCCAGGGAAGCAGGGTCGTACTACTACGTACAGTAGAGGTGATTCCACGGATACCCCCGTAAACAGTGGCCCTCTACCACGAATACTCTCAAGGCTTGTGACACACGCATACAGATGGACATAACGAACATGTTTTTTTACGACAAAGTAGCAGACGGCCTATCTGATAGTAGTGGTTGCTGTCGCCCAAGCAATAGAATTAACAGACTTTAAGTATCTGTTTACGCCCTTTTTCAAGATTCCTATATTGTTTTTAAAAGCATTACGGGCCTGGTGTCCCTCTAACATAGTCAGATATCATTTACAGAGCTGTTTTCCAAAGTTCTATTCTGCACCGGTTTTGGAGATATTTTTCGGGTGTTGTTTTCCGTCCTTTTCTTTATTTACAATTCTTATATCTATTTATTTTATAGCTTCAGCTTCTGGGCATCTCTTTGACTCCAACACTCAATTTTGACACGTACATAGAGTCTTTAGCGCAAGTGGGGGCCAAAAAGCTGGGTGTACTCGCAAAGGTGAGATAGTACTTCACGTCGGAACAACTGCTGAACTTCTACCAAGCACAAGTTCGGTCCTGCATGGAGTACTGTTCTCAACTTTGGGACGGGTCAGCCAAATACCAGTTGGAGGCGTTCGAATCAATTGAGAAAAGAGCCAGGAAGCTGGTCGGCAATGATCGTTTTTTTTATGCTTGACTTCAGAGTCTAGAGCATAGACGAAAGGTCGCGGGGCTGACTGTCTTCTATCGGATACATTTCGGGGAGTGTTCCTTAGAATTGCACGAGATAATTTCTCCAGCCCCATTTTACCATCAGACAATCAGACGCACCAGTTTGCGCCACCGTTATATAGTAGAAACAACACCAGTCAGAAGCAAGCGTTTCGCTTCATCTTTTCTGATGCGCACTGCCGAAGAGTGGAATAATTTGCCGGAGTCTGTTTTTCCCGACAAATACAATCTTGAGGTCTTCAAGTCACGAGTGAATAGGTATCTCATAGGTAACCGTGCTCCATCCTAGACTGCGTCATCACTCAACATCAGGTGAGACAGTGGTCAAAGGCAAACCTATACTTCCATAAAAAAAAAATAAGAATTGTAAATAAATATATCTTACAGCTTTTCCGTTATATCTTCTTTACAGCTAATTTATACTTTTATTTTTTTTAAGTCTTATATTGTAGCGCTTTTTTATTTCGTCCTGCCATTTTATAATGCATCGCTAAAGTGTTTTAATTAATATTCTTTTGCTTACTCACTCGATGATCAATATACATATAATTTACAAGAACATAACGATCCAAACGAGTTGCGGCCCACTCATTTGATTGTTTCATAATGAGTTCATCGATTCAAAGCTATTCCTGCGCTGCGAATAGATCGCTACTGCCGTGGTCACGTGATGGTCATTAAGATTTTCTATGAGGCTACAAGAATTTTTGCATCTTATGGATTAATTCTTTCTAGTCCCTAATAATATGTACCTATTTTACAAATTAACGGTTTATCTCTGGACTTGTCTTGTTGTTCCTTTTTCCTATAGCAATTAGTTTTAGCTTAGAAATTTCTGTATACATGTCGAGAGATCCAATATGGCAAACTGTACATACATATTTACTTTCAACACCTTATTATGTGTATCGCATCCATCCATATTTCCTTAAATGCAAGGCCCGGGGGCGGGGGCCTTGCCTTGGCCCCCGGAGCCAGATCTGAGGTGTCGCTATTCACCTAACGCTTCGTCACAAAGCTCCCCATGCGGGTTTATTATTATTATTACTAATAATAATAAAGAGTTTACGTTAAAAAAATAAGAAACTGTAAAATATAACAAAATTTTGTTAGTTTGGGTACTAATGTAAATTTTAAATACATTTTTCTGACTAAAAATTGCCTAATACCCGCCTCGTTGGTTTATATATGGAAATATCTCATCTGCAAGTATGCTTAAATAAAAATTCTCCCATATTAGAACTGAATGAGAATGAAATAGGCCAACGAATATAACTCAACCCCAATTAAATAATAACGGTAACTGACATTGTCTAGTATAGAGCAACATTATCGATGCTAGAGAGCATACTTAGCAACTCCTTTGTTGAGTGACGGTGGTTATATCGTTAGTTCGATATATTTATGAAGAAAACTCAAAATTAAAATAGTTAAATAAAGTATATATAATTTTCTAAAATTGATATTATAATACTAATAATGTTTTTCTATGTTAAGTCAAACGATTATAAAAATTATAGAAAGAGTTTGAACAGCCTTTGTGTGTATAAAGTGATAAAATGTTAAAGTGTTACCATTTTAACATTTTAATGAGCCTATAAACCTTGTATTCTGTTATGAATAAGATTAACCACCAATTAGCACTTTATTAATAAAGTTAATGTAATTTTTTTTATAAAAAAATATCTTTGTATGTTAGAAAAAAAAGTAACATTTTTGAGAATAAATAAATACAGCATAAAGTTAATGTAATATATAATAATTAAATAAGAACTATTATTAGCTTTTTAAAGATGTCTCAAGACTACTTAAATATGCTAATAATATTTCTTATAATTAAGGTCTGGGAAGTTGGAATTAGTAATTTTCAACATAAGTCCATTCTGGTCTTATAAATTGTCATATTGATATACTGATAATATTTTCACGTCTCTTTACGGTATGGCAATGTATGTTAAACACTGATCCGATCGCAAAATTAGCAACAACAACTTGAATATTACCTATTATTAATTTTATCAGTACACGGTTTCAATCAAGTAGGCTTTGTGTTAAGAATTGTTAAATTGTAAGTATATTAGCACAGTTTATAGACAAATAATTACAATTAATTCTATTCAAGATTCGTTCGGGTGTAACGATTATAGGCGCCGCCTTTTGTTAACGTATCTATAAGTTCTAATTATGAGGCAAAGATAAATTATAATTATCGTAGGCAAGATCGGCAAAGTCGAAAAAATCATCTAACTGTGTACCATTCCACGCAGTGAATGGTTCCGTAGAGGCGATAAACTTTAATAAAAATAATTATTCAAAAACATCCCACATCTAACAATTTTCATTAAAACATTTTTTACAGCTCTACTCAAATGAAATCTCAATTATATTCAGAATCCGTCAGAATCAAAACTATCCGTGCAGGAACGGAAAACTCTCTTGCTCTCTGGCGGCCTATCGTGAGAGGCGACAAAGCAACCCACAACCAGGTGATAGGGTATTTGCCCGACTAGATGGATGTCACTCCTGGTCTAGAGTATGCCGCCATAACAACCTTGTATTCCGGCATTAGTGACTAGGTTCCAGACTCCCTTGAGAGAGCGACAGCACAATGGTAGCACCTTTGGTGTTACAAATGTCCAAAGGCGATGATCACCGCTTACCACCAGGCGGCCTGTCTGCTGATCTAATGCAATAAAAAAAAGAATTTACTTCAAATACAGTTATATTAATAGATAAGAATTTGTATCTTAATATATATAAATCTCGTGTCACAATGTTTGTCCTCAATGGACTCCTAAACTACTTGACCGATTTTAATCAAATTTGCACACCGTGTGCAGTTTGATCCGACTTGAAAGATAGGATAGCTTAAATTTGGACCCGGTAGGTGGCGCTGGAATCGGGTTCTTAATTTTATTTCTTCAGGGCAGAACAACGTCTGCCGGGACAGCTAGTATATATAATATAAAATTGCAATAGTGTAGTGTTTTGTTTTTAGATTTTTTGTGTCTGTTTGTTCGGGATTCACGTAAAAACTGTTGGGCCGATTTCGACGCTTTATTTAAAATCTGTGGTACTTTATATCCCGCGAATCTCACGGATCTGTTTTTGGAAGCAGTACAAAGTGGCCGGTTGAAAAAAAAAATGATTTTGATGTAATATTTTCACTGATCAATAGCGAATTCTCAGTTATAAAATCTGTGATACTTTATATCCTGTAAATTCCGCGGGATTTTTCCCGGGAGTAATTTCAAGTTGTTAGGACACGTATAAATTAGGTTATAGCGTCCAGCGGGGATGAAGTTGCGGGCGAATCTTAGTACATCATAATTACAGGTAAGGATAGGGGATATTACGGGTCCGAATGTTGGGCCACTAATGTAATAGACGAAAACATCTCCACTCAACTGAGATGACAATGTTGATGTGGATATGTGGTGTTACACGAATAAGTAAGGTGAGAAATGAGAACATAAGTGGATCTTTGAAAGATACACTCGTTACTGAAAACTTGAGAGGAAGAAGACTAAGGTGATATGAGCATGTAATGAGGAGGGATGAAATTCATGTGACAAAAATAATGTTAAACTAGAAGATTGATGAGGATTATGTTTTGTGACATGATGGTTCGTGGTGTTACAGAAGACGTATGCATGAATAGAGGAGTACGTAAGGAAAAGACATATTGTCTCGATCCCAAATATTTGGGGGAACGTGAAAGAAATGACTAGTTAAGGTCATAAAACAGAAAATCTTGAATTATATACCACGCCGCGCCAGACACGCTACGTACGATGTTGGCTTCGCAGCGGCAGGCACGGCTTACTCGTGATCCTTTCTTCACGTCTTGCGGTTCCTTCGACGTGTGGACCAGCTGGGTACGGCACAGCGGGTACCTTCCAGCATGCGGGTTAATATAAGCGAGTGTAGCATGCGGTACAACAGACAAAACGCGGCGAGATTTTCGCGGAAGCAGCAGCGTGATCAGCGGTCGAATGTAGACTTTCGTGTATATAAAAGTACTCTATAGCTACGTTCCATTAGGAACTCGCAACGACCACGTTCACGACCGCGATTTTTCTCGTTCCACTTGCCTGCCGGTGTTACAATCGTAAGCTCAAGTGGAACTGTTATTCGACCCACTTCTTGACATGGGTCCTTGTGAGCGTTGTGTGATCGAAAATGATGACGTCATTAGTGACGTTTTCGCCACGACCACAACAACCGCGGTCGCCTTGTGGAACGGCTAACGGAACATTTTGGGCGTTGTGAGCCACTAATGGAACGCCGTATATGATGTAGACTATGTCACATTACATATGACAGATGCGGCGAAAGAAAAAGAAACAAAGAGGCGGTGACCAAATAGGTCGGCGTTAACAGTAATAAATACTTTGATCAAATGTAAAAAAAAAATGTTTATAAACTTCCCCAACATTAATTAATTTGTTAGTATTTCGAATTTTACGGTTTTCTAAATAGTAGTCTTACAAATGTTAAACAATGAGATATTTAATGTAATTTCCACATAATCATGTAATGTTCCCATTATTATAATATGACATTGTACAAAGTCGATGTTTAAATGCTCTGCTGGGTAAGTAATTATTCGTGGATGTAGAAAAAGAATCAAATTAAACAAAGTTTTTCAAACAAAACCCAACAGAATTACCTTTAGAGTGATAAGATCTTCGGTGGATTCATAGCTGGTTGTATGCGGTGAATGAGGACCTATTCATTTAAAAAAATATATTTTGAAATGTTTATTGTTTACATTATTGTGCTTATATTAAGATTTGATAAATGTAGATAAGGCTCAGGATCTTAATAGAGATCCTTGTTATCTTTTTGTATTAGACGTGATATGAGTATTTTATAATTGACGATGATATGAGTATTTTATATTTTATAATTGTTTTTTGATTTCAAATATTTGCTATTGAAATCAAAAAACACCCAAATTTCAATAGAGAAGATGGTTGGCAAGTACCACCTGTTTGGGATCCAATTATCAAAACTATTAAGACCCAAACCCAGCAAAAACCAGCTGCCAGACCTCAAGACACTGTGAGCTCTTTCTGCGTACAACGGAACACAAACCAACTTGACTGATAATTACTTTTATTTTTCCTTCCACCCATTTTAATATTATATAAAATTATTAGAGCTAGGCATGTTTGCTGAAGAGTTTCTTGCGCCGCTTCTTCTCTTCAAGCCATAACATGTTGCGAAGCGGTAGTAAATTAGATTAGGCTCCCATAGAGTAAATGATAACCATAAACAAAATTAAAATTAAATAATTAAAATTAACAAGTTGGCGGTAGGCTAAATAAAACTTTAACAATATTCGTTGACACTTGACATCTTTGCCTTCCGTGATCACGGCCACTGAAAAGTGGCCGAAACGTGGGAAAAACCAAAATCAAATAAAATTACCGCGCTTAAAACCGTTAAAACGTAGTCTTATTATAAAATTAAAGTTTTTATTCAAAATAAGTTCCACTGGAGAACACTTTTTGAAGGTCACACATATAAGTTAAAATATACTTAATATTCTATGTACATCGCTTCGCAACATGATATTGCTGTTAAGGAGAAGAAGAAGCAGCAAAGTACTATTCATCAAGACAATATTTTACAGTATACTAAACGGGATATTGAAAAAGTAAATGCAACTGAAGATAGATTTATTTTTTTACCTACATAATGTACATTATAATCTGATACAATAAAAACTTAACCAACGAAATCAAATAAATACATTATAAAATTCTAAAAATGCCGTGTCTATGCATTGAAACTATTACAGCTAGCAACACGATGCAATTTTTTTAGAATTCTTGTGTGTCTGTCTGTTTGTTCGGGATTCGCGTAAAAACTACTGGGCCTATTATGAAGCGGTTTTCGCTAGTCGACAGCAAATTCTTAGACTTAAACTCTGCGCAACTTTTAATCCTTGGAATTTTTCTGGAAATGTTTTAAAATGGCCAGATTGAAAATTTAATGTAATAAAATGTGCGATACTTTATATCCCGTGAATTCCACGGTAATTTCAAGTCAAGCGTAAAAATATTTAATTAGCAAACATAACAAAAACAATGGCCATTCAACAGATTTCACTCAACAAATACCCTAATGAACTTTGTGCCGTTTGTTACTGAATGCACTCGCAACTTCGGACCGAGGCCTCTAAAACTCTTTATAGCATTAGATGAAATTCGTAGGACAACGCTAGACTTCTCCGTTGTTAATGGATCGCCTCTATGCTTAGAGCGTTAAACTTTTATAGATAATTAGAATCTAGCTACGAGTTCGCTTGAAAATGGCTTTCAAGTTATCAGTTTGCTTTTGTTGGCTTAAAATAGTTCTGGTATGTCAATAATTTAGGTAATACGTGTGGAAAATATAGGTTTAAGTGTTTCTTTGTAAAATTGATCTAAATAGACATAGCTTTTTTATTTTTTATTGCAGGAGTTCAGCAGACAGGCAGATGGCCCACTTGATGGAAAGCGGTTACCATCGCCTATGGCCATTTGCAACACCAAAGGTGCTACAAATGTGCTGCTGCTCTCTTAAAGGAGACTGGAACCTGGTCACTAATGCCGGAACATAACACAAGGTTGTTATGGCGACGTACTCTAGACCAGGGGTGGTCGCCATCCAGTCGAGCAAATACCCTACCATCTGGCTGTGGGTTGTTTTGTCGCCTCTTACGACAGGCCGCCCCAACGCAGGAAATTGTATTCTTTCTCCGTTCCTGCGAGGATAAAACTATAGACGATAGTTAGGCAAACGTTGGACTCACCGCTGCCCATCAACCTGCTGACTACGCAAAGACCAGTCTTCGTATCAGCAAATAATTAGTATTAAGTTATAATAATGTTAATCTAATTTTAATTCTAATTAAGTTAGTCTTGTAAGAACTGTCGAGCAATAAACTTGTCTTTTAAAATGGTTTTTTAAGACTTCTCCGCGCTACCCTACTCATCTAGATATAAAATAGTCTTTAAACTTACTTGGTGAATCAGCAAGTAGATCGTTGTCGTCGTGTGGTGGTGATTTCACAGATCCTGGCGATAGCTTGACATTCGCATGTGGTGATGGAATTGGGCCTGAACCTGCACTACCCGCACTGCTCGCTGGACCTGCGTTGGAGCCGTGTGATGTGGTGATCGTGATCTCCCCATTTGACGCAGCTAGCCTGATGAAGAAGAAATGTTAACATATTAGGTTTCGGTTAACTCAAATTTCCACTAAAAGTTCTATAATATTATTTGAAGGACATATTGTTGGGAATTTGAAGAATAGATAAACAACTATTTTTAACAAATATGTATGTGTATGTAAAATATAGATTATAAAAGATAAATTCTATGTTATTGCTTTTGAATGATTACTTCCAGGCACTCAAGTCTAATAGATTGAGATCCCAGTCACCCCAGACTTACATGATTTTAGGAAAGATGAAATTTTCAGTATCGGTAGTTTAGCATAAACTTAGAAAGGAATGGACACTCACTAAGCTGAAAGTGGAGCTGTTTTTCAGGTAGCAGGTATCAGGTATCAAAGGTGGAAAATAACCATGCTAACTTACGTCAAAGTAGCAAGGCTAGTTTTTACATATGTCATATATGATATTGTTATAAACGAATATACAGTTGCCAGACACTTCCCGTGGGCCATAACTCTTGACAGACACTTTAAAAAAAATGGGAACTTACGTCATTTTAGTAAGGCTGAATTTTATATATATTATTAAGTATAATATTTTAAAATATTTTCCAATGAGCCAGACAAATCTGACGGGCCAAACATCTTTTCATGGTTATTTTCCACCTTTGATAGCTACTACCTGAAAAACGGCCCCGCTTTCAGCTTAGCGAGTATCTATTCCTTTCTAAGTTTATATTAAACTACCGATCCTAAAAATTTCATCTTTCCTAAAATCACGTAAGTCTGGGGTGACTGGGATCTCTATCTATAACGGTCTTAATCATAGAGTTAGAGTAAGTTTAAACGCGTCTTTATGTTTATTAAAGAAACGTTTAACGTTTTACGTTATAATAATTATTTTTATTATTTAATCCAGACTAGGTCCATAGCAACTTACATTATTGGTATTATAATATTAAAGTATAATTACGTCACGATGTAGTTTCATCCAATGTTCTATCAATGGTCCATTTATTTGAAGTAGAGCAGCCACTATTTTATTTTGGGAGTTATAAAATCTTTCTCTTGTGTTCGCTACTCTTTGTCGTATTAGTGCCGCAAAGTCTGGTTTCTGTGAACATCTCTGAAGCGCTACAGAATTTAGGTAATAGGGCGTTATTATATTGTACTCTTAATGCACTGTATTCCGCTTTTGTGTATTTGCACCAAAGTTACATAGTAATACAGTATGTTTTGAACAACAGCATTTTCGCATTGTCACTACATCTTGCAAACCTCCTAGCCAACATGTTGGATCGCACGCTTAAAGCACAGCGTTGTCTACCTAGGTCGATTCCGTCCGTTAATATGTCCGTTTTAATAGATGAACATTTATTCATTTTCGAAAACATGGGATATGAATGAAAAATAGTGTCTGTTTATTGAATCATAGCTTTTCTATCTGCCGCAAGACACGCCAAATAAAGATCTAAAACTACCTGATAGGCCGAGACATAAAGAAACGATTTTCGTTTAACATACCTTATTGAAAAAATAATTATTTGAAGAATTTTGTACTTTTACTAAATAAATACAGTTCTTAGCATCATTCAATTTGACAAGTTTGATTTTTTATACCCGTTTTATTTGAAAATTATTTGGTTAGTCTTGGACTTGTGTAACATTAGATTTTTTGCATTACCTATGTATTTCGGAAAATGACAATGTTTCTATGATATATAAAATCTGGCAATTCACAGATTCGCCGTTGGAAACGCGCACCGGTTGTCGCAGTGGTAGGTAGCGTCATGGCGTGGTAAATAAATACGTTACGAAAACGCATTCGTAGTTATTACAATATTGTTTAAGATACTTTAATTACAATTTATTTCATTATATTACGTGTTTGTACATAGTTGATATTTTTCCGTTGATATTTTGACAAGAATGGATAAAAGTGAAATATGTCATTGAGCCATTCCGGCCACTTGGGGATAGCGCTAAGATAGTGTTAGATTGTCAATGGGTTGCCTGTATCCACCCACTAAGCTATCCCTGTGTTCCATTACTTCACTTTAACGCCAGTACCTCGGGAATCGCTAACAGAGGGAAATAATCCTAATCTTACTGCCGCTTCGTAACGAGTTATTACAGCTTATAGAAAAGAAACGACGAAAAAAAAAACTGTCCAGCAACATGACTACTCCAACCTTATGTGTGGAAACATCTTTTCTTCAATAAAGTCATTGTTATATACGAAATATGGTATTGGTACAAAAGGTAATTATGGCAATGGCAGATACGAAAAAATGCATAAATTAAAAGCAGGTGAGTGAGCCTAATATTATCGGTTGAGCTGGCTTGGCCTCCTGCGACGAATGACGAAAGATCGTGGAATGAAGAGAACCTATCTGGGACAGTCTATCAGTCCCGCATCTTGACTTTTTTCTAGGGGGGGGACAAAAACTGAAAAATGCCGCCTCTGATCGCCTATATTTTTAACTTAGTCATCGAGATTTCATCCATCAGACGCCCACTGTTGGACACGCATGGTCTGTGGTTTTTAATCTATGCGTATGCGCCACGTGAAAAGTAATTTATTTAAGTTGCGATAATGTTGAGTTGTGTATTTTTCTGCGAAGTTTGAATTTGCCGTCCGGGGCATGGGCCGACCATGGCCGACCGTTTTTTTCATTTTTCGTTTCATTCGTTCAACCTTTAGTTCTTTCTAGAATTGCTAGTGCCTCCTCGACCTGAAGAAGCCCACACACTAGCCGCGACTTTCCCCCATCGCACTGCTGATTGCCCTCAATCGGGTTTCCCCTCGTACAAAAAATGTATCGCTTGAGTGACGTAGCCTGACAACGCTATACAGTAAATCAAGAATCATTTTGGATACTTGAGCCACAGCAGTAATACACCACACCCTTTCGCAACAGTAGCTGCTAATTGTACTATATAAAGCGCCGGTTTCATTGACCGCGTTGTTGCATTAGCGATAATTGTAGTGCACATTAAGTGCAAAATCATTTAGCTAAGTAGTCTTGGCTAGTTCTAGATGCAAACTAGATCGGTAAGTTTTAAGAGACATCATTATTTTGTCTGGTCCAAATGTGCTTGTGTTGGCATAGAAAGCGTGAATAATTAAACAACATTTATGTTCATCTTACATCTATATTAACATTATAAAGAGAAAGATTTGTATTCTTCTAACGAATAAACTTAAAAACTCCGGGACCGATTTCAAAACTTTTTCACCATTCGAATGCTACATTATCCCTGATTAATATAGGCTATATAAAAATTAGGGATCCCTACTAAAACTTCAATAATGTAACCCATCAATCTAAACAAAATACTTGGAGCTGAAATCAGGTTCAAAGATTTTTATTTTGTTCAGGGCAGGACAACTTTTGCCGGGACCGTTAGTTGGAAATAAAATAATATTATAAAGAGGTAATGTTTGTGAAGTTGTAGGGGGTAATCTCTGGATCTATTAAACCGATTTTAAAAATTCTTTTACTGTTCGAAAGCTACGTTAACAGGGAGTGTCATAGACTGTATAACATGACGCTATATACTACGGGAACGGGATAGAGCGCGGGAGAAACTGCGCCGGGTCGCTAGTTGGAAATAAAGTGTTTATTCAAATTGAGTTCAACGTTTCGCAATTGGCAACGTGTCACTGCTGCTCTAAAGTCTGACGATCGTATTCATAGAGTTAGAGTAAGTTTGAACGCTTCTTTAAGGACCATAAGAAGCGTTCAAACTTACTATAATTCTCAATGAATAAGACCGCGAATTTTTTGCCGAAAATTAACGGTTCATTTCTGTTTTTGTTCAAAAATAAACAAACGTAATTGTTAAAAAAGGTTTTTGATATGTGACTTTTTTGACTGATTAATTATCAGTTAAAAAAGTCACATATGAAAAACCTTGAGTCAGGTTGCTTGTTGTTAAGGTCGCCTTTTGTTTTACCAAGTAACTATTGTCTTGTTGTGCATTTTTTTGTAATTTTTGCTTTGGTGAACAATAAATATGTCTATGTCTATTATCTGCTTCATTCGTCATTTAATAGTGTTACTTAGATTATGGAGTATATTCAAGGGAAAAATTGTGATTGTGTGTGTGTAAGCTGTAATATATATGTAAGCTATAAAAGTATCCGTGCAGGAACGGAGAAAGAATACAATTTCCTGCGGCCGGGCGGCTTGTCGTAAGAGGCGACTTAACAACCCACAGCCAGCTGATAGGGCATTTGCCCAACTGGATGGCTACCACCCCTGGTCTAAAGTATGTCGCCATAACAACCTTCTGTTGTATTCCGGCATTAATGACCAGGTTCCAGTCTCCCTTAAGAGGGCAGCAGCGCATTTGTAGCACCTTTGGTGTTGTAAATGTCCATAGGCGATGGTAACCGCTACCCATCAAGTGGGCCGTCTGCCTGTCTGCTGAACTTTTGCTATAAAAAAAAATATTGTTCTGTATAAATAACTAATATAAATACAAATAAAAAAAATTGAAACTTTCTACAAAAAAATAATAACGAAAATGAAAAAAAGCAGTTAGTTACTTTTGAAACCTTTTTTAACAATTAAGTTTGTTTTATTTTTTAATATCTTATTTCTTGATACAATTTCAAAGACAGAAATGAATACATCTAATTTCGGGCTATTGAACCCGTAATAAAACTGATTTTAGACGGATCAATCAAATTGAATCAAATTGGTTTAAAGACACAGAACTGAAAAGACACGACGTTATTCAATGACATTGAATGATTCAAGTTTATGTTTGTATGGATCACTTTAGTTATTCATCCATATTGAAAAAAGCGAACCGTCTAACATCGGTAATGTTGGTACAAAAGTTTTGACGAATTTGCAACTTTATACATTTGAATACTTTGATTGTTATGTGTGTCACTGGACTTTGAATATGTGTTCAAAGTTTGAACAAAGATTTGCAATTTGCCATACGGTATCGGCTTTTTAGCGCGTATCAAAGCGTTCAAAGTTGGAATGTGTTCAAATGTTTGCGTAGCGTGCCAGCCACATTTGCACGACCATTGCGCACTATTCGCGCTTTCTTCTCGGACATTTTGTTAGATTTCACAAATGTAATACATAATTACAAGCACTTAAACAATAAAGACACTCTGTGTCTACAAAATGTTCGTCATCTTGTTTGTCGTCTACCAGCATACTGTGGAAAAAAATGTTTCCAAAGCATGTCTGGCAGGTTGCGACAATATGCGTTCAAATGTGTTTTCAAAGTCTTCAAAAAGTGTTCAAATGTTTGAAGCTGATCTGGCGGCGGCTTAACACGGTGCATGTGTCATGATTCTACAATCGGCATATGAGTCTTGACACCGACTCGAATGTGGCAACACCAAGCAACTAGCGTTTAGTACAAGCGTTTGCTGCTCAGTGTACAAATGAGGCGCTCGCTTCATTAACCGCGCCGGTGCATTAGCGGTAATTGCTGGCTAATTAGGGCTTCATCCGTTGCAACGGGTGCACACACGCTTTTATTGTACGACACACTTAATGTTTGAACGACGATTTACTGTGTGTTTATGAAACCGATTTAAGTCCTGTTTGAAAGACGTAAAAGACTTTTGCCATAATACTATACTACGGTATATCAACATCAGATTAATTTTTTACTTTTAATTAAATTAATAATCTAAAACAAATTATGTGTGTGTAGTTCACACGCAGTAGAAGTGAAACTTCAGAGAATATACCAACAAATAATTCTTCTATAACTTTTATTAATACAAATATACTTCCTTTAGCCTATATCCGTCAACATATTATAATTCAAAATACACTTCTTTTAGTCTGAAAAATATTATTATCATAATATTTTCTTAAGTTTTCGCGACTTGTATACATAATAAAACTACGTTTTAACGGTTTTAAGCGCGGTAATTTTATTTGATTTTGGTTTTTTCCGACGTTTCGGCCACTTTTCAGTGGCCGTGATCACGGAAGACAAAGATGTCAAGTGTCAACGAGTATTGTTAAAGTTTTATTTAGCCTACCGCCAACTTATTAATTTTAATTATTTAATTTTTAATTTTGTTTATGGTTATTATTTAATCTATGGGAGCCTAATCTAATTTACTACCGCTTCGCAACATGTTATGGCTTGAAGAGAAGAAGCGGCGCAAGAAACTCTTCAGCAAACATGCCTAGCTCTAATAATTTTATATAATATTAAAATGGGTGGAAGGAAAAATAAAAGTAATTATCAGTCAAGTTGGTTTGTGTTCCGTTGTACGCAGAAAGAGCTCACAGTGTCTTGAGGTCTGGCAGGTGGTTTTTGCTGGGTTTGGGTCTTAATAGTTTTGATAATTGGATCCCAAACAGGTGGTACTTGCCAACCATCTTCTCTATTGAAATTTGGGTGTTTTTTGATTTCAATAGCCTCACGCATCATTCTAGGTATGAAACGATTCTCTTTCTCGAGGATTTGTGGGTTATCGAATCTGATGTAACGGTTGGGTTTATCCAGCGTGTGTTCACTGATCGCAGACTTCGTAGACCTTGTGTGTTTCATGTCAGCAATGTGTTCTTTTACTCGTGTTTTTATGCTCCTCTTTGTTTGCCCAATGTATGACAATCCACACTCACAATCAAGCTTGTAGACTCCACACCAACGTCACAAAGGCCCCAAACCACCTTCAGTTGAGCGGTGCCCTGCTACCCTACCCTACATCAAGGGGGTCACAGACAGAATTGGTCACATCCTCAGGCGAGCTTCAATCAAAACATATTTCAAGCCGCAGAAAAAGATTACCCAATTTCTGAGACCTGTGAAATGCAATATCCCACTCCAGGATGCAGGGGTTTACAAGCTTGATTGTGAGTGTGGATTGTCATACATTGGGCAAACAAAGAGGAGCATAAAAACACGAGTAAAAGAACACATTGCTGACATGAAACACACAAGGTCTACGAAGTCTGCGATCAGTGAACACACGCTGGATAAACCCAACCACTACATCAGATTCGATAACCCACAAATCCTCGCGAAAGAGAATCGTTTCATACCTAGAATGATGCGTGAGGCTATTGAAATCAAAAAACACCCAAATTTCAATAGAGAAGATGGTTGGCAAGTACCACCTGTTTGGGATCCAATTATCAAAACTATTAAGACCCAAACCCAGCAAAAACCACCTGCCAGACCTCAAGACACTGTGAGCTCTTTCTGCGTACAACGGAACACAAACCAACTTGACTGATAATTACTTTTATTTTTCCTTCCACCCATTTTAATATTATATAAAATTATTAGAGCTAGGCATGTTTGCTGAAGAGTTTCTTGCGCCGCTTCTTCTCTTCAAGCCATAACATGTTGCGAAGCGGTAGTAAATTAGATTAGGCTCCCATAGATTAAATAATAACCATAAACAAAATTAAAAATTAAATAATTAAAATTAATAAGTTGGCGGTAGGCTAAATAAAACTTTAACAATACTCGTTGACACTTGACATCTTTGTCTTCCGTGATCACGGCCACTGAAAAGTGGCCGAAACGTCGGAAAAAACCAAAATCAAATAAAATTACCGCGCTTAAAACCGTTAAAACGTAGTTTTATTATATTATTATCAGTTTTATTTCGGTCCAAATTTGACCTATATTTAATCATCGGTCTTATTGACTCTCTAATCTGTGCCGTATAATGTAAAACTCGTATCTCATTCTCTCGCAGGGTTAGTACTATAGATTTATATATTTCTCTCTTTTTAGTGTCGCCTTTTCGTTTCATCGAGGTTGAAATCACAAAGATTCTAAAGAAGTTTCACTTCAAAAAAGTTTATAGCCTGAAGCAGGTAAACAGGCAAACCGCCCACTTGATGGAAGGTGGTTACCGTCGCCTATGGATGTTTGCAACACCAAGGGCGTTGTCGATGCGTTGCCGGCCTCTGAGGAATTTTATAACGACCTTCTTAACGACCCCGTGTCGTAATGCAATGGGAAAACCTTGGCGGGAAGTTCCCTCCAAATAATTGTCTTAAGAGGAAGAAACGTTCTACAAAACCTTTGCGTAGTTGAGTGTGGGAGCTTCAAGAAATGGAAGTGAACATCCCGTCGATGGTGAGCAGTGCGGTTGTAAAATGAAGTGTCGGCACCAGATTAAAAGTCCTTTATAACTGTGGCCGCCGTCAGCGCATGCGAATTATAACAGTATACGGTTACGTATTAGGCTTATATTTTTTCTAAGATATGCTTAGATTGTGGATTTATAGTGTTACAAGATCTTTGAAAGTTGCACCTGGGACAGAAAAATGGAGAGGAATAAGACTGAGTTGGTATGGGCATGTAATGAGGAGGGATGAAAGTTACGTGACAAAAAGATTGTTAAACTGCAAGATTGATGGTTATAAATGTAAAGGTAGACCAAAAAAGAGATGGATGGATTGTGTGAAGGATGATATAAGGATTTGTGGTGTGATAGAGGACGTATGTCAGAATAGAGGAGTATAGAATAAAAAGACATATTGTGCCAAACCCAAGTAATTGAGAGAAGGGAAAGAAAAGAGAGGTATGCTTAGAATATAGAGACTACGAGGTGTAAATTTTGAACTTTGCGTCGTCTTTAAGTAATGTTTATGAAATTAACTAGCTGACCCGGCAAACTTCGTACCGCCTCAGAATCAATAAATAAAAAAGCTGAATGATAATTGCAGAATGTTTCAACTTTAGTAAAAAATGTGGTCAAAACAACCGGAACGAAAATCAAATATTTGACATTCAAAAGCAAAAAAATGAAAAAAAGAACTTCACTTTTAAATTTAATTTGATTTCTGAACGACTTTTAAATTTAATTGATTTATAAACGACGGGACGAACATCAAATGTTTGACAGGTAGTAATAGTTTCTAAGGGAAAGCGAAATTGGTGTTTTTACTATATTACAAGCATTTTTTTCATATTTACTCACCTTTTAAACCTTCCCTGGATTTCCACAAATAATTCAAAACCAAAATTAACCAAATCAGTCCAGCCGTTCTCTAGTTTTAGCGAGACTAACGAACAGCAATTGATTTTTATATATACAGATATAGGATTTCCAGGACATCACAGTTTTTATTTTATTTTAGAAAGGTATAAAATTTTATATTATTACATATTAAATATCCATAATAATTAAGCATAATACTATTTTAATATTCAACAACATTTTGCCTTAATTTATTTATGAAGCATAATCAATTTATATGTAAATCGAACTAGCACCCTTCAATGTGTTATTATAATCAACTTTGGAGTTGTCGAGCAAATAGATTAATATTGTCTCTTAATTACTTTAATTATTAAGTTTTGTATGCGTTTAAATTTTTTCGGGTTCGACATGATACAGGTGACTGCGTGTCTTGTGTCGCGGCCAGCTATCACGGTGACGTGCCTTAGATTATCTCTTTTTAGTGTCACTTTTTCGTTTCATCGATTTTCAATTGACAACGATTCTAAAGAAGTTTCACTTCAAAAAAGATCATATTTGCTGATTGGAGAGTAGGGAGGGTGCTTTTGTAACGTTAAGACTGGTACCGGCGGGGTTTTTGATATTCTATATATTAATACGTGAAGCAAAAAAGGGGTACTTTTTACGAATATTTCGCGGACAGAAGAGTATGAAATTTCGCACACTTATAGTTTATATAGAGAAGAAGCGACGAATGCTAATATTTTTTTTAAATTATCAAAAAAAAAACATTAAATCAATAAAAAAACATTACACACACTACCATGTATTTGACACACACACGCGCATATAATCTTTTGTTTATTGTTCATGTCAAATTAACAGTGTATGTAGCCTTGGCGAAATCTGTAATTATAGAAGTATATAGTCTTTGACATTAATTATTATGGTTGAAATTCGACCATGGCGACCACTACTTCTAATGAAACGGTGAATGAAACAACAGTGGAACACGCACCGTCATTTAGCGAATGCACATCGAAAAACAGACAGACATGTTCACACGCATGTTTAAACGCCCATCGCATTACAGCATTCATTTTTCCTTCAAAATTAATGCAGCGACGACTACGGGTGTCTTTTGATATTTTTTAATTAAGATAATTGCAGTGCGAATTTAATTACTATCTTATTTTAAATGACGTTTTTGTTGTAAGGTATAAATATAATAATAAAATAAAAACAATACTATCAGGCAAATTTGAAGGCAATAATCAAATTGTTATAAATTATTATATGGACATTTTATTACTCTTGAGTAGTTATTTTTAGTGGTTATTTTATCAACTCTTTATTTATTCTCTCTAACAAGTTGTGGTTAGCGTATTGGCTAGTGCACGCGTCCCAATCTCAGAGGGTGCGGGTTCAAATCTTAACCGGAACTTATGCACCACTTCGCAGTTTTGCACCTAATGTGCATATTGTTACCATTACCACGTGCTAATAACGAAGAAGAAATACATCGTGATGAAACCTACCAAGCTGCTTTGGACAATTGTGGCGGGTATACTGCCCGTTCCCCTATAGTGGGAGGGCCGAGCCCAGCAGTGGGACGTTTATGGGCTGTTATTGTAATTATAAATATTAAGACTCAGGCGGACTCCGCTGTCCATCTGTGAAAAATGACTTAAGGGGTATCTAGTCATTTAAGATTTAGAAGCTTTTTGAAGTAAGTTTGCCACTACCATCTACTACGTGGATGTTATAACAATTTCTTCTACCATGTATAAAGTTTTACATAGTAACACATGGTTCCTCAGAACTCGGTTTTTTACTCAAAATCAATTAATTATTACCTACTCTTCTGTAGGTTATCTGAAGAAGTTATGAAGCTTAGGACTATATAAATTATTTATTCATTTGCCGTTATTTTTAATAAGAGAAAAAGAATCAATAATAAACTAGTGCAAGTATGTAGCACTCCGTGCAGGAACGGAGAAAGAATACCTATTCCTGCAGCCGGGCGGCCTGTCGTAAGAGGCGACAAAACAACCCACAGCCAGGGGGTAGCCACAGCCTATCTGGATGGCTACCACCCCTGGTCTAGAGTATGCCGCCATTTTCAGCATTAGTGGCCAGGTTCCAGAATCCTTTAAGAGAGCAGCAGCGTATTTGCAGCACGTTTGGAGTTACAAATGTCCATAGGCGATGGTAACCGCTTGCCATCAGATGGCCAGTCTGCCTGTCTGCTGAACTCATGCAAAAAAAAAAGTCCACGAACTATAATGTGGTTCCGTAGACGTGACAAATATCCGCTGTTTTTTTCACTTGGCTATGAAACTACAAATAAAACATTTGATCGAAAATACGTCATACATTAAAAACTATTAAAAAATAAATAAATACTGGTTTACAATTTTGTATTGAAATAATCTTTGAAGCTCCACAACTTCAAATTATTTAATTTTTACAAATACATATATGACGATTTCGTAAGCGAAGCTTAGAACCGGTGTAAAATTAACCGGTTTCAATCGGCTATAACCGGTTTTAGACAACCATTCCGTTCAGAGTGTAAACATAAAGACAGTGTTATACAATAAACCTGAATTAAGGAACTTGTAACTTGCATGTACAAAAATAAGTTAAAACTACCTGCAATTTTAGTATTTGTGCTTTCTATCTCCTTACAAATTACAATTTTTTGTTCATAGTTTAAGTGAACTGTAAAAATTCTTTTATGAGAAATAAAGTTCTTTAACCCGAATTGCCCGGTTTCTCTGCGAGAAGAGGAACTATCATTCTTTCTCTCTCAACATGTGTTTGTGTGCGACTGTAAAACTTGCTGTAGATATAGCTGCGCTTTGGCAGTGTGCACCAAAAACCGTTCGAAATTTGTTCAAAACCAGTTTATTCAACAAAACCTATTTGACGAAATTTTGTTCCCAAAAACCATTTAATTGAGCTTAAAGTTCCCATATACTTAGCTTGTAACCGGTTGGACTTTTTTACCAGTTTCAAAGTCTGCTCATAAGGGCTTTGTCAAAATGGTCACAGAACTCTGAAAATAGTACAATCTTAGGTAGTCATCAAAAATGATTTTTATGTCTATTTGGAAACGATATTTTTAGTCAAAATTGAATTCTTTTCAATCGTTAAAAACATCAGAGCGTATACAGACAGGATGTACTTAAACTTGTAATTACAGCATAATATTTCTCGGGATATACCAGACAATAAATGTAATTCATTATAATTATTGCCTTCAAATGTGCAGATGGAGTTTTTCTGACAGCTGAAAGGAAAGTGGTAATTATATTTTATTGATATATTTGTAAAATTATGTATGTACACTACATATATGTGAGAAGAACGATCCGTAGTACACAACTAACTAATGATAATAAAAACCCTTTAATTAAAGAAAGAAAGAAAAATGATTTTATTAATGACAGCTGCACTAATATATAAAAAACTTAGTTTAAAAAAATCGACTTCAAAAACTAAAAAACTAAAAAGTATAAAATAACTTATTTCTAAAGCTATTATTATTAATATATATTATCTAAAACATCTTAAAGTCGGTGCTTAGTAATTTTCAAAATATAGTAATTTTTATGTTTTACTTTGCACCGACTTCAAGATGTTTTAGATAATATATATTAATAATAATAGCTTTAGAAATAAGTTATTTTATACTTTATACTTTTTTAGTTTTTGAAGTCGGTTTTTTGAAAAGAAGATTTTTTATTTTTTTGTTACTTTTTGGTGTCTAGCTATGTATGGGTAGAGCTACGAAAGCTGCCGCGCTCTTTAAAAAATATAGGTCCCAAGAAATGGGAACAAAAAAATGTTCGTAAAATGAAAACTACTGGGCCAAACTATGTTAAATTTTTAAGGGACCAAATGGCAACTATTCCGCATCAAACTAAATAAGAATCACGTAAATCGGATCATAAATCTCGGAGTAATCGGTGAATATAGATAAAAAAAAGATCCCGACGAATTGAGAACCTCCTCCTTTTTTGAAGTCGGTTAAAAACTAAGGGTTAATAATTATAGACGTGAATAAGCTTTTTTAAAAAAGGTTTTTAAATATAAGCTTTTGAGATCCTGGACATCATGTAGCAGTAGAGTGCTAACCAAGACAAGTAAAACGAGCCCAAACACGACGCGTTTATCTTGTTTAGTATAGGAGTTCCTATGGTCACCTTCCGACTCCATCATCAGATCAGGTCCATGGTACCATATTATTCCATTGTCATACGATATACATATGCTTGCAAAATTTCAGCTCAATCGGAAACCGGGAAGTCGGTCAAATTTAACTTGCAAGATTCCACCCGAACTTACATACATACATAGGTACATCCATTGCAAGTTAAATAAAAGCTTGTTAAAACAGTTACTATCCTAAAAGAGGCATCAGTCTCAGCATATTGCTGGTCTATCGAAAAAGCTCTGATCTTCCGCTGAGCCTATAAGATATCGTCACGACAGACATACACCATTACGTGCACGTAACTATACAACTTTATACAAATATATATGTAGTTCATAGCAATATGTTAATAAACAAGTATAACATAAATATTTAATTCCATTTACTCTTACTTTAACCCCATATTTAATATAAGAAAAGCTCATCGGCACGTAAGCAAGAAAACAATTTGCTAGCTTCACGAGTAAACGTAGGAAATCAATAAAATTGAATGACTAATAAAAATGCAAGAGAATAAATTATCATAATAAAGAGGTTTTGCGTCGAATAAGTTCACTGGATAAATGCTTAAGCTTCAAGTACGAAGTGTTAACACAAAAAGAATGAGTCGGATATAAAAAGTTTGTTCACAGTTCACTGTGAGGGAAAGAGGAGCAGGAAAAACTTTGGAGTGCCTTGTAGCTTTATAAAATTTTAATTTGTATATTATCTAATATCTCTTTTGAGATTCATATTTAATATTTATAATATATAACTATAAAAACAATCGTGTTTAAAATTGACCAAATTCCGGAAAGTTATAATTATCTTATAGTGAAAACTAATTCACGTTTGTCATACTTACTTATATTAATAAAAACAGTTTAATTTGTTGACTACTTTTTCATACATAACACTTTATTGTACACCATTACAGAAAACTTACGAACTAGTATTATTCTAATTGTGTATAAAGGGCGGTCTTATCGCTAAAAAGCGATCTCTTCCAGACAATCTGTGGTAAGAATATTGCTGATTAGGAGTGGCGATGATGGTATACATATTTATTGTACGATTACTTACATTTTAATAATAAATTCATATTTAATTTTTTTCTAATTCATATAATTTTGTCACAATAGAATGTCATTACCATAATTTTCTATACATATAACACACGTGAATTCTGTGCCAAAATGTTAAATTATATACAAATTAGTGCTGTACTCTTTATTGACCATCTAAAATATTAGTCTAGTATATTATATACAGTACTAAGTCTAACTCCGTTAATATATCCTAATATTTAAATGTGAATGAGTGTTACTAGTTAACTGTTACTGTTATTATAAAGATGTTAATAATTCACAAATTAAAGATAATTAAGATACTGCACTAGAATAATAATACCAAAGTTCTATTTAAATACGAAAATGAACTTTGCACGAGTGAAGTTGCTTAAAATGTTCTAGTAAAAAATGAATATAAATGCCGACTCCACAACGTTTCTTATTCCTAATGCAAATTAAAGCATTGGCTAACGTGGAGGTTTCGTTTCATTTAATCATTAATTACTCGATCAAATAAATAAACACACATATCTACAATGTATTTACGTTATGTTGTGTGCTAAGGCGTAACCTTGAAGCGTGGACAGGATAAATCATTCTTTTAGATATGTGCTTTAATTGTAATTATCCGAGAATTGTCGATATTTTATTTCATATGGTAACTTATTCTTGTGCGACTGTGTTCCACGCCTTTCTTTATGTTTAAGAATATTGTCCTTTAAATATAACTTCTTTATATTTACATCTCGTTGGTATTTTTTATAGCCACGGTAGTGAATTCTTTCGATGGGAACGCAAAAGCGTGACGCCGTGAATTTAATAATTTAAACACTATGGTCATACAGATATAGTTGGAAAAATTTTGAAGTTCATAAATCAAATTGAAACTAGTTTTGAATTATAATATGTTGACGGATGTAGCCCAAAGGAATTATATTTATATTAATAAAATTTAGAGAAGAATTGTCTGTGAGTATATTATTTGAAGTACTTCTGCGTGTGAACTGCATTCACACATACATTTTTTTTTAAATAATATTATTTTTTTACTGTTTAAAATGTAATCTACTTTTATTTCCTGGGAATATGACAAGTAAAAAAAAGTATATGAATTATATTATTTATTTTGTAAGCCTAAATTTGGTGGCTGGCAGAGACATTATATTAATTTATTAATTTTTACTTATATGCAAATGTAACTATGCCTTATCGTCTTACTTTTAGAATATCACTATTATATTATTCTAATTATTGTTCAAACAACTTTTAATACGTTCATCATTTCATTAAACAATTTTGTACGCTCGTACACAATCTAGGCTGATGTGGCGTTTAATGAGATCGTAAAAAGTGTCTCAGTTGTTTTCACGGTTATCTATCCTCTCGATATTGATGAAATGTTCAACATTACTAAAATTTATTCAATTATCGACTATTGATAACTAACTAAACTTACATCGACAGTAATCTAACATCACTACCTTAATTATAGTAAGTATATCTGTAGCATAATGACTTACAATTTTAATGTGAAGCTGAACAGACGTCAAACACATAATATTTATCAAGACCGTAGGCCAGTGGTAATGACACATTAAACTTAATTATGGATGCGGGAATTAATGCTCCCAACTAGTAATTATAAGGTCGCATTAACTTAATGTCTTTGAAGTGCTGCATAAAGACACACACATACACAATTTATAAATGCAATATAAATTATAGTTGTCCAGCAGCATACTCCGTTCACTAATAAAACGGGTTTGTAGTCTTTTGTTTGTGTGCGTCATAATGAATTATGGTGCAAATTGTTTTTTGTTCAAATAAATGTATCGCCGATATTAGGAGTCACATTAGATACTTTCTAATCTGTGGTTTTGAAAAAAGGGTATAACGTATTTATGGTAAGGTTTAAGAAGTCAAAAGAGTTCATTTTTAACCGACTTCAAAAAGGAGGAGGTTTTCAACTTGATTGGTATTTTTTTATATGTATGTATACCGATTACGCTGAGATTTATGATCCGATTTATGTGATTCTTCTTTAGTTTGATGCGGAATAGTTGCCATTTGGTCCCCTAAAAATTTAATATAGTTTGGCCCAGTAGCTTTCATTTCATGAACATTTTTTTAGGAAAATTTTCCATTCTGGTTTCTTGGGACCTATATTTTTTAAGCCGCGCGGCACTTTTCGTAGGTCTACCCGTAGCTAGACACTAAAAAGTAACAAATAAAAAAAACTTTCGTTTAAAAAAACCGACTTCAAAAACTAAAAAGTATAAAATAACTTAATAAAGATTTTTGACTAAGAATTTATTTAGTTTATTAAGAGACAAAATAATATAACATTTTCTACATCTTGAAGTCGGTGCCGAGCAAACCATAAAAATTATTATTTGACATTTAGAATACCTATCGCTGTGATTTATTTAATTAACAATCAAACATATTTATTGACAAAATTATATGATAAAAAATAGTGGACGTTGGTCGCCAACTTTTGAACATGAGTAATCCAACACACACTTGGCTGATATTTTTTATTTATAAATCGCCTCGATCTGTCTCAGGGACAGGACTTGTTGTGCTTTTCTCTTTGCACACTTTATTTCTAGTTCTAAGAAACCCTCTACCAACTTCTTCATCATCAACTCTCGAACGCTTGCGTGATGTCCGTTTCTATCTCCATCCTGGCATTATACTTCTCACGTTCGAGTTGAGGACATTGCAAGGGGGTCTCGTGTCTGCAATTAGAGCAGACACACGCGGGGCTCTCTTTCTACTAGAACCGGTTCAAGTATTGGGAGAAACCCTCATGTCTTGTTAGGATTTGGGTGTGCAGACTCGTAGACAATAAAATCTTAATATTTTGTTTGCCGTACATGCATTGGGGAAGAAAAATTTAGTGTCGGATGCTTGCGGCTCTTCCCCATATCTCCATTTCCATACGTATCTGCCGTTTAGCAAATGAAACTTGACATCTGTCATAGTTCTTGTGCTAGTTCATTATGAAATCACTTTCAAGTATCATCATCGTAAACATATGTCAGTCATATTCATTTTGAAAAGAAATTCTTATCTATTATATTGTAAAATTCTAGAAATGCCGTATCTGTACATTGAAGCTATTAAAAAATAAAAACAACTGGAATACATTATATAAACGACGAAGAACACGATGCAATCTTTTTTAGATTTATTATCTGTTAGTCGGTTTGTCTCTCTGTTCGGGATTCACGTAAAAATTACTGAACCGATGTCGATGCGGTTTTCGCTGATCGACAGCAAATTTTTAGACTTAGAATCTTCGTTAATTTTTATCCTGAGAATCCCGCGAGAATTTTTCTGGGAATGATTTAAAATAAAAAAAACTTCGAATTCCAATATGAGTTTTTTATGTGATATTTTATTATTTCGGGAATCCCGCTGGGATTTTCCCGGGAGTGGTTTGCAGTCTGGTGTATACAAATTAGCTTATTCCGAGACAGTTTTCACTAAAACAATATTATAATATAGCTGGGGTACTTTGTGTCCCGGGAATTTCAAGTCACGCGTGGACGAAGTCGCGGGCATATATTAGTAGAGAATAAATTTTAATTTCCTTCCTTGTGATTACATAAATAGTCAACATCTAATCTAAGGAGAAACCAACTAAACGTTAATATATTCCGAGGCGATATCGCATAGGATCTATTTATCACCATTACGCGGGGATTAGACGCGTCACGGGCGCTAAGGTAATTACAGATGTTGGAATACTTAATGCCGTCGGCGTACCTAATTATATGGCCGCATTAGATGTCTCCTGCTCGCCGGATTGGGGCTTTGCCTTGTTTTCGACGTGTTGTGACAGTTTTTAAACGTCATAAATGTTATAGCATAAATATTAGGTTGTACCCAATAATTAGCTGAGGTTATCAGCAGACGGTTCTTTATTGTATAGTTACACAAAAGTTGTTACATGTATCTCTAAAACTATAAAAAAGTGGAGATATAAAGTCGCGGTGTAAAAAGGTTCGTCACCTTAAAGTCGACTTTTGCTTGCACGAGTACAAGAAACTGTACTGCCAACATTTTAATAAATGTTACGTTTATAAAATATAGAAACGTGAAGAAAAAAACCCTTTCTTTGGTTATATTAAAATTTATTTATTTGTTTTACTAATTAAATATTACATAAGTAGAATTAGTTTTATTAATTATTATTATTATTTAATCAAAAAAATTGGGTCGTTTTGGTCTTACGCCAAAAGGAAGGTTTGCACTGAAAATCAGCGTTGTGTCGGATATAATTCCGGCACAGCAATATGCCGAGTGAAAAGCTTGTGTGCTGAATATGCTTTAAAAAAATTGCAACGTTGACAATGAAAAACACTAAGATTAACAATAAGAAACAAAGAGGATATAATCACTACGCTAATCATAACTATTAAAACCAATAAAAAGGATTTACATCTCTAAACAATCTTCTTAGACGAGATAGATAATCAAATAACTTTGATCTAGTCATTTTGAACTTTATTGTCAAACAGTTAAACATATTTTTCTGTAGAACAGTCTGTACTGTGACTCACTTTAAAAGGTTACATGTGCTCGCGGAACGTTAAATGAATCAATTTGAAAACTGGCGAACCTTTTCATACCACGACTGTACAAGAGTCAACTTCACACTATGATATTTTTCTTCCAGCAATTCGTGGCGTCTAGCGAGAGAGGAGAATAGTAGGTTACGACTTAGGTATATATTTCAAAAAGAAGATCAATTTACATACATACGAGTATATTCATATTTAGGTTTTACTTTAATTATTTTTAATGTTTCTTCTTGTCATCATGTTTATCCGTCCGTCAGTCAGCTAATTTATCTTTGCAAGTCATATTTTAATCAAAAACTTTTAGGTTCATTAATATATGGATTAAATTCGACAGGAAGGTGTCGTGAAAGGTTTCTGTATTGCGTATGGTTATAGAACAAATTTATCGTGAACTAGGTGATCCAAAAACTGCAATAAAAAAATACTTTATCTCCTATCAAATATACAAGAAAAAAATCATTAAAATCAGTTAAGCCGTCTCAGAGGAGCTCGACCACAAACACCGAGGCACGAGATTTTTATATATCAGATTAATAAAAAAATGTCAATTAAAAATACTTATTTCGTGAAGGTTGATATAAGACAAAATCAATTTTAAATCCTACAATATGTATGTGTTTGACAAATATAATCTTTTTTATTCCTGCCATGGGTTGTCTGGAAGAGATCGCTTCTTAGCGATAAGACCGCTCATTGTACACATTTAGAATATTTTTAGGTTATAAGTTTTTCTGTTTTCTGTATTTGTGTACAATAAAGTGTTATCTATCTATCTTAAATGTAGACAACATCAAAATTATAAGCTAATTAGCTGTACCCGGCAGACGTTGTCCTACCTTTAAAAAATAAAAATCTAGAACCCGATTCCAGCGCCATCTACCTATTCTCAAATCCACTTGAACAAAGAAAAAATTCCATCAAAATCAGGCCCACCGTTTAGGAGGAGTATCGCGGTGCCACCTACTGGGTCCAATCGTTAATTTAAACCATTCCGGGACAAACTTGAACACATAAAACAAAAAAAGCATCTAAATTAAATAAATAATGACGGCCTCTGTGGTTGAGCGGGCTAAGCCTTTGCCGGCCTATCTCACTGCAACGCAGAGGCTCCGGGTTCGATTCCTGGTATAGTAAATTTCGGAAACGTATTTTCTCCGTTATTTACTATGGTCTGGGTGTCTGGGATCGGCCCCAGAGATGTCCGTTGTATATTACCCATAACACAAGCGTAACTTGCTTAATTTGGGGATATACAATATGTGTGTTTGTCTGCCGATTATTTATTTATTTATTTAAATTCTGATACCCGATTGCAGCGACATCTACCTGGTTCAAATTGAAATCTAAATCATCCCAGTAGAAAATTATTAAAATACTAATATCGCTATTAAAAAATAATGGTTAGTGGTACAAGGGTAAAATTTGGATTGTATGTATTTTTTAATGCCGAATCATAAAAAATCAAAATAAAAAAATTGACAAAAAATTAGAAAAGATATTTAGGGGTGGGTCAGTCTTATCATTTAGGGGTATGAAAAATAGATGTTGGCCGATTCTCAGACCTACCCGATATGCACACAAAATTTCATATAAATCGGTTCAGCCGTTTCGGAGGAGTTTGTTAACTAACACTGCGACACGAGAATTTTATATATTAGATAAAATTTGGACTCTTGGCAGTTTTATATGTAGGCTACATAAATTCAAATTGTAACAGTTTTATCAGAATTACAAATTGTAATGTATATGATTATTGAATGTACTTAATAAGTTACAAGCGGATATGTAATTAATTTTGAGGAAATTATAAAACTCATTAAAGAAACCGAGGTTTGCGAATTGCACAATTTCGATCCAGATTACGGGTTTGTCATTAATACTAACAGGAAAGTACGTACATATAATCTGTTGATTAATAACGAGTAATAAAGTTTCGTATATGGTCATGGGCGGAAGCGGCTTATTTTATCATTAAAGTAGGTTACTAATACAATAATTAATTTGTAAAAATGACTTTCTTGATAAGATAACATAATTATAACACTAACACTGTTTCCTTGTAACAATTATTTTTTCGCAAAATGTACATTTATTCAGTTAATCTCTGTGCTAAAGGGGAAATTAAATTTAATGTTTTTTGCTTGAAGGTAAGGAAAGGAATGCTCCGGTGGCTCGGGCATGTGGAAAGAATGCATGATGAAAGAATGACTAAACAGATATACAATGCAAAAGTGGATGGATGCAGAAGTCGTGGATGGCCACGACACACCTTCCATGATCAAATTGATCGTGTACTAGCAGAAGGTGATGTCAGGAGCCTTAAGAACAGACGAGCGTGCATGACAAGAGTTGTGAATGTCAAAGAAGCAAGTGAGGTGTATAAGAATAAGCCTGAATTGCGCTCTGTTGTTCGTGCCTACCCCGCAAGGGTACTGGCGTGAAGTTATGTATGTAGGCATGTATGCTTAAGTCGAAATCTTATACTAATATATAAAGCTGAAGAGTTTGTTTGATTGAACGCGCTAATCTCAGAAACTACTAGTCTGATTTGAAAAATTCTTTCAGTGTTAGATAGCGAGGAAGGCTATATATCATCACGCTAAGACCAATAGGAGCGGAGCACCAATGAAGAATGTTTCAAATCAGGGGGTTTTGAAAACAAATTCCACGCAGACGACGTCGCGGGCACAGCTAGTTACTACATATAATAATAATCTTTACTTACATAGTAACTGAAGAAAACAGCCCATAAACGTAACACTGCTCGTTTTTGGCTCCCACTATAGTGGAACAGACAGTATATGCGCCACGCTTGTCCAAAGCGGCCTGGCAGGTTTAACACATAGGTTATCTCGATGTGCAGGTTTCATCGCGATGTATTCCTTTACCGTTGTTAGCACGTGGTAATTGTAATAATATGCACATTAGGTCGAAAAATTGCCAAGTGGCACATGCGTTCCGGCTAGGATCCGAACCCGCGCTCTTTGAGTTTTGGACATGTGTGCTAGCTATTAAGCTACCACGACTTAGCAACTGATATAAATTAAATAACAAAATTATATATTGAAAGTAAAAAGAAATAGTTTATTATTATCGTAGTATGTACACATAAATATATATCGTATTTTTATTTATCATAGTAAATAATAGTAACCAATATTTTTTGGAGTCTTGATTTACACTATGGATTTGAAGCTCATGGAAAATACAGCCATTCCAGAATAGTAGTCGGATTTCAATACGAAATTAAAATTTCAATACGAAGTAAAAATTGTAAAACTAAAATATTTCCAGCTCATTCATTCGGAAATTTTCTTTAATTTACTGTCACCATTAATAACCGAAGAATCAGTTTGCGCATGAATTACTGTTTCATAACGTATGTATACTTCAAATTCAACTAATTTTATCATTATTAATATTTTTATTCTCAATAAAAAAATTAATATCAATTCAATTCTCAAAAATAAAATAAATATTTCTATGAGAATCGGTCTTTCTCAAAGCCTGATTTCTCAAAACCTGTAAATATTTAGGTATAAAAGGATTCATACATCTTTAACAAAAAAAAACCAAGCAACCCTAATTTTAAATCAATTTACTATAAGTGACAATGTTTTGGGACTACATTTTTTATCTACAGTTTTATTGTTTGTATTATTTATTTTTTAAGATAGTTTATATTAATATATTTTGTATATATGGTTTGTCTTTACAGTTCTAATCAACACTTGTGATATATTTTATCCCGTAAAAAAAACAAAGAAATTGAAACTAAAATACATTATGTAGAAGATCACTGCCAACGGGGAGCGTGCCCAGAAGGCTGGCTGCATTGCCACGCTGTATGGTAACACTTATTTGTTGTGCAAAATATGAGCCAGGCTTCTGATCAAGGGTAGTGTCAAAGAGTTTCTTACATATATGTCTTTAAAGAAACTGACACTACAATTCTTACAGTTCTTGTGTTCAACTTATTAATTTACAATAGTTTTTTTACTCGCTACCGCTCGTCGCTTGGCACTGAATACAGCCGCACCCTTATTCTGGTCTGACTGGAGTCACACACAGACAAACAGATAACGTTAAGTAGTCATTAACGTGTAATTGCTTAACTGCCGCGACGGTGCTGCTTTGGGCGCGTTTCATAGTTTATAGTCGGGTTCTTGTATCATGTTTGTTTTACTTTAAATGCTCTTTGCTATAGATAGAGCAGTTTAAAAGATAATGCCGATATTTTAATGTATAGTTCGTTGAAAATGTTCTTTGATATCATAAACGTGTTAACTTGACTCGTAGATAAACTTCTGGTCTTTAAAACTCGTGTTCACCTGCATCATTGAGTGTTCTTATTTAAATTATTAATATTAAGTCCCACACAAGTAAAAGTACAGACTGAGTTTATCAGTAAAGCTTTTTTTTTTTAAACTTGTGTACGTAAACTTATGGAGCTTTAATGCAAATTTTATAGACAGAGTTATCTCACGGTGTGCTTTTCCCGCAGATCCGTTCTACCGTTCTGACCTGATTGACACACAAACATCCATCCGAAATTTCGCATTTATAATATTAATAGGGATTTTGCGTCTGTGTGATTAATAGTAATGTATCCATTGGAAACTATTACAACTTTATCCGTACTAATTCGATTTTTTAATACTAAGTTTTCGTAACCCACTGCTGCGCGGTCGGCTTCTTATTTCATAATCGGCTTCCTTTAGCCGACTTCACTCTGAGAGCTCGGGGCTCAGTGTATCTATTTTAAGTAAAGATTAAGTATTAAGTAGATTTGTGTTTCTAATAAAGATATGGATTAGAGTTATAATGTCTACCATCCCAGCTCTAGAGTATGCCGCCATAACAACCCTGAGTTGTGTTTCGGCATTAGTGGCCAGGTTTCACTCTTCCTTTTGGGTACGGCAGCACATTGGTAGCACTTTTGGTAACCGCTTACCATCAAGTAGGCCGTCTGCCTGTCTGCTGATCTCATGAAATAAAATCTCTAACTCTATTTATTCTTACTTTATCTTTATAATATTAGTATAGATTTGAGAAATGGCATATTGCTTTTCAATTTCAATTTCAAGTTTTAAATTTTAACTATAGTGCAACAGGTCATATTTAACTGCTGGGGATCGGTATAGATAACCTTGGGTAATATAGGAATACAAAGATATAAAATTATAAGGGATTTAGTTTTTCCAATTGGCTGAGGAACTCTAAAAAAAGTTCTCGAATTTATAATTGTATACTTGAATAGAGGTGAACAAACTGCTTTCATAGCAACAACAGAGCGGAGTGTTTATTGGCAAGCTTATATATAATTCATACAAGTTAATTATTGTACCTACGCGTGTCAATAAAAATTTACGAGCGTACTTATTTAAAATTTAATTACCCAAATCTAAATACAAGCTGAATCTACCGGTTGCCATTTTTTAATGATTGTTTATCCACACTGGTTAGTGTTGGTCTGAAATCGTGGATACGTGGCACATTAAATAATTCAATATTTTACCTTTATTTGATAGTAAATATTACTGTATTAAACCAATAATTTATACACTGTAAACTCCATGTAACGTCACTCGATTTAACGACAAAGTTCCATAAGCGTCGCAAGCGACACGCAGTAAAAGTGAAACAAAGTGTGACAAGGGATGGGAGGGATTCTAAATTTCGTGACGTCACATTTAATATATTATATCGTTATGATATCTTTAAGTTTTAAACACCAAATTCGAAGTATTAACGAAAAACTTCAAAACATAGCATAGTGTTTAAATTATTAAACATAGTGTATTCTATGTCATTCTCACGCAGGCTTAGTCCTATAGATTTATGTGTTTATTATCTCTGTTTAAGTTCGCTTTTTCGTTTCATCGAGTTTCAAATCACAACGAATCTGAAGAAATTTCACTTCAAAAAACCTTAGTCATAACTCTAATATAAGTATGACAGGATACCGGCGCTAGGCATATGTGGGTAATCGTGTCACTTTTTATTTCAAAATATAAGATACTAGTGGTCCGTTCTGGCGTCGCACGGTTGGTTTATGGCAATTTTTTTACACCTTGCGTTACATTATTGAAATTTTAGTAGGCATTCCTATTTTTTTTTAATAATAAATATAGCTTATGTTACTCAGGGATAATGTAGTATTCTAACAATGAAAGAACTTTTGAAATCGGTCGAGTAGTTTTTGAGTGTATTCGTTACAAACATACAAAAATATAAATCATTCCTCTTTATAATATTAGTATAGATTTGCCGAGGAACACGATCTAACGCAAGCGAAGCCATAGGGAAATCTTTAGATACATACAACTACGGATACTGTATAAGGTATCAATAATTTATGATTAAACACCTAATTAAGGTTTATAACTAATAGTCGACCGGCGTTAGTTTTCCTTATTACTACTTGCCTCTACTATTGTTTTCTATTAATTATACACGTATTTAGTTAAGGTAGTTAAGTGGTTTAATGAGCATGTTGGGTTGAATAGAAACCTCTATGCAAAATAGGAAATGACGATGATCGTCCGACCTTATTTTTTATTATTTATTTATTGCAGGAGTTCAGCAGACAGTCAGATGGCCCATTTGATGGAAAGCTGTTACCATCATCGCCTATGGAAATTCGCAACACGAAAGGTGCTACAAATGCGCTGCTGCTCTCTTAAGGGAGACTGGAACCTGGTCACTATTGCCGGAACACAACTCAAGGTTATTATGGTGATATTTACTTACTACTATTACATACTTTAGACCAGGGGTGGTAGACGTCCAGTCGGGCAAATGCCCTATCATCTGGCAAAACCTTATACGTATACTATTTATATACAACAAAAGCAGCTTGCAATAAACAAATGTAAAAAATCAGCAAAGTGACGTCTGCGCAAGAAGGCTTGATATACGACGAAAGATCTTTTAGATGACCGCACCGAATGGGTATAGTGAGATCGCCACCAAGCTCTTTCAGTAATCAATCATATAAATTGCTTTGTAAAACCTTGTATTAGTATAAACTATTAAAAAAAAAAGACGAATAATACTATTAATTATGAAGTAAAGATATGTTGCTGGGGAGTTAGTTGCGCCGCTTCCTCTCCTTTAACAGTAACTGAAATTGCTGTGGAAGCGGTGGTAGACTCATGACTTTCAATGAGTAATTTGAAAGATTCCATTTTGAAAAACGTCTGGTCGATACAACAAGAGACCAGAAGGCTGGAGCTTACCTCGCTCAAAGGATTAGCCTCTGTATCCAGCGAGGTAATGCTGCCAGCCTTCTAGGTACAATGCCCAGCGACAGTGGTCTGGTGGGGCTGGACGGGCTTTGATACAGGTTTTTTTATTTTTAAGCTAGGATTATTTATAGGATTATGCCCTCCTTTTTTATTTAGTTCTAGTTTTTAATTTTAGGTTTATTTTTCATACTGTATAGTTTTAATATTTAATTGTATTTTTCTATTGAATAATTCACATACATTCGATAAATATTTACATGATTAAATCTGTGAATAATTTATTGGCTTTTGAAATAAATGAATGGTTTCACCGGCGTTGTTTGGTACCATAACCTCCAAACTCAACAGCACACAATCATATTGCAAAGGTTTTTTGTTGACGAGGTAGAAATGAACTTTTTATCTATTAGGTAGAAAATTGAAAAATAAATGAAGCTTGGGTTCAAAAATACTCTCATTGAAAATTGTTTTGTACTTAAACTGCTTGCTAACATAACGAAGGAAAATTAACCTAAATAAACCTAATTATTTAACAGTAATATTAATAAGTAATAACAGCCCATAAATGTCCCACTGCAGGACTCGGGCTTCCCACTATAAGGGGAACGGACAGTATACCCCCCACGCTTGTCCAAGGCGGCTTCGCAGGTTTGACACGTCGGTTATCTCGATGTGCAGGTTGCATCACGATGTTTTCCTTCACCGTTATTAGCACGTGGCAATTGTAGCAATATGCACATTAGGTCAGAAAACTGCCTAAGTGGTCCATGCGTTCCGGCCAGGATCGAACCCACGCCCTTTTTGAGTTTGGGACGCATGCGCTAGCCATTACGCCACCACGACTTCTATTTAATACTTATTATAAAATTCAAAAGTTTTTGTTCAGACTGGAGAACATTTTTATGGGTGTATGACCTTTAAAAATGTTCTCCAGTTAGTAATTAATAAGACTACTTCCTATTCTATATCTTATCACTGTTTAAAAAAGAGTAGCAAGAAATTCCCCAGCAACATGTTTAGCTAAAAATTCTTTTACTTTATATTTGCCTATCTCAAGTTTTTTACATATAAGTACAGAAGTATGTTATGCAATGCAATTCGTACGCACGCAAGCACGCACGTGCTACTCTTAATTATTTGGGCTTAGTACAAAATGTCTTTTGCTTCCCTTCTCCTCTATTCTCTCATACGTCCTCTATCACACCACAAATCATCACGTCATCTTTTTTATACAATCCATCCATCTCTCTTTTGGTCTACCTTTACATTTCTACCCGTCGTTCTTGCAGTTTTCATTCCTTGCAGAATTATTTTTGTCACGTGACTTTCATTCCTCTTCATCACATGCGCATACAACCGTAGTCTTCTTCCTTTCCAATTTTCAGTGACGAGTGCAATTTTCACAGATTCCCTTATGTACTCTTTTTCCACCTTATTAATTATTGTTTAACCACACATCCATCTCAATATTCTCATCTCTGCTGAGTGGAGACGTTTGTGTTCTATTGTATTCTCCGTTAAGACTACGAGCATAAGTAGAATATGGAGCCAATGTCACCGCCTTCTATGCCCAGAAGTCTGGGTAATTTACCTCGTTGAATTGCGATATAATATATGACTCATTGTCTGAGGTAGGCACTTATTAAATTGATATTATGACAAAAAGTCCCGAATGATAAGCTTTAATTAGTTGTTTTGTTTTGACGACAGATTGGTTTTTTACTTCTTGGAGGTAAAGGAAATCTACATTGTAAAGTGGAAATACCTTCAAGGAAAAAAATATGTAATATATGTTAAAACATATTCATTTCCTATTAATATATAATTATTTACTTAATTGCGCTCGCAGAATATTGGCCAAATGAAATCTATAAAATAGGAAGCTTATATTCGTATTGTTACAACTTAGCCCCCGACAAAGTGAAATTCCACGGACAAATCTGTAGAAGCATATTTTATTTCCTGTCGGAATTTGAAATAATTGTAATTCTTTTATGATCGTCTTCTTTTGTTCACTTATTTATTGGCATATGTTTCTAAGTTATTGTGGAGAACATCCTATTGTACTCGTTTACGGCCGCATGCAGGTTGCATCATTAGCCAGGTGTGGCGGATTACAATTACAAGTTCATTCTAGGAAATTGTGTCGACGTTGCCGACCGGGAACATTTGCATTTGTGAAGTATAAAACGACGGCCTGATGGAGAGAGGGGTCAGTTGAGCTACGACTACGATACGGGGGTGACGTGTGTACATTCGGGAATCTAATAGTGACGGACTTTGCGCGTTTTATTGAATTACGACCTTCTGCCTTACGTTTGGATTTGTTGTGTTCGGTTATAATTGTACCTGTGTTATACGTGTTTGTATAGTTCTAATAAACTCTATAATAATTCTAACGGTATTTTAATTCGAGTTTCGCTAACTCGTAACAGTAGTTATAAATATAATCATAATTTCCATATTTTAGTACATATTATCTTACCAATGGTAGTATATTAACCTTACTTGTAACTTTTAACCAGTAATGAGCCAGTGAGTGTAGTAAGATTAGCGGGCTTGGCTGACGTTGTCCGGTACTGAAAAGCTAAAACTCTATAATCTGTTTGCAACATCACCTACCGGGCCTAATTGTGAATCTAAACCTTCCAAGGACCCATCGAAATCCTGGGAACCGACTTTTGTCTTAGAACTATCAAGAAAACTTGTGTAAATATTTTACTTTCCCCCAAAGATCGCGCAATAAAAAATTACGACAAATAAATATAAGAGAGCTAATCTTCAAAATTTACATTGAATTGAAAGCCTGATTTTTTGCATTTTTTAAGTTGTTAACTTGCGAGTAGGTCCTTTATCGTTTGGACAGAAATGTGCTTATAGACAACTTATTATTGAACAGGAAAAATTTTGTCCAATGGATGATATTGTAAATCAGGCGTTAGTCAAATTTTCAGACTGACGGACAAAAATCTAAAAATAGTTATTTTTGATTAGGCATCGCATAAATATGATGTTTTTACATAAATTCGGGCATTTATTTATATTTCACTTCAATTTTATTTGTCGGTGTTATTACACAATAATTATAAGGTTACCGAAGTTTTGGGACATTTGTAAAAAAAATTGGCATAAAGATTATTTATTGAATTTCGGCTTACAATTTTTCATACTAGTCATTAAAAAAAATTGTATTAACTTGCTTTAATTGATGACATTCGCTTGTATTGCATTTATTTATTGTAGTATAGTTTTGCGTTTGACCATGATCTGGTCTGATACTAGGCGTAGATATGGTCTAAGGTGCAGCATGCTTACCTAAAAGATGTTAGAAGGTACCTATTCACACGAGACTTGAAGCCACCCATGTTGTAGGTATCAGGAAAAACAGATCTTTTTCCTAATTCTGCCTTACAGGTACAGTTATGTCAAAAATAACGAACCAGCCAGGCCTGATTACAAAACACGTACATATATACATCTACGTAGGTACAGTCGAGCACAGTTGTAATTACACTTATTGTCACATAATTACGACCAACACTTGTCAGTGCACCCACGCTCGTACTTCATCCTTATTGTGGTTTACATGAGTCTTGTATTTCACACCCTAAGGTTGAAGTTCCCTTGAACCCTAACAAAGTGGAATGGTAGCCCCCAGTTGGTTAGATATTGTTGCGCTTAGACAATGACGTCGTTATGAAAATTTTATGTTCATGAAGAATTGTTAAAGTAGGATATAAAAGTGGTTAAAAAAGGTGATGTGTAGAAATAACGTTGATTTAAAAAAATAGTTTTTTGAGCAGAATTGTATTCGTTAAATATTTATTGCAATAATTAATTATTATAAATATCTTAATAATACTAATTGCGGTTTAAGTGATAGACCAAAAACGCCTCCACTCATCTCTATAAGAATTTTAAAAATGGATGTGGGGTGTTACAAGAATGGATAAGGTAAGAAATGAGTATTAACATAAGGGGATCTTTGAAAGTTGCACACATGACTGAAAAATTTAGGGGAATAAGGCCAAGATGGTATGGGCATGTAATGAGGAGGGATGAAACTCATGTGACAAAAAAATTGTTACACTGGATGATTGACAGGTACAAACAAATATTAAGTTTGACCAAAAAGAAATGGATGAATTGTGTGAAAGTGGAGCATAATAATTTGTGGTGTGTCAGAGGACGTAGATCAGAATAGAGAAGTATGGAAAGCAAAGACATAATTATTGTGTTGACCCCAAATAATTGGGAGACAGTCAAAGAAAAGTGTGATAGACTATTTGCGCTTTTTGGGGTCGAACTCCTAGAAATATAGAGAGGTCTGAAGCATTGAAATTTTATTGAGACATAGCCAAAAGTTTGGTAGATGTGCCACATGACCAAAAGCCTGATCTATATTTTGGACAAGATATAGCCATGCTATTCAACGAGAGGACGTGGCTGGCATTTTAGGAACGTTCTCTCCCGATAACGGTAAATTTGGTTGTTTGTTTTTTAGGTTTTAGTTGTTAAGCTTCTTGGTTATTTTTAAAGGCATTCGTAGTTTTGTAGACCGAATAAAAATTATTAGATTATCAAAACATAATCTTGGGTTAAAACTCAATACATTAACCGAATTCCAAATAACGTGAAAATGCCGCAGAAATGTAGACAGTATTTTAGGATCTCTGCCCTTGAAATATAAGGAAATTAAATATGATAACAATATAGACTATTATATTATGGAAGATAATAGAAACAAAGACTTACCTATTAATACTGTTCATGGCAGCAGATCCAGCGCTTTCCCTCTCGTTTCTTTCTCTAGAAGCACCAACAAAGCGTTCAAAGTTCTCTCTCTCCTTATAATGTCTATCAGGCCTTGGAGACGATGACCTTCTACCTTGCATCTGCTGAGGCATACTATTCTGTTGAACAGTTTGAAGGAGGTTGTGGTTTGCTTGAGGTTGCTGCAGCGCTTGAAGCAATTCTTGCGCGTTGGCTGCACCGTTCGACAAAAAGTTTGGCAAACCTTGGTTTAGCAAAGCGTTCGATAAAGTTGGGTTTAACATATTTGGCCGAATATTGGGTTGTTGTTGGGGATTTGAGTTTAGAAGTTGATGAGGTTGGGCCATCGCTTGGAGGTTGGCTAATGAGGTGGAAACGACTTGGCCATTGTTCAATGCTAGGTTAACCATCTGATCGTTTGAGTTGACGTGGTTGACTGGTATAGTTAAGATGGTTTGGGTCGCAATACCTGTGAAGGACAAATAAAAATTATCTATATAAACATGCATTGCTGCATTCTAAAAAACATTGGTAGGGTGGATTTGTATTACAAATTAAATCAGTACCATTCAAAAGCAGGATACCTCTTTAATTGTATGATAATCTAATCTATTGAAAAGTGCATGACTACATGTAATAAGATTTGATTGTTTTTATGAGACTTAAAATAAGTTATAACAGTCAAAAGATAATACTTATTTTTGTTGATATAATTAAATTTCACCTTGCCCTATGTCTAAATATACATACGTAGGTACGTGAGATATTTTCTCATTCTTGAATATATCACTTCTATCAATACAGACTTGAAAAATATTTTAGAATTGCTGTAACTTTTTTCTTTGTTCAGGAAAATGGGTGTATGAACCAGCTGATAGAAAGAGGTCAACGTTGTACTTTAACGTGTCACTATTACGTTACCTATTATATTATGAACCCCTTTTTAAACAACGTCATATCACAATGTAAGGGTATAAAGATTTAACGTGAAGCTCCCTCCAGCAATAAAGGATTGCAGCACAAACAATAACAAATAGATCTTAGAGCATTACCTTGCGACGTAGGTATAAGCAGCTGTGCACCTTGGATTCCTTGCACCAGTTGACCTGATGCAAGGATGAGCTGCGGCATCGGCGATGGCATTGCTGGTGGCAGCATGTTATTGTTGCTCACGGGATTCGGTGAACCCATCCCTACAACAAAATAATGAAAGCATTAATTTCTTATAGACGTAGTACGAGAATCCATATAAATTAAGAATTAATTTTGTTTAAAGTACTCAATTTTATTCCACTTCTCATCTCTCTTGCCTTTTTTTATTTTTTTTGATTGCAGGAGTTCGGCAGACAGGCAGACAGCCCACTGGATGGAAATCGGTTACCATCGCCTATGGACATTTGCAATACCAAAGGTGCTACAAATGCGCTGCTGCTCTCTTAAGTGGGTCTGGAACCTGGTCACTAATGCCGGAACACAACTCAAAGTTGTTATGGCGGCATGCTCTAGACCAGGGGTGGTAACCATCCAGTCGGGCAAATGCTCTACCACCTACCTGGCTTTGGGTTGTTGCCTATTGATTTTGTTGGAACATTGTTTTTATTTTTAATTTTTTAACTCTTTTATTCCTTTTCTTGTATCTAACAAAATTATGGGGATTATTGTTATTTACATATGAGATTGTTGCTAATGCATCTCTTCTGATACTTCTGTGCTCTTATAATCTATAATCTTGCTACTTGTTTTGAAATCTATTATAATTTATTGAATCAGAAGACATTTTTTAGTTTATTAACATAATGTATTTAATACATCATTATCAGATACGGTTAGGAACAAGCACGTTCACTTCGAAGAAACTCATCACTCATATCTTTGGGATTCTAAAATACTGTCTATGGGGAAAGACCCACTTTGGCAAGATGTTTCATTCTGCGCATCCATCCAAAGAAGTAAAACGGTTTCTTTAAATATAGAGTATATATCATGTTATAATTCTGCAGTTTCAATGTATAATATAATAGTAAGGATGTCTGCACATTATGATACATGAGATGAAATCCATCGACATGATTGGACATACATAGATTTTCCTCAAAAAATCATTTCGGCAAAACACACACACACGAGTTTAGGAATCAATTATACTGTTTAATGATGTTTAAATTTCTTAATCACCTTTTAATATCTAAATTTATTTTCGCCAGAATACTCACATTCTCACTCTCCTTTATAACATATTATTTACTCCTAATAGTCCCCAGTACCTTAAGGATCGATTTAAATTCCTTTGCCTATCCACTGCCCATTATTTGTGCTTTGATACGTATCGAAAACTTATGACATCTGCACACACTTCATCTTATTATGATAATTCTTTTGCAGTGCAGGCTGTCAAACTTTGGATTGCTTCTTACTGACTAGGAGAGGCCAAATCCTTACCAACATTTAGAAATTTACTCATATTTGTCCATAAATAGCCATGTCTGATTAACACAATATAATTATGCTAAAAACAGGAAATGAATCCCTTGCCTTTTTGCTGCACCACCTATATCACCTGATTCAAATTTGTTTTTGATTTAGGTTGCCTGGAAGAGATCGCTTTGAGCGATAAGGCCGCCTAGTGTGTCGCCTAGAAAATATTGTAAATATGGTCTGTTTTTGTAATTGTAAGTTTTGGTGTGCAATAAAGAGTTATCTCTCTCTCTCTCTCTCTCTCTCTCTATTTCTAATTAATCATCTAAACCAGTGATAACCTTTTTTTTTTAAGAGTCACATAAATGTATTAGATAATGATGTTTAAGTAAAGATATTTGGGTACTGTTTATTTGATTACCGTCATGTATAGACATTGGCAATATTAGAGGTGTTACAAATGTAAATTCATTATATTATATAACTATCTAGAATGCTAGGTGGGCCACTCATAAAAGCCCGGAGGGCCGCAGGTTGAGTATGGCGGATCTAAACACATAATAATAATAACATCCTATAAACATCCCACTGCAGAGCTCGTGTTTCCCATTATTTATAGAGGGGAACGGATAGTACATACGCCACGCTTGTCCAAGGCGGATTGGTGAGTTTCACACAACAGTTATTTCGATGCGCAGGTTTCATTACGATGTTTTCCTTTATCTTTAGCACGAGGTACTTCTAACAATATGCAAATTAGGTCCGAAATTTGCCTATGTCATGCATTTTTTATCCGTGTAGGAACGGAGAAAGAATACAATTGGTGTTGCAAATGTCCATAGGCGATGGTAATCGCTTTCCATGACGGCTGGTTGTCTGCCTGTCTGATGAACTCATGCCAAAAAAAAAATGTTCTCCCACATCTTTACATACATACATACATACATAACTTCACGCCAGTTCCCTTGCGGGGTAGGCACGAACAACAGAGCGCCATTTAGGCCCATTCTTACACACCTCACTTGCTTCTTTGACATTCATAACTCTTGTCATGCACACTCGTCTGTTCTTAAGGCTCCTGACATCACCCTCCGCTAGTACACGATCAATTTGATCATGGAAGGTGTGTCGTGGCCTTCCACGACTTCTGCATCCATCCACTTTTGCATTGTATATCTGTTTAGTCATTCTTTCATCATGCATTCTTTCCACATGCCCGAACCACCGGAGCATTCCTTTCCTTACCTTCACCCCGACACTCTCTTTCAGACCAACTCTCTTTCTTACTTCGGTATTACGAACGCGGTCCGCGAGCGTCACTCCGCAGATTTTGCGCAGTGCTCGCATCTCAACCGCGTTTACTCTACTTTCATGCTCTCTCTTCCATACCCAACTCTCGCTTCCATACGTGAGCGTAGGTACCAGCACCGCGTTGTGTATGGCGAGCTGGGCCTTCTGGCTGAGGTTCTTAGCGCCTAGAAGTTTACCTAACGCTCCATTCAAACTATTCCCCAAATTTACTCTTCTACATCTTTAGTACGAGGTAATTATAACAATATGGACATTAGGTCTGAAATATGCCCAATGAAATGTTTGTGTGATGTAAACGTGATGAAATCTTTCCAGCTAGGGTTCAAAGCCGCGCTCTTTGAGTTTGGGACTCAGCAGCCCACATACTAAATATATATATATGTCGGAGTCGTATTTGTTATTATAAAATAAGCATATGACGGAAGTAGTCAATAACCGGATAGAGTATTCTTTCATGTAGTATTCGGAAGTTGTTTAACCGGATGTCAATGTAGAAGCATTTATTATTAAGCTAACGGATATCGGAAATGGAGTAACCGAATGTTGGAAGTTAATACGTATGGCGGAAGTTGGTTTTTATAAAGGAAGTGTTACTAAAGTGGCGCCACAGCATTACCGGATGGTGTCACTGCGGCGCGCTACAAGGACCTGTTAAAACGCGATGTTTGGTCAGAGGAGGGGCAGTCTTGTCTTGAATCTGCAGTATTGAATCAGAAGTCTACGACCGACAGTCTACAATGGCAGTATTGAACGAGCAGTCTTCAACCGAATGGCAGTCTTGAACCGGCGGTCTACAATCGGCAATCTACACTGACAGTCTACATTGGTAGTCTTGGACGACACATAATATAATGTAATCGATAATCACTGCTTGATAATCGCGGTATTCTTGAAGGGCAAATTGCTGCTCGACACCTGACAAAGCGTGGATGCAACTCTTGGAGTTGTCCTAATATTTCTGTGTATTATTGTGCAATATTTAATATCGTAATTGTAATAATTCTAGTGTAATAAACTTTGATTATAATATTTCAGATGATTATTATTGTGTTATTCACGGAGCGTCATCCGTTCGCTCCTTGTCGGCGCGAACCCGACATATATATTTTAAACAAAATTTTATTCAATAATTAGTCCTGTAAGAAAAAACAGCAACTATATAAAACGTTTTTCCTCAACAATAAGATGTGCTGCAGCTAGGACATTCATTGTTCAATATTAACAATAGCGTATCCATTCTTAGCATTGGCCGTTGAATCTTCTTTCATTGATCTTTTAGAATACACCACTCACTTTTCATTCAACTTTGACTCTTGCCTAATCCTCAAGAATCATGTATGAACATCCAAAACCAATAGCCGTATTGCCTAACAGTAATAATATAAAATCAGCTCCAGTACATAAAACATTATACATATATAACCCAAGTTAAATTATATAAGTCATTAGTCATGGTATTTGTTAACTATATGCGTTTAGTATAATACATACATTTGTGTGTGTGAAACGATCTCGCAACAATCATTTTAAAGTGAAGCTTTCTAATGATAATTAAACAATAAAATTGTATTGTAATTTTGAAATCGTGTGTTATAGAATAGGGTTGGCAGGATCATAAACAAAATATGTCTTTACATACATACTAGCTGTACCCGGCAGACGCTGTCCTGCCTTTAAAAATAAAAATCTAGATCCCGATTGGAGCACCGGTTTCGGTCTCATCCCTGCTCCGTGCTGTTTTGGGATGAGAAGTGACACCGGTAGACGCCTGGCGGGAATAACTGATCGAGTGGTAACTGATCAATTATCGACTGCCGAGAGTAGAAAATTATTAAAGTACTAATATCGCTATTGGAAAATAGGGGTTGGTGGTAGAAAGGTGAAAATTTAGGGTTGTATGTATTTTGTAATATCGAATCATAAAAAAAAAAAAAAAATTGTCAAAAAAATATTTAGGGTCACCCTTATCATTTAGGGGTATGAAAAATAGATGTTGGCCGATTCTCAGACCTACCCGATATGCACACAAAATTTCATACAAATCGGTTCAGCCGTTTCGGAGGAGTTTGGTAACAAACACCGCGACATGAGAATTTTATATATTAGATATCCAGCCTTTTTCCCATGGGGCTAGGCAGAGACAATGGATCTCCACTTGCGACGATCTGTCGAACAACTTTTGCTTCATCTACTTTCATTAACCTCTTCATACATGCACGTTTATTCCAGGTGCTTTTTGGATTGTGTAAACAAGTAACAATTACCTGCTTTACGAAATCTAATTATAAAAATATCTTTTTTTTTTCAAAGATTAATTTACATTCTAATGTTTCCAAATTTGTAAAATCAAAGTAGATATTAAATAAAAATGCTATAAGGAAATAGATTATTTGTATTACGTATTACTTTACAATACCTATTGTCTTATATAGGTATGACCATAGCTTCGGAGTTGCTAATGATGATTCAAATGTTTTTGCACAACTTTTAAGTGAGTTATTAATCATATGTAAATTGCATAAGTCTAGACACTGACTAATCAACATTCAGTATTGACACTCAATGGTTGAATCGAACAACAGCCTAGCGTTAAATCCCAGTTGTCGCCAGAGCATTCGATTTGGAACTCAGGTATGGTCTCATTTTGATCCGATAGTGCGAATACAGGAAGAAGCGTAATATTCCACTTATATCGTAAAAGTGGAATTTATTACTTTAAAAACTTAACACTTTAAAATTATTAGATATATGATTAGCAGCCCTAGGTGTTATACTTACATTTATACATAATACTGAAGGATAAAATAAAATAACGATCAGAAATTACACAAAAATCCATCGGCAACCGACCAAGACTAATTCACCGCGAACAAAACGGCTACAAACTCGGATCTAAAGAATATTATCTGCGAGAATGGACAGAAACGACTGACTTAGAACGCCTATTCACTAATACGCTGGTTCTAAATAAGGAACATAACTTTTTAGTTTGATATTTAAATTAATATACAGCTTCTTCACTAGCTTTTATTTTAAAATTAAGAATTATACATTTATATTTTTTATGTATAAGGTAATTGCAATAAAACAAGGAAAAAAAATACTAATAAAAAAAACTTAAAAAAAAATAACGTCATGGTGACGACAGTTCAAGAAAAATATGATAATTTTTATTATGAGATGATATTTTTGATTTTTTTTTAAATATATCTTTATCCCTTTGCCACATTATAAGTGTAGAATATCGCTATTATTTTCGTTGTACTAGCAATTCATAAACGTCCCACTGCAGGAATGGACGTGTACAGTGCACGGTACATTTGCCCAATATGAATATGCGTAATGCATTTGTCCAAGTTGGTTCAAAATTATTTTCTTAAAACTAATTTATATTTACCATTTTCATAATATAGATTCAATCACATATTCAAGTGATTCGTTTCTACTGCAACTTGCTGCATTTTCTAACATTATAGTGAACAACAAAAAGCATTCACATCAAGTCAATCATCACACTCACAAAGCATTAACACAACGTATTCATCTAAACCATGACATTTCACATTTTGTAATAAACGCTCTTTTCCTACGGGCGTATCAATTAAGAGCCGAAAAAAATGTATAATTAGTTCTATTAAGACAATAAAACTCTTAATGATACCGCAACAGTCGTAATATCCGTGCGTTCGTGAAAAAAAATATATATATGTAATTATACTCATTATTTAAATAGGTTTTTCGTCCATTACGGCGTGGCTTTAATAGGGGGTCTGTGGAGCCGCTATCTTGGATTCATTATATCGATTGGATTCGGTAATCACCTAATTACGAATCACGTGATGCCAAGAGTTAAAGCCTTTTAATGCGCAAACCGTGTATTTTTGATTAAACCAATCGGTCTGGAGTTCCATGATTTTTGGAAACGATCGCTCTTATTTTACTTTTAAATTTGACTTTGTATGCTTGGTTGTTGTAGTTTGAAGGTATCATGAGTATTTGAATAATAAAGAGTTTACTTACAAAAATTAGATTAGACCTACCAGTTAAGAGCATTTTTGCTATGTAAGTGAATTTTTCAAGTGGGCTTTCAGGGCTCTTAATCTTAAGCTATACGAAATAGCAGAAAATACTCAAAGATATGATGTATGAGGTAATTCGGCTAGGGTAAGCCAAACGAAAAAACATACATGTGTAAATAAAACTTACCCTTCTAAATAAAACGTCAATTCTTATTAAAATTTGTATTTTTAATTTTGCAATCTTGTCGCATGTTTTGACACACAAGCCGGTGCCCGATCGGGTTGTAAGTTGCTATGTCATCCAATACGTGTGGAAAGCCGCCAAGCGTAAGAGATACAGTAAAAATATATGAACGAATAAAAAATGTAAGCGTCAATAAATTCATGGCGCTTTCGACCTTTTGGTTGCTAATTAATTTAGAAAGACACTAGTAATAATATTTATAAACAGAACGCGTAAACTCCAATGAATGCATGGCGCTTTCGACCTTTTGGTTGCTAGCTTCTTAAAGGTAGTCTATGAGGAATCGACTTGTGTATACATATGTGTAACTAACAAAACTCGACGAGTTAGAAGCATCAGCTTAGTATTGTAGTTATTGAGTGACAAAAGCCATTACCTATGAGGTGGACTGTCTGCCCATTTTTTTATTGCGAACGCAGCACATATGCAGACAACACAGTTTACAGAGTTGCCAGCTTTTAGAATGGGATAGAGTTGATGAGATAGGAGGAATAGAGCAAAAGGTATAGGAGAATAAGATAGGAGGGATGCGCTAACGGGGTTGAGATAGAGGGTATCTGAATCTACTCCCATGATTCCGTAGCAGAGGGCTGCTGTATATGAGGGTATCAGTGAACCTTTACCTCTGCTGTACATATAGGTGCAGCCTTGCTTCCCTGGATTGTACCAATCTTGCACGCTAGGACGTCACGCTGTTCTGTTCTAAACCCCGTGACGTTCTAACAAAGTGTATGTTCTTCGTTTAGTCGGTAGTTCGTCGGCTTTCTCTTCGGAGTTAAGGTACCGATACCATGCGAGAATCCCACACACAATCACGTTTTATTTTAGGTTAAATAAAAACACGATCAAAATAAGATTAAGATTTTTTTTTAAGAAAATAAGCGGGTAGGAAGTGGGTTCTCGCTAAACAAAAATCAGTCTCCCTAGTTAGTCTTAGAATAGGTACCACACTCCCCTGAGAATCCTTGCAGTATGCTGGATAGCACGGCTGTTTCTGTCTTATCCGCAACTCCTAATACACGAGGCTCAGGCACATCGACGGAGTAGATTTCGAAGAGAGTGGGAGGAGTTTACTCCCAACCAAATTCCCAGTATGGGAATAATAAGCACTTATTTTAAACACGAATATAAATAACATTTACAAGTTTAGCTTGTATTTAGTAACTAAGATATTAGAATAATAGTTTTCAAAATATGTAACAGTTAAATACGCAGTCTCATCTATGAGCCAGCCCAGATGATTTTTTGCCTGCCCTAGAGTCATTCAGTCGTTTATTTTGTACATCTTGAGACGTTTCTTTACGTGTATCAAATTATTGTACGAAATTATGGTATTTATGGGTGGTGATTTTTTAAAATTATATTTTATATTATTTTTAATTGATATTCATCTATTTTAATTTTAATTGTATGTATTATTTTATTTTAAATATTTATAGTTTTAATTATATACAATTAGTAAACAACGATTGTGAATAGTTGTTACAACGCCTACGTGCATGCGTCGCTGGGCGCTACATTTGACTTCCCCCTGTATCCATTGCCCGTGTGTGTGTCCCAAAAGACATTCCCTCTGCGTTATCAAAAAAAGAGGGAAGGAATAGGTAAGATAGGGGAGGGAGAAGTGGAATTTCGGAACTTTTGCTCATCTGTTTTACTGGTATTCTGTGAGATCGTGGTATCATATCAATCGAGGTGGCCTAGAGAGCTGTTATCACATAAGAGTTTATTTACAAGCAAATAAGGTCTTAAACTTTGTATTACCATGTGCTCAGTATATTATATCTTAAACGAGTTCAATATGTTTTCATATAAAAGCGATAATAGATACCATCCTTAAGACTCGTTAGGAACAGTAGCCGAATAACTTAAGCAGCCCACGAATATAGATTCCATCCAATAATTACCTAATTACCACATCATTTCGGATTTAAGAGTTTTAATGCGAGAACCGTGTATATTTGATTATCTCGATCAGTCTAATACGATCTAATTAGCGGCGTGGAAAGTGCTCGGTGGCCTTTTAAACGTAGTCCTTAAAAAATTGATTACGGGTTTAGGAATGACCTTAATGGGTGGAATGTGTAATTCCAGATCGTAATAGTTCCAGGAACTTATCCGTGCAGGAACAGAGAAAGAATACAATTTCCTGCGGCCTGTCATAAGAGGCGACAAAACAACCCACAGCCAGGTGATAGGGCATTGGCCCGACTGGATGGCTACCACCCCTAGTCTAAAGTATGTGGCCATAACAACCTTGAGATGTGTTCCAGCATTAGTGACCAGGTCTTCCTTAAGAGAGCAGCAGCGCATTTGTAGTAACACCTTTAGTGTTGCAAATGTCCATAGGTGATGGTAACCGCTTTCCATCAAGTGGGCCGTCTGCCTGTCTGCTGATCTCATGCAATAAAAAAAAATGTTCGACCGACAACGACCGAGTCCTCCCGAACTGAGCAAATACAATAAAACGAGTGTAGTTGGAACGTTTCGTGTTCTGTTATGCAATTATGATGCCAATGCGCCTGCCAAGAGTAATCATTTCTTTTATAATTGCAGAAAGAAAGAGAGAGAGAAGTGAGAGAGGCAGAAGTGAAACTTCAGAAAAGTAGCCTACGAGAGCATGAGATAAATATTGTTGCAGTCTCGTGCTTGTAAAACCTATTTTGTTCATAGAATTGTTTTTTGAATGTGATATTTTTTTTTTGTCAAAGTTTTGGTTTGTTTTTTTGTCGTGTGAAAAATAGTGACGAAAATACGTGCATTAATTTTAATTGTGTTTATTAGGTCGAAATAATAGTAAATTAACACAAAAAGAGAGAGTATTTATTTATTAGAACCACGGGATTTATTCTCACCGACCACAACAGAATGGCGACCGTGACAGGAAATATAGTCAACAATATAGTCTCAGGATTGTATTAGGATAATTAAAAGGTTTATTATTATTATTATATTATTAACAAAGCTCAAAAATTATTTTATATTTTAATGCAAAATATTACATTTAATTTATATTACATATTCAGATTCCATCATTGACAGAGAACTGTCTTGGCGGCCTCACCTGACTGAAATCAGTCGGAAACTCTTCGCGTCATCTGCTTCACTAAGAAGACTGAAGAATTTCCTACCTACTGCTACTAAGGTTATGCTTGCTCAATCCTTGCTTCTCCCTCTAATTGATTATGCTGATGCTTGCTATCTAGATATCACCCAAGAACAACTAGATAAGCTTGAACGCCTCCAAAATGTTTGTATCCGGTTCATATTTGGGTTGCGTAAATATGACCATATCTCCGAATTTCGTAATAAGCTTAAATGGTTGCCAATTCGCCTTCGCCGGAATGTTCACTTACTCTCACTTCTGCACAATATCCTTTTCAATCCCTGTACTCCCCCATATTTAAAGGAACTTTTTAGTTTCCTCTATCAATCTCATTCCTGTAATTTGCGCTCAAATGAAAATCTTCTGCTAACGATACCTAAACACACTTCGTCCTTTGTAGGAAACTCTTTTGCCGTACAGGCTGTTCGCCTGTGGAACTCCCTTCCCTTGAAAATCAGACAAGCTACATCCATTGGTACATTCAAACACTTGATCACTGACCATTATTTGTCCGCTAAATAAAATGTGTTGCAGTAAATGGAATTCTATTATTATTCGCATGTAAGTATATGTAATTTATATTATTTTAATTTAATTATGTATGTCTTTATTAGTTTATTATTGTATTTTTTTTTTTTTTTTCTCTCAATTACGATTGAATTAGTTTCAATTTAGTTAAGCCACCAAATATTATTTAATTTTCTTGTAATATCTCCTTAGACACCGGGTTGCCTGGAAGAGATCGCTATAAGCGATAAGGCCGCCCATTGTTCTAATTTAAATGTGTTTGTAATAAATATCTAGGTTTTAGCGTTCTACAAAAAGGGAATACACCAATATAAAAAGTCTGAATATGGAGAGTTAGGCAACGCCAGTGGTCCTTTATAACTAAGCTAGAACTATATTACGTACACTTCGGTCACGTACGCCGATCTAAGCACGTCTGAGTCCATACAAACAATTCGATTTAATAAAAAAAAGTTAAGTTAAACTTCTTAAATGATGTATGAGAAATTTTTTTTGCTATTTCTGATTTTTTAGTACTGCAATTTGATCAGAAACAGAGGAAGTATTCTATTTCCTGCGGCCGGGCGGCCTGTCGCAAGAGGCGACAAAACAATCCACAGCCAGGTGGTAGAGTAGCCAGTCTGAATGGCTACTCCTGGTCTAGAGTATGCCGCCATAAAAACTTTGAGTTGTGTTTCGGCATTAGTGGCCAGGTTCCAGTCTCTCTTTAGAGAGGAAATTTTTTTTATTGCAGGAGTTCAGCAGACAGGCAGACGACCCACTTGATAGAAAGCGGTTACCATCGCCTATGGACAATTGCAACACCAAAAGTGCTACAAATGCGCTGCTGCTCTCTTAAGGGAATCTGGAACCTGCTCACTAATGCCGGAACACAACTAAAAGTTGTTATGGCGACATACTTTAGACCAGGGGTGGTAGCCATCCAGCCGGGCAAATACCCTACCACCTGGCTGTGGGTTGTTTTGTCGCCTCTTACGACAGGCCACTCGGCCACAGGAAAATGTATTCTTTCTCCGTTCCTGCACGGAGCAGATGTCCATACGCGATGCTAACTGCTTTCCAGGAGGTGGGCCATCTGCCAGTCTGCTGAACTCTTACAATAAGAAAGTAGACCGATTGCCGGTTTACCACCTAGCAAAATATAAAATAGTAAAGATAAAGACATACAATCATCTATCTTATTACTACATAAACCAAAAATAACCTTACCTGGTGCACTAACGCTTAGATTGAGCGGTGAATTGATAACAGGGTTCGAAGGCATCGATGTCAAGCCTTGAAGGTTCGCTGCAAGTTGCGACATTTGTTGCGACATCTGCTGCTGTAGCTGTTGCGACATCGGCGGCATGTTCTGTTGCATGTTCGCAAGGTTCTGCAGGTTTTGGAACATTGACGCCACTGTTGGGACAAAGAAAACATTGGATAAATGAATAGAGTCACTGCAGGCTTTTTGGACATTTGTAATACCAAAGGTGCTACCAATGTGCTGCCGTTCTCTTAAGGGAGACTGAAACCTGGGCACTAATACCGGAACACAAGCGAGGGTTGTTATGGGGGCACACTCTAGACCAGGGGTAGCCATTCAGACTGGCTACCCTACCACCTGGCTGTGGGTTGTTTTGGCGCCTATTAAGACAGGCCACCCTGCCGCAGGAAATTGCATTCTTTCTCCGTTCCTGCACGGTTAGGAAAGTTACACATAAGGCAGCCATCTCTATTGTTTTTGCATTTTAATTATGAAGCGGCATACACGCCTTTATCAAATTTCACTCACATAAACCAAGTAATTTATAATATAAATGGCTATGACAAAATAAAACAAACAATAAAAAACTAAACTAACTTAAAAAAAACCTATTACATACATACATAACTTCACGCCAGTTCCCTTGCGGGATAGGCACGAACAACAGTGCGCAATTTAGGCTTATTCTTACACACCTCACTTGCTTCTCTGACATTCATAACTCTTGTCATGCACGCTCGTATGTTCTTAAGGCTCCTGAGATCATCTTCTGCTAGTACACGATCAATTTGATCATGGAAGGTGTGTCGTGGCCTTCCACAACTTCTGCATCCATGCACTTTTGCATTAAAACAAAGCAAAAAACCTATTAAATACTAAAAATAAACTAAATCTATACTAATATTATAAAGAAGTAAAGTTTGTGCATATGGATGTTCGGGGTAATCTTCGGTATGACAGAACTAATTTTGAAAATTCTTTCACCAGTGGAAAGCTACATTATTCCCGAGTGACATAGGCTGGCATACATTTCATTGTGAATAATATTTTTTAACTTTTAACGACCCCCGGTGAAGTGGGCACGGAAACGCCTGTCAAATATGTAACAGCAATAACGTTCCACGCAAAAATTGCGCACATCCTCGTACGAGGCACCGCGAGTTCTTTACGTGTTTGTGAATTAATCAAAGGTTACAAAATTTAATTAAACCTTAGTTTGCGTACGTGCGTGTGGGCGTGTGTGCGTGCGTGCTTTTGTATTTTTTAATAATGCCCAGGGATGTGGGCGCGGGTCAGCTAGTTAATAAGTTAATATAAAGTATGTAACAAATCGTTGCCAGAGGGAAGCGTGCCCAGAAGTCTGGCTGCATTGTCACGCTATATGGCAATACTGATTCGTTGCGCGACAAAATTATATACATAGGTACATAATTGCACAGACGGATGCACATTATGATTGTATAAGGTTTCAGTTTTTGCCAAAATGCAACTATAAAAATTGTTATCAAACCTTATTTCTTAATAACTTCATCAAATTTGAACGGTATTTCTAAAGTCTTTTATGTTCCTTACAAACCACAGTTAGACATGAAATCTAGACACCACAAGTTCCCACACTTAGTGTTTTAATGTTTCCATTAGAAGAATAAATTCTTGAGTCATAAAGACAGCAAATTTACAATAACTTTTAACAGTCAATGCATTTCTAATTGGTATTCATCGCTAAGCCATAAGCGTTCAACCATTCAACATTTTGTGTCAAAGAGCAAATATATCATTAAAATAATAATAAAGAAAGATATAAAATAAAACGATGACATTATATTTTACCGATTTTCTATTGATATGGTTATCTTAATGCTGTTTGTAAATTTTGACGAGAGTTTATCTTCCATTCAAGTGTTCTCAGGGCCGTTTCGCTTGATTTGCTAACATTCTAGCAATTAGAATTCAGCTTTGCGAAATTAACCAACTTTCAGAGGGCGATGTCATGTTTTAGAAAATAACTGTGTTTGTTCACTTGTGATCGTAACTGTTAATGTATATTGCTCTTAGTTTGGGCATAACCTTTATCAATAAAGGATTGTAAAATCACGCTATAAATGTTTAAAGCCGTATCCTATATCTTGTTATCTATTTGACTTGCTTGTGGCTTAGATCAATAAAACTTCTTCAAACTTCTATTTGTGCAGGAACAGAGAAAGATTACAATTACCTGCGGCCGGGCGGCCTGTCGTAAGAGGCGACAAAACAACCCACAGCCAGGTGGTACGGTATTTGCTCGTCTGGATGGCTACCACCCCTGGTCTAGGGTGTCTGCGATGAACAGAACCTTTTCATTCATTACAACCTCATTTCATTACTACATAATATTGTTATAAATCACAAATGTCACTCGCCTTACATACGTCTAATATAATATTATAAACAAATAATATAAGTATATATAAATTAAGTACATAAAAAGCTGTAAAACATAAAATATAGATTCTGAATTCGCAAAAGTAAAATGTAATATATTAACAAAACATAGGGTATGCCGCCATAACAACCTAGAGTTGTTTTCTGGCGTTAGTGGCCAGGTTCCAGTCTCCCTTAAGAGAGAAGCAGCGCATTTGTAACGCCTTTGGTGGTGAAAATGTCCATAGGCGATAGTAACCGCTTTCCATCAGGTAGGCCATCTGCCTGACTGATGAACTCAAGCAATAAAAAAAGGCTAAGCGCATACTACGATTTATTAATACCAAATTCATCCTTTAACAGCTGAGCTGACACTTATAGTCTTAGACGCTCACGCGAGCAAAACTCACTGGTATTGATCACAGCTCTTAGGGCCGAATCGATCGGTATGCTACCACACTCTCACACAAGATCGGTGTGAAACGGTGAGCCTTGAGCTAGTCGTTTTTCGTCCAATGAGTGCGAGTTCCGATGATTCACTTCTCCCTTCCCTATCCGAAAGCCCTTATTCCAAGCCTATAACTTACCGAGTATTTCATTCCTCCTGTCTGTTCCTTCTATCTCATCTCCCTATCCCATCCCAAAGGCTAGCAACGCGTTCGCCACGCCATTGGCGTTATAAACATCTATAGGAGATGGTAACCACTTTCCATGAGCTGGGCCGTCTGTTTGCCAGATTCATAACTAAAAAAAATAATCAAATATATAAGCTCGGATTTATATATATACATATATATAATACAGCCCATAAACGTCTCACTGCTGGGCTCGGGCCTCCCACTATAGGGGAACGAACACTGCACCCGCCACGCTTGTCCAAAGCGGCTTGGCAGGTTTTACAAATCGGTTATCTCGATCGGTTTCATCACGATGTTTTCCTTCAACGTTGTTAGCAATTGTAACAATATGCACATTAGGTTAGAAAACTGTGTAAGAGATGCATGCGTTCGGGCCAGGATTCAAACCCGCTGCCTTTGAGTTTGGGATGCGTGTGCCATTAATAATGCTTCTTAAATCTAACAATAACCTAGTAAATATACAATTGGATGATGCATTACGAACTCACTAGAGCCATTCAGGTGCTGATGCTGATGCTGGTGCTGGTGCGGGTGGGGCGTGCGGGCGCGGGGCGAGGGGCTCCGTGGTTCGGCCAGCTGCGCGCGCGCAACGCCCTCCGGCGAACTCGCGCCGCTCTCCCTATCCGACTCCGCCTGCTGGCAAACATCATCGTCAATATAACAATAACTACATTTTTATTGCTGTAGTACAGCAGACAGGCTGACAGTCCACCTGATGGAAAGTGGCTACCGTTGACTATGGATATAGGCAACACTAAAGGTGCTACCAGTAATAAAATTATACTAGAGGTTTTTGGTGAAATTTGGCTTGATGGCTGATGTTATATTGGTTAAAAATGAATAATAGTTGTAGAATGATGATTGAGAGCCACATAAAAAAAAATGTAAACTGAAGAATTTGTGAAGTCTTCGATCAATGCGTTCTTCAGCTAATGATCTGTAGGATCTATAATAGGACAGTGATGTAGATTGATCCACAAATTTAAAGTCGCTCAGTGACCCATGCTTTGAATCTCTTATATACTAGATAAAATCTGAAATTAGGATTTCCGTAAGGGAATCAAGATAATATAATTCGCAGAATTAATCAATTATAGTGGTACTGGACTGGTCATGTTTGTTGCAGGACGGCCTGCCGATGGATCAGACCAGTTTCAGAGTGGACACCCCGTCTCTGTTAACATACCTAGTGCAGGTTGTTCTCCTAGATAGATTATTAGAAACTAGAGAGTGAATTAGGAATTATTAACGTGGATATCGGTGATACATTATTTAAAAGAAAAAACGAATAGAGTTCAGTTAACAAATACCTCAAAAAATCTTAAAAAAAGGATTCAAGAAGGATTTTACTCGGCTGGAGTCAGTTTCAGAGTGGAAAGAAAAAAAGGCTGTCCTCCAAACCGGTTGACCAATGACCAGCCTAAGCTAATAGGAGATGGGAGATAGATAAATAAAATGGAAGATCGAGATATGTTAAACAAAATTGGATAGGCTTACATCCAGTAGTGGACTACAACTGGGTGGTAAGGTCTATTATTTTAAAATAAGTATTAATAGTTAAGTGAAAATTGCTATTAAGAGACTCCTCACACCAGTCGACACGGATTCGGCAATTACAAGCCATAAAGAGCTTTATATCTACGAAACAAGGCGTCAGTAGCATCCTTTTCACCGGCTTGATGCGGCATTCGATAACATTGATAAGTAACATACAAATAAATAATTAAAAATGTAAACACTATTGTTATATTGCTATTTTTTACTTTTTAAGGACTTGACTAACGTTCATAATTGTCCTGCGAAAACAAAACTTACATGCACGCAAAGGCACTTATTTTAAGCTTTTACCAATTAATTCTAATACTGACTTTGTTGCTGTAGACTTGACTAAAATAGAATGGTAAAATCTCAAAATCCTGCAAGTCTTAGCATAATTTTTTCCTTAGACGCCACCGATATTTCTATTTCAGCAAGAATAAGTATATTAAATTATTAAAGCTAGTTGAAAATCAATCAATTTTGTATATATGTATTTGTATGGCATGTATATATTTATTTAATATGTAAATATGTATGTATGTATTTATTATTAAAAAGTAAGTAGTTCGTACTTATGTTACGTATACCAATTCATTCCTGGGGTTGTCTGGGAGAGATCGCTTTTTAGCGCTAAGACCGCTCTTTGTACATAAGTAGATATAATTTTAGTCTTTAAGTTCATTTTTGTATGGGTGTATAATAAAGTGTTAGTTATCTTAATATTTCAGACGGTACTTTGTATTTTTTGTTACAAAACTTCGTTCCTCCTTCATTCCTTCGTGACATTTAAATTCAAAAGTTTTTATTCAAAATTATTTGTACTGGTTTTTTTTATAGTCATATATACCAGTATGTATAATTCTACATATAATTCAAAAATGAAGATTATTTCCTATTCTATGCTTAGAGATTCTATAATTCGCATGTTTAAAGAAACGACTGAATGGATACATTTTTAGAATTTTAAATATATTATATTGTAAATCTATAATGATTAAATTACTAAAGCAATGACAAATCAATAAACACCGTAGATGTAGTTGGCTCGAAATAACTTTATACATATGCTTAATGGCTAATTAATTAGTGGGCGTTCGCAATTAACTTTTTAAAATCTTAAATGAATTAATTGCGGAAGTAATATGCATTATAAATTAAGCTAGATTACGCCTGCGATGTTTCGCGTGCATGTTCCAATATATTTTATGTAATACTGACATAAGACGGATCAATGAAATTCAATTATTCAAATTTGTTTATATGGATCACTTTGGTTGATTCACCCACATTGAAAGACAGTAATGAACCGTCTAACATCGGCGAGTAATAAGATATTACTTATCCAATGAGAGCAGGAGCCGAAACACCCCACTCCCGATAAAGGATGTAACGCTGAAAGCCGTTCTGTGACCTTCAGCTGCTGTGATAGTACGTCTCCAGATGCAGGCTTCCGGGGTAATGGTTTTGTCCGCTCTTTACTTCAATATTCCACGCGCGGTCTTCTCACCTATCGCAGGCTGAGTGCTATGTAGTGCTTTCCCCACGGTAGGTGAAAGGTATGTATAAGCCGCAGCTTAAATCCCTAGCCACGAAAGAGGCCTGCGGGTAGCCGCCTGCCGAGGTTCGCAGTGTTGACTATGCCATTTTCTCGCGACCCTGGCAATAGGCGATTCAAATTCAAATTTTTATTCAAAATAAGTTTCACTGGAGCACACTTTTTGAAGGTCATACATATAAGTTAAAATTTAATTTTACTTCCTATTCTATATACACCGCTTAGCAACGTGTTATTGCTGTTAAGGAGAAGAAGCGGCAAGAAACTCGCCAGCAACACGTCTAGCTAAACGCGTTTTTTTATATTTCTTATTCTATTTATATCCCAAGCTCATTTTTTATAAGTTTTATACAAAAGCATGTTACAGAATTATTTTACGAAGAATTAATGGAGTTGTAGCAAACAGTGCATATTCAATAAGACAGAGACAATAAAAGGAAATAATAATATTATTATAGTTATAATAATGACATGACGTACTAAAATAATAAAATTTTATACTGCAACATATTTCCATAAATTCCTTACAAGCTTAGCAAGATAAAAGACCTAATAAATACTCACTCAATAAGATAGTCTTCTATAAATCAATTTTATTTATATATTTCTGAAAACTTTTAATTTTTATTCCAGTCACAGGTTCGAATCCTGTCTCGGCATCATGCACTAATTAAACCAGCTTTTCCAGATTAATGTGCGTATTTTTGCCACATGCTCATGTTGAAGTAGAAAATTCAGACGAAGCCTGTATACATTGTGGTTAGCTATGGATGGAACGTACTAATTCGCTTATGAGAAACGTGGCGGTAAAACTCTACCTATGTAAGACGTTTAAGGGTTGATATTCGAATCTAAAAGAAAAATAAAATACTTGCAAATTGCAAATCTATAATGAACAGTCACCTCTTAATTTTTTATAATTATAATAACTTTATATTAAAGCCTTTGTGCTTCAAGTCATAAAACACGTATTTACAGTTACTTATAAGAAGGTCGAACTACTTGACTTTTAATTATTGCCCCTATTGAAACATTATTGCACGGAAACGCCTTGAATCTTTAATTCGTTGTAATTACACGATGTGATTTTGCACATCTCTCAGTCGTTTTGTTTTAATATTTTATTATAATATCTTCATGTAATAGAACGCACTTATAAGTTAGAAATGTTTAAAAAATTTGTAAAAATTGTTGTACACTTAAAGACCTGGATTGGTTACAATATTCATATTTTTTTAATTTTAATTTAAAGTCACTATAGTGTTATTTGGTAAGAAATAATGCTAAAGTAAGAAAAGTGATAAATTCAATAACAAACAATAGAAGAAAATTATTGATACAGTTTAAAATAGCTTTTACACTGTGTTACTATTTTTCTAAATCTAAGGTACAATATAATAAATATTAAAGCATTTTAAACTTTATTCTATGTAAAATTTAATAAAAGAAAAGTTTTAAACAAACTGAAATTTAAATGTTAAAATTATTTCTAAGTTGTGTGCGATAAAGTATACGATTATTAAATCATTTTTACAATTATAACTGTAGATAAAAATGAAAATTTATTTAATTATAAGCATCATGGATTTATTTTTAGCCTCAAGGCCTTTTTAACCACGCTGTAATCTATAACAGCAAGCATAAGTAATATTTAAATGATTATACTTACAAAAGACAATGTCATTATCTCCTCACGATGAATTCTTACTACAATGTCTCACACTTCAAATATCATCTTTACTCTTATTCAGTAAATATAACTTCAGTTCCACTGCAACACTATATTAAAACTTGCCTAAACTCCTCTCGAAGTTTAAGCGGTCGAATAAAAACGTCTATTACAATAAAGCTAAATGTTCACAACTAAAAACCACCCACGCCTAGTCGGATAACAGTTCTATATATTGTTCGGTAAAAGTTGTATTGGAACGGATGAGCGTACATAGATAACACGACACGAAAAAGAAAAGCGTCCACTATCGACAAAGCGCGTGATTTTTTCTTTTTTTTTATTTATTTATCTACGGCCCGGTCCGTGTACAGCCGCGCGGGCAAGTTGCAAGCGCGGAATGGAAGCGCGTCATCATTTTAAAAAATCAACCCCTTTGTGGTGGCGGGAAAAAAATGTTGGCGCGTGGGGGGTTGGGTGGACCCCAAAATCCTTGCCAGAGCGATCGACAGCGCCACGAGCCGTCACTTGTCGAATAAGCATGATAATTAAACTTGCTGTTTAGACTTCCCTTGTTTTTAACACGGGTTTTAATTATGAACAATTGTATGGGGTTTTCTGTTGTATATGGTTTTCCTATTTACTACTGTATTGATAATTTAAAGTAGAAATACTAAAATATCACTTACGGCATATTATTATTAGGAAAGAACATTGTCTAACATTTTTAGAGGGAACATATTTAAGACCAGTACTGAATTTCAATAAAAATAAAGATATTTGTAGGTTAGTCAGGTTCATAGACTTCCTAGTTGAAATTTTATGATAGTTTTCCTCAAATAATTGTACTGTGATTAAATACCCCGTAATCTTTGGATTCTGTTAAGCATGCCGATGCTTAGATATGTTTTTGTTTCAACACCTAAACCTAACAATTTTTCAAGAGATATCAATCTACGTGTCCATGTACCAATATATAAATAGTATATTGTTATTTTATATGTATCAAATTAGAAACAAATTCGCAAATCTTTTGTGGATGATACAGAGAAATTTAAAAACTTTCAATATTAACCGAAAGTTGACCTAATAAAAAATACATATTTCAAACCCTTCTTTTTTCTTCTTCTCTTCTTCTTTAAGGTTCTTAAAAAAGCCTACAAACTTACTCTAACTTAACATGAATAAGACCGTATATAAAAATAATGCAAATCATATGACGATTACTAATTCTGGAAAGCCATCAAAATTCTTCATATGAAATTTAGAATTTAGAATTAGAAAACAATTAATTTAAAAATTGTAAGCAAGCTGGTAATAATCAAACTGTATTCGAAAAAAAAATTCAAAAGCACAATCAAAACACTGGCCTGTACGGTTAATGAAAAAAGTTGCAAAAAAATTATCATCAACAAGTAACATTCTGAATAATCAGCGGTACACGGAAAAAATCAGTAATTATTCAGATGAAGTTGGACGAAGGGGGTGAAGCGGGCAAGGGCCGGCCAAAATAAAAACGGCGTTGCGTAGGGGTGACACCCGTTTTCCCCCTCTCGCCTCTACAAATGTTATCTAACTGCGTTCGTTTCGCGCCGCGGCGCCGTTTCGCTCAGAATTAGCGCCCGTACCGAAATTTCAATTTGTACTCCATTTTTTTCTCGGATAGTTGGACCTAATGGAAAAGGCTGCCTGATCACGGATTCCGTCTGAAACATGAGATGCATATTGGTTCGATTTTTAATTAAAAACTCGATATCGTAATATTAAATGTTCCTGGAAAACAATATAGGTTACAGCACTAAAGGATTCATCTATTTATTTAATAGCCGCTAGAGCTTTTTAAATGCCCCCCTCGTATTACAGGTAACAAGAGTGAGGTTTCACAGCTATTGGAAACCATTTCCTTTTTCGTGGTACAAATTATCTTAAGTTCATTAAAATTTTCTTGATGATCAGTTATAAATTAAATTTGACATACATATGTACTTTGACAATTTTTTATTATTCTTATGTTTGATTTTTATTAATTGTTTTTGACATTGTACTAACTACTTTTATACTGCATTATACTTGACACATTTACATACTTTTAATTATGGTATAATTCTACAAAAAAAAGTAACATTACCGTGAGTCTTAACGTCTATGGTTGAGTGTATTACATTTTTATTTTTGTGAATTAAATGATTTTTAAGTTTTTAATTACTATTTGCATGCCTGAAAGGGCAAAAACATGCGAAATATAAAGTCATCTAATCTTTTTATTCACCATGTTTTTGAGCAAATAAATGACTTGATTTGATTCATCTTTGGTCATCATAGGTGTGCAAGTTAATCTATTTGCTCGGATAAATATTATAAACCCAGGATAAATGACAATCAAAACAGCTGCGACACTTTATTATCTTGCAAAACATCGCGGCCTCATAGCTTTTGTACGATCGTACAAAAGTATGACGTCACAATTTTGTACGAGCGTACAAAATTATGACATCAGAATTTTTTACAAGTCAAAGGTCTCTAATATGGCATTGATTATTTTTGTTAAATGATAAATAAAATTATTTTTATGATGCTATTTTAGTAAGGTGGTACTTTAACACCTGTTTTTTTAATAAGTAAATAATGTACCGTTTACCCAATCATATGCAATTCTGTTATTGAAAAAATATACTTTATTTATAATTACTTTATTAATCCTTTCATTTCATAGACAGTGAAGAAGAAACAAAAATATACAAAGACACCTTTATGTATTTATTTGGTTAGTAGATGAAGCAAAAGATCTATGTCAAGATCGTAGCAAGTCGAAATCCGTCATCTTTGTCTATTTTAGCTAAGTTGGTTGCGATATGATGTTTACAGGGAAAGTTTTTAATTTGTCACTTGTAACAACCACCTAAATAAATCTTCTTTAGTGGTTGTTTCCTTTCATTTTGTCTTAGGTATGAATGTCTTGTTAAAAACAGTGCACCCCACTATTCGTTATAAAGAAGATGACTTACATTTATCCAGGTATTAATTATATTTCTTCGGAAACAAATTAAGATGTAGGGGGCCCGTCTCGTACGTACGCTATTACGATGAAGGAAGAAGAGTAGTGCGTGGCACAGCCGCCGCTCGGCCGCAGCGCGCGGTCATTATCGGCGCGTTTCACACACGCGTGTTATTGTCCCGTTGGTTGTGTGTGTGGATTTTTACTCATTAATTTTAAAACGCTCTGGATTTTTTTCAGGGCGGGTGCTAGGGGTGTAGCGGGCCGTGGGGGTTGAAAATTGGCGATGGCCGCCGGGCGGGGTGTCACCGAGGGGGTTATTAAATAGATTGGTCCGCGGCCGAACGGAGCCGCCGATCTGCACTTGTACCTCGCATCATTAACGGGTTGAGAACCGATTTTAAATCGTGAAATAACAGCCTGTTACAGGAAAAGTTGAGCGCGGCTTATCGACCTCTCCTGCCCGTGTTCTACAAGCTTAATTGCATTCAAAGTGAATTTTTATTACGACAATTTTCCTATTCATTACCGGGAGGAGACAGAACGTATTCTGTAGTAGTTTCACAGCGAAGAATTGGTAGCGAGTCGCGACATACTGCGGGCGGCGGTCACAATCACAACAACATATGAGTACATATTGTACACACACAGACGTGGACGCACGTATCTTTTTTTTCGCGACCGTTCGGCATTGGGTGAAATGGGGGGTTGTATGGGGGGGGTGGAAATGTGAAAAATACTCGAAAAAAAGGCGAAATTGTAGCAGATATATAATTAAAGCCCGACGTACAGTAACAGCGTAAAGCGATGTATTATGCAGAATCGTTCTCGGATGTCGCTCGGCATACGACACTGATTGTCTGACACCGTGTAGTCTAACAAAAAGTGGGATTGCCTAAGTGGGAAAATTATACTATAAAAAGTGGGAAATTTATACTAGCGATATAATATTTTCTGAAGTTTTCGCGACTAGTATACATAATAAAACTATAATAAGTTTAAAGGTTTTAAGTGCGGTAATCTATTTCATTTTTATTATTCCGACGTTTCGGCCACTTTTCAGTAGCCGTGATCAAGCGCTTAAAACCGTTAAAACGTAGTTTTATTATAATTCTAGCAAATTAATTAATAGTATTATTTTGAGGAAAAAAGATAATTCATTAGATTGTATTGTTGTAATATTCGTTTACGCAGTGTTTGTTTCTATTCTCTAAAGTAAAATTGCACTGATTGGTGGGATAGTTGTTTGTTGGATAAATGATAGTTGAAAATAAATAACAAGTATCAAATAAATAAAAAACGAAATAACCGTTCTTGTTTGATGTCGCATTTTGAGGAAAAAAAGATCGATCCTTAGAGACAAGATTATTTACTAGGCTAGCCTGTACATGCTTTTTTTGGTAATTTTTTCTATGTTTGCAAAATAGCATACCCTCCGTAAATGAATACTGCTTCTCATGGATTTCTGCAACAATAAGGGAGCCGATGTTTTAACTAACTCGCCAAGACATTAGATATCTGTTTAACCTGTTATTCAAAAACAATATTGTAGCAGAAGTCGTGGAAGGCCACGACACACCTTCCATGATCAAATTGATCGTGTACTAGCAGAAGGTAATGTCAGGAGCCTTAAGAACAGACGAGCGTGCATGACAAGAGTTATGAATGTCAAAGAAGCAAGTGAGGTGTGTAAGAATAAGCCTAAACGGCGCTCTGTTGTTCGTGCCTACCCCGCAAGGGAACTGGCGTGAAGTTATGTATGTATGTAATATTGTAGCGCTCTGGGAAAACTGTGGAAGGGAATTTATTGTATAGCTTTTACTCATATGGCATGAAGGAGCAAACGCCCAAGCAGTGGGTACCTACTAAGCGCCGGCGAGTGATGCGGTGGTAGAATAGCTGGGCATCGAGTGAAATATGTACTTACATTACGTGACTACTCAGTCGTACATACATTTACGTTGTAAAATATACGAACAAATCCCATTATCAGTGTCTACGTCTGTGTACCATATGTCATGGAGATCATCACATCTAATATTATTATTATTATTGTAATTTAATAAAATACTCTCATATACGCCTGAAACGCCGCAAATATGCATCCATTGGCAATCGCTTTTGTGCCCTTCAGTGTTGAAACTCTAGGACCATGGGGCCCCCGAAGTTTATAGACTTTATCAAGACCTATCAACACGTTTGATAGAAGTCCCACGTGACCAAAGGGCTAGCCTATAAGTATATTTAAGGCAGCGAATTACCATCGCCGTTCAACGAGGAAAATGCGGTCAGCGTCTCGGGAACGTTCTCATCTGAAGACGATTTGGGATGCATATTTTATATGTATTTTTTAATGTTATATTTAATTTGTATGATATAGTTTATTTTTAATGCCTAATTTTACTTTAAATAAATAAATCGACAGGCAACCACACTTATTGTATATCCCCAAATTAAGCAAGTTACGCTTGTGTTACGGGTGATACCAGAAACTCAGATCGTAGTAAATAACGGAGAAAATTCGTTTCCGAAATTTACCCTACCCGGAATCGAATGCCTCTGCGTTGCAGTGAAGCAAGCCGCTCAATCACAGAGGCCGTCTTAATTTTAATTTTAGTGTTTAATTTTTAATGTATCACGGGTCATCTACAAACTTACTTAAGAATTTATTACATTTATATATGAATGACTAAAGAGATATACAATGCAAAAGTGGATGGATGCAGAAGTCGTGGAAGACCACGGCACACCTTCCATGATCAAATTGGTCGTGTACGAGCAGAAGGTGATGTCAGGAGCCTTAAGAACAGACGAGCGTGCATGACAAGAGTTATGAACGTAAGAATAAGCCTAAATGGCGCTCTGTTGCTCGTGCCTACCCCGCAAGGGAACTGGCGTGAAGTTATGTATGTATGTACATTTATATATAATAAGAATTATTAATATTACACTACAATTTTTAATATAACACTTTGAAAATGCCTTTTAAATAAAAAACTCTCATAAACACAAAGTAATTACAGAAACGTATACAAAAGCACTCGAAAATAATCAAATTCATTGTTTCTTGAAGTACACATCTCTGTACGATGGGGGGTCTACACACGGCAGATGGTGAGGGGGGCCTCACGATTAATTTAACATTAGATTCAATAATAGCCCCCCATTTATTGCGTAATTTCCTTCCAATTACCTCTCATTTATCGCTCTGTAACAAGATTACTCTGATGTGATCGTAGATATCGTTTTGTTTGTGTACTGTTCATTTATGTGATATCTATTGGGAGTACAATTTGCTATGAATTAAACAAGTATCACATTCGTCTCATTTAAACAGTAATTCATTTAAATGAAACATAACAAGTCGCACGAGAGAAAAATTTCAAAACATATATTTCGATATTACGAAAAAAAAAATCATTTAAAAACCAAATAGATACTAATATCAAAACAACATGGAACTAGATGACGCCATGGTTCCTTTTTAATTCGCCTTTTGACTTTTTATTATTAACATTTTTTTAGGCCAGGCTTATACCTGCAGGAACGGAGAAATAATACAATTTCCTGGGGCCGGGCGGCCTCTCATAAGAGGCGACTTAACAACCCACAGCCAAGTGGTAGGGCATTTGCCCGACTGGATGGCTACCACCCCTGGTCTAAAGTATGTCGCCATAACAACCTTGAGTTGTGTTCCGGCATTAGTGACCAGGTTCCAGTCTCCCTTAAGAGAGCAGCAGCGCATTTGTAGCACCTTTGGTGTTGCAAATGTCCATAGGCGATGGTAACCGCTTTCCATCAAGTGGGCCGTCTGCCTGTCTGCTGATCTCCTGGAATAAAAAAAAAGAAAAAAAAAGAATAAAGGCTTTTTTATTTATTGGCAATCTGTTAAATGTTGAAAGTCTTATTACTATTTTTTGACAGGTTTCACTAAATTGCCAAAAATATGATTTTCATCACCATTTCTTGATTCGCGATTGTCAAGAAGTTCGATCTTTGGTGTTTTTTAAATTGGGCACTTCTTGCCCTTCACTACAATACGTGCCCACAATATTGCCCTGGAGGTATACGACACAAGGAGAGTGACTTTAAATAGGGTTGTCATCCTTAAAATTGCCAAGCTTAGTTAATAAACTTGTAATGTAACTACTTAATCTAATACTTGGTGCTATTTTACGTAGGGGTCGCGGTAATGGAAATCGATGAAGTAGTAGTGGAATACGAAAAATAAGGTTAAATATTGCATTATTAGATATGCGCATATAAGTAATTGTAAAAGAAGAGATAGTAGCTTGGTATTGGTGCTTCTATATTGTTACCAGATTTTCATCTAGGTACAATATTTAAGATTATGAAGAATATCCAATGAAGCTATACTAACAAATAAAATTAAAGAATCTGTCCATGATTTACGTATATTTCTTCAATCACAAATTTCTTTTTAGATTATTCCTTTGTTACTGGTATGATATTTTAACTTGAAAAGTATTCGGTACGGTTCTATAGATTTTAACTAAAATACATTTACACAAAAAAATCAAAATTACAAAATCACAGAAAAAATTAACATAGCATAGCTAAACCGGGACATAATAATAATAATATATATATATACATATCTTAGTACGTAGTAATATATATATATATATATATATATATATATATATATATATATATATATATATATATACACACACATATATATATATATATATATATATATATACTACAGTAGTCTCGCAGCATTTAAAAAAGAATGTAAGCTATTATTTAAGTAGAAACTGTGTCGGAATCAGCTAATTTTTATGCACCTGAACAACTTCAAACCGCTCCCGGAAAATTCCCGCGGGATCCACGGGATAAAAAGTAACGCAGATTTTAAGTCTAAAATTAGCTAACGATCCGTGAAATACGCATCGAAATCGGCTTAGTAATTTTTACGTGAATCCCGAACAAACAGACAAGACATGTAAAAGAAATTGCACCGTGTTCTCCATCGTTTAAATAGTCTATTCCAGTTGTTTAAATAGCTTCAATGTACAGACACGGCATGTTTAGAATTTTATAATATTATTTTATAGATAGACTAGCGATTCCGGCAGACGTGTTCGGCCCTAAATAATAAAAATTTAGAACCCTATTCCAACGCCACTTACCAGGTCTAATTGTGAATATAAACCATCCTCGGACCCACTCGAACACTAACTTTGACACCTTGGGTTACATTATTGAAGTTTTAGTAGGGATCCTTAATTTTTTCTAGCAAGATAATGTAGCATTTTGATGGTGAAAGAATGTTTAAAACTGGTTTAGTAGTTTTTGCGTTTATTCGTTACAAACATACAAAAATACAAATCTTTCCTCTTTATAATATTAGTATAGATATTATATCTAAATTATGCTAAGGCGATTTTCTTTGTGTAGTAGTGGTGTGCTTATTTTAATTTCGATGTTTAAATCTAATATGTAATTATAATATCCAATTTGCTGTTAATATAATACCTGAAATTAATATATTAAAATCTTCCTCGAAACCCACACAGAATGCAGCCCTAACCTGATAAAACTTCCCCCGCTGGGCAACGCGTGCGCAATTGAACCCCATAATCGTTCCCAATTTGAATTTTTAAATTTCGAACGCAGCGTTCTATTAACATGGCCGATTGAGGATCCAATTAGATTTTTTTGATTTTAATTAGAGTGCCATTGTTAAATTACAATGCATTTGTGCTTATTAATGGGAAAGGGTAGGATTTAACGTTTTGTTCTTTGAATGCAAATTTATAAAAGCAGGATTATTTTTCTGAAGAATATCTATTCTTAATAAATAATATAAATAGATATGTACGTTAGGTATACGTACGTTTGTATATTGCCAAAATTTTCATGATGACAATCAAATAATTGTAATTTTACTATTCCTCTTACAGACTTAATAAGACACATTTCGAGTTTTAAATGGGAACTCAGTGGGTTGAAATGTTTTTGCTGGACATTGATATTTAATAATAATAATAATAATCGGCAGACAAACACACACAATGTATATCCCCAAATTAAGCAAGTTACGCTTGTGTTATGGGTAATATACAACGGACTACTCTGGGGCCGATCCCAGACACCCAGACCATAGTAAATAACGGAGAAAATACTTTTCCGAAATTTACTATACCAGGAATCGAACCCGGAGCCTCTGCGTTGCAGTGAGGTAGGCTGGCAAAGGCTTAACCCGCTCAACCAGAGAGGCCGTCATTATTTAAAAAAATATTATGGTTAAAAAGGAACAATAGTTATCTGATACCGTGAAATCTGGCAACTTAACCAATGGTTGTCAATTTGCCATTATAGGATTTCGTTTGCAAGATTACTGTTACCTCTCACAAAATGTCTTTTTTGAGCATATGACTCTGTGACGTTACTTATATGCTTAAAAAGTACTTTTGTTACAGGTAATTGTAATCTCATAAATGAAAGTCGAAGACCTATAGTGGCAAAATTGTCAACCGTTGGTTAAATTGTCATATTTCACGGTATTATTTGTTTGTGTTGAAATTCTCAACTGTGTGGTGATATATGGCTTTTCGGGCTGCCCAAAGTTTTCTAGTTTGGACTCAATCTACAATTTGACTGAGGCTTTTGTTTGAAGATTATGTTAAAATTTTAATATTTATGGATGCTGCTGATAAACGATGGATCGTAGTTAGACACACTAATCGTGCTGTGATATTGAACTATATTTAAAACCAAAACAGATGTGTTTCTATGATTACTCTAATTACAGTTACGAGTATATCTCTTTCAATATAAATAATTAAATTAATTGAAAAATATTTTTTAATTTATGCTAATTTTTATTACATGCGTCTTTTACGCTGGAATATTATTCTAGGCCTCGATTTTTGTTGATGCAGAATTTTTTAAATATTTCCTCTTCAGCCAATTAATGTCCACTGCTGGACGTAGGTCTCCCCAAGTCTACGCCGCATATTCTGGTCTTCCGCCTTCTTCATCTAGTCTCTACGGGCAACCTTACGCAGGTCATCGGTCCACCGTGGTGGAGAGCGGCCTACGCTGCGCCTGCCGGGACGCGGTCTCCAGTCTAGAACACTCTTGTTCCGTCGCCAGCGGGTTTTGCGACAACGTGACCGGCCTACTGGCACTTCAACATGCTAATTTTGCGAACTGTTTTATATTTCAATATTTAAACATTTCTGTCACGTATCAACATGATCTATCGACATACATACATGATATGTATAAGTTACTAGGTATCTGGTATACTGAAATCGAACAACATTTATTTAGATGCCGAGAATATGGACTTATACGAGTATATCACAATATACTCGTACCTAAATTTATTTGGGAAATATCCCTATTCTAAGAGTAATCAATCCACTGCAGCCGTCACTAGTTTCAAATCTGCCATATACTGATAAAAGAATACAATTAACCCAGTCTCAAAAATCAGTGGGAAACGAATTAAAGGGAGCAGCGGGAATAAGCTAGGTAACACAATAGAGTAAACAAAAGGGATTCTCTCGAGGTTTAGACGACGGAGCAAATATATTTTTTATCTAACATAATTTATACGTGTTGTATTGCTTTAAGAAGGGATTTATAATTAAGAAATCATGTGATTCTAATAATAATTAAATAAATAATTGTATTAGCTGTGATTATTAAAACAAGTGCAGCAGCTTAAAATGATACAATTATTTTACTTCAAACTTTTTGAATAGAATTAGTAGGTATTATTCTATTTCTAATTAATCTAGTCTAGTTTCCTTATCTAGTTACTGATTTGGCATAGTAAAGTAAAAGTGATCGAATGACTCGTATAATTTCTAGAAATGACAGTTTTTTAATCAAAATTTTGATTTTTTTGTTGCTCGAACTTTACCGAAACCGTTAACTTTAAACCAAGAGCTCGTTATTATGTTTCTTGCAATCGTTAGATTAATCAACCTGTTTAAAATTTACATTGCTTATTAGATAAAGATAGAACACGAACAAGTATAAAATTGGCCGAAAATAAATAGTACCTTTTTGTTTTTCAATATGCAATATAATAATGGTTTTTTTAACTATTTAAATAAGCAGTTAAAAACCTCAATTATAAAAAAAATATAATAATTAAGTTTACTATTTTGTTTTTTTAGGTTTTGATGTCTCATTTCTATCGAAATTGAAAGATAGAAGTGAACTCGTGTAATTTTGGCTTAAGGTGCTATTATTCACATACTATATGTTCAACATGGACCTATACGATGCAAAAGTTTAACCTAAGAGAAATATCCTCTTTTCCATGTTAGCCATTGATTAAGGCAAATAAACCAGTCCACCCCTCGTGGCATGGACCTAATTTGTTTACGTCATCCTGTGGACTTTCAAATTATCGACTTTATTTAAGGACGACGTTTGACGTTTATTGGCTTTGGTAAAGGGGATACAGATGGTTAAATAATGGTCATAAGTATTGATAGAAGATGGCACAATCACCAGTTTTGTAATCTATAGTAATATTATAAAGAGAAAAGATTTGTATTTTTGTATGTTTGTAACAAATAAACTTAAAAACTACTGGATCGATTTAAAAAATACTTTCACCATTCGAATGCTACATTATTCCTTTTTAATATTGGCTATGTAAAAATTAGGAATTTTTATTAAAACTTCAATAATGTAACCCATAAAATGTGAAATGTGTGTTTGAGTGAGTCCCGGGGTGGTTTAGATTCATAATTAGACACGGTAGGTGCCGCTGGAATCGGGTTCTAAATTTTTAATATTTCAGGACAGGACAACGTCTGTAACAATATTTCTAAACTTCTCCGTTGTTTCTAATAATAGATATGGCGTCGGTTTAGTTCTATTGGTACTATTTCAGCTTGTCGAATGGCATAGTTGATTCTGTACAATATAGTTTCTCAAATGAGAACTCAAGGCTAGCTGTGTATAAATTTTGAGGCCAGCATAAATCTAACTACTAATTAGAATACAGAAGTGAAGTTAGAAACAAAATTACAATACCGTGAATCAACGACACCAAAACACATTAAATAACAAGAACACCCAACAAAATAAAACCTGGCTGTACATAATTAACATACATTATCAAACTATCGGCCGTAGTTACAACCACTATTACCTACCATTATGGTGAATTAATTTTTTTTTGATTATCCCTAATTAACGTATATGTGGACTGTCACCAAAACATAGAATTTACTCCCGACCTCCCCCCACGCACCCCTCCTAATTGTTTCATAGGTGTGACACCCATTATTTTAATTGCAAACGTAGCTTTAATTGTAACCTGTGTTTTTATACCACTAATGATACGCTGTAATGTGTTACGGTGGTACAATATCGTTTGACGTCTTCAAACTATTGGTTGTTGGTTATGATTACATATTACCATGGACAGAGCTGTCTTAAGATATTGGGCGCCGGAGTGGAAAAATCGACTTGCGACCCCTTACGAACAACAGAAAATATAAAGATTATTTTTTTATATTTCATTTTTAGGTAGCCATTTTATTTTACTTTGTATGGCACACTTTTTATTTTTCAGAAAGTACCGAAATTCGTCAGAAAGATTTTTTCTATTTTTTATCGCTGGAGTACAGCAGACAGGTAGATAGCCCACTTGATGGAAAGCGGTTACCGTCACCTATGGATGTTTGCAACAGCAGAGATGTCACTGACGCGCTGCCGGCCTTGAAGAGAATTTATGACATCCTGTTTAAAAAACCCCATATTGTAGCGCTGTAGGAAAACCACGGCTGGGAGCTCATTCCAAATCTCCACGGTGCGCAAGTGAAACGTTCTAAAGAACCATTGCGTACAAGAGCGAAGCGGCGCAAGGAAGTGGGGATTAACGCCTAGCCGACGGGGTGCGGTGCGATGGTAAAAGGAAGACGAAGGCACCATTCTGAACAGTTTCTCGGAACACTCCCCATTGTATACTATATGTATGTAAATAACGCTACACGTAGGTGTAGAATTTTAAGCATTGTTAGTCAGATCTTGAAAAATCATGACTTGTTATTGAAGTCAATCGACTAGTGACCCTAGGTCCCTGCTCTCGAGTGCCACGCACCCGTTACTTCCCCGGATGAAGACGGCCCTGACCGTGGAAGAAGAACGCTAAGGAATTACAATAACCTAGTAAAGTAAAAAAGAAAAAAAAAGAAATGAAAAAGAGATAAAAAAGAAAAGAAACAAGAAAAATGAAAAAATCACCTAGTAAAAAACCTCACTAGTAACACTCTGCAAGGGCAGTGGAAACTGCCTTCCAATTTTGTTTTTCTAGAATACAATATCTCAGTCAAAATTTTCAATCAATTTCATATTCTTTAAACCGTTTTTTTTTATTAAAATCAATCATAAATACGAGAGCAGACAGCCAAATCAGCTTAGTATAGTTTTAATTGTCTTACAAAACGTCACAGTCTCATTTTGTTCGAGTGTACAGCCTATTATGCCAAATAGCGCATTGATAGTTTTCCAGTAACTGAAATTATTTTTATCAAAACATTTTAAAAATAAGACCGTAAAATGTTATTTTAACGCCTATTTTTTATATGTAACTGACGATAGAATTTATTATAGTATATGTCCGCAACCCTATTGAAAGAATTAATTAGGTCCTTTTAATTTTTTTTTACTTAAAAAATTACTTTTAATTAATAAATCGTGGTAGCGTAATAGCTAGCGCACGCGTCCCTAACCTAATGGGTGTGGGTTCGATCCTGGCCGAAAAGTATGCACCACTTAGGCAGTTTCCTGACCTAATGTGCATATTGTCGTGCTCACAACGGTGAAGGAAAATATCGTGATGCAACCTGCACATTGGGATAACCGATGTGTCAACCCTGCCAAGCCGCCTTAGACAAGCGTGGCGGGTATACTGTCCGTTCCCGCTATAATGGGAGGTCGGAGCCCAGCAGTGGGACAATTATGGGCTGTTATTATTTTATATATTTTATTATAACTTTTTTAACATGTCATGAATTTCATGACATCGCGGTCCATCTGCTTTTCTGTCTCCAGATAAAAAAGTAATAATCCAGTAATGCCTTATATTTCGAATGCCTTTTCTATGATAAGTATCAGTTTTCAGTTACAGTTTCTACTCTCTTCCTCAGATTTTAAGGACATCTCTGCAAACTTTTATTTAAATTAAAAATCCTTATATAAACCTTCTTTACTATGCAGTTTTTCTAGTTCTTATTCACTTATAAATCGAATTGAAATGGACAGAATGTAACAGTAATAGTCTAATATTACGGAGTAAACTTTTCTTTACTTACGAAAGTCCTAATGACAATATAATTGGGGGCCCTTATCCGTTTACGTAACGGCGATAGCATAAGTAATGAAATATACCATTTAAATGAATTTCCATGAACCACACTTTGAAATTTTACTATTTTACCAAATGTTGGAAGCATTAAATCACTTCTTAAATGTTGTATTTAACTACGTTAATATAACTAACGCCATTTTTCTAGCAGTTTTGCTTGCTGATAATTCGGTTCTGTATTCTGCAGACATAATCTCGATTTTCAGGATATAGATAATTCCCCCCCTACTCGCCTGTTACCTCTGCTATTTTAAAATCTAGCAAGTGCTTCCCAAGAATTTTAGGAACACAAAAAACGTCCCGAACTTCTTGTACCTGCCGATTCAAAATTATTTATTAAGCTTATTGTGTATTTTCACATATTTTAGCAAACAGCAGCAAATGTCTAGTAAGTCAAAGAATGCATAAAAAATCATTTAAAAAACCATTTCAGTTGCGAGGTCTTGTATTTCTAAATATCTATTAATAAAACATAACATAATATCACGCCTGTTTCCCATGAGGGTAGGCAGAGACTATTCTCCACTTGTGACGATCCTGACAAACAACTTTCGCTTCATCTACTTTCTAATTTAAGTATCTATTAATTAATACATTAACTATTAAATATCTATGAATGAATAGTGCATAAAATTCTGTTAACATGCAAAGTTATAAATAAATATATTCATTATACTTCTAGTCTTGAACTCACGAGTGAATAAGTGCCTAATTTTATCGCTGAGTTTCATAAAACGTCGATTTATTGTAAATACATGCAGTAGTGTATATCTTAACTAGCGGCCCGGCGCGGTTTCACCCACACTATGTCTCGCTCCCGTGGTCTATAGCATCATGTTATATAGCCTATGACACTCCCTGTTAACGTAGCTTTCTAACAGTAAAAGAATTTTTAAAATTGGTTTAGTAGATCCAGAGATTACCCCCTACAACGTCACAAACTTACAAACTTTACCTGTTTAAATTAGTATAGATAATCCCCGTATCTGAGGTCAGTTTGGTCCATACACCGTCAAAATGTTGAGGGTTTATGGACCAAACTGACTCCGGATTCGGTCTTTTGATCCATAATTCCCAGATTCGGATTCAACGCATCGAAATACATAACAACAGACGGGTCTGGTCAAAAGTGCAGACCATTTTTTTATTGTATTGTGGGCCGGTGTTTAACAGACATTCTGGGAACTCCATTTAAATAAGAAATAAAACATAAAAGTATAAAAAACAGAAAATAGACTATAAGTAATAAATAGACATAAAGAATGTATTAACAGTAAGGAAAAATGTAATAGTTTTTAAGACTTTTGAAAAGAAAGAAAGAAAAGAAAAAAGCGAATGAAAACAAAAAAAAGATATCCTATTATTATCCCAAAGAAAGAAAACATAAGAAATAAAATAATAATCTCCATTCTACCATACAATGGAGGAGCAGGCGAATAAAAAAAAAACTAATTCCGTTTACGTAAATCTTTAAGTTACCACGACATTTTATTGAAAAATAATGAACCGTATACACTGAAAAGGTACTGTAAACGATCTATGCATATAGGGTGCGAAGTTATTACATTAAACACCAACTTGCAGTGTCGTAATAGTGTCTGAGTAGAGGGCAGCACTGAGCCATTAAGGAGGGGAAATTAGTGCATTATTGACTGATTTCCCTTTTCAACTAGCTGATAGACGGGCCCGCGGCAGTTCGTCGGCTTTTCGATTTAAAATACTGGTGGGATGTTTACTGCATTAGCGTTGATCGATTGTGTTTATAACGTTTTCATTTGTGTTTTCACGTGACTAAGCGGTTATCGGCCATGTTTGATTGTGTAATGTATAACTATTTATTTTGTTTATATTTGAAACTGTTTGTGTTCTATTATGTTAGTGTATAAAGTGGTCTTTAAAATGAAATGTAACCCTTGGTGGGAGTTGTTGTTGGTGCCATTTGCTGTTGAAATGCTTGGACCGTAAGGTCCTGAGGCCACGAGCCTCTACAAAGATTTATCAAAACGACGTTGCCTCTTCAGGTGATCAGAGGGCTGGTAACTATCTCGGACATCGGATCAGTATGTCAATCCAACCGGGAAACGTAGCCAGGCAGAGGCCTGGCTGTGGTGATCTAGGCTCAGTGTTGTACTTATACTCTTGAGGGACTATCGGTAGAACATAATATAATTGAGTTAATTTTTTTAATTATTGTTTTAGTTTATATTGTCTTTGATGAAAGAATATAATATCTTCAAATATAATTGAAATTATAGAGAACCTTAAGAACAGACGAGCTTGCATGACAAGAGTTATGAATGTCAAAGAGGCAAGTGAGGTGTGTAAGAATAAGCCTAAATGGCACTCTGTTGTTCGTGCCTACCCCGCAAGGGAACTGGCGTGAAGTTATGTATGTATGTATGTATGTATAATTGAAATTAAAGATTTTTTTATGATATTAATATGTGTTATATTCTCAACATGTTTGGCAAAACAGAAGCTAAAGTATTTTATCGTATATATGATAAGATTGACTATATGAAAGAGAAATATGTTTTTAAAAATTTTAAGAACTGTATTCAAAAGAAAAAAATGTAGAATTTATTCTCCTAAAAAATTGAAAAACTCTTAATTTATTCACTTTATTTATTTTAAATGAAAGATTGAATAATTTTCTAAATATTTATAGCTTTTGAGAAAATCGCACAGCTACAATTTTACAACGTTTTGTTATCGCTTTAAGTAAGCTATAAGTATAGCCTCAGGCACTGTATGGGCAAGTGTTGGGCAGTGTTGTAATCGATTAATAAAAATGATCGATACTTCAAAATATACAAAAATCTTCCATGCGCAAACTAGAAACGTACATGATTACTTGCTTTTCAATAACTGGCTTTTATATAGGTTTGCGTTTAACCGAAATTGCATTTGATGTCAGGCGAAAAAGCAGCCGGAGATGGAGCACGCTTCCCTAGAAGATACTATGCGAGACCTGACGATGCCTAAATTGGCTTCATTGCTACCAGCAACATCGACTTTGAATCGAGTCCTAATCGAGTCGATAGTTGTCACCTAACTACCCGCGACACGAGATCTACGGGGTCTCCAATTAGTTTTTATGGCACGCTTCATTACATCCAGTGTTAATTATTATTGTGCTGACGAACTCCCCGTTCACACTCGACGACCTAATTAGACCGGGTGCTAGGGTTTTTTCCCCCCAGTTTTTTTTTTGTTTTCTTGTCAGCAAATTGTGAGCATTGGGCCGTGTGAGCTTTGTACGTGCTGGCATTTGTAGTGACGAGAGAATCGTATTGTGTTGCGTTTAGAATTAAATTAATCAATTAATTATTTATTATAACCTATAATTAATCTATCTAGTAAGTCATTATAATGTTATAGTCATATTAGGTTCATTGTAAATATAAATAAATAAATCGGCAGACAAACACACACACTGTATATCGCCAAATTAAGCAAGTTACGCTTGTGTTATGGGTAATATACAATGGACTACTCTAGGGCCGATGCCAGACACCCAGACCATAGTAAATAACGGAGAAAATTCGTTTCCGAAATTTACCATACCAGGAATCGAACCCACAGCTTCTGCGTTGCAGTGAGGTAAGCCGGCAAAGGCTTAGCCCACTCAACCACAGAGGGCGTCAAATATGTTTTGTTAAAGTTAAGAAATATAATTTAATACAATACAAGAAAACTTAACTTAAGTAGAACACTGAGCCTAGATCACCGTCTTCTATGGGTATTTTCTATAATGGAACATAATAACATTTTTCAGTTCAATAAGTTTATTATTTAAATAAAAATAATGATACATATGTAGGGTTAAAGAGATTGTACAATGAAACTGAAGATGAGAACATATTAAGAGACAAATTTGGAGCAGCAAATTTCGAAAATGAAAGTCAAATTTTTTGTCAATCCGTCTGTTAGATCATCACGTGTAACTAGTGAGTGGATTTATAGAAATAATAAATAATCAGCAGAAAACACACATTGTATATAGCCAAATTAAGCAAGTTACGGCTGTATTATGGGTAAATACACAACGGACTAATCTGGGGCCGAACCCAGACGCCGAGACCATGGTGAATAACAGAAAATTCGTTTCCGATATTTACCATGTCAGGAATCGAAACCCGGAGCCTCTGCGTTGCACTGAGGTAGACCGGCAAAGGCTTAGCCCGCTCAACCTCAAACGCCGTTCTACGTTTAAATGAAACTCAACCCAGAGGTAACTTATATTCCGAATCAACACTTAGGATACTTTGTATCCCCATAAATGACGTCATATCCATGTGATAGACGAGTATAGGTAAAAAGATGATTTCAAGTTCAGGTTTTTCTAGTGCCACCAGTAAAATAACTAACAAACACGTCGTCATGACAACGCTAACGAAGTTTCAATAGCACATCTATTTTCTAAAATATTATGAAATTCTAAACATGCCGTGTTTGTACATTGAAGCTATTAAAAAAAACCGGAATACACTGTGTCAACGACGGAGACCAAGATGGCTATATTTGATTGTAATTAATAATATTTTTTTTCACTCCCAGCGAAATGGGCACGGATCAGCTAGTATTGTAAATAATTAATGTATGTATGTGTGTATGTATATATGTGTGTATGTATGTATGTGTGTAAGTATATATTTATTTCACTTATGTATATATTTATTGCATTTTTATACTTTAGTTCGCTGGTTTGCTCACAATTTTATTCAGAAAAACCTGTTATTAGCCCTACATTATAAATACTTTTTGTTTGTTTGTTTGTATTATTAATTTACACTGTTGTTTTTTTTCAATAAATAAATAAATGAACAATAAAAAAAGTTCATTACTTACTTTAAATAAAAACTTTTAAATTTAGTTAGCTCTTAAAAAATATAATAGCTATATTAAAATAGTACTAAGTAGAGGCCATAAAATCAAGTAATTGGTCCAGTTAAAATTTTCTTTTAATTACTTTTTATATGTATGTACCTTTTGTAATGCTATCGATTTATTACCTTACGATTAGTATAACATTTTAATAGTTTCACTTCTTAATTGATTGTTAAAACGTTATTTGGCCGATTTCACCAATTACCACGTACAACGTTATTGTTATAATACACTGTCGTTTTAATACGTATTGTTTTGAAACTAGGTTGAATTTTGATTAATTAAAAATAATCTCATAAGTATGTATGTATTTATTTGTACTATGTATACCACCATCGTCATTATAATCTCAATTCATTCCTGGGGTAGTCTGGAAGAGATCGCGTTTTAGCGATAAGACCGCCCTTTGTGCATAATGAGACATAGTTTTAGTCTGTCAGTTCTTTTTTTATATTGGTGTACAGGAGTTTTTGGCGGGAACTGAAAGGAGATGTTGTGCTGTGCAGTTTTATTTTCTAAAAATGTGTAAAATTACTCTAAAATGAACAATAGTTGTAGGATATTGATAGTTTTTGAGTAGTAATTATGTGTTTTGTGAGAAATGTGAACTGTAGAGACAAATGTGGCCTTTTGAGTTGTCACAAGAACTCCGTTGAATGGCACTAGCTGATTACCTACAGTTCAGCTATGCTACACATAGGCTTAAGAAAATGAAGAAACTATATTGTAAACTAAGATCTGGCTTAAAGGCCTAGCTGCCAAGCCATAAACTTAAATCAAATAATAAATATTGGTGTACAATAAAGAGTTATTGATTGTTTTTTTATTTATAATGATAGGTTCGCATTTGACTGACATTGCGCCTGTCAGGCGGAAATGCAGTCTAAGGTGGAGCATGCTTACCTAGAAGATACCTGTTTACGCGAGACTTGAAGACACCTAGATTGTATTCTTCAGGAAAAACAGACGACGGTAAAGAGTTCCACTCTTCAGCGGTGCGTATGATAAAAGTGGAAGCATAGCGTTTCGTCCGCTTTGTTGGCATTTCCACCATATATCGGTGGCGTGGGTGCGTACGTCTGATTGTCCGGTGGTAAAATAGTGAGGGAGGAAGCAATTCATGTAATTCCGTGGCAAACTCCCCGAAGTGTATCCTATAGAATACCGACTAACTAGCGACTTTACGTCAATGATTTAGGCTCTGATTTATCTTAAAAATTTAATATATGTTTTTAAAATTTATAAACTTCTGCTTTTAGGCACCACCTACATCACCAGATTAGCATAGAATATTCCATAAGTTAGGTTGCCTGGAAGAGATCGCTCTAAGCGAAAAGGCCGCCTATTGTTCTGCTTAAAAATACTGTCATTAATGTATTGTGTCTGTTATATTGGTGAGCAATAACGTGTTATATATATGTATCTATACCTATTTTATATTTCTGTCTTGCTTATTAGTGCGAAATACAGATTTTAACGAGTTGGTCGCAAAACAATGCAGCAACTCATTTTTTGGAAATCCGCAATTTTCGAAAAATCCGTTCCATTATAATATCATTTTATATCATACAGCCAAGTCTTCGTAGCGCAGTTGTATTGTAGGCTACAACTAACGCCATTCAACGGAGTTCTTGTGAAAACTCGAAAAGCAACATTTTACTATACAGTTCACATTTTTCACAAGAAACACATAGTTACTACTCAAAAACTATCAATATTATACAAGTATTCTTCATTCTAGAGTAATTTTACATGTCTTTAGGAAATAAAACTGCACAGCGTCCCCTCACTGCGCAGCGTTCAGTGCCCGCCAAAAACCCCATATCTCAGTTGATTTTTAGTCTTATAGGTTACACCTTACTATCAAATTTCATCCAGTAGTTTTTGAGAAAAATGACGGACGGACTATCATGATGATTTTATAGAGTTAACGTTTTTGAAACTTGCTACGAAAGTAAAAAATAAAACCCATATCTTTAACATTGGGTACGAAACAACAGGTACCCATGTCATCAATAATTTTCCGTCTCAATATAGGGTACGTATCTCTCAACGATTCGCAATATATTATGCAAAGATCGGTTACGAGATCAGATATTCTTGTGTTAATATGCCTAATGCCTTATAAATTGCATGTCGGTTAAGGCCGCTCATTATAGATTTATAAGCGGAAAATTTATTGGTTTCGGAGTATATGTAATACTAGGTTTTTACCCGCGGCTATTCTAGCGTAAAGTTAGGTAGAATATAACGCGGGAAGTTTTAAAAAAAATCTATGCACGTATTTAGTGTTCAAATCTTTTAATTAAAGCCAGGTTACCTCGAAGAGATTTAAAAGCTTTAAGTCGCCTGTTGTAGTGTTAAGAAAGTATCGTAAATATGCATTGTTATAATTACTAGTGGTCGTCCGTGGTCGAAATTCGACCATAATAATTGATGTCCAAGAACATACCTCTATAATCACAAATTTCACCAAGGCTACACTGTTAATTTGACTTGAACAATAAACAAAAGAGTATTTATTATGCGTGTGTGTCAAATGCATTGTAGTGTGTGTAATGTTTTTTTTATTGATTTAATATCTTTTTATGCCTAATTTTAAAAAAATATTATCAATCGCCGCTTCTTCTGTATATAAACTATAAGTGTGCGAAATTTCATACTCCTCCGACCGCGCAATTTTCGTAAAAAGGGGTACAAAGTTTTTTCTTCACGTAATTAATGTATAGATTTATTTCGGTAATAATTGTGTAGGTATTTCTTGTTTGGCTAAAGCAAATTTTGAATATCAGGTAAACATATAATTGTTGGTACGCTGTCAATTTATTCAAGATATTAAGAATTTTTAAAGTTTAATAAAAAAATGTTAAAATGTCTTTATATATTGAATAAAATAAATTGTCTGTGCCAATAATTATACATTTTATTCGTGCGAGAACGGAGAAAGAATACAATTTCCTGCAGCCGGGAGGCCTATCGTAAAAGGCGACAAAACAATCCATAGCCAGTGGTAGAACGTTTGCCCGACTGGATGGCTACCACCCCTGGTCTAAAGTATGACGCCATAACAACCTTGAGTTGTGTTCTGTCATTAGTGACCAGGTTCCAATCTCCCTTAAGAGAGCAGCAGCGCATTTGTAGCACCTTTGGTGTTGTAAATGTCTGCCTGTCTGCTGAACTCCTGTAATAAAAAAAACATGATAATCGATGCATTCCCAAATGTGTTAAAAAAGGAATAAAAAATGCAGTCAATTTCGCATTTCTAATTGTAAAGTTACGCATATTTTCTTAATTGTAATTTAAATCGGGTAAAAGACTACAGGGCATAAACTATTCATATTAATTTTTGGCCAGTGAACCTTTTTCATGCCAACTATTATTATTAAGTATTTGCACGAACAAAAAGTATTTTAATTAACAAATCTAGCACCCATATCAAGTCGCAACGGCCAGATATTAATAACACACGCGTCAACGCGTCCGTGTTAATAGTATGGTGATGCCAAATGTTCAGAATCGCCAGGGATCACCCGATTTTTTTAAACATGATTGGGATGTAAGATGTCTTGATTTTTCTCACCACGTAAAATGTCCACTGGCAGATTTTTATCTGTGTATGTAATGGATATTTAAAAAAAATATCTTTAAATTTAAAGTACTATGAAATCAAATTGTTTGACGAAGATAGCATTGTATACTTTCTTACGCTTACTGTTTTTGCTAGGCATTCGCCCGCTGTCGTTCGTCGCGCGCGCACGTCTCCCGTTCCGCCTCGGCAGTCCGTTATTCGTGTTCGTTGTGTTCGTTCGTTCACCCGGTCGATCTGTGTTTTTTCTGTGACAGTGCAGTGAAAAGTGCATCATCAGGTGGTTTTTCCACCAAATCGTTCGTCCCCCTCAGGGACAATGGACGGCGTGGAGGCCTCTCCGTCGCTGTTAGAGGGTTTGCTGTCGTTTTTACGACAGCAATTCCCTCAAGCACTCGACCAATTTTTGAGGACTCCGGAGTCCCAATCAATGGCGTCCGTTGTTATCTCGGAACTTAATTCCGAGAAACCTGTGTCCCGCGAGTCACACGTGCAAAGGGCCCCCGCGCAGGCCCCCCTCCCCGCGCCCGCATCTGCCGCGACCATCGCACCCCCCGCGACCCCCGCAGCCGCACATGCCGCAGACCACCTGCGCTCTACCGCAGCGCCCGCGCCCCCCGCGTCCGTACCCGCCGTGTTACCGGTGCGCCCGCCGCCCGCACCCCCGCTCAACGACGCTCACCGTGTGGCACCAAAGTCGCGCGCCTCGTTTTCTCGCGGTCCCACACCGGGAAAACCGCGTTCGAGCTCCGCGAGTTCGACGACATCGCGTTCGCGTTCACCCATCCATCGCGTAATCGATTCTCGTCGAGAAATCGACTTAACCACTGAAGGTTCGCAATACCTCAGGGTTGCCCCTCTTACACCAGCCGATGAAATTACCCCCATGGATGTCGCGCCTCCCGCGAATATCCCCTTAGACCGCGAAGACGATGACGGTTTCATAACCGTCAATCGTAGTAAAAAACGTAAGACCCAGAGGGAGGTCCCCCCCAACCCCGCCCCCACTGCGGGCACAAAACCGACAATGGCACCTTCCAGCCGCCCTGGGCCACCTTCACAGCGCCCGCCGCCACCCCTGATCATCCGCGAGAAAGCTCATTGGCTTCAACTCGCCAAGGAACTGCCAGGTAAAGCAATCTCCATAAAAGAGGCCCGTGATACCCAACACGGCATCAAAGTTATGGTCACATCTTCAAGTGACCACCGCGCCCTAACTACTCTATTATGTGACCGTAAAATCGGTTACTACACTTACGCCCTGCCAGAAGAAAAACGCCTTAGGGCTGTAATTCGCGGACTTCCTCAGGAAATTGAAAGTTCCTACATTCTAGAGGACCTTAAGTCCCAAGCCCTACCAGTGCACGAAGTGCACCGTATGCACAGAGGCGACGCCACAAAGTCGCCTCTAAACCTAGTATTGGTTGTCCTCGACCTCTCCCCAGAGGGGAAAAAGATCTTCGAACTTGAGAAGGTCTGTGGCCTCTCTGGCCTTCGTGTGGAACGTCCACACGAAAAACATACACTACGGCAGTGTCATCGCTGCCAACTTTATGGGCACTCTGCCCTTCATTGTCAATCCCGTCCCAGGTGCGTCAAGTGCCTGGGCGATCACGGGACCTCGGAGTGCACTCGCACCCGGGACTCCCCGGAGCCACCCAGCTGCATCCTCTGCGGCCAAGCGGGTCACCCTGCTAACTACAGAGGCTGCCCTGCCGCCCCCCGACCCAAACGTAAGGTCGGAAAGGGCAATGCCCAAAAAGGCACTAGAAAAGTGCCGAACAAACCCGCATTCGTGGCGGCCCCCCCTCCAGTGGTAAACCACTGGACGGGTCTTCCCACGACGGAAGCGTTTCCTCCGCTGAGGACGCGTGCCCCAGTTATGGCCGGCCTACCCTCGGCCACCCTCTCCCCCGCCCCCATTTCTAAGGCACCTTCTGGGCCATCGGCCCACCACTCTATAGCGGAGGACTTAGCTTTGGCGACTAAATTCGCCAAGAACTTGCCCTTCGACCTGGAAGAGGTCCAACTCTTGGCTCGGAAACTGAGACAAGTTTCAGAGTCAACTCAACCCTCCCTCCGGGATCAACTCGTGATCGAAATGGATCACGCGTACCTCCTCCAAATACTTAGATCGTTGTAACTAAACAACCTAGTACAAATTCTTGTTACCGGTAACAAATGGCGCATGTAGGTAGAAATAAACCACGCTCATTGACTCTGGCGACTTATAACGCCAACGGCCTTCGAAACCAGCGCGACTTGGTCCATGACTTCCTGGTTACCAATCAAGTAGATATACTACTAGTACAGGAGACCTTCCTGAAACCGAGTAATAGAGATCCAAAGATCTCTAACTATCGGGTCACTAGACATGACAGGGTAGGCCGTGGTGGCGGCACCCTGATCTATTTCAGGAGATCCCTACACTGCATGCCTGTAGTCACCCCTCCACTAGAAGGTATGGAGGTATCCGCCTGCAGACTAGCAATGACTGGCCACCAACCTCTAGTCATAGTCTCAGCATACCTCGCATGCCAAAAAACCCTTATTAAAAAAGACCTAGAAGCCCTATTCAACCTAGGCCCGGCTGTTATAATAGCCGGAGATCTGAATTGCAAACACGAGCAGTGGAATTGCAATACCACTAACACCAATGGCAGAGCCCTAATAAATATATCAGACAATCTTTTGTTTGATATACTAACGCCCATGACCCCCACAAGATATCCCCCCAACCGCGACTGGGGGACCCCAAACACTCTCGACCTAGCATTACTGAGGGGCGTAACTCTTCAGTTCCATTCGATCGAAACGATGGACGATATAGACTCGGACCATCGTCCGGTTATCCTTAGATTAGGACCACAGACAGACCAGACATCTGAAACTAGGACCTCTGTGGACTGGTTGAGACTTGGGGACCTCCTCAAGGCAACCAGCTCACAAGACCTGGACCGCATCCCAGATCACATCGGGTCCCGCCAAGACACGGAGAGGGCGATCGAAGCCCTCACCAGCCACCTTCAATCCGCAGTGCGGAACTCGTCCAGGCAGGTGCCAGTGGAGGATGACCGCCACTTATGCCTGCCGGACGAGGTGAGGGTACTGCTGAGGGAAAAGAGAGCCGCCTCCAGAGCTCATGACAGATATCCCACCGAGGATAACAGAATCCGACTCCGCGAACTAGAGCGCGAGGTCAAACTACGTATCCGGGAAGTCAGGGAACAACGTTGGGACAGAACGTTGAGGGATATCGAACCAACTCACCAGGCGTACTGGAAGCTGGCTAGAGCTCTCAAATCAGACACCCTTACTGTCATACCCGCGCTAGAAAGAGCCGACAACACCGAGGCGTTCGATGACGAGGAGAAAGCCGAGTGCCTTGCTCAGAGTCTAGAGCTTCAATGCTCCCCCACTACGCAAAACGTCGACCAGTCACACCTGACGGAGGTGGACTCCGAGGTCGAACGTAGATCCTCCTTACCAGCGGAAACCACACTCGACCCGGTCACAGTCGAAGAAGTGCAAGATCTGATCAAGTCTCTCAAACCGCGAAAGGCCCCAGGGACCGATGGCATCAACAATCGCGTTTTAAAACTCCTACCCGCCCATCTAATTATAATCCTGGTGAGCATCTTTAATGCCGCCATAACAAACTGCTCCTTCCCCGCGATCTGGAAGGAGGCAGATGTCATTGGTATTCACAAGCCGGGAAAACCGGCTAATAAACCGTCCAGCTACCGTCCAATCAGCCTACTAAGCGCACTCAGCAAGCTTTACGAGAGAGTCATCCTCTCACGACTTAGAGATTTTGCCTTCAGCAAACATCTATTACCTGATGAGCAATTTGGCTTCCGTGCTAGACACTCATGTGTGCAACAGGTGCACCGCATCACGGAGCACATACTATCTCACTTTGCCCATCGCCCCCGCCCTATAGGAACAGCCGCACTGTTCCTAGACGTAGCAAAAGCCTTCGACAAGGTCTGGCACAACGGCTTGATTTACAAGTTGTACCAGTTCGGTGTGCCAGACAGACTCGTGCTCATCTTGCGAGACTTCCTCTTAGGCCGAAGCTTCCGTTTTCGAGTGGAGGGAACGCGCTCGTCCCCTCACCCACTCACAGCCGGTGTACCACAGGGCTCGGCCCTGTCCCCACTACTTTTCACGCTGTACACCAGCGACATCCCAAAAACTCCAGATGTGGAGTTAGCCCTCTTCGCGGATGACACCGCACTCTATACATCAGATCGCAACCGACAAATGGCTTGCGTCCGGCTGCAGGCAGCTGTCACAGAGCTAGGCGAATGGTTTCGCAAATGGAGGATAGAGGTAAACCCGGAGAAAAGCGCAGCAATGTTCTTTTCCCCGGGCACGCTTCGCTCCCCCAAACGCGCTTGCCTTCGCCTAAAAACCATTTCGCTCTACGAACAACAAATTCCCTGGGAAAAGTACACCAAATACCTGGGTGTCACCCTAGATCGGAACTTGCGCTTCAACGAGCATATCACTATAATCCGAAATAGAGCGCGATTTGTGATGGGTCGTTTAGCACCCATGATAGACAAACGAAGCAAAATGTCCCTCAGACACAAGCTTACTTTGTATAAAACATGCATCCGCCCGATCATGACATACGCGAGTGTGGTATTCGGCCATGCCAAGCCTGCCCTTTTAGATAAATTGCAAATCGTGCAAAACAAATTCATGCGCAGAGCCGTCGGTGCTCCCCTCTATATGCGTAACGTCGACCTCCACCGCGATCTGGAGCTTCCCTCCATCAAAAACTACATTACGTCGCTCTCGCGTAAGTATTTCGATCTCGCGCCGCACCATCGAAATCCACTCGTCGTGTCCGCGTCCGATTATAAGCCTCGGCGAAAGGCTCTCGTGCGACGACCGCGTAACGTCCTCACGGACAGGGTCGACGTTATTACAAAACGGCTGGCCCGGATCAGCCCGCCCGCGGTTAGGACGGCAGGCTGGCAGGCACGGACAGACAGACACAGACGGCGGCGTCTCAGGCGCCGCCAATCAAGATCTCTCCACGTCCCTGCGAGGGACGCTAGGAGACATAGCCCCCCCACAGGATAGACTAGACGTGTTGCTGGGAAGTTTCTTTCGCCGTTTCTTCTCTCCCAGCCATAACACGTTGCGAAACGGCAGTAAGATAGCGTAGGCCGCCGCAAACCATCGATCCCGGCCCGCCGGAATCCTTCCCCTCGGGCTTTATATTACCCGTCGCCCGTTCTCAATTAGTGCTTTGTGTCGCCCTATGGTGGCCATCATTAAATTCATCCCCCTCTCATGGCAACAGTTCAGCCGAGGTAAAACTCCTTAGGGAGCTCCCTCGAGCAAGTTGCCCCCCCGGGCTCGAGCGCCCTCGCTTCGCGAAGGCACTTGCCCCAAAAACCCCGGTAAAGTTGTAAGGTCTTCGGACCAACAACATAAAGTCAAGTCCAATAAAAAAAAAATGTTTTTGCTAGGAAAGTATTGCAGATGTGCGATTTGTTTTTGTCGAGGAACAAAGTGTGTAATAGGATTGCTTTAGTATTTAATTTTTAGTTTATTATTAATAAATCAAGTTAAGTTTGTTTATAATAGACTGTATGTACATTTAGCTTGAATATAATATGTTTAGTGTCTCAATATAAGAGTAACATAGTTCGAGAAGACATTGTACATACTTTGTGAGTGCAATAAATTAATTCTAAAGATTCGTTCATATAATTGTTAGAAAATTAAATATATAGAAAAATCTTAATTGATCAACGATGTAGCTTTTATTTTTTATTTTTTAAGACCTATATTTTAAGTATTTTGAAATTAATTAATTAAAATGTTATCTCACATATAGCCGTTTGACCACACTAAAATAAAGAAATAAAGGACGGTCGTCTGACTGTGTTTGTCTGGATCGTTTTTTAAAATTAAGAAACACGACTAGATTGACTGGCAGTATGATAAAGTTTTTTGGACTTTCGATTTGCGCATTGGACCTGGCAACACCGGTACTAGCATATAATGTTTAACGCGCATTTTAATTATACTTATTAACAATTAAAGGCAATGCACGAATGTAGGTCAAGACGGTTAAAAGGAATAAATCAAACCTGGCTATGATCTCATGCAATGTATCATTTAGTTTTGCAAATTAATGGGATCTTATCTTTAATGTGTTAAAGTAGTATGTCGCGTGTCACGAGTGTTTTGGTAAACTGGTAATGATTAAGGCCGCCATTGTCATTATTATATTTTTTAATGCCATTAAATTGCCACATTGTTGTTCGTGATTGATATTTATTTGACGGGTATTTGGTATTCTTAATGAGTTAGTCTGGACGTTTTTGGATTAGTAATTAGCGAACATTCTATCGACGAGGCGGCGTATGTTTGTCTTCAATCAATTGTTGTAGGTCTAACGCGCTTTTAATCTATAATAAGCCATAGAATTTATGTCCGATGCCGGATTAATTCCGTGATGCGCGCTCTTCTATATACTTCTATAGGATATAACAGATTTTGCGAAAAATAAATGCACGTCCGAATTTAAATCCGGTGCGGAATTAATTTCATGATGCACACACTTTTGAAAATGTTTAAATTACAATTTTTGCGGGGAAAAAATCTCACCGACAAAATCTTTCTGCGTGCTAGCTATTGAGTGAAGTTCGCTCACTTCGCTCCGTAATGTTGCAAATCTAATGAATTCTCAACAATTATTACACCTGACAATGTGTAGTGCGAAAGCGACTGAGCAAGACGGAAATGCTCAGCTCTACATTATACCACCATGAACATTATAATTAATGTTTAGTGGAATGTTATTTATGTATGTACAAACATCACGAACGTATTTAAGTTTTGCTCATACTGTACTACTACTTCACATATTTATTTACTTCTGCGACCGTAGCCCTGTTAACGGCTGTCTTCGTAGGTACTCCTGAGACTGACAATAGGGGTGCGGACATATGTAACAATAAATTCTAATATTTTTACGTATAAAAGGACAGGCGTCAAAATAACACGTTATCAAACTTTTTAAATATTACAACAAAAATATTGTTTAATATTTTATCCGGGCTTTTTACGTTTTTTGGGGTTTATATATATATATATTGTTTTTTTATGTATTCTTTTCTTTTCCTTTCTTTTTTTGTCTTTTATCTTTTTTGTCTTTTTATTCTTTAATTTTCCAAAATTATTTTACAGTCTTACTTAATACTAATACATTTGTTTGCCATTATATATTACATTTACTCTAAAACTAGTGATATCTAAGTACATATTTATTGTTTTATCTTGGCTATTTATATTCTACAAGGCACACTACATTCTACTAATACCTTACAACCATTGCTTTAGCAAGCTTTTATTTATTACTATTTATTCTTTACAATTATTATCTTATTTTTTTTTTATTTTTATTTTTTTTAGGCTTATTTGCTATATATTTTTGTTTGCTTTTTTAATCTTTTAACTATGAAATATGTTTATATATCTATACTATTTTATACATTATCTATATATTTATGAATATATGTTAAATGTAGGCTTATCTATTTATTGTGTGTTTTATTGCGTTCTATTACTTTTTTAACTATCTTTATACAGTATTCCATAAAGTGTTCTATGTTATTTTTGGACATTAATTCTGCCATGTTTTTAAATTTCACTTCCATGCTAAGCTTGCTCTCGCATTCGAATCTCTCCCGGGAATATGCCGGGCACCAGAAAATGATGTGCGGGACATCTTCTATCTGCTCTTCGTCGCAGATGCACGAGGGATTCTCTTTGCACCCGAACCGGTTCAGGTACTCCGAGAATCCCCCGTGCCCTGTGAAGAGCTGTGTATGCAGGCCGGTGAGGCCGACCTGCCTCAAGTAATAATTAATACGCTATTTGACTACTTTTACTTGTGTCATGAGTATGACACAAGTAAAAGTAGTCAAATATAGGAGTTTACCCAATTAGGGACGCTCGAACTACATCTATAAGGCCACGACGTTCTGCAAGTTTATAGAAATAATAGTTTAGAAAAATTAAAAAAAAAAAACGCTTTTATACAAAATCCAACTAAAAAATAGACAATAAATTTTAATAAATTTGAATTAAAAATAGTGTAATAAAAAATGATTTTATTGTAAAAAAAAGCGTGGGGTGCATGGTATCAATAGTTATAATTATTTTATGAACAGATATGAGTAGAAGGGTTATTTTGATAATATCCTGAAAAGCACTCCACGCTTTTTTTACAATAAAATAATTTTTTCTTACGCTATTTTTAATTCAAATTTATTAAAGTTTATTTTCTATTTTTTACTTGGATTTTCTATAAAAGCGTATTTTTTTAGTTTTTTTTTAAACTATTATTTATTTTTCATTTTTTAGTGATTATTTAGTGATTTAATTCCCTTCTCCGTGGAAACTTTGAAAAAAGAATGAAATACATTCTTATGATAAAATGGGACGTTATGTAAAAATAAGCTTTTTTAAAAAGGTTTTTAAATACAAGCTTTTGAGATCCTCAATATTATGTAGCAGCAGAGTGCTAGCCAAGATAAGTAAAACGAGCCCAAACACGACGGGTCTATCTTGTTTAGTACAGAAGTTCCTATGGCCACCTTCCGACTCCATCATCAGATTAGCTCCATGGTACCATATTATTGTATTGTCACGCGATATACACATACCTGCAAAATTTCAGCTCAATCGGAAACTGAGAAGTCGATCAAATTTAACTTGAAAGATTCCGTTACATACTAACATACGTATGAAGCTAATAAAAGCGTATAGTGAGGATCCATGTTCAATAATCGTCAATGTTGCAATTTATCGATAATCGTAAAACTGATCTCACGAGTACATAATCGACTATTGCGACATCATCTTATATCTATCAATGTGAAAACGAGTGTCTCTGAATGTCTGTTTCTTACTTCTATTAAAATATTACCCAATTTTGATAAAGCAGTGTATATGTTAGGTATTTTAAAGATTGGAGATTAATTTGGATTATAAAACAATATATTATATGTAAGTACTTCCTTTATAGTACCTATATAGTTTTAAATTATTATACATTGAATAACATGGCAAATGTTCTAGAACTATCGTATAACAAAAAAATAGTCCTGAAAAACTTCTAAAAAAAAAAGATAGCGTTTTCCAAAATGGCTTTAAAATTTTCTATTTTCAAAATTACATGTAATGGTGGTATTTGATGGATCAACCAAATTGAACTTTAATTGAAAGGCACAGAGTGGAAGGTACACGACGGTATTCAATGACATTCAGTGATTCAAGTCTATGTTTATATCGAGGGCTTCATAACAAATGGGCGTACAGACAAAAGTGCAGTTTTACACCAGGGACAAAATTGTAAATAAAATAAAACTAGTTGATTGTATAAGGCTGAAATTTGGAATACCCTTCTATTTAGGTACACTTGCATACTATTAAGACTATCTAAATTGTAACATTCATAGATTTTAGTAAACAACAAAAGAATGGCATTGTTGCGTATACGTCCATTTGCTATGAAGCCTTCGATTATGATTTATTACATGATAATTTTGGTTGATTGATCCAAATTGTAAGACAGAAATGAACCATCTAATGTCGGCTTTAGGAATTACGTTATTTAGATCATGTCTGTGATAATATACAATTTTCAATAATATGCGATAGGCATTATTAAAATATATAGGTAATAATAAATTAAACAGCACAGTGGCTATAAAATCGATATTATAATTTATCCAACTCTTAACCTTCGCCCAACCTTACTTATTAACAATCCACGATTATGGCATTCAAATTGCAAATTATGTTTTTCTAATCGTTTCGTAATTATATCCACATATTTATATATATGTATAATAATACTGTTTTATGTCGGTGTGTTGAATAGTTTTTTAAGATCTTTGTCTTTTTAGGGTTTGTAGCTATTTCATCAAAAAAGGAATCTATATGAATTCATCATATCCATGTCCGTTTACTTTCGTTTGCGTTGTCATTAATGGCTAGTTCCTATATTTTACTATTCATTCACTTGCATTGGTAGACATTTAAAATTACTTGTATGGAGCTTATGTCAGAATTTGACCGATGTAATGCAAATGAATGGTTTGTAATATTATATAGTAACCGACCATAAGTGGGAGTTATTGGTTTCCAAAAACGTGCAAATTGTTTCCCCTCTCTAATTTTTAAAGTGTGACGTGGGAATTTTGGAAACCTCAAGGTTACAGAGTTCCAGTGAAAATTAAATTGAACAATGTATCCGTTATATTACAATAAAATCCATTGAATAGTTACAGGACAGGCTGAGGGCCCACCTGATGGAAAGTGGTTACCGTCGCATATGACAATCTGCAACACCGAAGGTGCTGCCGGCCTCGAAGAGGAGACGGGAACCTGGCTACTAATACTGGAACACAACCCAAGGTTTTTTTATGGTAGCATCGAGACCAGGGGTGGTAGCCATCCGGACAGGCAAATGCTATCTGGCGATAAATATTTTTGCTAGTTCCATAACCAAACAATGAGCACAGGTGACGTTTGTCATCTCTATGAACTAATGCTTGAAAACGTTATCAAATTACTTTATAAATATAGTTAATTGCCGGTATTTTAGAAAAAGATATTGTCTTTCCGGTTGATTTTGTACCGTTAATTAAGTAACATTTATAATTTTAACGTTGAATATAACGTTAACAATCGTATGTTTAACGTTATACTTACCAGTATATTTTAGTTTACCGGGACAATCCACCGGAACTATCAATATACACAACTCGTAAATCAATTGCTATATTATTTAAAAATTAATAGCTTGGATAAGCATGCATGTACGCGTGTTTATGTACTCTTTGACAATCTTTGCGAGTGAACGAGAGCGACTATGGTAACAAAACATAACGTTAAAACCGTAAGTTTTGTTACCATACCAAGTTATACATACATACATACATAACTTCACGCTAGTTCCCTTGCGGGGTAGGCACGAACAACAGAGTGCCATTTAGGCTTATTCTTACACACCTCACTTGCCTCTTTGACATTCATAACTCTTGTCATGCAAGCTCGTCTGTTCTTAAGGCTCCTGACATCACCTTCTGCTAGTACACGATCAATTTGATCATGGAAGGTGTGTCGTGGTCTTCCACGACTTCTGCATCCATCCACTTTTGCATTGTATATCTGTTTAGTCATTCTTTCATTATGCATTCTTTCCACATGCCCGAACCACCGGAGCATTCCTTTCCTTACCTTCACCCCGACACTCTCTTTCAGACCAACTACTTCGGTATTACGAACGCGGTCCGCGAGCGTCACTCCGCAGATTTTGCGCAGTGCTCGCATCTCGACCGCGTTTACTCTACTTTCATGCTCTTTCTTCCATACCCAACTCTCGCTTCCATACGCGAGCGTAGGTACCAGCACCGCGTTGTGTACGGCGAGCTGGGCCTTCTGAACGGTAAAATTATAGATAAAGTTAGTATTAACGTTATTATTATTTAACAACAAAATGGTCTAGAAATAACATTAAACGATGTTTATTTTTTGCTGATATTTGCAATTAGTGTATATAAGATATCATATTTTTATCGGTATTTCAAACCCTGGACGGAACTCCTCTCTACTTGGGTACTTAAACAGGCACTTACCCAATTTATTTAAAATTGCAAGACGCGTTTTTGATAATAAGACTTGAATGCGAGTGCTTAAACTAGTATCCTATAATGAGCTGCGGGCTTAATTAGCGGCATTATGTTGTCTGTGTGTGGGAAGTGTGCGCAATTATATGTGTTTTATACTTATTAATAAAATTATGTTGATGTGTGTAACATAATTACCAAGTAATCATTACCGGTGTGTCCTACATAGAAATAGCGTTTTATTAATGCAACACTGTGTAATGTGTTTGTGATATCAGGTTTTTATTAGTATGAATGTTAGATTAATAGACCGATATGGAACTTATAGACTGTACTTAAGCTGGGTTTCTGTACCTTCTCTCTTTATGCATGCAGGTGAAGGAATCGTCAACGGCGTCGTAAGAGGCGACAAAACAACTCACAGCCAGGTGGTAGGGCATTCGCCCGTCTGGATGGCTACCACCCCTGATACATATACGCCGCGCCGGCGCGGTGAGATACATAATATTTTATAAGAGTATTTAGTTGGAAGTTGAAATATATGTTAATATTTTCTCACGGGTACCGTACATTCTTCCGGGATATTAAGTAGTCTATGTGCTATTCCAGACTATAATTTATCTCTGTGCCAAATTTCATCCAGCTCCGTTCAGCCGTTTTGGCATGATTGAGCAATAAACATCCATCCAAATTTTCGCATTTGTAATATTAAGTATATGAATAGTTTTTAGGGTATTTATTGATTGTTTTTAAACATAAGTTGTGTGTTTGTCCTGTAAGTTTCGACTGTTTAGTGAAATATGTTTTTTCAAATTGCCACAAGAATATTCTCGTTTGGTTTCAGCTGAAAAGCTACAGTTTGATAAGGCTTCTGTTATAAAAATGTAACTTTCATCTGATGCCTATATTTTCTTAGAAAATCATTTTAAAGCTTGAATACGCATAAATAATTGACATCAAATCATATTTAGAAAAGAAGAACTTAAACAATTTGAAATAAAACTCATACTTATGTACTAAATGAACAATGCATACTCGTATTGTATGGGAATTTTAAATTAGCTATGTCCTATGAAGTATATATACCTTTATAGGCTAATAATTAACTTTACTTTTTACATCCTCAAGGCTTGAATTTACCTCAAGATTTCCCCACCGTCTAATTTCCATTACAAAGAAGTGATTTCATCACTTTGTTGCGTAATGTATGCTAATTATTGCGGTCTATGGATACGGATGCGCTTGCGCCTGTGTTCTATTGATAATAATTAAATTTAAAGGTATATGATTGGTTTTATAGCTGGAGTAGACAAGCAGATACCCCACTTGATGGAAAGCGGTTACCATCGCCTATGAACATTTGCAACATCAAAGGTGCTACAAATGCGCGGCTACTCTCCTAAGGGAGACTGAAAACTAGGGTCTAATACCGGAACACAACTCAAGGTTGTTATGGCGACATACTCTAGACCAGGGGTGGTAGCCATCCAGATAGGTAAATACCCTACCACCTGGCTATGGGTTGTTTTGTCGACTCTTGTGACAGGTCGCCTGTCCGCAGTAAATTGCATTCTTTTTCCGTTCGTGCGCGGTAACAAGGAAGAAGATTTGAGTAGAGGGAGAGTAAGTAATTTAATCTTGTAGTATGCTCTCTATTATGATAAGAGGTCCTGATGACTTTTTTTATACATCACAAAGGGAAAATCTTCCAGTCAGGTGAGGTATGTAGCAGCTCCACAACGATTTTGTAAAATATATTTGTCATAATTTTATTCTGGTTTGTTCGTCAAAATTTGCATGCGCGATATAGGTTTATCGTTCTTATCTTACGCCTGATTACTTACAAAATCTACGGAATATATAAAGCAATTGCTTTCTAGGTCATCACGTATTATGGGGCCTGAAATCGAATAAGTGCCTGGAACATTTTTTTAAATATTTGGGAGTCAATCGTAAGTCCGTAAAGCGCCGTCCAGTATCAGCACATAATAATAATGAAATAAATAATAATAAAAAAATAATAATAAAATAAAACCCGCAGGGGGGCTTTGTGGCGAAGCCTTAGGTGAGTAGCGACACCTCGTACCTGACTCCGGGAGCCAAGACAAGACCCCCACCTCCGTGCTTGCCTTAACCAGCCGGCACGGAGTGGAGATCGCTAGAGCTAAGATTCAAGCTCCAGGGGTGGAAGTGATAAATGGCCTAACGTCGGAAGTAGCTTCGGTGAACCTGCAGCCCACCTCTCGACACCCCTTAGCCACTCACACCCATGTTGCCCCTGTCTTTATGGCATTTTTTGGGGCCCATGCAGGGAGTGGCGAGTCACCGTCTGCCCATTTTTCCATGTTCCCTGAACATTGCGACGGGCAGACGCCATAGTCCCCATATTCCCAGACCCCTAGTACCATTAGCTGTTCACCACAATAGCCCGGTACTTTTTGTCCTGATTTCCCACAATAGTCCTACACTGGCCGGGGCTTGTCCTTGGGTGCATTACTATATAGTGTAGACAGGGATAATCGCCGGTCAGTGTCCCGCCACATTTACATTAAATTTGTCAAAGGGCCTCTACGTGTTGGCCTTGCCATGGCTCCACGCAAGCTCCCCAAAAGTCCGGGCCAATTTTATAGCCCGTGGTCTTGAAAGACATACAGTAAAATAAAATAAATAATAGTCGGTAGAGAAACACACACATTCTATATCCTCAAGCTAAGAAAGTTATGCTTTTCCAAACACCCAGACTATAGAAAAGAATAGAAAGACTGTGTCTGAAAACTAACCCAGTAAATGAACACAGAGCTACTGCTTTCCAGTAAGCTCGGCTGATAAAGGCTTAGTCCACTCAGCCACAGATGCCGTCAAAACTATATGATTACACACATGTTAAGAACGTTTTAAGGAAACCAAGCGCCCTCTTACAAATGTAAAGGGTGAATAGAGGCTGGCGCACACAGCGTTGCGAACAATGGGTTACTCGTATAAAATATGCAGCGACTCGGTGCGATCATAATCGAAACGTAATTAGCTGGTAATGCATGCGACGCCGCGACGGAAGTTGCCAACCTGAGCAGGGTTGGAGCAACTGAGTCTGTATATCTAATTCAAAGTATACCGTGTGTAATATGTGTATTTGCATTAGTTGGTATTAATAATAGAATAGAAAATTAATTTATTTTCTCACTCAATAATTTGGTGGTTTGGGCATGTGGAAAGAATGCACGATGAAAGAATGACTAAACAGATGTACAATGCAAATGTGGATGGATGCAGAAGTCGTGGAAGGCCACGACACACCTTCCATGATCAAATTGATCGTGTACTAGCAGAAGGTGATGTCAGGAGTCTTAAGAACAGATGAGCGTGCATGACAAGAGTTATGAATGTCAAAGAAACAAGTGAGGTGTGTATGAATAAGCCTGAATGGCACTCTGTTGTTCGTGACTACCCCGCAAGGGAACTGGCGTGAAGTTATGTATACATGTATGTAATAATTTACAAATAATAAAAACTTGTTTTGTGAGGGTGTTGCCTATTGTAGATCTGTGCAGATCTGTATTAACCACGTATTTGGGGTGAAGATATACATCTTGTAGTTTCAGGGATTTATTCTTGCAGTAGTAAGTAGTGCTTGGATGCTGATCCCTGGAGATGCTGGTTCGACTTATAAGTACTTGAAGTCATTAGGAACTCGTGGCTATTTGGAGCAATTCACTGTTGTTTGTAGCAACTCACCTATATAAAAATGTGAGCGTTATTTATATTACAAATTAGTCAAGTAGGCCGCAGCAGCAGCAAAATGTGTACATTATATCTGTGTGAGAAGATTTCAGAGACAAACTTAGGTTCGTATTTTAATAAAATATTCATACGCAAAGTGCAGATGAGCAAATTAGGAAAGCAGACCAGGGCCTCTGAAACGGACGCCCTGCACGCAACCGGGATTTAATATTAGTGTGATTACTAATATATGAGTCATCAGTAATGCTAACTGACTCTATCATAGAAGCACATAGAGTAGGAAGTAGACTTTTATTTTAAACATAAGATAAAAATAATCTCAAATTCCCAATTTTTAAAGGTAATAAACGTACCTCCAGAAAATGTTGTCCAGCAATTTTTAAATCTGTGATTGTGATGTGAAATTATTAAGAGAACGTCACACCTGCACAGGTTCTGTACGAGAGTATGAACTTATGACGTCATAAGGAGGTAACGCAAATAATACGAGTGAAATAGCGCAATAATCGTTTGTTTAAAAGTAATAAAAAAAGAATTAATATTTATATGTTAAAAGTTATAATTCTATGATAAGATGTTATTGTAATGCCTGTTATTTTATATGTAATTTTTTTAGAATTTATTTTCTCGTGTTTCCGCATCCCTATTGGAGCAATAAATATGAAACAAAATGTATTGTATAATGACGTATTACGGATATGCTGTTGGAAAACGAAAAAAATGTTCCTAAAAAATAGGTGTCAAAGTATTATTTATGAACAGCCCTAACATATTTTTCTACGCATTCAAAGGCATTAAATTGTACATATTTGATAATAAAATAAGATAACAATAATTTATCTGATGATTATGTACGTATTTAGTAGTGTTGCAACTTTTTTACGTATTTGTTGTCTGAGAAACGTTTTATAACCCAACTTTTTTCTTATCTTCTGAAAGCCCGATTACAGAATTTTGGCAGGAACTTGAAGGATAACCTGCAATATAGTATTATTGCGTAAGGACGTAAGGAAGTATTCACACCCGCATCTGTCATTGACGATTCGCTATTAATAACAAATCATCAAAGACGACTAGACGTGCACATTTACAAATCGAATCGTGACTTAACTTAATTTGTCAAAACGATTCGTAATAAATAATGATTCAAGGATAAATATCATATCACTTCATAAACCGTATAAGTAATTAAATCTTAACGAAACATGAATCGCAACCTAACGATCCGTCAAAAACCGACCAAGCCTTCACATGGCTGCAAGCGACAGAACGCTTCATAATTAGGGATTCGTTAATTTTAAATTTGTGATTTTTCAAAATTTATGAGTGCGTGAAAGCAGTCATAGGAAGTCACATGAAAAGTTAAATTAATCATGGTTTTACGATTTAGAAATATAGATATATAATTTACTAACGTAGGTTAAGTATAAATTAAAATCGACAGTTTTACATGGTTTTACTCATAGTGATATAGTCTATATATTATTATAAACCTTTAACATAAATGAACTGGCAGCTTAAACTTAGTTTGTGATATACAATTTGTATTAATGTACAATAAAATAATATAATCAAAACATCACTAGTACACTTATGTAATTATAAAGTATTTTTTGTATTGTAATCATGAACATAATTAGCAATTAAGTTACAACGCCATTCCGAATAATAATTATAATTCATAACTAAGTTTCCACATGCTTAATAAGTGTTATAACAATTTTATATAGATGTTTGTTAAACAAGTAATATTTATGACTGTACATGTTTCTATATTCTTCTTTATATATAGTTATAAAAAAAATGTCATTGAACTCTTCCTAAACGGTTGGAATAATTTTGATATTTTTTTGTGTATGTTCGTATGCGTCCCAGGGTGGTTTAGATTTACTATTGAATCCGGTAGATGGTGCTGGAATCGAGTTCTTGATTTTCCGACCGCTAGATAATTATAAATGTTTTGCATAACTTTCATTGTACACAGGTATTAGATGATGTCATAACAAGAGTTGAAACAATAATGATAAGGTGGTTTGGACATGTAGAAACAAGGAATGAAAGGAGACTGACAAAACAAGTGTATGACATTGTGGGTGGTAGACCGCGACGTATTTACCACGGCTTCAAAGCCTAGAGCATCGATGCCGGGTTGCTAGTCTATCGGTTTTTTATAGGATACATTTCGGAGAGTGTGCGGTTGAACTGTTCGACCTGATTCCCTCTACACCATTCCATCTTCGGACTATAAAGCGCTCTGGTCTACGCCATCGTTTCACAGTGGAGACGCTACCAGTGCGAACTAAACGTTTCGCCTCCACGTTCCTTCTACGTACGGCAGAGTTGTGAAATGCACTACCAGAGTCCGTGTTTCCCGAAAAGTACAATCCGGGTATCTTCAAATCTCGTGTAAATAGGTAATATCTAGGTAAGCATGCTCCATCTTCGACTGCATCATCTCCCGGTATTAGACGTGATCGTGGTCAAACGCAAACTTATTTATTATTAAAAAAAACGGTCGAATCACAGCTTGTAGAATGGTCAGGTAAAAATCACCTATAATAGACGAGTATGTATGAAGAAAATAATGAAAGTAGATGTAGCAAAAGATGTATGGCAAGATCGCAGCAAGTGGAGTAACAGGCTTGATAATATGTATGTATCAAATGAGAACTATACAAACTATACAGGGTAAAAAAGGTTGTGGTTGGAAGTACTCTGAAGTGGAAATACTGGTGTTCGTAAATTTTATTGAAAGGTAACATTTCTTAATTTTCAAGCTCAAAACTGCATTCATAGTTTTTTGATAAATTGCTCGTTTGGGTCGGGATTTATACCGGTAAATGTGAAAAAATAAGTCTGTCTGTTCATGATACCTATCGAAAAAAATTATAGGAGTCATCGATTTCTTCTTGATAACATAGTATCTTAATATATATTTTCCATATAGTATTTTTTTATATTCTCTATTTCACGTCTTAATTTTTTTAAATAAATTTTTATACATTTGTTTTCGATGGCATAGATAAAATAGCATTGTTTTCATCTTGGAAACATTCCCGTATAATATAATATGCCGATATTTATGTGAGCGAAGCGGATTGAAAATGCACGTTTCGTCTGTGTCACACTTTGTGGCTACTTTCATTTAGCAACAAGTGGCTGTTCAAAACACTATCAGTTAGTACGTAGCCTTATGAGAGTAATCTTGATAATAAAAATACATTTTAAAGGTTTTAAGCGCGGTCTTTTAATTGCTTTTTATTCCGGACGTTTCGACCAGTTTTTAGTGTTATTATTTGTATATTAGTCGCGAAAACTAAAGAAATTTTGACGTCATGACCATATAATATAAAGTATATCAGATCTTTTAACAATTAGTACCTAAGAAGAAGTTGCAATGGATCCGCTAAGTCTATCGCAGACCCAGACGAGTCCTGGCGTGGAGAACGCGTCTCGGTAACCGTAGTGTGCGACGCCCTTCAGTCCCGATGGACTAATGATCTGCGCAAGGTCGTCTGTGGGTGCTGGAGGAGCGGAGGAGCTGGATATGTAAGACAACTTTGAGGAGGCCTATGTCCAACAGTGGACTGCGACCGACCGACGAAGATCATTTAACAGAGGATCGTTGACACGCTATAGTACTTACACGCATTTGTTATCTTTACTCGACAATCCTTTAAAAACAACTATGCAAACTTGTTTCGAAAGCAACAAACCCATTCTCCGTTATAAAATTCCATAAAAAATAATCAACTGGCGACTAATTTATCCACTACACTCATTTATTACCAACACTCACACAGACACGCAAACAAACATTACCGCCGACTCTAATTATACATCATTACATCTAATTGTTCCTACAATACACACCGACTAAGAAGCATTCGCGACTATTAATGACAAAAGCAATTAGGGTGGACCCACACAAGCGTCGCGTTCGCGCGTCGCTCGCCTCTGTGTGAGTGACCGTCAGGTTTAATAACGTGCTGTTATAAGTTTATAGAAAAACGGTATCATTCTTTTAAATAAACTTTTGAATTTCGAATGTCTTTCCTACAAAATTCCTAATAACCATCATTATCAGCATGGTGCAAACAGTAATGGGATATTCGGGACTTGCGGTGATTGTCCAATACCAACTTACATCCGGTATTTCTTCTATAATTCAAGCCTGAATCGCGAGAATGCGAACCAGCCAAGCATTTTTTTAAATAAACTTTTGAATTTCGAATGTCCTTCCTACAAAATTCCTGATAGCATTGCATTGATATTTTGAAGAGACGAATTGCCTTGTTGGTAGGTACCCCACTGTCCACGCAAACAGTATAGGATAGAACTTGCGGCGATTATCGAATACTCATTTACATATATACTTTTTGGACGGCGGACGGTAGACGCAAGGCAGATGACCTAATTAATTGATAGTGGTTACTGTCGCCTATAAACGTTTGCAACACCAGAGGTCTAGCCAATGTATTGCTAACCTTTACGATGGAATGTAACAGGAGGGGATGGGACAGGGAGTGGATTAGGAACATGGGATATAGAAGATAGGATAAGGAGAAGGTGAAGTGCGACATCGGAACTCTTGCTCACCGCACGAAACACGATTAGCTCAAGGTTAGCTCTTGTACGCCGATACTATATGAGAGCGTGGTATCACACCCTAAGCTGTAATCACGCCCACTACGCCCTAAGCTGTAATCAAGATAATGATTCCGGCATGGCTCTACCACGATACCCTAAATCTCTCCAAAAAATATTGTGTGTGTGTGTGTGTGTGTGTGTGTGTGTGTGTGTGTGTGTGTGTGTGTGTGTGTGTGTGTGTGTGTGTGTGTGTGTGTGTGTGTGTGTGTGTGTGTGTGTGTGTGTGTGTGTGTGTGTGTGTGAAGTTTACAAGCAGTAGAAGTGAAACAAAGTGTGACAAGGGGTGAAAGGATTCTAAATTTCGTGACGTCATATTTCATATATTATATCATTATAATATGTTAAAGCTTTAAAATACGAAATTTGAAGTATTAACGAAACACTTTAAAACATTTCCAGCTCTAACTGTGTGAGTATAGTATTTAAATGACTAAATATAATGTATTCTACATCAGGCTTAGTCCTATAGATTTGTGTTTATATTTTCAGTGTCGCTTTTTCGTTTCATCAAGTCTCATATCACAACGATTCCAAAGAAGTTTCACTTCAAAAGAGTTTTATGTCTCTAAACAATCTTCTTAGCAAGATAAAAAATCAAACAACTTTGATCTAAGTGACTTTAAACTTTATTGTCAAACAGTTAAACATAATTTGAGATAGATTTTTATATGAGACTAGCTGTCCCGGCAGACGTTGTTCTGCCCTGAAGAAATAAAATTTAGAACCCGATTGCAGCGCCACCTACCGGGTCCAATTGTGAATCTAAACCATCCTCGAATCCACTTGAACGCACACAAAAAAATTCATTCAAATCGGTCCAGCCGTTTAGGAGGAGTTCACTGTCAACACACGTACAGAAGAATTATATATACTCGTATAAAGATATAGTTGGAAATGTTTTGAAATTTTTCGTTAATATTTCAAATTTCGTATTTTAAAGCTTAAATACATTCTAACGATATAATATATGAAATGTGACGTCACGAAATTTAGAATCCTCCCACCCCTTGTCAGACTTCGTTTCACTTCTTCTGCGTGTGAACTGCACACACACACATACATTTTTTTATTGGTTTTAATATTTATGATAAGCGTAATGATTATATCCTCTTTGTTTTTTATTATTAAAGCTATTGTTAAACTCAGTGTCTTTCATTTTTAACATTGCAGCTTAAATTTTTCACGATTCTATATTTTATAAACGTAACATTTATTAAAATGTTGGCAGTACTGTTTCTTGTACTCGTGCAAGCAAAAGTCGAATTTTAGGTGACGAACCTTTTTAATACTTCAAGACATCACTTGAATTAGTAACTGTAGACGAAACAGTAAATTAATTTTATGATTGCAAAATCAAGGTTGCAAGATCAGGTTATCTATATTTTGGAAATTTGTGGAGTATTTTGACATATAAAAGAAAGGATTTCGAGAGTTTCGACGCATGTGTCTGCAGACGGATACGTCATGGGTACTCATTAGACCAAATGCTTAATGGCCTTAAGTATGCGGGCTGAGATCGCTTCATGAGGCCTCATCAGAATGGGTAGTGATACTGTTTCCATTGTTCAAGTCGATATGTCACATTAACGGAATATTTTTCAACGATATAGATGTTTTTTGTATCCATTTATGGAATAACTTTATATTTATAACATATACGACGATTTGATGTTCTTTAGTTGCCAGCAAGACAGAAAATGCGTTAGCGAAGATATGTTTAAAAGATTGCAAGCGTCGCGCTATCTTCCGATTTTGCTGTCATATATTATGTTTCATATAATGTATGTAGTAATTAATTGTTTAAATATTATATTACAATGAAAGGATGACACACGCCTAACGTGTTTTCTGTCTGGTGTGAGACTAAACTTCGCTCCTCTTCATACTCTTTTCGAGGCAAGATCGTGGACAAATGCGAATATATACAAAAAACACAACTGATCTGATTTAAAAGTATAACATAAACTTCATGGCGACTAATGTCAACTGAGCCCTTATTTAAGACATTGCCGTACATTAATTTTTGTAACGATTTTGCAATATAAAGACTGACGATTTTGGATGTTTATCACAGTACAACGTGAGACAATGCGAACGTACCAGACTTCGTAGGCGCTGGCGATCAACCTCTCCCGCTAGACTGCCGTTAATAATTATAACTCGCTATTAACTCACCAAACCAGCAAGTTTTGGAACACCCCTCACAACTAACGATCGACGACCATATTGTACAATGTTATTGAATTCTGTAAATTTATAAGAATTCATCTTTTTTTAAATTGATTTATTTTTAGATTACCTTCCATTTTCTAAGTTAGGTTTTGTCCGTGCAGAAATGAAGAAAGAATATTCGGACACAGAAGACGGCCTCTGTGGTTAAGCGGACTAACCTTGAGCCTTTACCGGCTTAGTTCCCTGCAACGCAGAGTGTCCGGGTTTGATTGCTGACATGGTAAATTTCGGAAAAGAATTGTCTGTTGCGTACTATGGTCTAGGTGTCTGGGATCGGCCCCAGAGGAGTCCGTTCTATGTACAATGTGCGTGTTTGTCTGCCGATTATTATTACTACTAATTCCTGTTGCCATAAGAACCTTGAGTTGTGTGTGTGTGAGTCAGATTCCAGTCCCCACATCGAAGCCGGCGGCACATTGGTAGCATCTTTGGTGTTGAAACCACTTTCCATCATGAAGGCTGCCAGCTTGTCTGTTGTACTGGATAGATAGATAACACTTTATTGTGCACCAATATAAAAAATGAACTTACAGATTGAATCTGTACCTAACTAGCTGCGCCCCGCGGTTTCACCCGCGTGGTGATGGAAAATCATTATCTTTTGGATAATTCACACTATATATTTATAAATTATAGTATATGTGTTATTCTGTTGTGTAAGCTATATTATTATAAGTTTCATCAAAATCCATTCAGTAGTTTTTGCGTGAAAGAGTAACAAACATACATCCATACATTCTTACAAACTTTCGCGTTTATAATATTAGTAGAAAGTAGGATAATACACAGAGGGCGGGCTTATCGCTTAAATTCGATCTCTTCCAGATAACCCCAGGAATGAACTGAGATGATAATGTTGATGGTATACGCAAACTATAGTACGACTACTTCAGCAATAAAAAAAACTTTTGATAATTAATTTGATTTCAATATTTATTTGTGTGTGTGAAAATTGTAAAAATGTTCAAGGTGGAGCTTATTAATATAATGTAACACCTTCAGAGATAAAATTGATCTGAATAAGATCTATAAATTTTGAAGTATGGGGTATCTGAAGCCGAAATGAAATGTAATTCTTTGATTGACGCTATACGAAGAAGATTTTGTGGTAGATGAAAAAAGCATATTTCCGTAAACAGTTCATATTTTACATACAAACATACAATTCTTCATTAAAAACAATCAATATCCTACAGCAATAGTCGTCTTTTAACCAATATTATACACGTATAATACAGCATGGTAAATAATCACCCTTCAAGTTTTCGCCAATAACTCCAATTGAAATCGCATTGCCGTTGTGATGTACAGCACGACTTACAACACTAGAGTCTCTAATCTTAAGATTTTGATTGCAAGATCTCGAATAAAAGGAAAGAAAATAATTATAAAATAAAACTTTGCTGTTTAGTTGTAACACTTGTTGGGATTGTAATAAATTTGTAGCTAATTAGTACTAATGAGACGCTGATTATTATCAAAGATAAAATGTATGAATACATACATAATATTTTGTATGTGTAAACGAGTGAAACAAATTAACTATTCTTAACTTAGTGTGTGTTGTGATGTATTATATGTTTTGTTCTCTCACTTCTACTTAACTAGAATATTAATGAGATTTATTATTTAAACATGTACATATAATTAAGTCGTGGTAGTTTAGTGGCTAAGGCAAATGACCAACTTTTAATTCAAATTTAGGTAGTTTCGAATCTTAAACGGGAATCATACATAGTTTTAGGAGAGTTTCTAATATATGTGTATTAGGTATAATTACAGTAAATAAATAACTCGACAGACAAACAAATAAACAATAAACAAAATTTCGTTTAGGAGTATGAAAGTTGTCTTGCCTGGATTGAACCCGCGATTTTTGCATTTTAATGAACTAGGCGTGCTAACGAGTAGATCATTACATCAAAGATTTTCTATACATAATAATTACCAGATGTGCCAATCCGTTCTTGGACAATCGTGGTGGGTATAGTGTTTTTTACCCAATAAATAAGGCGGAGCTCAGAAATGCGACGTTAAGAGCTGATGTTAAGGGAACATCATGAGGAAATTGGCACATCGAGACTCCCTCAGTGTTAAACCCACTAAACACGATATCACCTACGTTCCCTCTAAAAAATAGGGAGGACCTAGCTTGTTGGGACGTTTAGGACTGATATTATTATTATATATATTTTTCTATACGTAAAACTGTTGTTCAATAAACTAATGTTCACGCTACACTACATTTTATAATATAATTAATGTATCATGGCATAAAAAATACATATCAAGTTATGAGTGTAAAATAATGACATGGGTAACGATGAGACCCTCGACACAAATTTCGAGGTAAAAAAAACTCATGTCGGAACACCGCGATCGATTAATTAGCGTTATTACATGTCATATACAACCGATCCATCTGTCGTAATTAGGCCCCTTGCCTCACTAGGGCAGACAGCAGGATTTGAGTCTCGAAATTTAAAGACTTAAAACACAGATGCACTTATTTCAATATTCGAATGTTATGTTGCTCTTAATCGATTCGTATGTATGTTTTGTATTAGAAACTATTACTACTTTTAGATTTTTTGATTTAGTCAAAGCACATGGATAAGTTGATTTTAATACCGGAAAGATAATCTAAAACAATTTTTATACAAGGTGTCAATTTTTGAAAAATATTCTTTTAGTTTATTTCGGCAAATAATAATAACGACACTAACTTATTTTAATGTAAAACAACGTGTGACATTTATTTAAAAAAAGACTTGTTCTCGGTGTATTGTCTGTCGAACGGTACTAATGAAACATAATAGATACTGGAGTAGATTAATTACTGTAATATCGAAATAACGTTGTTAAAGTTAGTGCTCAATAGACAAAGTTCTAGCTTTAAAAACCTTATTACTTATTAAAACTTTATTAACAATAACTAAATATAAATTCCTATGAAACTGAAATCAATATTCGCTTCTAAAATAGTGTTCTAATTATAGAATAGCTTGCTGTTCTAAAATTAAAATTCGAGACCGATTCTCGAAATTCGGGATTAAGATAATAATCAAAATTGTTAACCCTACTAACTCGACGTTGATATAATGACGCACACTCCTAAAAACACTTTCTTTTTTTTCATCATTTTTTAATCCAATTTAGCGAGGATTATGTGCCTAATTATATTTTTCCAATTGCGTCTCGCTGTGGAAATTTCTGTACGGTTGATTGCGAAACGAATTTTAATGCTCTGCTCTTTTTGGTTTGAATGTGGGCGGCACGTACCTATGTCATTTTTGTACTATAGACGATATGTACTATTGCTACTATACAGAGTGAATTTTTCAACCCTTTGCTTAAGGTTTGTCATTTCTTCACAGAAATTGATTCTTACAAGCTACACTATGAATTGGTGTATATGTAATGCAACGGTTGTATATACAGGTTGTGTATACAGGACGTATTTTTCCACGAAATTTAGAAGCCCTCCCACCCCTTGTCATACTTTGTTTCACATCTACTGCGTATTAACTGCACATTTTTTTAATTTACGCGAGTGAAGCTACTGGCATCAACTAGTCCTACATCTTGTCGATATTGAACCGGAAATTTTCGATAAAAATGACTGTAGCATACAAAGACAGAGTAACGGATATGAAGATTTCACAACGCTTCCGTTTTTTCCAAAATAGCCATGGAACCCTTATAAATGATTCCAGTCAATCGCTTAAGATGAAATTACACAATATTTTCTTAAGTTCTCGCGACTATTACACATAATAAAACTACGTATTAACGGTTTTAAGCGCGGTATTTTATTTGATTTTTATTTCGGCCACTTTTCAGTAGCCGTGATTACGGAAGATAAAGATGTCAAGTGCCAATGAAGCCAACGCCGCTTAAAACCTTTAAAAAGTAGTTTTATTATGAAACTAGCTGTGCCTGCGACTTAATCCGCGTGGATTTTTTTCGCGGATCCCTAAAACATAGTAGCCTATGTTCCTCCTTATAACATCAGCCAGTGAAAGTCCCGTCAAAATCGGTCCAGCCGTTTCAAAGATCAGTCGGAACATACAGACCGACAGATAAAAATTGAATTTTCGGAATCTGCTTGTTCGAATTATCCCTCTGACTTTTTTACATTTTTATGTTGATACTAGCGGTCCCGGCAGACGACGTCTTGCCTTGAAAAAAATTTAGAAACCGATTGCAGCGCCACCTACCGGGTCCAATTGTGAATCTAAATCATCCTCGAATCCATTTGAACACACACAAAAATTCATTCAAATCGGTCCAGCCGTTTAGGAGTTCACTGTCAACACACGTACAGAAGAATTATATATATAAAGATTACAGACACTTAAATTTTATTTATCAGGGTATATTTTGATTGATATGAAAATAACTTCGCTTCAGAAATAGAATATTGTAAATTAATCAATTACCACCTACTAAATTCGAGGGAGTTGTAGAGTAAGTAGAACTCCCACATTCTTGGTAACCTTGATCTCTATTTACTATAATACGAAAGTTAGGGAATGAAAAATTTATCTCTTCCGCCTTTTCCGCGTCCTAATAAATGTGTGGGTTCAAGAAATATTAGTTGAGATCCCACAACAAGCGCAAAATAAAATACAAGTAAAAGAAATCGGCCAAGTGCGTGTCGACCCCACGCACAGTGATTTATAAGTATACTTAATTTTAAGTAATTATTCTAAATTAGTTCTTAAACTGTACTTAATTCAATATTTGACCAAATTAGGTACAGTAGCGGAATTTTTACAATAGAAATATCTGCTCAAATTTTATCGCACTATTAGCATGGTGGTAGTAATAACAGTTGCCAGGATTCGAACTCACGTCACTGGAATGGGAAGATAGTGCCTTAGCCATTAAGCTACCAACCATTAATTATATATATTTAATTTTATTATATGTCTATACATATAATAAAATTGTAGAGGTCGAATTTCTGTACAATGAAAAAAAAATGATAAAAACCGAGTCAGGAGGATGTAAGAAGTGAAATAGAAGTAACTTATATTTTTTTTTTTTTTTGTATCTCTGTTTGTCTGTCTTTTTGTACCGGCGAATCTCCGAAACGACTGGACAGATTTAAATGAAATTTTGTATGGTGGTAGCTTATATCCATGGTCAACATATAGGATACCCTTGATCCCGAAAAATTAAAGAGTTACCGTGGGATAGTTAAAAAATCGCACCACGCTGACGAAGTCGCGGGCATCAGCTAGTATTTAATAATAATAAATCTTTATTAGCCTTTAGTGTTTTAAATTTTACAAAAAAGAGACACATAGAAGGATAATTAGGAAACAGTATAAATGTGTTAGTTTAAAATACGGCGGAATTTAAGACAAGTAATTAAGTAAGTATACCTTCGACTCTCAAACTAGGAACAAGGGCTGTGTTTTGAGTCAATCAAAGGCACCCCATGTCTATACCATGTCATTCATCAATCCACTGTTTGACGTAGGTCTTCACATATCCAGGTTCTCCGCTCCCTTCATCCAGCGCTCAGCGGAAACCTTAGGCGCCCTTCATAAATTACGTCCACGTTAATGGTGGGGAGGGGGCGGCGAAGTGTGACATTGTGTGACAACAGGTAGGAGTCCTGGTCCGGGGTCCTAAATTTCGTAACGTCACATTTCAAAATCTAATATACTAGCGGTATCGGCAGACGTTGTCCTGCCCTGAAAAAATAGAAACCAGCCCGGGACCTACTCAAACACACATAAAACTTTCATCAAAATCACGGAACCCGATTCCAGCGCCAAGTATTTTGTTTAGATTGATGGGTTAGATTATTGAAGTTCTAGTAGGGTTTCCTTATTTTAGTATAGCTTATATTCGGGGATAACGTAGCTTTTTAATGGTGAAAGAATTTTTGAAATCGGTCGAGTAGTTTTTCGTTACAAAAATACAAATCTTACCTCTTTATAATATTAGTATAAATTTAAGCTTTCAAACACGGAATTTGAACTATGAACTAAAAACTTCAAATATGCATATACCCTGTATGAGCATTGTGTTTATATTATTAAAAAATAATTTAACTAGAAATAAAACTAATTACGGAACTGCTGTTTTAATTTAATAATTTCTTGATTTAAAATTGCAAAATATGTGATGTCACACTGGAGAGTGACCAGCTCTGACAAGAACGGGGGAGGGGGTCAAACAATCATGAAATTCGTGTTACGACGACATGCACGAAAAAAGATGCAGGTTGCCAGTCCACTGAGCCACTAGTTCCCCAAAAAGCGGTCTCCACTCCAGGACGCTGAAGTAATAATAATAATCAGCAAACACACACAAGTATATTCCGAAGCTACGCAAGTGACGCTTGTGTTATTTTATTTTTATTTTATTGCAGGATTTCAGCAGACAGGCAGACGGCCCACTTGATGGAAAATGGTTACCATCGCCTATGGACATTTGCAACACTAAAGGTGCTAAATGCGCTGTTGCTCTCTTAAGGGAGACTGGAACCTAGTCACTAATGCCGGAACACAACTCAAGGTTGTTATGGCGGCATACTCTAGACCAGGGGTGGTGGTCAAATACCCTTCCATCTGGCTGTGGGTTGTTATGTCGCCTCTTACGATAGGCCGTCCGGCCGCAGGAAATTGTATTCTTTCTCCTCTCCTGCATGGATAAACGGTTATGGGTAATATACAACGGACCACTCCGGGGCCGATCCCAGAAACCCAAATTATACTAAATAGTGGAAATGTCGTTACGTATTTGACAATACTAGGAATCGAACCCGGAACCCGGCGTTGTAGTAGTTGAGGTAGGCCGGCGAAGTCTTACCCACTCAACCAAAGAGGCCGTCAAATGGCAATAAGCAGGTCACGTTTGTTGCAGAGCACATATGTCCTGGAGTGGAGACCGCATCATAGTATATCATGTAATCAGTTGAAAGTGTTAATAACATCCCTAAAACACCCAATACAAAATTACACAACCACTTCGAACTGAAAAAAATCATAAAATTATCGAGTTCAAAGTATGAAGTGGCAAAGGCATGACTACACAGCTAGTGGCGAGGGGCTCACGAATAGAGGCACTTAATATCACCCTTACTTCACCCCCTTCATTATAATCAGTACACACACAAACACAGTATCGATCCTCCTTCCTTGTCCGTACACACCACGTTTATACAAGTGATTAGTGTATTTAATTTGAAAATGCTAAGTAGTTGCCTTGTTTTATCGTTGTGTTAATGTCCCAACTTGTTAGTGTGGGTGTAATTATGCGAGAGTGTGTACCAACCCTTTCTGTTCATATCGCGCGCCTCGTCCAAGTGATCGCGATTGTAATGTACCGATTAATGATTGTTTTGTATTTCGAATGTTTTCTTTCCAAATTCGAATTTTTGTCTTTGGAATGCAAATTTACTTTTAAAGTTTTTTTTTTAATAACAGGCAAACTACTTCACAGCAATCCGCGCAACAGCGAAAAAAGAATACAATTTCCTGCGGTCGGGCAGTCGGTCGTAATAGGCGACATAACAACCCACAGCTAGATGGTAGGTAGGGTATATGTCTGTCTGGATGGCTACCACCCCTGGTTTAGAGTATGCTGATACAGCAACCTTGAGTTGTGTTCCGGCATTAGTGGCCAGGTTCCAGATCATATTTAGAGAGCGGCAGCGCATTCATTGGTAGCACCTTTGTTGTTACGAATGTCTATGTAACCAATTTCCATCAGATGGGTTGTTCACCTGTCTGCTGAGCTCATGCAATATGGAAATAACTTATTTTTAGTTTTTTACACTTTAAAACAATTGGTTAGATGTCACAAGATCATGTTACAATCGATTCTAAAAATATTTGCGTATAATACAGTTTTAAAATTTATTTAAACTGGTGCTAAAATATCATACTATTATAGTATTTTAAAATATCACAATAACAATAATTATAGTCAGTGTTTAAATCTATATATTAATACGTGAAGCAAAAACTTTGTACCCCCTTTTACGAAAATTTCGCGGCCGGAGGATTATGAAATTTCGCACACAGCGACGAATGCTAATATTGTTTTAAAATTATGCATAAAAATATATTAAATCAATAAAAAAACATTACACACACACTACCATGTATTTGACACACACACGCATATGTACTTTTTTGTTTATTGTTCAAGTCAAATTAACAGTGTAGCCTTGGCGAAATCTGTGATTATAGAAGTATAGTCTTTTACATTAATTATTATGCTTGAATTTCGACCACGGGCGACCACTAGCAATAATTATTACGCAATTTAATTCGTTATAGTCATGACGTCTTACCTCTTTACTGTATGTAGTACATCTACGAGTTTGCAACATTTTGAAGTTGATAACACTCTTTAGTAGTCCGAGTTGATTTGACTATCATTTATCATATTACATTAAATGTAAACCTTTAATACAAATAGCTACTTTGAAGATTTATTTTAATTAGTACAAATACCTAAACGAATTAAAAGAACCGAGTGCTTAATAAATATCATAATTCTAGTAGAAGCAATTTTCTTTACTTTCCATTTTAAGCGCGGAAAAACAACATTAACCCCATTCTACAATCTTTCTACAATTAAAATGTGCTTACTACTTAGATACCTATATATTATATTTTTAGGTTGTATAAAATAACGAATGAAGCAATGACCTATCGTAATACAGATAATTAAATTAATACGCGAATTCAAAGAATTCACTGACAAAGGACGAATAAAAAATTATATTCCCAACTGAAAACTAGACTGAAAACGTAATAAAGTTAGTTATAACGATTAATTTGTGTGTGTAAAACTGAAAGCACAACATTAGCAATTCGCAACAACACTTACAGTAGAGTAATGACTCGTCTGTCCATATAATCATAGAGCAGCCATTACCCCTCCTTGTAGGATCGCCATAAGATACGCATAACTCCGGAATTTTTACAATCTAGCTAAATCCGTCCACGCTTTGCTTAGTTTAATTATTAAAGAAGTCAATCCAATAGTCACTTTTCGAATTTTGCGAACACAAACACGGAAGTCAATTTCCGCGTCTGTCTCTAATTTAAAATTAATTAAGGTTACGTTTCTGTAATAAAATATGATTATGCAAAATATAGGTGTTTGAAAAATGATTATAGTAATTAAAAAGCATTAATGTATTAGTCGATATTGTTTTTTATATTATATGTACATACATGTGTATAAACTGTCGCTAATAGACTGAATTTTAGTATAAAAGGAATTAAAGGAAAACATTTCAGATATTAATACGTGATATATTTTCTTACATAGTTTTGACATAACATAAAGAAAACAAAATAAACAGAAAAATTTAAAGAATTAAATCATACGTAGAGAATATGTCCAATGATGTTTGGACACATGCATAAAACATTTGATGTGTGCAGCTGTTTTTTACGATTTTTCATTGACACGTAGATTTCAATCATTTGTATAAATATTTAAATTGTTTTATTTTTTTCAAAAACTCATTTAATAGCATTTTTTTTAACTTATTTTTAATTGTTTCTTATATTATACCATTTCTTTTCTTACTTGCGTTTTTTTCTTTAAGTCACAAGAAAATATATCGTTTTAATCAATAACTCGTTCCAAAACGATTACTAATAAAAATCGAACACGATACCGTAATGAAAGTTAATCATTTGAAAACGGGACTTGTACCGAAAGGTACTAGAGTTATGGCCAACTTACTCGAGGGTGGGTCCCCACGACATTAATTTCGTGAAATGAACCTAATTTACATTTAAATAAGGACCGCCTTAGCCGGGATAAGTTGCGAAACTAGTAGCCGCAGGCACTCCTGCCTATAGTGACTACATTACTACAATTCAATTCGTACGCAAACGTATACCTTTGATGCGAATTAAGGCTTTGTGGTACGCTCTATGATTTACTTTTGGCTACCAAAGGTATGCAAGAGTAGAGCCTAAATTTAGCAGATAATCAATGGAGAAAAGTCTTGATATCAAGAAATTATTGTTACATCACTTTCCAACGAAATGTGCTAGACGCACTTTGGCCAACAAATTTGCAACGAATAGAATAGAATATAATTTATTGCATAACCTGTCACATAGACATAATTAAAGATACAAAAGGTGATGTCTTCTTTACAGAAACGACAGCTTGTCCTTTTGAACTTACAATAAAGTTAGTTTATAATGTTGTCTGACCATTATATAATGTCATGTCATTAAATTTATCTATTTATTACAAAAATGATAGAAAACTCACATTATCTAAAATACTTATATAAATCCAACGTTAGTAACCTAGTCAATTTAAAAAATCAAACTGAAACCAAAATTACCGGTACCATATAGATCCCAGATTCGGATTTAGCTCAACGAAATAAGAATAGATGGGTCTGGTCAAAAGTACCACTAATATTTTTGTATATTTATCTGCAAGATATTCATTGATTATATAATATGCTTTTTTTTAAATTTTATGAACCTTTAGTTTGAATGTATTAATTTTACTCATAGTCAGAAGCTCCTCTGCTAGATGATTGTACGACTTTGGTGCCAAACACGACTTCATAACGAAAGAAACTTCTAAGAAATATAGTTGTTTTAGTATTTGTACAATATAATTCTATAACGTTCATTTCAATTGATTACAGATGTTCCAAGCTACAGGATCCTACTATAGTCCTAAACAAAGACGAATTTGGACTAAATAATCGAGAATAATCATGAGAAAGAAGATTAAGTAACAAAGACAGCACACAACATCTTAATTTAGCATCATCTACACCGCCAGATTCGCTATAAGTTAGGTTGCCTGGAAGAGATAGATTTAAGCGATAAGGCTGCCTATTGTTTTGTCTAAAAATATTGTAACAAATGTATCGTGTCTGTTGTTTTGGTGAGTAATAAAGAGCTATCTATGTTATTTAAGTAAGTAGTGCTTCTAGAACCAAGATTTCTGTTAAAGAAAATTGTTATGGTGTATTACCGAATCAAAAAGAATTAAAAACGCGGTTTGATTTCATATTATTATCTAGCTTAAAATTTATATTTAGTGAATGCGTTATAATATTAATTTTTACTTGAGTTTATAAAGAGAAAAAATATTTTCCAAATTTTACAAACAATATACCAATATGTAATTATGTAAAATGGACAAGCTACACAGACCCTGGTTTGTGTTTTGTTTTGCTAAATGACTTGTATAACAATAATTACTTATGGATCACATTTTTATTATAAACACTTGGAAATAATTAAAATATAAAAAGCACATTAAGCCTTTGCATAGCACAATGTTCTGTTCAGTGTAATCCGTCCGCGAAAGAGGGTCATCAATAACAAAATTAAAAATTCCCCAATTTAAATTTTAATTGCGTCCGATTATAATCAACGCTCGCGAATTACGGGAGCCGGGGCCTGCCTCCGACGCGACTTTTTGATTCAAAGAATCCACTCCTAAATAATTCATCCGGCGAACTCGCTAAAACTAGTTTGTCTGGATCGAACCGGCCCAAACCGGTCCAAACTGGCGGGGGTGTAAGTTTTAATCCTTATAAATTTCCTTTTTACACAAAGCAATATAAGTAATTAGCATAATTTCGTTGAGTAAATGAAATATGGTAATGAGGGGGGGTTAACCCCTTCTTTGGGGTAAGGCGTCGGAGGGAGGGGGGTTAACGCGGTCCCTCTAGTCGCATCTCGTTGATACTCGTCACGGCCCGATGTAGTGATGATTACAATTAAATTATACGCCATTCAAGGCGCCACGGCCATTTTGTTCTGATTTAAAGCTGTTTAGCCATTTTTGGAGAAGAATCTTTTCACAGATTTACCTCACTTTCCCCTAGCATCTCATGTAGGTCTTATTGTAGTATTCCCATTCTGTATATGCCTAGAATCTATACAAATATTGTAAATACGAACGTTTGGATGACTTTTTGATGCTCATTCACGCCAGAACGGCTAAACATATCTGAATGAAATTTGACACAGATATAGCTTATAGTCTAGAATGACACCTAGCATACTTTTTATCCCAGAAAAATGTACGATCCCAGTAACTTTGTCTGTAAAATTTACATTAATGCGAGCGAAGCCGCGGGTAAAAAGCTTTTATCACTTTCAGCAATATAAGGTTTCGGAGGTACGTCAGGTGATTACAATTTTTGCTTTATGTATGATAAATGTAGGTCAAAAATCATCGAATAACTGGAATTTGAAGAAATAAGATTTCCCCCTGTAATATTATCGGCATATAAATGCGCTTAAACCCACAGCTAGGTGGTAGGGCATTTGCCCGTCTGGGCGGCTACCACCCCTGGCCCTAGAGCATGCTGCCATAACAACCTTGAGTTGGGTTCCGGCATTACTGGCCAGGTTGTAGTCTCCCTTTAGAGAGCGGCAGCACATTGGTGTAAAACCTTTGATGTTACAGATGTCCATAGGCGATGGTAATCACCTTCTATCAGGTGCGCTGTCTGCCTGTTTGCAATGCAATAAAAAAGTTACACACGCGCACGCGCGCACACACGCAGACGCAACTAGGAATATCTTTTCCATTACCTTGTCCCAATTTCAAAAGTTTTTATTCATAATAAGTTCCACTGGAGAACACTTTTTGAAGGTCATACATATAAGTTAAAATTTAATTTTACTTCCTATTCTATGTACACCGCTTCGCAACGTGTTATTGATGTTAAAGAGAAGAAGCGGCTAAAAACTTCCCAGCAACACGTCTAACTAAAATTGTTTTTCTTTATATTTCTTATTCAATTTATATCTCAAGCTCTTTTTTTTATCAGTTTTATACAGAAGTATATTACAGAATTACTTTTCGAAGAATGAATGGAGTTGTAGCAAACAGTGAATACTCAGTAAGAATCATCCTTCTAGACACCTTTATTCTGGGATTGTGTTAAGGGTAATATTCAACAAAGATCTCTGAGGTTGATTCTAGTTAACCGAAGCATATTAAATAACAGAAAGTTCGTTTACGAAATTTACTTCGTCAGGAATGGAACTTGAGACCTTTGTGTTTCAATGAGCTAGGTGGACAAAGGATTAGACTATTTAACTACAGTGGTCGTAATTTTTTTTGATTTTTCGCACTTTGCAACTTAGAGAATCTTCTCGAATCTTCTGCAAGACCATATCTGGTGTCTTACCTAGTGAAAACTGGCCGACGCCTAGGCTGTCTAGGAGGTTAAACTCTAGGGACAGTTATTGAGGCATCTCAATTAACTTTAGACATGTGCATAAATTATACCTTGAAACTTACTTTAACTACCTTTTAATGAGATTACGTTTCACATTATTACATCGTTTATGGAAAGCACATCAAGAACCGAATCTGAGAACTCTCGTCTATACGGGTCGACTACTCAACCGCAGAGGTTGTAAACTTTTTCAAGTTCTCGCACTTGTTTAAGGAATTCTTGCCAGGTGGTAGGGCATTTGCCCGACTGGATGGCTACCACCCCTGGTCTAAAGTATGTCGCCATAACAACCTCGAGTTGTATTCCGGCATTAGTGACCAGGTTCCAGTTTCCCTTAAGAGAGCAGCAGCGCATTTGTAGCTACTTTGGTGTTGCAAATGCCCATAGGCGATGGTAACCGCTTTCCATCAAGTGGGCCGTCTGCCTGTCTGCTGATCTCCTGCAATAAAAAAAAAATCCTCTCGACTCTTATGCAAGACCATATTTGTGGTCTTACTCGAAGAAATCCAGCCAACGTCTTGGCAGTCCAGGATTCACTCTAGGGACAGTTATCGAGGCATCTTAATGAACTTTAAACATGTGCATAAGATACACTTTAAAAGTTAATTTAACAACCTCTTAATGAGATTGCCTTTCATATCATTATACAAGATGCTTTTAAAACCACCAACACATGTCTGGGCTTTAAATCAAAATCCTATTACATTAAAATAACGAACAAATCCGTCGAATGAAAAAACGCTTATTCTCGTAAAAAAAATCGATAATGACGCCAATTAAAACGCTCATAGAGCCAATAAAATCGAACCCGCTCGGAACTAACCCTACACCGTGAAATGCCTCGTGATAAAAGGTCTTCCAAAACACAATACACTTCTACCCTCTCTAAAAACAGGGATGGATGTATCAAAGACACGTTAGTTAGAAAGAGAGAAAGTCCAATTGGAATTAATTAATTATAATTAAGTTTTAAGTTGACGCGCCGGTTACGGGTAAGCGAAAGTACGCTTTATGCCTTGTCTGTGTGTGTGTAAGTTTGTATCGATTCGAACTATGGGCTAGAGATAATGAGCCAGGGGTTGGGAGATCGTAATAAGTTTTTGAGGTTGACTGTAGTTTCTAATGTTATACGGCGAAATTATAAAGCGAGTCTTTGTTTTGCTTTGTTATGTAATATTGTGGGGCGTTTTAAATTAATTGGATTTTACACTACGCTGAAGAGAAAACATAGTTGAAACAGTTTTGATTGCTGCTATATTCATAGAAGTGTTTTCAATTTGCCGTATGTCTTTTAACCTAAAGATTCAGAAAATTCTGCGGTTTTCGCTGCGTCTGGATTTTTGTTCTTTGTACTTCGCATTACTGTTTTAATGCCTCTGCGTCACCTGCGTCAGTTAGTGTTAAATATGCGAAATGCATATGCGATATACTTATAGGGTTAAAAACTAACGTAACGAATGCTACATAAGTGTATAATGTCATATCTCAAATAAAGCATTAAGCCTTTGGCAACATCTTCGTAACACAGCAACAAACACTAACCACAGGTGTAGTAGGGGCATAAGGACGACTTATGCAACAATCGATGTTAAAAAAAACTGGCCTTCATTAAGACTGTAATAAAGTAAAACTTGTGTTTTTATCTTAAACAAAAATTTTACTACTTATAATTTTCAAATAAAATATGAGTTGTCTGAAATCTATATATTAATACCTGAAGCAAAAACTCGTTGTACCCCTTTTTACGAAAATTGCGCAGACGGAGGAGTATGAAATTCCGCACACTTATAGTTTATATAGAGAAGAAGCGACGAATGCTAATAGTTTTAAAAATTATGCATAAAAAATACATTAAATTAATAAAAAAAAAACATTACACACACTACCATGTATTTGACACACACACGCATATATACTCTTTTGTTTATTGTTCAAGTCAAAATAAAAGTGTAGCCTTGGCGAAATCTGTGATTATAGAAGTATAGTCTTTGACATTAATTATTATGGTCGAAATTCGACCACGGGCGACCACTAGTACCGTGAATTAAATATATCGCATCGTATACAAACTTGCTTCATGCAAAATAATACACGTAGAGAATTGTTTGCGTGATTATTTCTTTCTGTTAATAATATTAGTTCATAAACGTCTCATTACTGAGCTCGGCTTTATGCATTATTAGAAGGGAAGGGGCAGAATAACCACCAAACTTGTCTAAGGTGAAATGGCGGTTTCGTTCTATCTTGATGTGGGTTTCACCACAATGTTTTCCTTTACCGTCATCACGTGCTAATTGGAAACAATCGCACATCAGACTAGAAAACTGCACAACTAAAAAAAAAATTACTTTATGTGCAGAAATACTAGTGGAAAACCTAGTAAATGTTTTCCAATTAGGACTTGAAAAACATATTTTGAAAAACAGACTTATAAACAATTATTTTAATTTGGTATTTAATTTATTCACTATTTTATAAGGAAGACTAGCGGTCTCGATAGACGTCGCCCTGCCCTGAAAAAATAAAAATCTAGAACCCGATTCAAACTCCACCTACCGGGTCTAATTGTGAATTTAAACCACCCGGGACCCACTTAAACACACAAAATTTCATCAAAATCGTAAAACCCGATTCCATCTGCAAGAATTTTGTTCAGATTGATGGGTTACATTATTAAAGTTTTAGTAGAGATCCCTAATTTGTATATAGCCTATATTAATCAGGAATAATGTAGCATTCGAATGGTGAAAGAATTTTTGAAATCGGTTCAGTAGTTTTTGAGTTAATTCGTTACAAACATACAAAAATACAAATCTTTCCTCTTTATAATATTATAGTAAAGATTTATTCGCTAATCAAGGTTATATAAAACATTCGCTTCAATTAAGAAGTTAACTTTTGTGTTCAAGGAATGGAAACGTTTTATTGCATTCGTAAATTGTTATTGTATTATAAAGAGGGCCTCATCAATAATATTGAATATTGGCGAGGGCCTTTTTCTAAAGTATAAAGTTATAAATTTATATATATATATATATATATATATATATATATATATATATTTCTATATATAAACTTTGTTAGGTTGCTATCAAGAAAATATCTCTAGAAAAGACCATTAAAGACGCATAAGCGAAGGTCACAAATTATTCTTTCTTATACCTATAATTACAATCCGCTCTACCGTTTTCAAATACACTGTCCCGTAAATACAAAGTGCAGTAGGATGCATACTAGGTACTTGGTCAGGCAAAGATCAGCATACGCATCCGATGTAGGAATTAGGCGCAGTGCCTTCTGGGGGTGCAAGGGGTCACCGCCCCCCGGGGTATCGATTCGGCCGCACTCGAGACAACTGATAACAGTGCGTTAACCCTTATAAATTTAGGAGGTTCTTATACCTATTTTATTTAATCGTCTTATCTCTTAATCCTGTCTTGTAAGGAATTTATGGAGATATATTGCAGCATAACATTTTAGTACGTCATTTCATTATTATAACTATAATAACATTTTGCTTTCTTTTTATTGTGTCTTGGTCTTATTCAGTATGCACTGTTTGCTACATCTCCATTAATTCTTCTGTATAAAACTTATAAAAGAAAGAACTTGAAATATAAATAGACTAAGAAATATAAAGACAAACAATTTTTAGGTAGACGTGTTGCTGGGGAGTTTCTTGCCACTTCTTCTCCTTTAGAGCAATAACACGTTGCGAAGCGGTGAACATAGAATAAGAAGTAAAATTTTAACTTATATGTTTGACCTTCAAAAAGTATTCTCCAGTGGAACTTATTTTGAATAAAAACTTTTGAATTTGAATTCTGATTTTTGACCGAGTTTAAAATGGTGGATGTTCTCAATTCGAGTGTGTTTGTTACAAGATTTCTAGGTCAGTTATGGATTGTCACGAAGTCAGGATCCGGTGAATGGAACCCAGGGAAATCGAGCAACCCTCAAATTAGTACGGTCACGTAGAACGCGTTTCGTATTTTTTTAAGCTATCCAAGTATCTGTGTAACTAAAAAGTAAAAAAATTAAAAAAATAGCAAAAACAAAACCGATTTCAAATGTAACTAAAAATCAAAAAAGAAATATTTTCTAAAACATTTTGATGTCAGTACCAAGTAAAATAACAACAGTCAAATTGTAAGACATTTACGTTTTACTTATTAGAGATTAAGGTTTTGGACCTATGCAACAGTATGAAAGAAAAATACTAGGACAAACAATTGGCTAGTAGAAACTTAACTCGAGGTTTATTTTCAAAAAGGGCTTACAAATTAAAAGTTGTACTTATTAATATTAAGTTAACAGTTTATACTGCTTAAAAGTTGACAATAGTTTTTTTTTATTGCAGTAGTTCAGCAGACAGGCAGACGGCCCACTTGATGGAAAGCAGTTACCATCGCCTATGGACATTTGCAACACTAAAAGTGCTATAAATGCGCTGCTGCTGTCTTGTTGTAGGATATTGGCTGTGATTGTATTGAAAATCTAAATTGTTTGGTGAAATGTGTTTTTTCGAACCGTCACAAGAACTTCGATCGGCATCATTCAAAATTTTACAATTTGGCTGAAGCTTTTGCTTGAACATAATTCTAGGATTAGATTCATAAATTCTTGGCGCTGGCGTCATACACAAATCGTGTAGAGCCATATTTAGAAAGTAGAAAAAAGTAAATTTATTTCTATGTGTGAGACAAAAGAGTACGCATTTGCACAATTTCTAGTATGTCCTTCGATAGCTTATATGAGCCAGGCACCAGTATCACACTCTCACTTCTGCTAATTTAATTAATTATTATAAAGTTTTACACACGTTGCGGCGCGGTGGATTAATTTCGATCTCTTATTCAAAGATTTTGCAACGTCTTTTTTCGGCATGGAAGAGGGTAGAAGGGGGAGATTTTGAACACCGTACAGGAAGGAGAGAAAGAATGGAATGAATGACGTGCACAGTATTTTTTTAGTCTTCGCAATATATACCAACAAATAAAATTAATAAATGCATACATTGCAGGCTCTAGAGACTGCAAAGTTTGCATACTATACATAACTTTTTATCCCCGTGAAAAGTAAAATTTTATTAGCAATATCAACTATCCTACAGATATAACTTGCGTAAAAGTGAATCAAAAATCTATAGTAGACATACAACAAGTTCTAACAAACCCCATTCCTAATTATAGCACATCGTCGCCAACGAATCGAAACAACTCGAGACCCCAAAAGTGCTGGGAAACAACAAGCAATACTTGTTTGTGGAGAGTCGGAAAGTGGCGCTGCAGGCGTCTAACATTCACTCTTCAAGTAGATAAAAAAATAAAAAACAAGCAGAAAACCCGGGAGGGAAATCCAAAGGATTCAGAGGGTCCCGATGGAGGCCAGTTGAACAGTGTTAGTTTTAACTGTCGGTTATTGTAGTTACTGAACATTTTTTGTTTACGACTTCTTCTCCTTGGGAGACAATAAATAATTGCGGTAGTAATCAGAAGACGGAAATATATATATTCAGGAAACCTTCCTTATAAGAACATAACATAGATTTGTAACTTATTATTATGTTATATTATATTATTATTAACTGTTGGCGATAACTAACTTCCAGTTTATAAGTTACGTTATAACGTATTCAATTAGTAAAATTCATTAAATTAGTCACAAAACATGTAATTTAATTATTTTTAGAATAGTAAAACGTTTCATCTTCTGAAATACTTTAGAAGTTGCTATTTGATTAATTACTTCATCAATAATTAAAGTTAATAAAATGGATACAAAATGTAAAAAATACTTAAGCACGAACAAAGGAAATCCTAATGAATAATATTATAATAGCAGCTGTTTTTTTCTAATCATCATCATCAGCATCGATTTTTAATCTACCATATCAATAATAGCCTTAATTATTAATTAAGATTCGTGATCATAAACAAAGCAATTTTCATTATTATCTCAACATACTATAATAAGTAAATAGTTAGTTTACTATACCACAGTACCAAGTAATATTTACTTTAAAATTGTTTATATTTAAACGACTCTCATATTGAATATATTTATAAATTCGTTTTATTTATTGTATAAACGCCATCAACCTTCACAAATTGTAATTAGTATTAATAGTAAAATTATTATATATAGTCACTGTATTTGTTAATTATACTGAAACTTCAATGGATTTAATATGTTTGGTATTTGTGAACACTTTGCAGCCTACTTAAATTATCAACACAACGTTTCAATTTCGTAACCGTTTGTTTAACATCTAAAGGAAATCAGTACAACCTACCCAGCCCGTCGGCAAAACACATATTTGTTCGCGCCCCGACGTTTTTGACATTCCTGTCTCGCCTCAACTTTTCTTAGGGCTGTAACACTTGTGTAGGCGAATTTTCAGTTAATTAAAAATGGGAAGTTGAGAGAATGCATAAAGTATGATTATAGCTACATTACTTTAAGAACATTTCAAAAAGCTAGAGAATGTTGACTAATTATGAACATATATATATATATATATATATATACATACACACACATATATATACACACACATATATATATACATACAAACATACATATACACACACATATATATATATATATATATATATATATATATATATATATATATATATATATATATGTGTGTGTGTGTGTGTGTGTGTGTGTGTGTGTGTACACACACGTACATATGCGAGTATATTATTACAAGTGATTTATGCTGAGTCGACTTAGGTTTTTCGTTACTACTTTGACGCTTGGTGGTGAGATTATTATTGGTATGAACTAAGGAAAAATAAAAAAATGTACGCGATATAGAGATCAGCTTATCACATAAACTATTCAGGACTGTGTATTAAGTGCCTGTAATTAAAATCTCTCACTACATTAATTTTTGAAATAATCAAGTGGAAGTTAAGGCAGATTTACGTACTCTATTTTTAATAATTCTACAAACTTCTGAATGAAGAGTACATATTACTACTAATTTAATAAATTTTAGTTAAACACAGTGGGAATATAAAAGTAAAAATTAGATCGTGACATCCCTATGCTTTCATGAAACACCTTAAACAACAGTACAACCCTAACTGAAGCAATGAAAAGTCGGTTAAGCTAATGTTATCGAGAAATAAAAATGTATAATAAAATACAAACACGGCCGCGCGAGGAAACAATTTGCCGCAGGAGACTGCAAGATTTCATGCTCGCTACCTTTTTAACACACTCTAAATGCCACTTTATCACAGCTTTATACGACTCAGATTACATCGACAAGGTCGAGCATAAAATTCCTTGAAATTCCTCACAAGTCACGAGGGAATATCGACTTTACATTGAGGTGACAAGGTCGATTTTAGATTAAAGTTGATGGCAGTAATTCAGGAAGAAAAGAGAGTTTTCCGGCTCGTCGGAACGCCGTGACATTTGTGTTAAGCGGAGTCGAGGGAATGCCATTCATAAAGTAGCGTTGATGCTCCTGTACAGGTTTGGTACTTAAGTAAAGTTTTGAGTTCTGTATGGACTAGTTTCATACACACACTGAAAAAGTTTTGGTAGGTACTGAATAATAAAGTGGTATAGACGTTTTCTATTAAACTTGTTTTAATTTTTAATCAACAAGGACAAAGGACCGTCTATTTTAAATGATTATTTCAAATCCCTATGATCGTATGGATAATGGATGGCTTTCATTATTAAATATATATGCCTATTTATATGTCTATTAAAATTATAACAAAATAAATAGAATATTTGATAGAGAGTTGGGTATGGAAGAGAGAGCATGAAAGTAGAGTAAGCGCGGTGACGCTCGCGGACCGCGTTCGTAATACCGAAGTAAGAAAGAGAGTTGGTCTGAAAGAGAGTGTCGGGCTGAAGGTAAGGAAAGGATTGCTCCGGTGGTTCGGGCATGTGAAAAGAATGCATGATGAAAGAATGACTAAACAGATATACAATGCAAAAGTGGATGGACGTAGAAGTCGTGGAAGGCCACGACACACCTTCCATGATCAAATTGATCGTGTACTAATATTATAAAGAGGTAAAGATTGTGAGTTTGTGATGTTGTAGGGGGTAATCTCCGAAACTACTGAACCGATTTAAAAAAATCTTTCACTGTTGGTAAGCTACACTTTCCCCGGTTGACATAGGCTATATTATATTTTCAAAAAAATTAGGGATCCTTACTGAAACTGGAATAGTGTAACCCAAGGTGTAAAAAAAATATCTAAAATCGCGTGCGCTGTGAAAACTATTGACGATAGAATAAAATAATGTACTACGACTTTGCAGAACACATAATTATTTATAAAAAGTGTCGCGACAGCACATGTCTAAGTATTATAGTTATGCCACAATAAGTGTTCTTTTATTTTAGAAATTTAATTAAAATGCCGCCGCTAGGAAAGGCTCTTTATTTGTGTCTTGGTATTCATCCTTATCAAAATAAATTACTTCATATTCAAGACTGCTTCAATACCTTTATATGAATTTTTGAATTATTCAATTCGGATATTCCATTCGAAAGTTATCACGAGTTTAAAAATGTAAGTATTAGAAAAAAGTTGCGTGGTCGCCGCGCACCTTAAACGTCTAGATAGGATAGACTATATAGTAACTTCTTGATCCACTAAACCGATTTTGAAAATTCTTTCACCAGTGGAAAGCTACATTATTCCTGAGTGACATAGGGTATATTTGATTGTGATTAATAACAAGTATTTTTTTTTTCTGATGCCCAGCGAAGTGGGCACGGGTCAGCTAGTATTGTATATAGCTATATGTTTATTATGTTTAAATAGTTGCATTGTATTACTATATCTTGTATATATATAACTTATACGTATATTTACTTATATAGTATAGTTATATATTTATTATTAAAATGTATGTAATCGTACAATAATCATGTATACCACCATCGTCAATCCTAATCAGCAGTATTCTTGCCACGGGTTGTCCAGAAGAAATCGCTTTTTAGCGATAAAATCGCCCCTTGTACACTTAGAACAATACTAGTTCGTAAGTTTTCTGTAATGGTGTACAATAAAGTGCTATCTATCTATTGTTTTGTAACTTTTATATTGCCTGAAACCAGGCAAACAGGTAGCTGGTTTATAGGATAACGAGTTGATACTGTAACCTAAGGACGTTTACAACATGAAGGACCTCGCCAACGTGTCATCAGTCTCGAACAAATTTTATGATGACCATAAAGAACTCCATATCATAGCGAAAGCGGTAAAACTCAGCAGGAAATTTGCTTTACGTCTCTGCTACACCTGGGAGTAGTGTTAGAGGCTATCACACAAATTTAGCTAAGTGTTTAATGCATTATTTGAGATGCGACATGTTTACTAACGTTAAACACTGATAGATTGACGAATGAAGCGCTTTGCGTTACCTTCATCATGCGCACTGCAAAATAGTCGGACTCATTGCTGGAATCTGTTTTTCCAGAAACTTTCAAACTGGGTGTCTTCAAGACCCGTGTGAATAGATACCTTCTAGGTAAGCGTGTTCCATCTTAGACCATATCTCCGCTCTAAATCAGGCGAGATCATGGTCAAATGCGAATTTATACTACTATAAAAAAGATAACTCATATATATCATACACTAATGTAGTTAATCATTAACTGCGTTATTTCTTAAAGCTATAAGTAAGTCGCTCGCATTTGGCCACAGTCTCTAACATTAATACAGATGGAGCAGGGGCATTATTAGATCGTAGTTAAGTAGAACAAAGGTAATACGGTAATTCAATTTCAAAAATAGAATTTCGTTTTTGTTTATTGTAAAAAAGCAAAGGTTGATCTGTCCAAACAGCAAACTTATATACGTGTCAAACAGTAACTGTAAACAAAAAAGGAACCCGCCAAGAATTTGTTGTTCGAACCGAGCCGATCGTATTTTTTCTAATCCGGCGTGTCGGTGGCAAGGACACGTTCACGGCGCCACCTGTTGAGCGGGGTCACGTGACTTTTTTGCCCCAAGGACGCGTGCCTCCTTCGTTCATTCACGGGCGGGCCCCCTCCCTCTCCTTACGCGGGAGGTTAGAGGGGTTTTTTTGTTCCCCTACGTTAACTCCCGGGGGCTTTCACCTACGTGCATTTCGAGGTCACGTCTGGAATGTTTTGAGGTTATGTTTTGGCGTTTTGGCGGGACGCTCTTGACGCGACGTGTTTGTTAATGACTCGAGTGTGACTTTTCTTTTCTTAGTGTTTCCTTCTATTCATATGGCGATTTCTTAGACGAGGTCATGCAAGTTTATACACATATATTATGGAGTTAGTTTGATTTTGTTGCTAAAGGGATGGTCTATCAAAAGTCGTGCTATGTCGCGTCCGACAGGTTTTGTAAAACAAGTAGATCCAAGAAATAAAGGTATGACATCGTGAAGGGTAATATACATACCGTGATTAACGTAGGAAATACCATCTCCATCTCAGTTGCCGACCTCATTTGTAGGAAATGCGGTGTACAATATATTGAATTTTATTATTAAAAATGTATGTATAAATATTTCTGCATCCATGTATTGTCGCTTTCCTAGCAAATAAATTCTTTCTTTCTTTCATGTAATATACCTAAAGTGAGAGATGTCGAAGGTGTGCGAAGTGGAAGCGAAAAAAAATAGGAAAGTGGTACCACCGGCTCCAAAGCTTCTCCGAACGTATCCGAGATTTGTCGATTGGATGACGAAAAAAAGAAGCTACAGCAGAGCGTTTTTAATATACCTACATAAGAACAATATAACAAATAATATAATAATACTAAAAGCCCATAAATGTCCCACTGCTGGGCTCGGGCCTCCCACTATAGGAAAACGGACAGTATACCCGCCACGCTTTTGTTTGTTATGAAACCTTGTGATGAAACCTGCACATCAAGATAAGAACAATATGCTAAATGATATATCAGTAGTCGTGGTAGCGTAATGCACGCATCCTTAAAATTCAAAGGACGCGGGTTCGAATCCTGACCGGAACGTATGCACTACTTGGGCAGTTTTCTGACCTAATGTGCATATTGTTACAATTACCACGTGCTAACAACGATGAAGGAAAACATCGTGATGAAACCTGCACATCGACATAACCGATGTGTCAAATCTGCCAAACCACCTTGGGAGCTCCGAGCCCAGCAGTGGGAAGATTATGGTCTCTTTTTATATATCCGTAAGAGCAAAGATTATTAAAAAACAGATACATCAATTGCGTGAAGTATATAGACTAGACTAGTAGGAAAGAAAAAAATATATACGTTGTTTTTTGAAAGGTAATTTTGAACTTCAAAGTGCTTTCCGAGAACAATTACTTTATATACAAAGACAGACGATACAACGATCATGAAAAGCTTTCGTTTTTGCCGATATCCCAACGGAACCCAATAATACACAAGTACCCTCATTTTCAGGTACACAAGAAGGTAATCAATATCCCACGTAACAAACCGTAATTTTATCCGGCAAGATACACACTAACATAAGAATGACTTTACGTAACTATAGAAATGATTAGACTTAACCGGATTCTAATTAAGCTCTGTCCCTGATAGTGCACCGTGGAGCTGTAGACTGCGTAATTTACATTAATCCAATAATTGCATGGAGGTTTCCTAGTTAGAAATTCAAATGAGATGATGTACAGCTAAAGGGGGTCGGGAGGGATTCTTGGGGGTGTGTGAGACGGCGAAACGTTGCGAGCACGTTGCGATTGTCGGCCAATATACGATACTTTGAGCTGAGATACTGGACGGTGCGGCGTGGGGGTTTATTTTGAACATTAGATGGCGCCACCTATCCACTATAATTCAAATATAAACATATGACAACAGATATAGAATATTAATAAGTTACCGTGTAATAGTATGCAAGATAATTTTAGCATGTTTAAACAAATATTATTCGAGTGGTTGGTCTAAAAGTGCTTGCTATTATAGTCTCCAAGAATATTAAGTGAGAGGTAAGAATAAGAAGATATTGTGTTGTTTTAAATAAAATATGTATAAGGAATCAAAATAAATATTAGATATTTTACAGAGATAGGTTAAGTAATATTGCGATGCTATTAAAGGCCAACTAAGTAATAAGTGCTACTTTCAATTATATTGTTTACTAGGTAACACTTACTTCGCAATAAAAATGATTTCAATTGTTATTGTTATCTTAGAACTACGGAAACAGGGTATTAAATACATTTTACAAGAATCAGTAAAGTTTTAAAAAAGTACATAATATAACTAAAATATAATTAATTAAATACAAATGCACTAAGCAGCAAATTAAAGTAAACGTAATGTAAAAAATTAAAATAATGAAAATCACAAATACATAATAAGTTACTATTAATTCTACTTGTAGTTTTATTAGTTTGGATAGAATAATATAAAAAATTGAAAGAAGCTAGAAAAACTTAACATCTTGTCTTATTATAAATATTGTTACAACTTAGGTTCCGACAAAAACAAAATCCACATGCATATCTGTAAAACACGTTTTATTACCTGTCGGCATTTGAACTAATTGTAATTCATTTACGATCGTCTTCTTTTGTTTACTTATTTATTGGCGTGCGTTTCTAGAGAACAGTCTATTGTTTTACTGTACTCGTTTATGACCGCTTGCGGCCGTATCATTATCCAGGTGTTGCGGATTACATTGACTGCGATACGGGCACATTTGTATTTGTGAGGTATAAAACGACGGCCTGATGGGGAGAGGGGGCAGTCGAGCGAGAACCACGATCAAGGCGAGACGTGTGTGCATTCGGGAATCTATTAGTGACGGACTTTGCGCGTTTTATTGAATTACAACTTTCTGCATTACGTTTGGATTTGTTGTGTTCGGTTATATTTGTACCTGTGTTATACGTGTTGTATAGTTCTAATAAACTCTATAATAATTCTAACGGCATTTTAATTCGAGTACCGCAACTCGTAACAATACCTAAAAATTTAACATAAACAAGAAAATCTCAAAAATCATAACATTTATGTCGTGAAGGAAATATTTGTTTTAAAGTCGTTAAAATTGTGTCCCTCTCTTCTTATATATGTTGAACTAGAGTAAAAAAATCAAGGCGATGATAGATCTAGATAAATTCTTTCAATGGAAATTAGTTTATATGAGATGGATAGAGTAATTTTTGACGTAGGAGGTATTTTTGATTAAATATTTTTTTATGGTTTAGTAGTCATAAATGAGAAAAACAGTGGATACATCGAAACTATTATAAACAAGACTCATGTCGAATTTCATAATGATCAGTCAATTGGGAAACATTGGATAGCGTAAATTTTGAATCCTATCAAAAATTCAAAAAATTCAAAAATTATTTTGAACAATATTCATCGTCTACATTTGGTATATTCACTTGAAGAATGAACAAACACACAAATTTAGTCATTTTAATATTTATACAAATTAATTTTTCAAGTAGGCCTTCAGGGCCAAATCCTAAACTACACGAAGTAGCGAATACTTGAAAAATTCATTCTGTATAGATATATCAGCTGTGGATTAGACTGTCATGCAAATTAGGATTTCGTCTAAATTACCGTATCAGAAAGAACTAGTTACTGATATCCAATTAATTGCTTTACAAAACATATAATCTTAATTTATTCAAAAACCGTTGAATGTTAATGCAAATTACACAATAAATAAATACATGTAAACCAGTTGTTGCACAATGTTGTATCTTTTGTCAGCTGGGAGTTGATTAATTAAATTGTTATGCCGATTGGAGCTCAGGATTTTTAGTTGGATTTAAAGTGGATAATGAGATACAGTTAGTGAAATCACAAATTGTTATAAAGCCTTTCTTCAAGTTGTTATAGAATTTTTTGTTCAAACTAAGTTCCACTGGCAAATATTTTTTAAAGGTCATACGTAGATATAAGTCGAAATTTAAATCTATTTCCTATGCTATGTATGCAAGTATGTTTATAGAAGCAGCAAGAAATTCACCAGCAACACGTCTAGCTAAAAATTCTTTTTCATTTCTCATTAATTCTGTAAGTACGCTTAGAGTAGTCTGATCACGTCGATGAAAACAGACAGTACTTTTCATTCATGGGAAACGATTTTCCCTGCTGTCAAATTTGTTTTATGTTTAAGGCTTGGCAACTAGGCCTTTAAGCCAGGCGCCGTTGTATTGTAGGCTACAATCGACGTCATTCAATGGAGTTCTTGTGAAAACTCGAAAGGCCACATTTGGCTATATAATTCACATTTCTCGCAAAAACACATAATTACTACTCAAAAACTATCAATATCCTACAACTATTGTTCATTTTAGAGTAATTTTACACATTTTTAGGAAATAAAACTGCACAGCACAACGTCCCCTTTCAGTTCCCGCCAAAAACTCATCAAAAAATTTAAAACTATGCGAACCATAGATAATACATGCGACTCATGTCTTAACTTTTTTTCAGCCACTGTTAAATCGCGGCATAAATTGTGATAAAAAAAATATCAACAATTTTGTAAGATCATTTAATACTTATAAATTACTTTTCACTAAATTATTAATTAATTTACATAAATTTGAGCTAAATATTTACTATAGTCAGTGATAAAAAAAATTCTGGCTGGTAGAATGCCACAAAAAATAATTTTACTTGACGTTTCATATGTGACGTACTAATTGAGTTCATTACATTTAGATATTATGGGTTTAATTAGAGAAGTAGTTGTTTGTTTAACTAATCAGTTTTTATTTATTTTTCTCATATTCGAAACGAAAGGCAGAGTGTTAACCTCGGATGAAAGGCATATTTAGACACTTGAACTAATAGCGCCCTCGCTACGCTCATGCGCCAAACCATCTAATGCCTAAATTGGTCACCCTCACCTCTCGTAAAACAATCTGGTATTAATTACTTCATATTTGTCTATATCAGACTTTTTTTAAGTACAGAAGTATATTTCCTAAATTATAAAAAAAATCTAACTGAAACTTTTAAATCCTGCATTAATAGATGGCGCCATAGATAATGTAAAGTTAGAGATAAGATTTTGATGTTTTATTATTTTAAAAAAGACACCTTAAATTAATAAATCCCATGGATATTGGACTTAGTCTAAAAAAATGTATTTAAGATAATAACATGTCGATGTATGTAGGCAGACGTTGTTCTGCCCTGAAGAAATAAAATTTAGAACCCGATTCCAGCGCCACCTACCGGGTCCAAATTTAAGCTATCCTATCTTTCAAGTCGGATCAAACTGCACACGGTGTGCAAATTTGATTAAAATCGGTCAAGTAGTTTAGGAGTCCATCGCGGACAAATAACGTGACACGTAATTTATATATATTAAGATAATATGAAAGATCAATATTAGCTCTTATAACTTAAATGTTAGAAATTATAAACAATACAAACGTTACATCTGGGTACTAATCATAGCTTATCGAACCAATTTTGAATTTATTTCAGCATTATAATATAATAGTTATACAGTATAGTAGTGTGAATTAGAACACACTATAGTACCTTGTCACAAGCGAATGTAGATTGTATCACAAATAATACCTTAAAAATTAACGAATTAATGAATGATCTGTGAATTGAAGAATGAATATTGTAATATGTTTTGAAAATAAAAATACATAGTAAAATATTAAATTAATAAGTCTATAATATTATGAAATTCTAAACATGCCGCGTCTGCACATTGAAGCTATTACAAAAACCAATTGGGATAGACTTTATAAACGATGGAGAACACGATTAAATTTTTAAGATTTTTTGTCTGTTTGTTCGGGATTCACGTAAAAGTACTGAGCTGATATTTATGTAGTTTTCACTGACCGACAGCTGCTCTACTCGCATCTCGCGGGATTTTTTCTAAGAATGATTTAAAATGGCCAGATTGAAAAAAAAAACGAATTCCAATGCGTTTTTTTTCACTGATCGATAGTAAATTTTATGTAATAAAATATGTGATTTTTTATCACGGGAATCCCGCGAGAATTTTCCCGGGAGTGGTGTGAAGTTGTTCGGGTGCATAAAAATTAGCTTACTCCGACACAGTTTTCACTAAAACAATAGCTGCGGTACTTTGCGTCCCGGGAATCCCGCGGGAATTTCAAGTGAAGCGTAGACGAAGTCGCGGGCATATCCTAGTATAATATATTAAATTAAGTTCTCAACAAATATCCGTGAGATTAATTTGGTTTAAAATGTAATAGGGTAAACGTAGCAATGCCCGCCCAATAATGCAAGGAGCGGGGTCAGACGAACATCGACGCCTTAGTAATTTCCGAAATCGGCCGCCGACAGCCAGAGTAGTGCCGCTACCAAACTAATCGATATATTTAGATTCTCACATCACTCTACTATTCTAATTCGAACTGAAAAGATTTTAATATTTTCTTAAGTTTTCGCGACTTGTATACATAATAAAACTACGTTTTAACGGTTTGTGGCCGAAACGTCGGAAAAACCAAAATCAAATAAAATTACCGCGCTTAAAACCGTTAAAACGTAGTTTTATTATGAAAAGATTTTGTTAACATAAGTTTCACTGGAGAACATTTTTTGAAATTCATACATTATGTTAAAATCCCTACTTCTTACTCTATGTACTTGCTGTTTGTGGAGAAAAAGCGGCAAGAACTCCCCAGCAAGACGTTTACCTAAAATTCTTTTATATCTTTTTATTCGTATCTTTCTATTATATAGACATACTAGCTGTCCCGGCAGACGTTGTTCTGCCCTCAAGAAATAAAATTTAGAACCCGATTGCAGCGCCACCTACCGGGTCCAAATGTAAGCTATGCTATCTTTCAAGTCGGATCAAACTGCACACGGTGTGCAAATTTGATTAAAATCGGTCAAGTAGTTTAGGAGTTCATCGCGGACAAACAACGTGACACGTAATTTATATATATTAAGATGTTATGGATAGCTGACTTAAAACGTTTTTGTGAGTTAAATAGTCTAATTATATGATACACTCATATCATCAATGTGCATGTTTCCTCACTATGTTTCTCTTTACTGTCAATACGTGGTAGATCTAAAGAAGATGATACACTTGCGAGTAACTACGCATATGGTCGCCGCGCGGCGTTCGGCGACCTTTTTCGCCCGTAAGTCATCGTCAGTATAAATTATTTATCAGAAGCGAAGAAAGTCGATGAGCCCCAAAGTACTAGCGCACGTAACTGCTCGCATGTCTATCACCCGCTTAATAATATACACAATAAAACATCAGATTTGCAGGTCGTTTTAATTAAATTTTTGGTGACATTATTTTTTTTAAACGTGCATACGTATGTATGTATATGTATACAATTTAGAAGAATAAAAAATAATGTCATCCAAAATGTAGTTAGAAGGTCCTGCACTGACGCCGACGATATCCTCTATCACGGCATGTGTTATTATAATATTATTTTTGTATTATTAATTTAATATATTGCTTGTATAGGTATTATCAATTATCTTAAAAATTCAATTTTTAAGCTAAAAATATATTTATCTATAATATTATAAAATTCAAAACATGCCGTGTTTGTACATTGAGGCTATTAAATAAAATACAACTGGAATAAGACTATATAAACGATGGAGAACACGATGCATTTTTTTTTAGGTTTCTTGTCTGTTTGTCGTTTTGTCTCTTCAGGATTCATATAAAAATTACTAGGCCGATTACGATGCGGTTTTCGCTGGTCGATAGTAGTGTTAGACTTAAACTCTGCGCTACTTTTTAAATGGCGAATCCCGCATAAATATTTCAAATGGCCAGATTTAAAAAAAAATCCAATTCAAATGTGATTTTTTTACTGATCGATAGCAAATTTAATGTAATAAAATGTGTGATATTTTTTATCCTGGGAATTTTCCCGGGAGCTGTTTGAAGTTGCAACTGATGCATAAAAATTAGCTTATTCCGACACAGTTTCCACTAAAACAATAACTTACATTCTCTTTAAATGTAGCGATACTACTACTATAATAAGTCAAGCGTGGACGAAGTCGCGGGCATATTCTAGTTTCTAATAAAAACTTGCAATCACTCTACTTGAATATTTTATAACCAGATAGAAAGTATTAATAACAAAAAATATATACATGGGGTTAAGCACATAATTATAGAAATAGAAAAAAATATTTTGTACTTGGGAATTTATTTTCAATGTTATAAATTACTTATAAAATAAGAAAAATTAACCTTAACTAAAATAATAATAATTAATTGATAATAGATATCAGATTCTGCCCATAATCCCTTAAGATTAGTAAGTAGAATGAGCCTATGTCAAGTCTTCTGTGTGTAAAATATATTGTAACGATCAACCTTTATAATCTTCGTATATATAGAAAAATAAATTTTAGAGAATGCCTCCTGAAACACGTTCAGTAAGGTGTGGAACGGCCCTTACGTAGAACACATATAAAATTATCTATAAACAAAATATATGAAATGAAATGAAATTAATTTGCATATGACTTGGTACATAAAAATACAGGTAAGTTATAAATATACGAGTCCACATATCATTACCCATAGGGTGTGCAAATATTACCTCGTCTTAAATTAAAATATTATTTACGTTGACCATGGAAAATAAAATTAAAGTATGTCGTATGTCAAAAGATAATAATTTCAAAAAAATAAATTCATATAAATGTCATACAGCCTCATCTATGTCTTGTTCCAATTAAAATAATCATGCACCGAGTAAAAACATTTCTTTAATAACCAATTGTGAAGACTGACTTTAAATAAATTCAAATGAGCACTTTTTATGTCAACAGGCATAACATATAACTCTATCATATTCTTTACCAGTTAATGATTTTCAACTGCAAGATCCCGGTCAGCTCGAATCAGGCTGCCTCTTTAATACCGTACTGATTCGTTCCTCTAGGCGTTCAAAATTACTAATTTCAATTTGTGAAGAATTTCCTTTTTTTAGTTAGACCATATTCATTTAGACCGATAACATACATTAGTATAATAATAAATCAGAATAATGTCGAAGCCCATACGTCGTAGTGCGGCAGTGCGTCGCCACTAGCCCAATCAGAAATATAATTAGATTGAGGCCGGCGCCTAATTGTGATGGTCTCAAGTTCGAGCCCCTAGGTGCGGAGCGGTCCGAGCGGTCCTCGCCGTTCGCAAAATCAATAGTTTAACCTACACCCCTCAAGGATTTCACAACACTAATATTATTCATAATTAATTTTGTTGTAGCCGACGTTTGAGCGGTAAATTTACAGCTACAGATAGGTCCTAAACTACTTTATACTGCCCAAGGTATTGTTACGAACTAGACCCCGACAAAGACAAATTCACACCTGCATACCTGTAGAAACACATTTTATTGCCTTTCGGCATTTGGACTTCTTTTGTTTACTTTGTGTCTAAAATTTGTGATTAGAAAACAACCCATTGTGTATTGTAATCTTTTATGGCAGTTATTAGCTAGGTGTGTCGGATTTAAAGTACAAACTGATTCTAGGAAATTCGGTCCAAGAGGCCGGGCAGACATATTGCATCTGTGCAGTATAAAGCAATGCCTAGACGGACGGACGAGGCAGTCGAGCGATAATCAGGAGCGAAGCAAGACTTGTGTACATTCGGTAATCTATTTAGTAACGGACTTTGCGCGTGTTACTGAATTACGGTCTTCTGCATTACATTTGGACTTGTTGCGTTCGGTTATATTTGTACCTGTGTTATACGTGTTTGTATAGTTCTAATAAACTCTATAATAATTCCAATGGCATTTTAATTCGAGTCCTGCAACTTGTAACAGTATTATTAACAGATTTGGTGTTATTATTGATTATTGAAATCATGTCTCTCTCTTTACTTTTTTTCCTTTTCCAATTATTTAGACTCAATCAAATACAGCACACTACTTTTACAAGTATTGATAAGTGCTAAACTATTCTAGTCTCTAAGGTATGGGTGTTAAAAAAATCTGATGTTATTCTTTGTTACGTTTAAAACTACAAAAGATGTCATGAAAATTAAATATTACTTTTTCTTTTAACACTTTCTCAATCAACAACGTTTTAGTTTCTCTTTTCCTTCTATACTCTTCTATCCCGATATACGTCCTCTGTTACACCGCAAAGCTTCATGCCGTCCTTCATACAATCCGTATTTTTAATTTTTTGACCAGTCTTTTAATTAAAATGACCTCTATCAAATTCATATAATGCTTCGGCTATAAATGTTATTCGAGACTATGTACATTTCAATAGTCCTGCCTTCCTAGAATAGTGACTTTCACGGATCATATATGTACTATATCCTATCGATTTTTCGAATCGCAGTTGCCCACAAGCCTTTTTACTTTTTAACATGCAAGAACAATGACTCCAAATCTGATTATGACGTTGTTAATTATTTTTAATTTTTTACTATTATCAACGATCGAAAACAGATGATAAATATTACAATAGATCATGTTATCATTTCCATAACCAGTATCACAATAATGTATTTAATATCACGTCTAGATATATTTTACGCAGCCCTAATTAAATTTAATCAATTCAATTGTGCCTTTTTAACAAAAGGAATCCATTGAACAACACAATTGGCTACTCGAATCATTACACCAACCACCAAGTCATCGTTAATAATTAAAAGTAATATATTAATGTTAATTTAATTACGTAATTGACACCGCTGTATTGATTCAGTTGTAGGCAACGTGTAATTTGACCGCTCTACTTAACACCGGCTAGAAGTTAATACAATACAATAAGTTCCCATAAAGGAGCGGCCGTTAAATAAAGTGCGCGAGCCGAGCGATAACTGTTCTTTCAACCGCTAATCACCCCATGAATTCCGCACAAACCTAAGGACAGTCCGTCATAATTCCAAACTTCAAAAGTAATACCATCAACTCGGTGTTAACTTAATTTGAGTCACTTTAACAAGTCCAATTAAAGGAATTTGTGTTTCTCTTATCTTCAATATAACATTGAGCATAATTTCAAATTATATTTCAAACTTTCCGATAATGAAGGGTGGATGGGAGCGGGTCGGCCGAGGGGGTGGCGCGGCGGGAGGGGCGGGTGCGGTACTTCGCTTATTTCATTAGTTACATAAATTCTCCTATTGAGGATGGTTGGCAGAAAGGGGACGGTTTACCCTTATTACGAGAGTCTCCTTATCAATACAATTATTAATATAATAATATTATTATTGTAATAATTTCGTAGCGGCATGGAAAGAGGAGTCGTTGCTTAACTCCGCCAGCAATAAAGGGTGGCGAGAGATAATGGAATGGAAAACAGTTTGAAGTTTTATTGGAAAATTGGTGCCGGCTAATTGGCAGCATTATCGATTTGTTGGCGACTCAAGGAGCAGGGCTAAATAAAATTTCGAACCCCGTCTTGCTGATTGGTCGTGACAAAGTCGAATTTCAAACGAAACCAACTCTATTAATGAGTACTTAAAAGTTTTAAGTTCAGTATACCTATTGACATAATGTGTTTTAAATTAATTATATTTTATTTCAATAACTTGTTTCATTAGTATTTTGACGGGTCTTAAGCCGTTGCGTTCTTAATTGCTACAAATTTAATATACACGACACACACAAGATATGTAAATAATTTAAGAACTTATAATATGTAATAATAATTACTAAAATAAATAACATGGAAATTGTTACTAACAACCTAATACATAATATAAAAGTGTAAAAAATAAACATAATCAACAAGACCTATACAATCCGTAGTTTAAAAATATCTACAATTTTACCAACATTTTTATCTTACCAACATTTCGAAATTTGCTCAGAAAACACTATTTGTCTACAAATAGCTATGTCTGATGAACACAATATAATCATGCTAATAATACATTTATTATAATAACTTATGTATTTTGAAATGTATTATTGTATATATATGACTATGTATATTTATTTCTTAAATTAGTTTGAGTATTTATGTATCTATTGCCTTTTTACTGCACCACCTATATCGCCTGATTAAAATTTCTTTCATTTAGGTTGCCTGGAAGAGATCGTTTTGAGCGATAAGGCCGCCTATTGTATTATTAACTAGAAAATATTGTAAATATGGTCTGTTTTTGTAATTGTATGTTTGGGTGTGCAATCAAGTGTTATCTCTCTCTCTCTCTCTCTTTAAATCTTGTTTGATATAATTTAAAACAAGAAGCGGACAATCGATTAAACTAAGATACTATTTACGATCATACAAAATGCCGCAGCCTCATAGATTGTGCACGAGCGTATAAACTTACGATGTCATAAGTAAGTCAAACAGTGCAATGATTATTGTATAAACAGTATTTAAAATTAATTTTATCATGATATTTTCAAAGTAAGACGATGAGACGCCTGTTCTTGTAAATGTAAATAATAATAGAATTTATTGGAACATATGTCCGTATCACTTTATACCTATATTTTATATTGAATATGGTTTCATAAAATCAGTGAAAAATTTGTATTGTTTGAAAAATAAATAATAATATTAGAAAATAATAAAAAGTGTACTTCTCAAAAACTCCTAATTTGTACATTTCACTAGTCAAAAATTCAAAAGAAACGTACTAAGAATTAATTTTTGTTTTAAGTATGATCTAGATACACACATAATCAAATCAAACCAAATAATTTATTGCATAAAACATGGTTATACAAATAGGTCTTGTTATGTTATATCGATCACATGTTTTTGCCGGTTGGGTGTACAATTTCTAGAAACTTATACTATATAGGTACCGTATAATATAAGTTTCTAGAAATTATCCGTGCAGGAACGGAGAAAGAATACAATTTCCTGCGGCCGGGCGGCCTGTCGTAAGAGGCGACCAAACAACCCACAGCCAGGTGGTAGGGCATTAGCCCGACTGGATGGCTACCACCCCTGATATAAAGTATGTCGCCATAACAATCTTGAGTTTTGTTCCGGCATTAGTGACCAGGTTCCAGTTTCCCTTAAGAGAGCAGCAGCGCATTTGTAGCACCTTTGGTGTTGCAAATGTCCATAGGCGATGGTAACCGCTTTCCATCAAGTGGGCCGTCTGCCTGTCTGCTGATCTCCTACAATAAAAAAACATACTTATTTCAATATCTATTGTGTTTTAATTATTATTACTAATGTTTCAAACTTATAATTATGTACAAACTTATATTTAAAAAAATACTAAATGATACCCAATTTAAATTTAGATAATATGTATGTACATATTATTACTCCTGTCTCGCACAGGGCTAGGCAGATACGATGGATCTCCACTTGTTACGATCCAGACATGTATCTTTTGTCTCATCGTCTTTCATTAATCTCCTCATACATACACGTTAATTATAGAGGTTTTCACCATTCTTCAAAACATGTGTGATTTGATCGTGGTAAGTACCTTCGTCGCGGACTACCGGCACCAATTCAACCATTCTGTTGTCATACACTTGTATTGTTAATCTTCTTTTATCCTATGATCTAAACAAACATGGTTTAAATAATAAGACAACAAAACTGAAAAGAAAAAAATGTCTATGACGTCATCTACATTTTAAAATTAGATTTTTTTTTATCGCGCGGTTGTTATTTATAGTATTCCATTCCAAGACTAAACTAACAATATATAGATATATAACACACACGTATAGAAAATTGAAACCGTGTTGAGGTTAATCCCCGCCCTAGAGATCGCAAGTATAGCCATAATTCCTAAGGGCCGCGTCTCATTATAACACTAATACAAGACTCATCCCGAAGTTACCGTGAATACATTAAAGGGTTCAATCCTTACTGATGAGACATCGGCCGGGGGTGGGTGGCCTGTGGCCCCCGGGCCCCCGGGCACTGGCCCCACATGGGGGGAATAAGGCAGGCATTATAGGAGATAGCGTTCATTTACATTGTCCAATAACTCCAAGTAGTGTCCGAACGTACTGTATATTAGTTTATGGGTAACACGCTGTATAATACAAGATTATATTATTATATTGACGGTTTACTACCAAGAACTCGGCTGCCGCATTTCGAAACCCTGTAGCTGATACATTTTTAGATATTGATGCGATTATATCATCTTTAGTAAATCATCTCACTTTTTATTTGTCAAAATATCTCTTGTTAATAAATCGAATTATTGGTGAATCTTCTGCGTAAATTTCTTTTTTATAAGACCAATGTAAAAAACTACTAAAATTGCTAGTTGTTGGGGTTTGTGTTGTTAAACGAGCCACCTAAGCAAGAAGTTAGGTGGCAGATAGGAATCTGACGTTTTTTGACCAACTGTTTTTTTACTAATTCTCTAAAATAGAAAAAAATCTGCCTTTTTACTCTGCAGGATTTGGGTCAGCTACAACAACGTCTTGAAATATCTGGCTGTCCGGTTTGACGTGCCAGCACTCAATTGTTGTTCTAGAAAATGTAAAACTAGCACAACAATTAGAACAAAACTTTAGGATAGATTATACTATATTTTCCGGCACGATTCTTGAGCGGCCACCTTGGCCCACAGACAGTGATATCGCTGTTCTTTTTCGAAGTATAAGGTATTGTCTCTTTCAAGTAAAACGACGAAAACATAATATTTTCGATATGTCGATAAATAGCATCACATTGGCTGCACTCAATGCGTAAAGTAATTTCTACTATTCCGCCGACCGCTCAAGATCCGTGCCGGGAACTATGACACTAATTTATAAGTATTTTATGTAATTTGACTAACCATGAATTGTATGATCCGAAATAAATGGTATTATTATTGTATGTCCTTGAAGACCACGGACCATAAAAATGACCAGGACTTTTGGAGGGCTTCCGTGGGGCCGTAGGATGGTCAACACGTAGAGGCCCCTTTACTTTGATGTAAATGCGGCGTGACACTATATATATTTTTTTTTCCAATCTTTTCTAAAGACTCAGGTAAACCTGGCAATACCAAATTAACGCGGGTGAACACCAAGTGTTAATTTGAGGAGTAGTGTTGTAAATGGTGAATAGTGTTTTTTTGAAGTGAAACTTCTTTAGAATCATTGTGATTTGAAACTCGATGAAACGAAAAAAAGGCGACACTAAAAAGGGATGAACACATAAAATTCAATCTTATATAATTCGAAATAAAACACATTTCTTTCTCTTTATCCGTTAGTAATAATTTTCACTTTAAATAAAACTTAAAGATCAAATGAATTTAAGCTCTATTCGTATATTCTTAAGGCAGATATTCTTTTATACGTAGATCAAAGTAAATTGTAAGTAACAACGTATTGAATTTTGAACATTATGCTAGTGATTTAAAGTGTAATTTAGATTGAATTTTTACGAATAAGAGCCAAAATACATAAGAATAAAGACGTCTATAATAGAATAGAAATGCGAAAATTCTTCGAATAAATAGTTTAGTGGAACGTACTAGTTTCGCTTCTACTGCGTGTGTACTGCCTGCACACACATTTTTTATATTAAAATATATTGGTCTTTTTCATTTAATTGGAGAAATTTTCTGACTATCCTGCATGTATTAAATATTGCTGCTTTTTGCAACGAGACGTAAATATGTCTAGGTATGCCAAGTATCTCGATATTATTATAGATTTCTGCATAAAATTGGAAACTAATAAAACTGTATTTTTGTTTGGTCATATTTTCACATATATCAAACGTAGAACGTTATTTGTGGCTATTTTAAAATATCGATGCATTGAGTTAGGAGGTCTTGATAGTGAGCCGTCGATATGCGAATTTCATGCCCACCCTACAAGAAAAGGGGGTGGAATAATTTCGCTTTGTAATTAATTCGATTTCGTTTTAATTAAAGGCACGCCAATTTCAATAAAAAAAATTGAATTCTCCGAAGGATTTCTGATTAGAAAACCCGTCGGGGGCAACTGACAAAAATTAAAAGTTGGCATCTGGGATATTTTATTGTCATTAACAGCGGCGATTCGGTATTGATTGGTTCATTATGAAGGGTTAAGCGTTTATTGAATATTTATGGCGTTCTTAGATAAACTTATAATATCACTCTCCGTGCAGGAATGGAAAAAGAATACTAATTCCTGCGGCAGGGCGGCCTGTCGTAGGAGGCGACAAAACAACCCACAGTTAGGTGGTAGGGCATACGCCCGACTGGATGGCTACCACCCCTGGTCTAGAGTATGCCGCTATAACAACTTTGAGTTGTGTTCCGGGAATAAGTGGCCAGGTTCCAGTTACTCCTTCAAGGCAACAAAAAATGTTTGGGTATTTTTTTAATGCAGCAGCTCAGCAGACAGGCAAACGGCGCACTTGATGGAAAGCGGTTACCATCGCCCATGGACATTTGCAACACCAAAGGTACTACAAATGCGCTGCTGCTCTCTTAAGGGAGACTGGAACCTGGTCACTAAAACACAATACAAGGTTGTTATGGCGACATACTCTAGACCAGGGGTGGTCGCCATCCAGTCGAGCAAAATATCCTACCACCTAGTTAATAAGAAACGATAACCACTTTCCATCACAGTTGGGCCGTCAGCCTGTTTGCTGTGCTTCAGCAATAAAAAAATAACATGCTCGTTAGATATTCTACGTATTCACACGGATTCACATCAAAACTTTGCACATCAATTTCTAATGTCATCCAGAATTTTGCCAAAAAGTTGAAGGGTTGATGTTTTGTTGTATTTTCTGTTGAAAAAAATAAATATTAAGGTGATATGGGCAGGTAGAGACTATGGATGAAAGTAGAATCACAAAATAAGTGTATGACAGCATTGTGAATGTTGGAGTTCGTGCCGGTAGATCGCGACGTACATACCTTGAGGAAATATCAGAAGTGTTAAACAGAGGTCAGACAAAAAAGCACCTCAAACAAACGTGCAGGTATGAAGAGACAAATTAAAGTAGATGAAGCGAAAGTTGTTTGTTAGAATCGTTTAAATTGAAGGTCCGTCATCCCTGCCTACCCCCATGGGAAACAGGCATGATAATATGTATGTATGTAATATTGGTTAAAATGAGCAATAGCAGTAGTACTGTTTGCTGCCGCGGAAGCGAGCGGGAATAATGTAATCTAGATATAGCACACGCGTGAGTATGGGAATGTACAAAGTGTCTTTTGCTACCTATTAATGTATTTGTTTAACAGTTAATTTAGATATCTCTTAAGCTAATCATCTTTTAAACTTCTGAGTCGGGACTTAAGGTATATTTATTGTATTATTTTAAGTAGCAATTTATATAGTCTTGGTAACTTATAGGCCAGGGGTGGCGAACCTTTAAGTATTTACGTGCCATTTTTTCTAAAGTTTTTTTTATGTTTAAGTCTTGGCAACTAGGCCTTTAAGCCAGGCGCAGTTGTATTGTAGGCTACAATCCACACCATTCAACGGAGTTCTTGTGAAAACTCGAAAGGCCACATTTGACTATACAGTTCACATTTCTCACAAAAACACATAATTACTACTCAAAAACTATCAACATCCTACAAAACTGTTGTTCATTTTAGAGTGATTTTACACATTTTTAGAAAATAAAACTGCACAGCACAACGTCTCCTTTCAGTTCCCGCCAAAAACTCCTCTTTCTAAAGAAATGTTTAATGAGGCCATAGACATGCCGTAAAGTAATTTTGACTTCGTGATTATTAAGAAAGTACTATCAACTGAAAACTCTTTATTTCCTAGAAAAAAAAAATTGCATTGTATAATACATGCTCAGTACTTTCAGTTATATGCAGAATTCAAATTAAAGTAAAATTAGTGTGACTTCTGTTTTGCAAAATAGACGATAAATAACTTACATTAGGATTGTAAGATGTTACTTTTAGCAGAATGCATGCTGAACTGGAGTCATCTGCCAAACGGTTTCTAAAACTATTCAAACCTATTCTAAAACTTCAGATTCGATTAGAGAAGTTATGTTCAGAAAAGCACGTCCTTCCTTCTCATTATTCTACCTACTATTTTTCCAAGTAGTAAAACTATAGGTAGTATACCTTGTGGGCTCAGGGATGATCAGCGCTGGTCGACTGACCAGCATTGTTATGAGACTTTTAGGACAAGTGAATTTTTTAAGTTCATATTTGTACGTTTTATACAAATATTTTTTTTAAGTAATAAAACTTCAAGTTTTGTATTCTTTGTAGTTTTTTTTTTGGAAACTAATCTAGAGATACACACTATCTTCTTTTACAAGAGAGCTGCGAAAAACTTACAACATGTGAGGGGGGAGGACGGGGGGGGGATTAAAATAAGATTGCCACACCCTGCCCTAAATAATGCTCGAGCTTAGTAGTGGGATTTTATGGGTTGATATTACAAAGGTTGATAGACCAAAAAGAGATGGATGGATCGTGCGAAGGATGACGTGTTGACTTGTGGCGTGGCAGACGTATGCCAGAATAGAGGAGTATGAAAGGAAAAGACAATATACCGACCCAAAATAATCGGAAGAAGATAAAAGAGAGAAAGAGAGAGAATATAGAAATGAAATTTCAGCCGAGTGTAGGCTAGCGTACACTTTCAATACATCCGATGATAAAGATAAGATTACTAGTACAATAACGATCGGCAAACAATGGGATCGGGGCGAACCTTGTTTCTGGCCTCTCAATAATTAGTATAGTGCATCTCCGTTTACCGAATGAGAATAAAGCCTTGACGTATATGGGTGTGTGCGTCGCTTCAGGGCTGCACTGCAGATTCAACTGATAACTGTAGTTGTTCTCTATTTTCTAATTATTTAAGGTTATTTGTTTTTCTAAGGATATTCTTTGTTTTTGTTTATAATTTAATGTATACTAGTGGTCGTCTACTGGTCCAAATTCGACCATAATTAATTTAAATTATAAGTTTGAACTTTATTATTAATGTTCTGTTGTCAAAGACTATACTTCTACAATCACAAATTTCGCCAAAGCTACACTGTTAATTTGACTTTAACAATAAACAAAAGAGTGTACACGCGTGTGTGTCAAATACATGGTAGTGTGTGTAATGTTTTTTATTTATTTAATGTATTTTTTATGCATAATTAACAAAAATATATTAGCATTCTGCACTCCTTCTCTATATAAACTATAAGTGTGCGAAATTTAATACTCAGGTACAAAGTTTTTGTTTTATTTTTGCTTCACGTATTTATATAGATTTTATAGTCATAAGATCTTTGTAAATAAATACTTGATGAACATGAACCCTAAAGCCGGTATTACATGGTTTATTTCTGTCTATCAATGTAGATGAATCCACTAAAGTGATTCAAATAAACATAAACATGAATCATTCAATATCGTTGTGTCTTTCTTTTCAGTTCTGTGGCTTTCAATCAAATTGAATCATAACGAGAAGCATAACTTCAATGTAAATTAGAATGTGACTTTGTGACGCTTTCACGCGTTAATTATTTAACAGATCATCATGAAATTTTGCATTCTCCTTATCAGAGGTACAGAAAAAGGAGGTAAGATATATTTCTTAAAAAATACCCTCCGGGATTTATAGAAAATAAAGCCGTATAAGCCGTGCCATATGTTCGGCATTGCAGTCGCGTCTTTTGGGATGCTAACGGCAATTCACTAACAAACATGTCGTCATGGCAGTCATATTGCCATAGCAACTCGTTTGCTAGGTCGCTATGCGAAGTGCTGTTCGGTGTTGCAAAAGGTACATACATTTCATTTCGAAAAAAAATCTCTTCTGGAGGTATAGGAAAAGACCGCAACTGATTGACAAAACATACGTGGCAAAAACAAGTTTATTGATATTTATTTGCATATCTAGAGCTCCTGAAACCGTATTAATTTATCCATATCAAAAACTAGCTCAAACAACCGCAGAGTAGCTTTTATTTTTAAAGTTTATGTGAACGAAGACACGTAGAATTCTAAGTTTTTAATATAACAATATATTCAACATATGAATTCAACATATTAAAAACTCGGGGCTGCTCAGTTACCTAATACCATTGTTAATTACGTTTAGAAATTTTTACTAACACTGTTATTAAGACTTAAGACAACAACTTGATAGTCATAAATCAAATAGAATATCGTTAATTTAACAGACCTCGTCGGCTGATGTTGAGTTTTTGTTCAAAATCTATACAAATAAATAAAATTGATTTGATTGTCTGTTTTTAATGTCAAAATAACAACTTTTTACTAAATGCATATGACAGTATATATGGTACTTATATCAAAGAGTCAATTTTATAATTTCTGTCTGTCTGTTTGTTTGATCCGGCTAATCTCTGAAACTGCTGCACCGATTTTGACGGGACTTTAACTGGCAGATAGCTGATGTTATAAGGAGTAATTTAGGCTACTTTCAAAATTATGGTTCCGTGAAAAAAATCCACGCGGACGAAGTCGCGGGCGCAGTATTTCCTAAATATAATCGACGCAACTCACCCCTGCAGAGTGGATACATGCATCTTGATTCAGTGTATTTATGTGTGGGGGGACGTTGAGGCACATCCTCCGCATATGGCTATACTACAGTATAGTTTATATTTTCGTGCGTACAACAATCCTTTCCTACTTTGCTTTATTTTATATCTTCTTTCTTCTTCTTGATTCGATGTTAGAACGAAAAATTTCATCATACACGCCATTGTACAAGTATATATATATATATATATACTCACGACGCTTAATTCAGTTCGTCATGAAACATGGATCGCATATATCCTACATTGACTTGCTTTAAGACGCAAAAAGAACAAAACAGAGAAGAAAGTATTGGGTGCATAAAAGAGACTGACACGCTTGCTTACATTCTTGGACCCAGACTGCAAACAGATGGGAGTGACATCAATGAATAATTTACATATTGATTAATATTTTTTATATTTGTTGTTTATTTGAATGAATTGATCGTCTGGTACAAGTGTTTTCATATTATTATTTGTTGAAATTCATTCTCATGAATCAATTATAGTAATCAATAACTTATTTTATTTGTGACCTCATTTTTAAGATTTTTCGTCTTCTAGATAAAAATCAGAGCTTGTAATAGAAAAATATAACGCTTTTTTTTAAGCCATTCTTCAATTCATTACATTTTTTGGCCCAAAAGACCCCGTCTCCTTTTTAACCATTATGAAATTTATACGATGCGGTAACGCATCGGAAAATATCACAATACATTGTGCGACGACGGAGATTTTTGCGGTGCGGCGTCGCATCGTAGCGTTGAGGCTTCGCCCAAAGACTAGTCGTTTTAACACTAAACAATAAGATACTTACCACGGCATAATCACAGATGTCGTAAAGAATGCTCAGTAAAAAGCACCTATAATAAACGTGTATGTGTGAAGAGAATAATAAATTTAGATGAACCAAAAGTAATACGTCAAGATCATAGTAAATGGAAATCCATCGTCTCTGCCTACCCCTATCATACATTCATCCTTTTGATAACAGATTTTTTTAATTGCTAGAGTACATTAGACAAGCCAGTAGCCCACTAGAGCTGTAATAGTCTCGTATAACAGTGTGCAACACCGGGGTATTACCAACACACTGCCGGCATCGTAACAGCTCATGCCGCTTTGCCGTGGGAAAACTTCTATTTATTTATAGTTTAAGGCGTCAAATTATCGACTAAACTGATAGAGGGATGAACGAACATGACGAAGACAATAAGAATTCCATTTTTGCTAAAATGGATATGGTATCCTAAATATTATATTAAATTATGTATGTATTAGATTACTTTAAGCAATAAGGCCGTCTTCTACCTTATAGTATCTATATATTAATACGTGAAGCAAAAACTTTGTACCCCTTTTTACGAAAATTGCGCGAACGGAGAAGTATGAAATTTCGCACACACTCGCACACAGCGACGAATACAATTTTTTTTTTAAATTATGTATAAAAATACATCAAATCAATAAAAAAACATGACACACACTACCATGTATTTAACACACACACGCATATATACTCTTTTGTTTATTGTTAAAGTCAAATTAACAGTGTAGCTTTGGCGAAATCTGTGATTATAGAAGTATAGTCTTTGATATTAATTATTATGGTCGAATTTCGACAACGGGCGACCACTAGTTTAAGCTTAGTAGTAGGTTAGGTATGGAATAAAGTATTGTATGTAATTTTATACAGAACTAGTGCATTGGGCACAGAAAATATGGAGAGCGTAGTTAAACCGAGGACTGCTCCTGGTAGAGAAGCTTTAAGAAGGGAATATAGCCTGATTTTAGTACTAGTCCTCAAGCGTCAAATTTACAGGCTACAAAACCAAAAAATGTGTTACCAACTTACACTTACCATTCTAGTATTTTCAAATTTAAACTTTTGGTTGATTACAGGGACTTTGTTAATAAACTGCGATACGAAGGAAATATAATATAATTAACTTAATATAGTTGAGACGAGATCTTTGAACTTAGGCTTGTTGTTAATGCTAGCCAGTGGGGGCTAGAATTATTATGTTATAGAATTATATATATATATATATTCATTTGAACCGCTGCCACCCCCTGGGGGATCAATTTAATGTGATTTCAACGGATTATTCAGGGGCACTTGGAGTAAACATGAATACAATGTTATTAGATATGTATAATAAAATTAATGTTATTATTATTAGAACTTTGTCCTTTTGATTAATACTTTGTAGGTTGTAGGGTTTCATTGCCAATTTGTCAAAACGAAACTAATATCAAGTCGTCGTATCTGTCAAATTCAAAATCATTTTATTGTGAACTAGCTGACACGGCAAACTTCGTACCGCCTCAGAATCAATAAATATAAGCATTTTTTTAAAAGTTTTTAAATACAAGCTTTTGAGATCCTGGATATCATGTAGCAGCAAAGTGCTAGCCAAGACAAGTAAAACGAGTCCAAACACGACGGGTCTATCTTGTTTAGTACAGGAGTTCCTCTGGCCACCTTCCGACTCCATCATCAGAGCAACTCTATGGTACAATATTATTGCACTATTACGCGATATACATATGCGTGCAATATTTCAGCTCAATCGGAAACCGACAAGTTGGTCAAATTTAACTTGCAAGATTCCACCCGAACTTACATACATAGGTACATCCATCGCAAGTTAAATAAAAGCTTGTAAAAAAAGTTGAATAATAATTACAGAATGTTTTAACTTTAGTAAAAAATGTGGTCAAAACTTAACGGGAACGAACATCAAAGGTTTAACATTCAAAACCAAAAAAAATTAAAAAGAAACTTCGCTTTTACTAAATTTAATTTGATTTCTGAACGACTTTTAAATTTAATTGATTTCTAAACGACGGGACGAACATCAAATGTTTGACAGGTAGGAATAGTTTCTAAGGGAAAGCGAAATTGTTGTTTTTACTATATTCCAAGCATTTTTTTCATATTTACTCACTTTTTAAACATTCCCTGGACTTCCACAAATAATTCAAAACCAAAATTAGCTAAATCAGTCCAGCCGTTCTCGAGTTTTAGCGAGACTAACGAACAGCAATTGATTTTTTACAAGCTTTTATTTAACTTGCAATTGATGTACCTATGTATGTATGTAAGTTCGGGTGGAATCTTGCAAGTTAACTTTGACCGACTTCCCGGTGTCCGATTAAGCTGAAATTTTGCAGACATATGTATATCGTGTGACAAAGCAATAATATGGTACCATGGAGCTGATCTGATGATGGATTCGGAAGGTGGCCATAAGAACTTCTGTACTAAACAAGATAGTCCCGTCGTGTTTGGGCTCGTTTAACTTGTCTTCGCTAGCACTCTGCTGCTACATGATATCCAGGATCTCAAAAGCTTGTATTTAAAAACCTTAAAAAAAACCTTATATATAGATTAAGTATATAAAGGTAAGATATGAACGTGTTAACAATCAGTCGTTGAATTCTTCTTCTCTTTCATTTCCTCCCAATTACTTGGGATTGGCACAATATATCTTTTTCTTCTATATTCTTCTATTCTAACATACATCCTCTGGTACACTACAAATCATCACATCATCCTTCAGATAATCCATCCATCCGTTTTTTGGTCTGTCTTTACATACATACCCATCAATCTTCCAGTTAAACATTATTTTTATCACGTGACTTTCAGCTAGGGTTGCCACCCGTACTATATAATATATAGTATCGTACTATATTTTAGCACGAACCCCGTGCCTACTCCGCAAGGGAACTGGCGTGAAGTTATGTATGTATGTATGTATATTTTAGCCAGTTGTACCATATATTATAGATAAATTATATAGTTCAAAATGTACTATATTTTCACCGCTAATTCAATTGTTGTGCTTTTTATTCAGATTTTTATGATTATTTTAAAAATTTTAGAGTTTTGCTTACTAAAGCAAAAAGCAGTAATAAATACACATTCAATAATGAAATAACTAAAATATGTAAATAAATAATGAAAAATAAATGTGTACTATTTTTTCCCCTAAATTTCCCAAAAGTACTATACTTTTACAGCTTAAAAACAAAAATACTATATATTCTTCAAAAAAAGATGGCAACCCTACTTTCAACCCTCCTCATAACATGCCCATTCCCCCTTAATCGTCTTCCTCTCAATTTTTCAGTCATGGGTGCAACTTTCAAAGGTTCCATAATATTTTCTTAAGTTTTCGCGACTTGTATATATAATAAAATTACGTTTTAACGGTTTTAAGCGCGGTAATTTTATTTGATTTTGGTTTTTCCGACGTTTCGGCCACTTTTCAGTGGCCGTGATCACGGAAGACAAAGATGTCAAGTGTCAACGAGTATTGTTAAAGTTTTATTTAGCCTATCGTCAACTTGTTAATTTTAATTATTTAGTTTTAATTTTGTTTATGGTTATTATTTACTCTATGGGAGCCTAATCTAATTTACTACTCGCAATATGTTATGGCTTGAAGAGAAGAAGCTGTGCAAGAAACTCTTCAGCAAACAACAAGTTTGCTAAGCTAGTTAGCTAAGTTTGGTAGGCTAAATAAAACTTTAACAATACTCGTTGACACTTGATATCTTTGTCTTCCGTGATCACGGCCACTGAAAAGTGGCCGAAACGTCGGAAAAACCAAAATCAAATAAAATTATCGCGCTTAAAACCGTTAAAACGTAATTTTATTATTTCAAAGGTTCCCTTATACGTTCCTTCCTCATCTTATCCATTCTGTTAACTCCACACATCCATCTCAACTGACTACATCTGTGTATATTCTGCCAGTAACGGTGTGCAATATATATATATATATATATATATATATATACTTAAATCTAATATAGGGATTTTTTTATTTTTTATAATGAATAGGTTCGCATTTGACTGACATTGCGTCTGTCAGGCGGAAATGCAGTCTAAGGTGGAGCATGCTTACCTAGAAGATACCCGTTTACGCGAGACTTGAAGACACCTAGATTGTATTCTTCAGGAAAAACAGACGACGGTAAAGAGTTCCACTCTTTAGCGGTGCGTATGATAAAAGTGGAAGCATAGCGTTTCGTCCGCTTTGTTGGTATTTCATAATCATAGAAAATTTAATCTATGTATATATCACAGACACTTTCCAAAATACTACATACCATGACACTACTAGGTTTATATGGATGAAATTTGTAGAAGACGGTTCTATACATAATAGTTTAAAATCACAAAAAGAAAATAGAGGGGACTATCACACGCGTAACGATAGGATATATGTATGTGGATATATGTAAGTGGATAGGACGAACAACGCATAATGACATATCAACAAATAAACTACCTAAATAACAATCACATGAATAAAAAAATACAATTAAATACTAAAACTAAACTACAGTATGAAAAATAAACCTAAAATTAAAAACTAGAACTAAATAAAAAAGAAGGGCATAATCCATAATATAAATAAACCTAGCTTAAAAATAAAATTAAAAAAAAACCCTGTATCAAGGCCCGTCCAGCCCCACCAGACCACTGTCGCTGGGCATTGTACCTAGAAGGCTGGCAGCATTGCCTCTCTGGATACAGAGGCTAATCCTTTGAGCGAGGTAAGCTCCAGCCTTCCGGTCTCTTGTTGTATCGACCAGACGTTTTTTAATATTTTTAAATAATTTGTGGGCACTTGGCCCCCATGGGCCCAAGGTCTCCACCCCAAACGGCTCAAGGATAGGATACCTTTGGAATATGTCATATGTTTAACATAATCTTAATAATGTTTGCTTAATGACTTGATAATTTAATTAAATGATACTTTTGGAACTTTACCCATTGACTTTAAGGGCCTAGGCTCAGTATTCTACTTAGTTTTAGGAAATTATAGGTAGAATACAATATAACTAATAAGCATTCATTAATTATGTTAAGGTTTCTTCATTGTACTAGTTAATATTTTATGTATATTTTGATATAAATAAGCCCAAATTGCATTTTTTTTAAATAATTAAGGATATAAAATGCTTCAAAAATGTAAAACTTGTGTCCCCTCACTACTTTATCGGAAGTTCGATATGGTAATGTTGCCAGCTTTCTAGACACGCTTTCCATACAGGGCAATCTGTTATAAAATTATAAATCACTAGCGGTTCCAGCAGACGTTGTCCTACTACTACTACCCTGAAAAAATAAATATATAAAACCCAATTGCAGCGCCACCTACCGGGTCCAATTGTGAATCTAAACCATCCTCGAATCCACTTGAACACACACAAAAAATTCATCATTCAATTTAGAAGGAGTTCGCTGTCAACACGTACAGAAGAATTATATAAAGAGAGAGAGAGATATATATATATATATATATATATATATATATATATATATATATATATATGTCAAAGAGGCAAGTGAGGTGTGTAAGAATAAGCCTAAATGGCACTCTGTTGTTCGTGCCTACCCCGCAAGGGAACTGGCGTGAAGTTATGTATGTATGTATGTATATATATATATATATATATATATATATATATATATATATACAAGTACTTATATATGTGTGGATATCATATTCCTCCTGACATAAAAAAAACTCCAAAACTTAATCCTTTCTTCTGCAAAATCTTCGTTCTTGTATTTATATAAATTTTAAATGTAATTAATAACATTTTATGAAAAAGGGAAGTGAAATGTATTTAATGATATTAAAAAATATTATTTACAACACAGTAACGAATGTAAGATAACCTTCGACAGAAAACTGTTATCTTCTGAAATAGCAGTAACAAGATCCTATATCTTCAGATCGTAATTCCATATTCGGACGGGGACTAACATAAATTCATACGTGGCCGCACGCACGCACCGTACCGTCAAATAAACTGGCAGTTTAATCAAAGCCATTAGACAAGTGAGCCAAGCACCTAGGACCGCTCTACCGTGACCCGTGGAAGCTGTCTAGGCTACCCCTCCTTCTGTACTCATATGCTCTTGTAAGAGGGGAGTGGTAGGTCATTTTAAACTGGTGGGTCGTGTAGCTGATGCCTTTAACGCTTAGCTGGCTCTTGACCAACGCCAGGAGGCGGGAGGCGATGCGTTCTTAATAAAGATGGCGGAAACGTCGAGCCGTTTTGGCGGGAATTCGGGATTCGATGATTAGGTTATGTTACGCGAACATCCTGTTATAGAAATAACTGGTGGAAGTATCATAGCGTGCAAGGACAAGCTCATTAAGCCACCATGACTTAATAGAATTTTTGGAGCTTTATGACTTGGTTGATAAGACACTAGTTAAATAATGAAATTCAAATCCAAAAGGTTTTTATTGAAACTAAGTTTTACTGAAGAACATTTTTTGAAGGTCTCCTATATGCAAGTTAAAAATTCCACTATACAACTTGCTGTTCGATCTAAGACTTTATTTGCTTATGGCCGGTTTCTACATCTTACAGACTTTTCATTTGTTTTTCTATTTATTAAAATTTGACATAGCTTCATATAAGTTATATCAAAATTGGACCGATGGTAAGGCAAATGAATGATTAGTAGGATATAGAAATCGGCCATTAGCCCACTGGGACCTAGCTGTCTCGAGTTTGATTCCTGGCACGATAAATCTGTTACTTATTATGGTCTCGGTGTATGAGATCGGTCCCAGAGTTATCCCTTGTATGATAACCATAATCAGCGAAATTATTCAATTATATGACTTAATAAATACGTTACTATGGCCAATTGTAGTGTATTGAAATGAGCAAAGTACACTGTACTCTTCTCAGGGTCTCCCATCTAAATTATTCAGGGGTAGGTAATCTTATTACATTTACATATTAATCAACGGATTTTAATTATACCCCTTTACCCCCACTTGATAATTTGCTTTCAAAATGCGACTCGCCTTGATTGAAGATGTGTTTGTGTGTGCGATTGTAATGCTCGTTAATAGTTTGTTTGTGTTATAACTCATTTATTATTCAAAACTGGCTAGATAACGTGTTAATTGGATGAATGTGCTTAGTGTTAGTTCGTGACTTACGTTGTACGAAGGGCACTTTACCTGGAAACAAAGAATAGCATTTAATTAAAAGCATAATACATAAAGATAGATAACACTTCATTTTGCACTAAAATAAATATTTACAAAAATACATACTGTTATAATTTGGGCACAAAAGCACATTTATTACCTGCCGGCGTTGGAGCTGATAACATTGAAATTATTTATGACTGTCTTCTTTTGTTTACTTAGTGTTTAAAATTTGTAATTATAAAAGCAGTCCATTGTATATTGTAATATTTTATGGCAGTCATTAGACAGGTGTGTCGAACTGATTCTAAGAAATTCGATCTACGCGGGCGGGCAGCCATATTGTATCAGTGCTGTATAAAGCAATGGCCCAATGGAGAGATCGGCAGTCTAGCAATAATCACAAGCGAGGCAAGACGTGTGTACATTCGATAATCTATATAGTGACGGACTTTGCGCGTGTTGATGTATTTCTACCTGTGTTATACGTGTTTGTATAGTTCTAATAAATTCTATAGTAATTCTAACGGCATTTTAATTCGAGTCCTGCAATACGCAACAATACATAGCTACTTGACAGCCGTGGTGGTTTAGCGGTTAGCGCACTCGCGGCCCTACACAAAGGGCGCGGGATCGAATCCTAGCATGTGCACTACTTGGCAATTTTCTGACCTAATGCGCATGATATTACAATTACCAAGTGAAGAAAAACATCGAGATGAAACTTCCACATCCAGGTTAGATTAGACAAGCGTCGCGGGTGTATTATCCGTTCTCCTTGTGAATGGGAGGTCTAAGGCCAGCAGTGGGACGTTTATGGGCTGTTATTATAATATTATTATTTACACAGCTACAACGCTTTCATGGCATGACGATAGACAATCTTATCCCTTAGAGTGATTTCTTCCCGGCAACATTTAAAGGAATTTTTTAGCTAATCTTGCTACATTATATATAGTCCTCCTTACCGATTTCGGTAACGGCGACTCCTCAAGTGTCATTATTTCGCTGCTTGTGGGCCCTAATGTGGCTGGCCAGACCGAATTTGTTTTTAAATTCCCGGCCACATATCGCACCATATAGTTGGCCAGCGGCGTTGTACGTATAGCTATAGGAGGGCTTGGGTTGCTCTTTGCGAGTTTGATGTTTGGTATCCAGATCTTCTAAGCGTTTCTCTTCAAAAGCCTTGAGTTTTTTAAAGATTATGGATCGCCAAGAAGTCCTTTCCATAGCAAGCTCCTCCTATTTTGTCAGTTTTATGTCGCATGCAGTTAACTGACGATTGAGCACGTCTTTATAACGCAAGTGCGGATCACCTTGTTTCCGTTTACCTTCTGCCAACTCCGAAAAGAAGACTGCTTTGGGTAAACGGTGGTAGTAAGAAGAAGGAAAAACATTCATTTTAAGATCAGAACAATAAATTAGGATGGAGTAGAAACTAACAACTGGATAGGTAAGGTAGGATCGAAGAGCTGGTAGATGAGCCCAATATAATAGGCGAGGTCAATGCACATCGCTTGCGCTGGCTTGGCCACCTACATAGAATGGGGGAGGATCCTGCGGCAAAAAGAGCTTATCTGGGCAGACCAACGGGACGGCGATCAAGACATTGCTGGAGTGACGTAGTGAAGGCTGATCTCCGCGAGCTTTAAGCCGGTTTAAGGCACAGTGTTGAACAGAAAGGAGTGGAGTATTCTCATTTCGAAGGCCAGGCCTCATTTTAGATCGTTGAGCCGCAACAGATAGTTAATTAGTTATATATTAAAACAACGGTCTCTGGTAAATTAAATTCATTATGTCAAAAGACTATAATTTAAAGAAAAAAATTAATTTACTAAAATACAAAGAAGAAAGGGCTGTGAGATAAAGTCACAGACAATTGAAGTAATTAAACAGAAAATCTTTGAAATGTTGATTTGGTATTTTTCGAAATAATCTTTAAAAGAAATTCTGCTAGGTTTCTTTCAGCGACTATGTTTTTATACAATTTACCTCTCCGTTTTTCTGTTGCAGGTTATAAATTTTGGGTCTAGAACATCATAAAAATGGGTAAGCTCAACAGTTAGTGCACAATAAGAGTTCCGTAGATGTTCCAAAGGTACCCTGTATTCGTTATTAGAATTTGAAACTGTGGGGGTAGAAATATGTTGAGTAATGCGCCGATGATAGTTGCCCCGTTGGATAGAGTGACGCACCACTGGGCGAGAGCCCATGGCTCAATCGCCACGTGGAGAGTACAAAATAAGACGAGTGTTGTACTCTAGATGTAATTATTGCTTAATTAATTTAACATTAAACTTAAGACTATATATACAGAAATCTTAACTGCTACGTGAAAATATGTAAAATCTTAACATGTTCGTAGATGCATCACCGAAGGTTATGTCTGTTTTCTGTATTGACAGATTTTGGCACGTACATGGACTACTCAGTTCTAACCTTGCTAATTATGTAGAAATAATTATTCTATGTATATGTGATGTAACCGAACCATAAAAAGCATTCAATCGAAGTTAGTTCTTGTTTCAAAAATTATTCCATGAATATTGTTCAAACTTGGTTTAAATCAATTTTCGCTGTAAGTATTTTTGAAGTCTTCCGACCTCAATTTTTTCTAGAATTTTCTATTTCATGTTAAAGGGGGTACAACTTTTACGGCTTTAAGAGCTAATAATATCTTTCCACTTAAATAAAAGTTTTTAAAAAATTATTTCAATCTATTTAATTTTTGGCTGGTGAAAAAAAGAAAAGAAGAACCAATAGCACCATCTTCTAATTATGCAAATGTATGAATAGGAGCTTTTAGAGCTACATTTTTAATGGACGACTGTAATTGCTACAACTTATCTTCCATACTTTTAGCAATAATTTTTTTTACTCAAGAATAAACGTTCCAGAATACAGCTCTTATTTACTGGTCTCGTCGGAACCCTGAAAAGATCTATATCTCCTTATTAATACCGAGTGCCTTGATAGCAGGGGTATTAACATACTTATTAATAACAGCCCCCGGGCTACCAGTAGCCTTACATACTCGGTTGTTTTACGATTGTTCCCGCCCATTTGAAGACCGGTTGAGAATATATGAAACAGTGAATATCGACAAAGAACTATCAAACGGACGCGCGCATCTTAGGGACTATAAGTCCGAATTGATTATTTAAATAATTATTAATATATATATATAGAATTGCAATCCAAATATATACCTATAGTGACTCATCACGATATCTCAGGAACTATAATACCTATAGACTTGAAATTTAGCATGGACCTTCCTTTCGCCAAGTACAGGTCAGCTAAGAACGGATTTTTCGGCACGCGAAGCGGGCGGGTATCAGCTAGTATATAATATATTCTTCTATGCGTGTGTATATGACTGAACTCCTCCTAAGCTGCTGGACCGATTTCGATTTTTTTTGTGTGTGTTCAGGTGGATTCGAGAATAGTTTAGATGCACAATTGGACCCGGTAGGTGGCGCAGAAATCTGGTTCTAAATTTTATTTTTTCAGGGTAGGTCAACGTCTGCCGGGACAGCTAGTGTTTGAGTGAAGTTTTGTTTTAGAAGAAATTCAATTTAAGATGCGGGTAGTAACTAACCTTTTTTCTTTTCGGCGGTTAGTACCTTAATGATATAAAAAATTATTATAGAATATCATATATTGTAGAGCCATGCTGAAATCATTAAATTATTTACAGCTCACTGGGCGGGCGCGATCAGTGTGATTGATACCACGCTCTCACAGAATATCAGCTTGAAATGGTTGGCCTTTAGACAAAGGTGTTTCGTGCGGTGACTGAGAGTTCCGATGCCCCTCTTTCTCTCCCCCTAACCCATTTTTCCTATTTTATCCTTTGTTCTATCCCATTTCTCTTGTCTGATCCCTGTATCCTATCCTAAAGGCTGATACCGCTTTGGTTTTGCTTCTGATGTAGCAAACTTCTGTACATAGCGGTAACCGCTTTCCATTAAGTAGTCTGCCCGTTTGCAATCTTCGCAATAAGACAAGATCCTCACGGTTGTTCAAGATCTGACTAAAGATACAGGTGATAAAAAAAGTCAATGCCTATTTATAGTATCGTCGTGGTAGCGTAATGGCTAGAGCACGCGTCCCAAACTCAAAGGACACGGGTTCGAATCTTGGCCGAAACGCATGTACCGGTTAGGCAATTTTATAACTTAATGAGCTTATTGTTACAAATACCACGTGCTAACAACGGTGAAGGAAAAAATCTTGATGAAAACCTGCACATCGAGACAACCGATATGTTAAATCTGCCAGACCACCTTGAGCAAATGTGGTGGGTATACCTACTGTCCACACTATAGTGGGAAGCTCGAGCCCAGCAGTGAAACGTTTATGCTATGAGGCTATGGGGGCAAACCCCTAATCTTTTTTCTTTGTAATTTCAGTAAAAAATATTGTAGTGATATACGTATACATAGATTATACATGCTTACTATATTTTACGTATAGCTAGGTACTTAATAGTTTCCAAAAAATACTGTGTATTATAAAAACTGACAGACAATTTCAGAAGAATTATGTTGGTTTAATGGCTTCGAAACCTAAATAAATATTTAGTTTCATAATGATTTGACATTAGTAATATATTCACTCGTTAATAACAGTCGTGGGTAAACCAAGTTCAAAAGCACGATTTAATCTAGATTATGGTGAATCGAAAACTAGAAATCGATAAGGCTTACAACAAAATGTTAATAATATTGTGTTTTAATAAGCAAGGAACAGAGCAAACCTAACAGATTGATGGCGAGATTATTATTTAAATTAGGGGAGGATGGGGTTAGGTGACTTTGTTTGAATAATTAAATAATGGTAGAGACGGTATCACAAATACTTAAAAAAAAGTGTGGGAGTTTAAAAAATATTTCAATTATTAAATTTTAGCTAATAATAGATATAATACGCATGCCTAGATATATATAGCTTCAGTGTCAGTGTCAGCGTGTGTAATATGAATTTGAAGACAAAATATGGATTAATACATACTATTAGTCTTATTACCACGCAAAATTATAAATATATTTGTGAAACTTAGTGTTGAATTCATGAGAATGTCAAATTATCATTTACTTAATTCTGTGGTCGTTTTTCCCTGACATGTCTACAATAAAACGAGTGGAACACGGCGTTGATACTAAAACCTTAGATTTACGTACTTTCGTACTAAGTCGCTGCATAATATTATCATAGGTTTTTTCATTGCCGACTTATTTCGATGAATTAATAAAAATCCACCCGAAAGTATCGGAACGTAACTAATTTCATGCATAATAATAAATTACCGCTAAGTCAGCGCTACGGCCGTCCCTCCCCGACATCCCTAAAGCAATCCGTATAATGGCGCCTCGTCCTTATTAAACGCTTGCATCATGCGAATAAGATAAATGCATCTCAAAATTAATTAAAGACGGTTGTACTCGCAATCGGCAGCCGGAATTAATAATTGCAACACAGAAGGAACGTGATGGAATATATAATAAATATAGTTATTTTTAGAAATTGACGATTTCTATTTGCTGGTTTATGCTATTGTTAAAGACCATTAATTATAAAAACTATTTTAAAGAATATCAATTAATTAATAACAGCCCATACATATCCCACTACTGGGCGTGGAAGGGACGGTATACCCGCCACGCTTGTTCAAGGCGGTTTGCCGTGTTTAACACATCGGTTATCTCAATATTCTGGTTTCATTACGATGTTTTACTACACTGTCAGCACTTAGTAATTGTAATAATATGCACATTATATATACATATATGCACGGGTTGTCTGGAAGAGATCGCTTCTTAGCGATAAGACCGCCCATTGTGCACATTTAGAATATTTTTAGGCTATAAGATTTTCTGTTTTCTGTAACGGTGTACAATAAAGTGTTATCTATCTATCTATCACATTAGGTCAGAAAACTATTTACCTATGAGTTTTGGATGCAAATATGTTAACTAAGTCACTATGACATTTTTACATACAGATAATATAAGTCGTGGAAGGCCACGACAGACCTTCCATGATCAAATTGATCGTGTACTAGCAGAAGGTGATGTCAGGAGCTTTAAGAATAGACGAGCGTGCATGACAAGAGTTATGAATGTCAAAGAAGCAAGAGAGGTGTGTAAGAATAAGCCTAAATGGCGCTCTGTTGTTCGTGCCTACCCCGCAAGGGAACTGGCGTGAAGTGATGTATGTATGTATGTACATATATACTGAAGCCCACGATATTAAAATTTAGTTTGAAACCATAGGTAGGTACTGAAATCTTTTTGATACAGATCAAAAATTTAACATAATAAAATTAAGTCAATTTAATGCTGGCTGATGTAAGTCACGTTAATATAAAACTAAAAATAGTGCCACGAAGGAAGCAAATAGATTTCAAGAATGTTGAGGATATACATTAAAAACATAATTAACTAAATAAACGACCGGTTACGTTCTAATGCGCGATTATGTTCGCCCTAAATACCAACATCATTACTGTTCTTAAATTATAAAGAAACATTTACTTCGGTATACATTTAATCTCATTTATTGACAGGAAACTTGGCAATATGATCGCAATTATAGTACGAGAGCTCGTTGCAGATAAACGTATGGTTATGCAATTTCTATGAAATAACCTTTTTCGGGGTTCAGTGGCTATTCTAACTAAAATGGAATATTTTATTTAGTATTTGTCGTAGGTACAATAAGGGTTTTTTTTAATACATAGTGTTCCTGTTTTAGAGGCCAGAGTTTTTCTGTGCTTTTCTTATTGCACTTACCATTTATATTTGTATGAAATTACTAAGTCGATATTAATTTGGTAGAAAGGTACATTTTATATGTTCCTGTACAATTTTATAAAGAAACTACATATAAGAAGAGTGGCTATCATACATGTAGGTACCATAAGAATAGGGATGCGGACATATGGTACAATGAATTCGAAAAATTTTACATATAAAAGAAAAAGCTTTAAAATAACATCTCTAACTTTTAAAATATTCTGATATAGATCAATTTAATTACTTCTCAAACTATAATTAATTGCGCTGTATAATTCCATTTACTTGTTCTAACTTATGATGTGACAAGTAGGTAAGCTCGTACAAAATCTAATAATAAGGCTGCGGAAGTTTTGTATGTTGATGATTTTTAAGAATATTAGTTACTGTATCCCAAATATACTTTGTACCAAAAAAATTAATTAACTATTAATGGTAACCGCTTTCCATCAGATGGGCCATCTACATGTCTGCTGAACTCGTGCAATAAAAAAAGAAAAAATGAGGAACGGGGCTATAAACGCGATGGTTTCTTTTACTTTAGAGGAATAGGGTATTTGCCCGTCTGGATGGGTACCAGGGTATGCCGCCATAACAACCTCGAGTTGTGTTCGGGCATTAGTGGCCAGGTCCAGGCACCCTGGTGCCAGCAGCAGCACATTGGTAGCACCTTAAGTATTACAATTAATGTCCTTAGGCGACGGTAACCGCTTTCCATCAGATGGGCCATCTGCCCGTCTGCTGAGCTCATGCAATGAAAAAAGAATAACTGAAAGTATTCGAAAGGAATGTCACAGGTAATTATAAAATTATATATACATTTCTTATTTATTACGTAAATTAACACCAAAATTACATTTCCAATCAGTCATTAAAAGTATCCAATCATCGCCAGATTATCAAATAACTAATGTTTAAAAGCTGACATTATAATGAACATCATCACGGCTATTATTATTCCAACATAAACATAAAAACAAATCTTGATATTATAAAGAGACTAATTTATTCTTGTGACTTTGGGTGCCTTGGAATTTAAACGCTAGTGAGATTTATAAATGAAAATCAGTGTTGTTAGTTAGATTTAAATTATAGACATTACATCAAATAATATCGGGAACTTACGTAGTACGTATAATAAGAGTTATTTTTTAAATAAATAGTGTTCCTATTTTAGAGGCCGGAGTTTTTCTGTGCTTTTCTTATTGCACATTATTTTTTTTGGACAAAATAAGGGGCTTCTTATAAACTTTCTCAACGCAACTTTTCTTGCATTTGTTCTTATTTTTACTTATATCATATTATTTTATTTCTACCTATATAGTATCTATTATTAACGATATTGTATATATTGTTACATTTACAATAAGGGGTTCCGTGGAGGTTACTAACGTCGTCTGTATTTGTCATTTAAGTACGGAACTCTAAAAGGTATTTAATCGAAAATATCTACTTAGTAGATATTTTGTTGATAATATTTAAATCTCTCCTATCCTGATTTTTCTGCGGAATTCTCCACCTTAAGTTCAATAGTTACAGTTATATCATGGTTTCATATTTTCCAAAATGGCTAGAAAGCTCCTAAAATGATAACTAAGCTTATGAATTTAATATAAATAATACTTTCTCTTTGATACACATACTTATCGATAGCTTATAGTCTTATTAAAATGTTTCATATTTATTTAATTTATAATTTAAAAAACTATACATATAATGAGGTAATATTATAGATAAAATTGCAAATTTTGTTGGCTAGTTTAAAATTTACAATTGTATAATGGTTTCGTATTTGGAAAAATGGTTACGAATCTCCAAAAATGATAATAAAGCTTATGAATTTAACACAATATTACTTTCTCTTTGATACCTATACTGATCGATAGCTTAACATCTTATTTAAATGTTTTATCAAAATTAAATTAAGAGACACAAATAACGAGGCAATATACGTTAAATATTAGTTGAAAACTTGATCAATCTTTCTATATATCGCGCTGGATGGTCGATTCTCAAACGTCCATTCATAAGACTTAAATACATATATATAACTAACTCCTCTAGATTTATATGTATAAAAATATTTTTCTTGTTAATGACATACCCATAGAAACTTCGTCAAAGAATATATTAGTGATTAAACATAAAATATTATACATCTTATAATTAATATCAAGCGCGTGCTTTAATCTTGGCTGTGAACAATTTGTTTAGGAGTTATGTCAAGTCAATCAAGATATTTAGATACTTTAATGTAAAGAGTAACGTTTCATATGGACATTCATGATAATGCATACTAATCCAAAGTTGCTCAAGAAGTTGTGGAGAAACCTGCTGTGTGCTGCTTCGCATTTGCTGTGAAGTGCTCAAATTCAATAATATATAGAGATAGAGAATATTTTTTGGAGGCCATATGTATGGGTTAAGAATTAAGTCTAATTCTTTTTCTATGTACACAGCTTCGCAACGTGTTTGATGTTCTGAGAACTCAAGTCACTGATGGCGGTAGTCTAATTAACAAGCTAGAATGGCAGGAGGCTACCATATGCTTAAAAACTATAGCAGAAATTAGGAACACCGCCCAGTAAAAAACATAATCCTGAAAAGCTCCTAAAACTATGTAGGTAACAATACATTACAATGCAATTCAATACAATGCAGTGCAATGCAATACAGTACGATACGATGAGATACAATATGACAGAATCAATACGCTTCATTGTACAACAACAACGAGATAAAAAAGAAACACAACAAATATTTTAATTACTATAAGGTAAGTATATGGGCGACCTTATCGCTTAAAACAATCACTTACAGACAACATTGACCTATCAATACCTCTTACTACTACTAATTTTCATCTACGAGTAATTTTCGAAATGTGGTTTGTGACATACGTAGAAAAAGTGACGAAGATAACCATTTTTAATGGTTCTGTTGTTGCCAAAATTTTGTAGGTCATTTTTTTTTTTAAACTACAATAACAAACGTTATTTTAAAGGGATTTGTATCTTTAGATGACACATTAATTGATTTTAAAACAGCCTGATAATGTAAAAAGTAACTTCACCCAAAAAAAGCAAAGTTAATAACATAATCGAAAAGTAGCGGTCGTCTCCCGCGCTAACCGGCTCGGCTGCGCGGGCGCAACAATCTTACTTTAATTGCGTGTAACATAAATTATGGCGACTTATTACAATCCGCTCCCGTTCGATACACGGACTTGCCCCGAGGTGGTATTATCAACGCGTTCTGATACTGGTGTGTTTATTATCAGCTCTAAAGATATTTTGGTGCAAATTAGTAGATAATATTTCAAATGTTTTAAAAGTATACACATGTTTTAGGTTTAGTCATTTCTATAATCAAATGATTAAACAGATATACAATGCAAAAGTGGATGGATGTAGAGGTCGTGGAAGGCCACGACACACTTTCCATGATCAAATTGATCGTGTACTAGCAGAAGGTGATGTTAGGAGCCTTAAGAACAGACGAGCGTGCATGTCAAGAGTTATGAATGTCAAAGAAGCAAGTGAGGTGTGTAAGAATAAGCCTAAATGGCGCTCTGTTGTTCGTGCCTACCCCGCAAGGGAACTGGCGTGAAGTTATGTATGTATGTATGTATAATCAAATATTATTTATTCATATTAATGCTCTATATATCCATAAGTCGTGGTAGCGTAATGGCTAGCGCACGCGTTCTATGCTCAAAGAGCGCGGGTTCGATCCTGGCCGGAACACATGCACCACTTAGGGAGTTTCCTGACCTAATGTGCATATTATTACAATTACCACGTGCTAACAACGGTGAAGGAAAACATCGTGATGCAACCTGCACATAGAGGTAACCGATGTGCCAAACCTGCCAAGCCGCCTTGGACAAGCGTGGGTACTGTCCGTTTCCCTGCAGTGGGAGACCCGAGCCCAGGAGTGGGACAGTTATGGGTTGTTATTATATTTATATAATGCTCTATATATCTGTTTGTTATTGTAATTCTTGTCTTTTTTTAATTTAAAATCTTGACAATATCATGGGCTATCATTTTTTTTATTGCAGGAGATCAGCAGACAGGTAGACGGCCCACTTGATGGAAAGCGGTTACCATCGCCTATGGACATTTGCAACAGCAAAGTTGCTTCAAATGTGCTGCTGCTCTCTTAAGGGAAACTGGAACCTGGTCACTAATGCCGGAACACAATTCAAGGTTGTTATGGCGACATACTTTAGACCAGGTGTGGTAACCATCCAGTCGGGCAAATGCCCTACCACCTGGCTGTGGGTTGTTAAGTCGCCTCTTACGACAGGCCGCCCAGCCGCAGGAAATTGTATTCTTTCTCCGTTCCTGCACGGATAAAAATTAAAAATATCATTGCGGTTATTTCTTATTTTCTTTTGATAAATAAAATTAAAAAATAAGTAAGTGTGTTTGTTTCTTGACGCCTTTTGATATTTCTTAAAATTATATCCAAGAAAATTTGACTTATGTGTTGCACAGTATTTTTTTTCAAAAACAAAAACACGCAGATGTAACGATGGGTTTAATGCATCATTTGTGGTGTAACATTGTTATTAATTGTTAATGACGTTAATAATTGACAGATAATGTATATACACTGATGTAGCCAAACGTTAACGGTTTTATTTTTAACGCTATTAACAAGACGCTTTTTTCCACAGTCACTAATACTAACATTCTCCTACTGCTATTAACACTGAAATTATATATATACGAACTAGCTGTCCCGGCAGACGTTGTTCTGCCCTGAAGAAATAAAATTTAGAACCCGATTCCAGCGCCACCTACCGGGTCCAAATGTAAGCTATCCTATCTTTCAAGTCGGATCAAACTGAACACGGTGTGCAAATTTGATTAAAATCGGTCAAGTAGTTTAGGAGTCCATCGCGGACAATCAACGCGACACGTAATTTATATATATTAAGATAATAATAATTATTATGAAGTAAATTTATGTTACTAGGGAGTTTGTTGCGCCGCTTCTACTCCTTTAATGGTAACTAAAATTGCTTTGGAAGCGGTGGTAGACTCATGACTTTCAATAAGAAATCTGTATGATTCCATTTTGACATAAATACACTCATTCATTTTCATCCCTCTGTGGTATGGGGTTATTTAATAAGGGAGCTGTAAGATTTCTTAGAGGCTGACAACGCCCCTAGTGTTGCAAACGTTAATAGGCGACGGTAACCACCTTCTATCAAATGGGCCGCTTGCCTATCTGTTTGCTTCAGGCAATAAAGAAAAAATCCCAGATGAAGCGGGGATATTACAAGAAGTATTAAATAAATAAATTTAATATATCAAGGAGTTTATACTAGAAACTAATACTTGAAGTACAACATGGGAAAGCGACTTTCTCAAACGCGACATAAATTATCGAGTGTTCACAGAATAATATACTAGGCACAAATTATTCATAGTCTCATTATCATAAAATTAACCGACAATAAATCATAAAGGTGTACCAATTACTGCAACACTCGACACGTGAACGGCGTGTATTAGTAAGGAACGCGGAAAAATACTAAAGTTAATATAACGGGTTACGCAAAAGCATAATTATAGATTAACTATAATACATAAAAGTTTAATATTAGAAAGTTTTTAAACGCGTTCTCTATACTTAACCATAGAGCTCACTCAGATCGAACGTTTCTCTATTTAGCTTCTTCAACAGCTGAAAGAGCTAGAGCGAGCCTAGAAATTAGACTGACAAACTTCACTCCAACTCTTACGAGAGCCAGCCTAGAAATCAGAACGACAAGCTTCGCTCAAACTCTTAACAGATGAAAGAGCTAGAGCGAGCCTAGAAATTAGGCCAACAAACTTCGCTCAAGCTCTTACGAGAGCCAGCCTAGGAATCAGAACGACAAACTTTGCTCAAGCTCTTACGAGAGCCAGCCTAGGAATCAGAACGACAAACTTCGCTCAAGCTCTTACGAGAGCCAGCCTAGGAATCAGAACGACAAACTTCGCTCAAGCTCTTACGAGAGCCAGCCTAGGAATCAGAACGACAAACTTCGCTCAAGCTCTTAAGAGATGAAAGAGCGAAAGCGAGCCTAGAAATCAGAACGACAAGGTTTGCTCAAGGTCTTAAGATATGAAAGATCTAGAGCGAGTCTAGAAATCAGAACGACAAGCTTCGTTCAAGCTCTTAAGAGATGAAAGAGCGAAAGCGAGCCTAGAAATCAGAACGACAAGGTTTGCTCAAGGTCTTAAGATATGAAAGATCTAGATCGAGTCTAGAAATCAGAACGACAAGCTTCGCTCATTCTCTTAAGAGATGAAAGAGCGAAAGCGAGCCTAGAAATCAGAACGACAAGGTTTGCTCAAGGTCTTAAGATATGAAAGATCTAGAGCGAGTCTAGAAATCAGAACGACAAGCTTCGCTCAAGCTCTTAAGAGATGAAAGAGCTAGAGCGAGCCTAAAAATCAGAACGACAAGCTTCGCACAAACTCTTAAGTGACGAAAGAGCTAGAGCGTGGCGTATTGTGACGCGAATGGAAATTTTTAAGCTCATATTGCCACTTTGTTATAAATAATTTTGAGCTTACTTCAAAAGAAATAAAGATGATTATACAATATATTATGGAATATTTATTCCCGCCACTAGTTTTTTTTATCATAACAAATTTAATGTGGTCAAGTATTCTCAACTTTATTTTTATAAGCACAAAGATCTATTTACATCGTATATATTGACAACATTGTGCTCTGTATCGCCAACTGAGCTGAATGAGCCGATTGAGATGTTGGGTTATTAAATTACTAACGTTACAATGGGAACTAGTTCAATCTTATCTCTCATTTGCGAGCTACCCAAGCCTAGTTATTTGCAAGTAGCATTAGAACATAACATTACTACACACGCAATAAGGTTTCCAAGATTATTGTACTATTACAACTCGTTTATAGTCAGTTATTGCTGAATAAGAGTTGAAAACTGCCAATTTTTTTAAGATATAGTATATTACAATGCGTATTTCCAAATCGGAATACCTCATTAATCGAAAAAAGGAGCATAAATAGTTTGCCCGGGAGCCGGGACTCGCGCAACTCGATCCCAGTAATGATCTAATTACTTTGATTAATGCTGCGCATTTGTATCCTTCGTAAATGTACACTTTAGTGTCCTAAGGTGGCTGATTTAAGGATCCTTGATAATATCAAATGCGATAAAAGGACTGAGAAGAAACTAATTCAGAAAATGAAATTTCAGTCAAAATATATCAATTTTTTTTTTATTATTCATTTTTATGACAACGACAACTTAACGAACTATTTCTTAAATTTATTTTTACTAGATTTCCTTTCTGTAAAATGATAATTTGGTTATATTCCATTACTGTTATACGAGAGTAAAGAAAAAATACATCATTATCTTGAAAAAACGGGTCAGAACCGCCAATGTAATTTAGATAATACTTAAGTAAAAACTAGCTAATGCTTTACTTTTGTACATCAGTAATTGAATATACCTTATAGAAATACGTGATTTTAAATATAAAAGGAATAAATCAAAATACTACACTACGAAAGAGTTCGTTATAGTAATTTTTGCTTTAAAACATCACAGTAATAACTTGATGGTATAAAAATACTACAAAATAACTGTAAAACATTTGAACAATAACGTGGAACAGTAAATTGTACTTTAGTTAGAAATGTAGAAAATTTTCCAAAGTTCTCTACAATTAAATACAAAAGTGGCACAATAGAATCTTAATGTCATTAATAACTTCATGGTACTTTATTTTAAATGATATTATCTTAGTTTCGAAATTATTTCTTTCAACTCTCTAATTATAAACAGTAAGTGCATTTAATTATATGGAAGGGTGCAGAAAACCGGCGGCGCTAGAGGCGGTGCGTACCTTCGAGAATGTATACATTGGGGACTTGGGTTCATTTTAATCGAATTTGATTCAATAAATATCAAAATCGATATCTTTTATATTCGTTATAGATAGATAAAGATACGTATATAATTTGACTTGATTTTGATACTGCGCCCGCGGTTTCACCCGCTTGGTAATGGAAAATCGTTACATTTTGGATAATCCAAACTATATCTTTATAAATTATAGCCTATATTATTCTGACGCTTAAGCTATATTATTGTAAAGTTTCATCAAAATCCATTCAGTAGTTTTTGCGTGAAAGAGTAACAAACATACATTCTTACAAACTTTCGCGTTTATAATGTTTATAGAAATTGGTTTGTTTATTTTTCACAACCTAAGTTTTAAACCCAATATTATGACATTTTGCACCTATATGTGGGTGCAAAATTAATCTTCAAATAATGGCGATGATTATAGAAGGTAAACTAGTAGGTATAGTATAATTAAAAAAAAACAATAATGAGTATGTATACGCCGCATGTTATCGCTTAACTATGCTTGCAATAATCATGTTGCTGTGACGAAATTTTGTACGGCGCTGCATTCCCTACCTCATTCAGCTTTGCTGCCACTCTATAAAGACGATACATAGTTATTATTATGATATTTGGCTAAAATGTATCCAGTATAAATATCTGTTTCATCTCTAAAGTTTAATAATCCTGTGTTCCTTCACGTCATGAATCGAATATTTGCTTGCCACGTTACTAACATAAGACAACATAACCTATAAAATTATCATCAAGTATTTTATCCAGAAAATCCAAAAAAAAAAAAATACTCTGGGTATATAATTTAAATACGAAAAACAATAAACTCATAGGAGACGGTGACCTAGGCTCAAAATTTTAGTTATAGTCTTAAGGTTATAGATAGGATACAATATAACTAAGTTAAGTTTTCTTTCTTGTATTAGTTTAAAAACACTTAGCAGAGTGTTTGTATGGTAATTCTATGGTTATATTAAATAAAAAATATGTCTTCTGATTGAATATACTGCTTTAATTTTGATTTTATTGAACTTTTTATTTAACCTTGAATTTACAAGGACGTCGTCATTGAGCAGAGAGAGAGAGAGAGACAGTGAGGGCGAAGAGCGTAGAAATATATACTACTATGACAAAGATTATGGGTTATCAATAAGTCCTTTGAGGCTTAGTCGTATTATTTTGATAGTCTATTAAATACTGCGATTTTTTTTCAACATAACTAAAATTAATATTTTAATCACGTAGGATTGAATATTTATCGCTTTATACGTATCCAAAGTTTACGCAGTAGTATTCATGTATAATATTCCAGTGCTTTATAATTTTTAATCAATATTAACTCAGCTAAGACGTAATAATGATCTAGTTTAATTATATTAAGAACCGGTGTCCAGTTTACATGGTGTCACTTCAAACTCCTTGCGATTAGCCGTCACAGTATAATAATCGTCTGAGAAATATTTATTGCGTTTCGCTTCACTAATTATTAGGGAATTTTGATACTTGAGTTATTGGTCCGCTCTAGCGGATTTCTAGTTAATTATAAACAATTTTATTATAATTGCCACCGAGTAATAAGCGATACTTTCGTATTATGAGTGTGAGTGATTGCGCTAGGTAATTCTTGTGTACTAGTTTTTATGATCGATGTTAGTACCACTTTAAAGGTAGAGGCTGATTTCTAAAGGCAACTTTGCATATAAAAATGTATCTTTGTAAGTGAGGACTTTGTAATTTTTATTTTATTTTACGCGAACGTTTTGAGTAGGTATAACATATGTTTTTTCTACACATTTTTATGATACCTGCCACTCAAAAAATTTCGATAATCATCCTTCACACGACATGCCAATCTCTTTTAAGCTTATCCCACGTGTAAGAAAAGCAAAGCTGTTAATTAAATTATTAATAATGAATTGTTTATCAATTGTAAAAGAATTATTGTTACGTAATTTATATTTTAAAGAAAGATCAGGTAAAAGCATCTTACGGAGAGATTGATGAAAGCGGATGAAGTGAAAAGTATTTTTCAGGATCGTAACAGGTGGATATCGAGCGTCTCTGTCTACATCAATGGAAAACCGGCGTGACAATATAAGTCATTTAAAATACAATATTTTCTCTAATTAATACTATTTCTAATAAAGCGATATTTTTTTATAATTAAACATTTGGTTTATTTTGGGTTTTAAAAGGAGTTACTTTAAGTTTGTGATTATTGACGTCAACCATGTCCGTGATAGTTTTTTTTTATTGCAGAAGTTCAGCAGATAGGCAGACGGCCCACTTGATGGTAAGCGGTTACCATCGCCTATGGACATTTGCAACACCAAAGGCGCTACAAATGCGCTGCTGCTCTCTTAAGGGAGACCGGAATCTGGTCACTAATGCCGGAACACAACCCAAGGTTGTTATGGCGACCTACTTTAGACCAGGGGTGGTAGCCATCCAGTCGGGCAAATGCCCTACCCCCTGGCTGTGAGTTGTTTTCTCGCCTCTTATGACAGGCCGCCCGGCCGCAGGAAATTGTATTCTTTCTAGTCTCTTCTAACACTGACTACGTAGTCGGTCACTAATCTCTTAGACGAAACTGTGCGTTTAGGTGTAACATCTTTTAACATTGTGACCAAACATCTCCAACTACACACAACGTAGACTGAACAAAATTATAAAAAATTTAATCTTGCTGCATCGCGATACTAGCATTTAAATTTCGTATATTAAATCCTTCTGATAAAGCGTTTTGTTTTAAGATTTTGTTTTACATCTATTGGAATGTATTATGTATTTTGAAATGTGTTATTGTATATATGTGACTGTATGTATATATTTATTTCTTAAATTACTTTGAAGTATTTATGTATCTAACGACTTTTTCCTGCACCACCTACATCGCTTGATTCAAATTTCTTTCATTTAGGTTGCTTGGAAGAGATCGCTTCGAGCGATAAGGCCGCTTATTCTATTGCCTAGAAAATATTGTAAATATGGTCTGTTTTTGTAATTATATAATTTGGTGTGCAATAGTGTTATCTTTCTCTCCCTCTCTCTCTCTCTCTCTAACATTTAAATTTCGTATATAAAATCCTTCTGATAAAGCGTTTTGTTTTAAGTTTTTATTTTCTTTTACATCGGATTTAATTTCCTGCGTTCACGTGTCACGCGCCTCAAAAAACTATTGCGCATCGCTCAACCGGTAATACAAAGCAATCTAAATTGGAAAATAGGCAACGCGCAGTGTGTGCTTACCAAAAACGACCATTCAGAATGCGACGCGATTAAAAAAAGAAGGTCGATGCCGATCGCGGCGCGGGTAGGGTGGGAGCAACGCTCTGCCCCCCTTTTTGCCTATTTTTTCCCTTTTTTTCGGGAGGTGGGCCCGGTGCGGGTGCATGCACACCCACCTTTGTTTCGCATAAACAAATTAATTTCGGACGCTGTTTCTGATGGTTAATGTGTTCGAAAATTGGGATTTTTTTTCGGAGCACCGAACGCGTATGCAAAACTCGCCGGGCATATATCGTTTCGAGGATTTAGAACGCCAATCAAGCTTTGATGTGATGGAATCTACGTTCGCTGATATTATGTAAAAACTAGGATTTTTAAGGAAAATGAAATAAGTTTTCAACTTAACAAGAAATACGCGAGTAACCAAGATATGTCTGCTGGAAAAGTTGATATCAACATCATACATATTTAAACCTAAATCTAAAAGTAAAAGTCAATTTATATATCGAAAAGGCAAAAAACATGTGAAACTATATTATATTTCATACCACAACATCTTATTCTGAAACTTAATTGAGTTTTATACCTCATTTCAAAACAGAATGAGGTAAAAATATTATACTATTTACTGTTATATTCAGAATTACTTTCTTGTAATAACGTATTGCATAAGAGCGGAATCAAAATAAATTAGATAGGGAATTGAGTACTTCATATTTACTCAAAATTAAATAATATTCATACATACATACATACATAACTTCACGCCAGTTCCCTTGCGGGGTAGGCACGAACAACAGAGCGCCATTTAGGCCCATTCTTACACACCTCACTTGCTTCTTTGACATTCATAACTCTTGTCATGCATACTCGTCTGTTCTTAAGGCTCCTGACATCACCCTCCGCTAGTACACGATCAATTTGATCATGGAAGGTGTGTCGTGGCCTTCCACGACTTCTGCATCCATCCACTTTTGCATTGTATATCTGTTTAGTCATTCTTTCATCATGCATTCTTTCCACATGCCCGAACCACCGGAGCATTCCTTTCCTTACCTTCACCCCGACACTCTCTTTCAGACCAACCAGACCAAATAATATTCCTTCAACAATAAATGACTAAAGCGGTTTTTCTACACTTTGTTTACTAATATGCTTTTTTGTTAATATTGTATAGAATCGCATTTGACCAACATTGCACCTGATGTCTGGTGAAAATGCAGTCTAAGATGGAGCACGCTTACCTAAAACATTCATGCAAAACTTGAAGATACCTACAATACAATACACCAACGTTACATAGAAAAAATACAGTAAAAACTTACTAAAACGTAGTACAATGGGCAGCCTTATTGCTAAAAGCAATCTCTTCCAGGCAACCTTTGAATGGACAAGAACTAATTACATATATAGCGTTGGTGTGCAGTTGAAATAGAAAATAATAAAATAATTATAATACATATATTATAGTTATAAAAATATATATACGTACATAGACATACAAAACAAACAATAAACACGTTATACAGTTATATAGTAAAATAGACGAATTTAAAAAAAGATAATTGCTTTTTAAGTTTTTTGAGTACGAGAATGAATTAGATACGATAAGACGAGGAACGAATAGAATGCATATCTTGCATAAGGTCAACAATGGTATTCCCTAAAGTAGACAACTATCGGTCTTATTCACATTGAGATAGATTAAAATTGTAGGCTTTATTAAGAACCTTAAAGAAGCCTACAAACTTACTCTAACTCAATATGAATAAGACCGCATATATTTAAGTTTGTGACGTTCGAAATTAGCAACCATTCTAAGGGCAGGTTAACGCAGTGAGAAATCATTACCCATTTCGCATTACCTTCCGTCAACACAATTGGTGTGTACAGATGAGTATCAGGTGATAATAAGCCAGTCCAGATACAGGGAGCGGGTGGCGCGACCCGCGGCCCACTCATTAAGGGGGTAGTCAGGACAATGCATGTTTGTACTGCTTTTTGCCCATTTTTTTCATTATTTCATTTCATTTCGCCCACCACCCCACACGTCCGCGCTTGCGATTGTGTGCCTCCGCTTTTTTATAATTCGTTACCTTTTTTATCGGACGCTCCATTTTCAGAGGACGGCCTGAGCTGGTTGGCACACGAGCGGTTTGGACGCAGCGGTTGTTTTTTCGTGCCAGATTTTAAAGTGTTACGCTAGCGAATAAAGTGCGTTAACTAAGCTTTGAACTGTATCTATTTTAATATGCGTATACGAACTTTTAAATAAGAGAAGTATTTGTCAGATCTATTAAAACGACTTATTGACTCTTCCTGGTTACTACCTTGGACAACGAATCAGCATGGCGATCCAGCCAGCCTTTTGGGAACCCTAACAATTGGCTTTGATGACCTAGGCTCAGTATTCTACTTATAGTCTTAAGAGATTATAGATAGGATACAATATAAGTTAAGTTTCCTTCATAGTTTATAATTGAATGTATATACTTTTAGAGAAGGTGAAATTGCGGACATTAGCGATTTATATATCTAAGGCTAGTTAGTAGCTAGTAGTAGTTATTCGTTGTTTTAAATTTTGGCAGACACGATTCGATCCAAAAATATATAGTTATTAATGAATGATCACGATTACAAAATATTAATGTATGATTTATTTAAATCGATATTAAATAATAATCTGTATATGTATTTTGAAAAAATAAATCACTGAAAACACATAATGTATTATTTTAGAGTGCTAACTAAATACTATACTAAGCTATTTAATACTAGTAGTAATAATTTGTTTTATGGAAAATTAATTAATGAAATATCAAGAGTCTCTAGCCGAGGCTTTTCCACAAGTTTATGAGAAAGGCGTAATTATATCCTTCGAATATTGCAGCACCTTAGTAACACCTCTGCTGTTATAAAAATCCATTGATGACAAGAACTATTTCCTCTACACAACCAATAAATATACCTTAAAATATCATTACAGGAATAATTTTACTTAATGTACTTGATTTGGTAGTCTATTAAATAATAATTTCTTAGTAAAAAAATTGTGTGTGTGAGCAGTTCACACGCAGTAGAAGTGGAACTTCAGAGAATATACTGGCGAACATAATTATCTCTACAATGCTTAGCAGACAAGAGTCAGGAGGCTACGAAGTGTCGCACAAAAAGGAGACTGAGTAGTATAAAACGCTTTATAATGCTATCTCATTCTCTCGCAGGCTTAGTCCTATAGATTTATGTATAATCATATAATCACAGTCCATAAATGTCCCACTGCTGAACTTGAGCCTCCCATTATAGGGGGGACGGACAGTATACCCCCCACGTTTATCCAAGGCGGCTCGGCAGGTTTGACACATCGGTTATCTCGATGTGCAGATTGCATTAGGATGTTTTCCTTCACAGTTGTTAGCACGTGGTAATTGTAACAATATGCACATTAGATCAGAAAATTGACTAAGTGGTGCATGCGTTCCGGCCAGAATCGAACCCGCGCCCTTTGAGCTTGGGACGCGTGCGCTAGCCATTACGATAACACGACTCATAGATTTATGTGTTTATCTCTTTTTAGTGTCGCTTTTTTGTCCCATTGAGTTTCAAATCACAACGATTCTAAAGAAGTTACACTTCAAAAATAAACTGACTTAAAAATAATTTAAAGTAATGAAAATTACAAATAATATATGAGCCTCAAATAGTCGTCAGTTGAGAACGTTCCCAAAACGCTGGCCACATTTCCCCGCTGTATGGCAACGCTAATACGCTGCCCTAAATACAGACCAGCCCTTTGGTCGCGTGAGATCTCTATTAAACGAATTATTAGGTATCGATAGAATCGATGAGCTTCGGGACTCCATAGCCCAAGAGTTTCTACACTGAAAGCCATTAATATGTATCCATTGCTAATTGATGCATATTTACGGCGTTTCAGGCCACTCTGACGTTCGGCTGCTGCGCCAGCCGTCTTCGACGTGTCTGAAAGATGGGAAACAGCCAATGTGTCAAATATAAATATTATGGTCTGTGTAAGCTTTTCCATTTTGCCGCCCGTTTGCGTCATCCACATATCACCCAGCCACCAATCTAAGTTGTACATTACTCAGTTATCGTTAATAGAGCCTTTGTTGGGTGTCATGTGACGTATGTTTTAATCTCCCACAGCACATCCCATTGAAGACTATAATTGACATTCATTTGTTGCTTTCTTTGCATATGCGATGTGTCTGATTCAATCGAATGATAGAACAGTCTTTAATAGTATCTGCAGTTGCCATGACTGGATGTAATTGGATACTTGGAGTTTTGTATTATTAAATCAATAATTGGGTATTAACTAGTTTTAATGTTCAACTATAAAAATGCAATTTAGCCAGTCTTCCAAATTACTGCCACAAAGAAACTTGCCCACGCTTCCCTCATATGCATTTAGTAAAAAGCTGTTATTTTGACATTACAAACAGAATCTACAATAGTACGATTTTCTATGATTTGCGTTACTATTTTATTTACTTCATATTTTACTAATTTAATTCTGATTCAAACTATTTGTTTAGAAAATAAATAAAAATTCTTAATATTTTCTTAAGTTTTCGCGACATGTATTTGTATCCATAATAAAACTACGTTTTAACTGTTTCAAGCGCGGTAATTTATTTGATTTTTGTTATTCCGACGTTTCGGCCACTTTTCAGTGGCCGTGATCAAGCAAGACAAAGATGCCAAGCGTCAACGAGTACTGTTAAAGTTTTATTTAGCCTACCGCCAACTTGTTCATTTTAATTTTGTTTATGGTTATTCTTTACTCTATGGGAGCCTAATCTAATTAAAATTAATTAATTTAAATAGTAACCATAAACGAAATTAAAATCTTCCGTGTTCCGTGATTAAAGTCTTCCGTGATCACGGCCACTAAAAAGTGGCCGAAACGTCGGAATAACAAAAATTAAATTAATTACTGCGCTTAAAACCGTTAAAACATAGTTTTATTAAAAAATCTTAAATTATAATTCACTTATAATTAAATACCGATAAACAAAAATGGAAAATTAAAGTATACAAATACAAAACGAACCTAAGCATTTAACAATTCCAACGTTTAAGAATATTGATAAAAAAAAGGTTTAAACGAGAAGTAATGTTCGTGATTTCGCATTTTAATACCTTCGTAACGGTGAACAATCACCCTTTTAAAAATGTTTATTGCGTGTCTGTATGCTTTTGCTCTTTTTTGTATTATTAAGTGTTCTCGTTGAATACGAAGAGATGGATGCGTGCGTCCGCAAGCAGAGGCTCTGTGTTTTACATTTGGTGTTAGGGTTGAAGATTAGGGTATGATTTATAGGAAATCAAATACTGAGGATGCTACGGAATAACATAGTATTAATTCAATTGATAGAGTTAGGTGTTTGACTAGTCGTTTAATAAATTGTAAAACAATATACATAAAAAGAGCGTGTTTTTGAAACATTACTATCATCAGCAATCATTATTATTTTTTAATTTTTTATTGCAAGAGTTCAGCAAACAGGCAGACGGCCCACTGGATGGAAAGCGGTTATCATCACCTATGGACACTTGCAACACCAGAGGTGCTACAAATGCTCTGCTGCTCTCTTAAAGGACACTGGAACCTGGACACTAATGCCGGAACGCAACTCAAGGTTTTTATGGCGACATACTTTAGACCAGGACCACCTGGCTGTTGGTTGTTTTGTCGCCTCTTACAACAGGCCGCCCGGCCGCAGGAAATTGTATTCTTTCTCCGTTCCTGCACGGAAGATTTTGTTTACAAATGTTTTTTTATTTTCTTATTTTATAGATTTATTTACTGTTTAAACAATAATTAATAAACTATTGACTCTAGCTCAAGGATGTTTGACGCCGATATTTTGACAGACCATGGTATCGCATACATTGAGCTGCTGCTAAAAGCTAAAATCATTATATTAATTCAGCAAGGCTCTACTACGTCAATAATATTAATAGGATGGTATTTTAGCGCCCACTCTTTTACATTAATTTTTTTTTTTTTTAAATTATAGTAACATGTGTCAACTACCCAATACTCGGTGTCAACCCTAACGAAGATAAGAAAATGAGGGATCAATTGCATTAATTTATTTTTATAAGAGATTAATTTAATTGCTGATGCGTAGCACATCGTAAAATGTGTTGAATATTCTTTAGTTATCGCTGAATATCTGGATTTCTTTAACACCTTTGATGACTGGCACGTAATATGAAGCAGGATATATATAAATGTTATAGTTGGTAATAATTGTGGTGTTATTGAAATGACGTGTACATATTATTTTATATTATTGTACTATACAAAATGCTTACTTAATATACATAGTACCTACGACTACTTACATTTTAGTAATAAATGTTATACATACAGATGTTTTATATTAAATAAATATGAACTTTCTATATACATACAAACACATAAGTTTAAATCGTTTTAAATATCGGTAGCGATTTTGATTGTCTGATAGCAACAGGCAGCGCCTTCCTAAAGCTATACAGCCTTGCTAGTAAAAGAATTGTTGTAGAAAGTTGATTTAAGCATATATATTTATAATTCAAATAATTTTGTCACATTAGGCAGCCAGAATCACGTGCTAATTGCACAGGGCTAGCAACAGTCGCGACGCGAGCCTGACAAACGACTTTGATCAATCACGGCCGGACTTCGTGGCCGCTGCGACCGACGAGATTTATATTGGCAACAACCCTAGCTTGAGGCGTTTGTTTGCGTGTACCAACAATATCTTGTATACAATTTTAGACCTTATAACCAAACACTAAGATGTAATTTCCTTTATGGAATTTTATGTTATGAAATGTAATAAAGTAGATACTCTTTGTTTTATTCGGAGATAAGTTTCAAAATCCTGGAATTATATAAAGGACCTGTGGAATTAAACAAATTAAATCTACGTACAGAAACAGATGTGGGGGCCTAAAGTGGCCATTTTCGAAGTACCGTATTACGAACTTGGCAAATATCTTAAAATGTAATTATAAAGCTGTCTTACAACTACCAGTAGATACGTTTCATTTTACTAAGCGAATCTCCAAAAGCAGTTGCTTTAGACCCTCATGGAGTGACAGATATAAATATGAAAATGACAGTGTTAGTGTCTGTATATTTGTCTCTTTAGTTTAAATTGAATTTTAGTGTTTGTATAGTTGTGTACTTCTTACGAGTTATGTGCTTGTGCATTCCCTTTAGTAGTACAGATACTGGCACCATGAATACGAGGGTAACTTTGTTTGTAACCCTGTGCGATTAAATGATTAATACAATAAAAAAGCTGAATATCGACACCTCTACGTTGAGGAATTATAGGTTAATTTATATTATAAGTTTGAACATTGCCAATGTTCTGTTTTCAAAGACTACACTTCTATAATCACAGATTTCGCCAAGGCTACACTGTTGATTTTACTTGAACAATAAACAAAAGAGTATATATGCGTGTGTGTGTGTCCAATACATGGTAGTGTGTGTTATGTCTTTTTTATTAATTTAAAGTGTTTTTTATGCATAATTAAAAAAATATATTAGCATTCTGCACTCCTTCTGTATAAACTATAAGTGTGCGAAATTTCCCACTCCTCCGAGCGCGCAATTGTCTTAAAAAGGGATACAAAGTTTTTGCTGTGTTTTTGCTTCTCTTATTAATATATAGATGAAAACACTTATACTACACGATTGATTAATCCAAAATAATTACAATGATAAAAAATATATCAAGATAATAAAAACAAATCTTAGAGACACTCTCATCTTTTGAAAATCTGGCCCCAAGAATGTATGAAAAACTATGACAACTATGAAAACGTCTTATGAAGATTTGGTAAAGAACATGATCAATTTATAAAACCCGCCATAAAGATATTGCTGTCACTGTCTTTCCTCTATAGAAGCATCAGCAGCCTTGGTGATTGATGGATAGGTCTTTGAACTTTTTTTTTATTACGTATAGGTTCGCCTTTGATCATTATCTCGCTCGATTTTGAGCGGAAATATGGTCTACGATCGAGCACGCTTACCTAGAAGGTACCATTCACACGAGACTTGAAGACACCCAGGTTGTAGGTTTCGGGAAAAACAGACTCCGGCAGTGAGTTCCAGTCCTTTGTGGTGCGCATAATGAAGGTGGACTCAGAGCGCTTTGTTCGTATAGGTGATATGTCCACCATATAGCGGTGCTGCATGCCAGTGCGTCTGGTTGTCCGATGATGGAAGGGAGACGGCGGGATGAGATTGAAAACCTCCAATGCACACTCTCCAAATGTATCCGATAGAAAACCGACAAGCTGGCTTATCTTCTCAAATGATCATAGAAACCAACTCTCAGTACTTAATAAAAAAAACATTAAAAATAAACTCAATTATGACTAAAATGAAATTAAAGCAACCATCGTGTTATTATACTAAAAATACTCATTCCACCATTTTCACTATAACTTTTGTAATTTACAAGCCAATTAAAGTAAAAAATGGGATGCACCCCTCCCCCCTCTGGCATACCCCGCATCGCCACCCCTTTAATTATGAATTTTTGCAGTTTTTTTAATGATAATAAATTTGGTCGACCGCGGTGTGCGGTGATGTTTGTTTTATATGAATATTGCTGTATATCGTTTGTGTGTTGGTTCGTTTTTGTTGCAGTTTTTTGAAAAATATGACCCCCACTGAAATGACAGTTCAGTATTTAAGTCGCTCTTAAGTAATTAAGATGTCGTTAAGTAAAACGATTTTTTGTTGTCGAGAAGGAAACTCTTTATACATTACGCTAGTGCAATAGACCAGTGTGGAACTAGCAGCGACTTCCAGATATCAACTAAAAGTGACTTAGTTTAAGCTTTTGTAATTATTATATGTTTGTTTAGGACTTTCTCAAGACCTTAGGAATGATCCAATTATCATGTAATTCAATATATCGAGCCTTTGCTAACGACTTCTCGTAAGCGATATTTGTATCTATTAGCTAAGAACGTTCGTTTCACAAGAACCTAGTGAACAGTAACTAAAAGTCTTAAAACAAAACAATGTTTTAAAATAACAAAATAAAGTAAATAAAAAACTATTTAGGTAAAAATGTCGCCTATGATAAGTCTTTTTTACTTTTGAAAAAGGTATTTTTATTTTGAAAATAGAACACTTTCTGCGGAATATGGGTCAGAAATTTATCCAGTGAACCTCTGAGAGAAGTTTTGGTAAACTAATACAATTAAGAGTATAATGTCTTCTTTTTACATTCTCTCATAGACCTTCTTTTGTACTATCGCTTACTTTCTATCTTCTTGTACACCTTCTCTTTTAGGTAAAGTATTCATAAAACTATTGATTGGAATACTATTTATTTGCGCTATCGCTACCGAAATGTTGAAATTGGGTGGAAAATTCCCGCTCTGCAATATTCTAAAAATATACGAGTTGATACTATTATTAATTAAACCAAAACATAGGTGTATATTAGTCAAAGGAAGATACAAATTGAACGCCAATCGTGAACGGCCGTGCCTCACAAAAAGCTCAATGGTTAATGAAAAAACTACACGCAGTCAATATTTGATGAGAGCCAATTTAAATGTTCGTCCACTTGTAGACATCGCATAGTTCGATTCCACCATTTCAGCCCCGTATGTGGCCCCCACATCCCCGCCGATTCCCGAAAAAAAGAAAAAAAGCAAGAAAAAAATGGCGCGCGCCGCCTACGCGTGTGTGCGTCGAAAAGTGCAGATATAATGCAAGTAACAATAATATAGTGGTGGGAGACCAATCTTTTAAAATTCGAATGCGTTGGTTCGTATTTCAAATATAATAATAGGGATGTGGACACATGGAGGAAGATTGGAGTGTAAAAAGCACACTTGGTACGACTAGTCATTCGGCGACCGGTTGGCCGTCCTAAGTATCGCCAGAAAGATAGAATAGAATATGACCTAACCGAGTTTATAATTGACAACACTGTGCAGGACAGAAAAAATGGCGTGTTCTCGTTTCGGAGGCCAAGACTCATTTTGGGTAGGGACTTAGTTAGTTTTTTGAAGCGAAACTTCTATATAAAGGGGGGGGGGGTCCAGACCAGACCAGACTTGGACAAGTACATTAACAATCCGCCCGTAAAACCTCAAGTCAAAATTTTGTTGCGATTCGTTTTGCCACTTATCCGTTGGCATTCGTTTTTCCACTTGTCCGTTGAAGTATCACTTCTACTACACTCGATTTTTTTAATTTACTAGACTTAGACATTGTAACAATATACACTAAAATAACCTTTTATCAAGATACTGTCATAATATCACGATAGAAATGATTTTGATTACTGTTTATGCAATCATAAGTGTGCTATTTGATTCTACTTGTAAACGGTTATGATGTCATAACTTTGTACAGGTCGTAACAAAATCTATGAAGCGACTTTTTGTAATGTACAGGGGTAGTGTATCGGCTAATTTGACTGTCCACTCTCCTATTGGTCTAGAACTTGTCTAATTCGTCTATAGTTTTATAAGTAACCTTAGGCCGTGTCCCCAGTAGCGAACGATGCGCGCGATCGGCGGCGCAGTTCACTCACTATATTGCGCCGGAGCGCTAACACTGATATATACTAAATGTTTACCTTCCCTCCCAAAAGTTCGGTTCGCAAGCGCTTCGCGACTAATGCGCTACAGTTCGCTGCTAACTTGACATTGAGTGAGCGCCCCATACGCCGCTCACTGTTCGTCTAATAGGGACACGGCCTTACAGAAGACATATCTAGTGTAGGTATATATTTGATCACAAATTTACTCTTGTCAAATGTGTTTGCCAGAGAGTTTGCTATCTCTGATTTCTGAAGATACAAATTAACAGAATTTATTTACGATAAATCTGTATTACACAAAACTCAACAATAATATTATGAATATTCACGAAAAACCGCTATGTTTCATATAAGGTTTCATATAATAAACAAAACAGAAGAATCAGGACATCGTACGATCTACTAAATCTATCCGTTCCTTTGACAGACTTGTGAAGGAGCACTATCTAGTTGTATAACGTTTTTATTATTTGTTTTGTACGTACTATGTAATACATATAAAATATATGTATATATACGTGGGACATTCAGAAAGTTTTGCGAAAATTAAAAAAAAAGTTCTATAGTTAAATATTTTTTTATTAAATCTTTTCAAAGTACTCTCCACCAGCCTCTATACAAAGTTTCTTGCGTCTGAACCAGTTCTCGAAACACTTTTTCCAGTTCGCCACTGACACCTCTTTTATTTTCAGATTTTTTATTTTCGGGAATAAAAAGAAATCATACTGTGTTAGGTCAGGGCTGTAAGGCGGGTGACCCAGGAGTTTGACTGGCATGCTGTCCAGGAACGAAATTTTTCACTGCTAGCACATTTTCTTCCGTAACAGCCGTCAAAGGGCGACCACTTCTTTCTTCATCCCCCAAAGTTAGTCGACCGCGTTTGAATTCGTTGTACCAACGATACACGGTTGCCTTAGAAGGGCTTTCATCTATGAATGCCATTTGAAGTCTATCGTACGATTGGTCCGGTTTCAGGCGACACTTGTAATCGTAAAAAATCAGCGCGAAAATGTTCCCGGCGCAGATCCATTTTACAAGCTTTTATTTAACTTGGAATGGATGTACCTATGTATGTATGTACATAAGTTCGGGTGGAATCTTGCAAGTTAAATTCGACCGACTTCCCGGTTTTCGATTCAGCTGAAATTTTGCACGCATATGTATATCGCGTGACAATGTAATAATATGGTACCAGGGAGCTAATCTGATGATGGAGTCGGAAGGTGGCCATAGGAACTCCTGTACTAAACAAGATAGACCCGTCGTGTTTGGGGCTCGTTTTACTTGTCATGGCTAGCACTCTACTGTTACATGATATCCAGGGATCTCAAAAGCTTGTATTTAAAAACCTTTTTAAAAAAGCTTATTTCAATGAGACACGATAATTTAAATCAGCTCGCAAACAATGTAGTGGGAAATTTTAAAATTGGAACATACCTATTTCTAGTTATACATACATACATACATAACTTCACGCCAGTTCCCTTGCGGGGTAGGCACGAACAACAGAGCGCCATTTAGGCTTATTCTTACACACCTCACTTGCTTCTTTGACATTCATAACTCTTGTCATGCACGCTCGTCTGTTCTTAAGGCTCCTGACATCACCTTCTGCTAGTACACGATCAATTTGATCATGGAAGGTGTGTAGTGGCCTTCCACGACTTCTGCATCCATCCACTATAAAGTTAAAGTTTTTAGTTATAAATAATCATATTTTCAAAGTAGACTATAACTGGCCAGTCTCTCATACATAAAAACTTTTTTCGCAATACTTTCTGAGTGGCCTGGTATAATCCATATATGCATATATTTTTATAACCATATATGTATTATATAATTATTATTAGTATCTAGTTCAACTGAACGCCAACGCTATCTTTGCAATTTGATCTTGTCTATCCAAAGGTTGCCCGGAAGAGATTGCCTTAGGCAATAAGGCTGCCCCTTATACTACCTTATAGTATTAAAGTTTATTGCGTATTTTTCTTTGTCATGTTGGTCTACAATAAAGAGTGTTGTATTGTAAGAATTAAATTTTATAAATAGAAACGTACGTGATAGAAATATATATATATATATATATATATATATATATATATATATATATGAAAAATTCTTAAATTTATTGTTGTGTGTGATATAGATTTGTCACACATAATTAATATCAACGTACGATTACTAGGTGCAAATTATATTTTATCTGTATTTTCAATTTGTTCCGTATTTTTAAACATAAATATCAAATAAAAGTTTAATAACCGGTAAAACATTATTATATTATTAAAAATTAACGTCCCAAGCGACCACATCGGGATATACTGCCGTTAACATGAATAGATAAAATTCGTTACGTCAAAAAGCGTAAATTTTTTAAACAAAGTGAGATATAAGATTTCATTAAAAGTTAAACAAACTATTGAAGGCGACCAAACGGGACATACAGCGTTAAATATTAAACGAGCTATTTTTAACTCCGGGATTAAACAAGCTTTAAATAGCAAAAAGGTTGCTAAATTATTGACCAATTAGACGCCTAGTGCATTCCCTATAGTATATAAATGAACACGGTTGATTGACGGCTTTCTGTGATTTTTTAATCAGATTGATCTTACTAGTTCGATATAAGGCTCTAAACACATGACCGCGTTGCGGCACCACATCGCCGAAATCGGCGGCGCCACCCGCCGCAACGCAGAAATTCGCGTTGTGCAACACGCCGCGCTGGCAGCGTTGTGACGTCACAGTAGGATGACAAGAACACCTCAAGTTCAGTTTGTCTGTTGGATGCTTAAAAACAACACGCGTGAAAACGGTAGCAATATAAAAATTAAAATGTCTGGGTTTGATATCTTTGGTGGGGGAATGCCCCGCTTTGTGGGATAGTAATGACGATTTATTATGCGAATGTAACCAGTATCTTCTCTATCTTTATTTATATTGGAGTAATGTGTTCTTAACAACAAAAGGCAATACGGTTATTGCGATCCATGACAGAGACATATCCAGCAACGTCCACGAATTACAGAAAGATGGTCACTTCATTCTACGACAGTATGACGCGCAGCGTGGCGCCGCAACGCAACGCTTAGCGGCCTTACATTCCGGAGCTGCGCCGCAACGAGGTTATGTGTTTAAGCTCTAAGAGAGAGAAGAAATGTAGAGATAGAACATTTCGTTCACTCTGGTAGTGTTTCTACTGTGAAGCGATGGCGTAGACCAGAGCGGCTTGTCGTTTAAAGGTGAAACAGTTTAGAGGGAATCGGGCCCTCTAGACAAGAGGCGTTAGCGCTAAACAAATAAAATTAAAATGTATGGAAATGACATAATACTTAGCGTCTCGATATGTCATTCCCGTACATTTTCTATTCTATTCGATTAGATCTAATTCCACTTGTCTACAGGGTTAGTCCATTTAAAGAATCGTTTAGTGAAATTGAAACGTGTCTAGATATAATGGTAGTTGTAAGAAATTCCACTTTATTTTGATACTTGTCATGTTCGTCATACGAATCTGCGAAACGCTGCTTTAAGCCCTCAGGTTTGAAAATATATTCTATGTATCTAAGAGGTTTTTGTATCGATTTTGCCAAAATAGATCCCTTGTGGTGGGTATTTTAAAACGAGGTAAACAAGAAACATATTATTTAAAAAAATCCAGTTGAATTTTTCATTATATTTCACACGAAACGTAACTGGTGGCAATATTCGGGATTTTACACATGCCCAACGATGGTCACGCCACATGAGGGTAGTTAGAAAATCCACGAAATGGACGGTTGTGTCGACGACATTGCAAGAGTTTTAATATGTTTTTAAGGTTCAGCTGGAAATTAGGCAGACGGCCCAGGTAATGGAAATTGGTTACCGCCGTCTATAGATGTTTGCAACACCAGGACCAGAGCCAACGCGTTGCGAGCCTTTAGAATGGATAGAGCGGTTGGCATAGGAGGGATTGGGATGGGAGAATAGGATAGAGGAGAGGTAGAGGGTAGTGACTAATCGTACGAAACCTGAATAGCTCAAGGCTCAACTTATGTGGTGTTACACCAATTGAACCGGCCCTAAGAGCTGTGATCAAGATAATGATTCCAGCATATTTTCATCCGTGCAGGGTTGGATAAAGAATACAATTTACTGCGGCCGGGCGGTCTGTCGTGAGAGGCGACAAAACAACCAACAGCCAGGTGGTAGGACATTTGCCCGATTGGATGGCTACCACCCCTGGTCTAGAGTACGTCGCCATAATACCCTTGAGTTGTGTTCCGGCATTAATGATCAGGTTCCAATCTCCCTTTAGAGAGCAGCAGCGCATTTGTAGCACATTTAGTGTTGCGAATGTCTATAGACGATGGTAACCGCTTTCCATCAGTGCGCCATCTGCCAGTCTGCTGAACTAAGGCAATTAAAAAATATATATAGTTAGCGCCATTTTTTATGGTCTTCTAATTAGCTGTATAAGAAGACGCAATACATTTTTTTTTTTGTAAAACCAGTCTGTATCGCATTCATCTATTGCTATCAAATATGCTTTCTGTACAACTGGTTTAACTAATAATATATTATATTTCCGTGAAAGTCATCAACAACTACATTATATTGTTGTGGAATTCTATTAATTTTGCAGTTACAAAATTCAACGGAAAAGTTTGTATATTCGCGTGCATATTAAAAAGCACTTTTCATTCACACTTTTTCATTCGAATTAAAACGAAAAAAGTATGAAAACAAAGTGGGAGCGTGTGGAGGAAAACATGCGTTGGAAGGAGGCGACACGACGCGACACGTCCTACATGACATTCAATTTAAACTCGGCCGGCGGTACGCCAGCGCTCAATAATTAACATAATGTACTTTTTCTCCGTTTTTTTCACTTCCCCGTTTGACACTCCATCACTCATGGAAATTCCATTTTCAATGCTCCTATATGAGGGGGTGGGCAACGGGGTGGTCTTTGCATCCGCGCAATGGACACGGCGGTTTCGGGCGGGTGGACGAAAAAAAGATTGTTAAAAAGGCCGGGGGGCCGCCGGCGTGTGTGCGTGCCGGTAAAAAAGCGCTCACTAATCGATACTATAGATCCCAGGGCTGCCACCACTAGATTGGCTGCTGCCTATAAATAACAACTACAATTCTATGCCAATTTGTAGTTGCGTTCATGTCTGGAAGTAATTATTGCAAATGCCTGCTCAAGTATATAAACTTTGAAGTGATTCATAATTTTTAAAAATGGAAGTAACATATTTTCAAAAATTATTTAATAAATTAGTTGGAGATTCATTACTATAGGATGTGTGTGTAAATGATGTAAACAAAAGCTAGTAAAATAGTAAATTTTTAATTCATTGAGAATTATTATAATAATTCATTCATTCAGTGATTTTGTTTTGTGCTTGTTTAATAAACGCCAAAATACAAACAAATACAAAATAAAATAACAGCGTGTGTACGTGCGTGCTGCTCAATACACATATATGCATATGTAATTGCATTGACAGGGTATCTGGGTTGGATTCCAAGAATTCCTCATCATACAAAAAATTACCTGAAATAACACTATTTCGAAAAAAATTCTCAAACGTCGTAAACCTACTTATTATTGTTTAACGGTTTTATTCATAGACGGTTTGAACAATTCTTTAAGAACCATAAAGAAGGGTTCAAACTAACTCCAACTCTCTACAAATTAGCAACTACAAGAGGAGTAATATAATGATTTGTATTGGATTACACAAAAATAAATCAGATTAACCATTATTTATTATGCTAGAAGCGACATGACATTAACTTCATCGTTATTATTAGACACGTTCTCGTGACTTAAATGTGTAAATCATTTTAGTTCTTGTCTTAAGTTAGGTACAACCCGGTGGCAACATTTTGTATCTCAAATTTTTCCCAAGATATTTCTTTTCATGAAAGTTCCTCAAGCATAATAATAATATTATAGGTTTTTATATTTTACTATTGTATATATATTTTTAAGTTAGGTTTATTTATAAGATAATTTCGTTTTTAGTTTATTATAATAATTTAGCATAGTATGTATTTTTTAAGATTGCGAAACAAAACCGTATATTAGCTGTAAGAAAGCGCTAGATTCCGCTAGACGATGAAAATAAAATAGCGCTCCGCGCAACATTTTGCGAGGTTTTAAAATTATTTTTCTAATTAGAGAAATAGTAAAGTGGATAAATACTTCCCATTTCGCGCACGGTGAAGGGATCCCTAAAGGTGACATACGTCTCCTATTTTTGTTATTTGTCTATGGAACCATAAAAAATAATGTGATCTAAAATACCCCATATCTCAAGAATTAATGAACGGAAATTGTTCAAATCAATCTTCATTGAAAGTATTTTTGAAGCTCTACCACCGTATTTTTTCAAAATTTTCCATTTCATAGTCTAATAGTTAGAGGGGAGGGGGGTTAATGTAGAATAATGTGGACCGAAAATCAGCAATTGTAATATATTTGCTTACTGTGAAAAAAGCGTAAGATTTGGTAATGAGTTATTTTGTAAAAAATGGAAAAAAACGTTACCACCAGCGCTGGATCTAGGTCTCAAATTGTTAAAGTGGCAACCCTGATAGATTCTGAGGCAAGTAGGTTGCGCTCGTAGCCCGATTGGTCGGCGGGATGCGATTTTGGATTTTTCGCGAAGGCTAACGAAGCGGCCAAATGTTTAGTCTTTGCGATGACCTTTTGCGTAGTTTTATTCCTTTTGCTACGGATCCCCGTACAGCCAACACTTGAGGATTGGGCGCGTTCATTCGCACTTAACTTTGTCCGCCTCGCTTTCAATTGGCTTGGCCACGTGCTACGTAGCCCAAGTGGTGTAGCGTCGTAGCAACGTGTACTATAAAGATTTTTCTACTCTTTGATACGTCAATTTTTGTCTTCATTCATTTCATTCTTTATTTTAATGTCTTCATATTAAGAGCTATTAGAAATTAATATTTACTTATAAATAGAACATTCTAAATTATGAATATATGTTTTTAGAGAGTACTTGAACAGTAAGGTTATGCTGCAGATTTTTTTTTATTTTACACAAGGCTGGTTTATACTTCGCCCAGCGAATCAGCATACCGTCCAGCGTGCTAATGCAGGGAGCCTTCTGGGCACGCTTCCCTTTGGCAGCGATATGGTACATAGTCTATAATTAGCTTGTAGTTTTATTTTTAATATCTATTCATTTGAGTATATTTATAATTTCGTAAAATAAGTTTTTAATATATTTCCTAAATATATTGAGATTTCTTAATATCTTTAAGAAACTGACAAGGTGGGTACCGATCTCTGCGGGAGTGTCAAAAATTATATAGTTTACCGTAACTTTGAAACATGCAGTTTTGTTACAAGTTGGGCCGAAGGCTACCGTATTGCTCGAGTGGTACCTCGAGCCGTTATATAAGGAGGGCCCGGGTGTTTATTGTGCGGCACACTCACCTCATTCTTGAGGTTGATGGGCTCTTGTTGCGGCCGGGGCGGCGAGTGCCGGCCCACCTCCGCACCCTCCAACATATCAGCCTCGCATCCCGACTCGTCTGCAAAGAAACACTTTATTAACACTCTAATGAATCTTAGACAAGTGGCAATGACGCTAAACGAATAGAATAGAAAATATATGCGAATGACATATCGTTACGTTGAGTATTATGTCATTCCCATTTACTATTATATTTGTTCAGCGCTAATGCCAATTGTTTACAGGGCATGATAGTTATAAATATAGTTCTTGCATTTTTCGAAGGCGAGCGGGCTTTACTAGTGGGTGAACGTGTACATGCACATTGCGAGAGTGTGTGTGATATTTGTAACACCAAACACTTTCAATTTTATTTAACCATTTTGAAACAACTAACAAAACCGAATATTTCGCAACTTTATTGCATTTATTTATGTCCACGGAAATAGCAGCTCCCATAATATATAAATATATATGGATCCTTGGACATGGATAATGTTTTTAATTTAGCTAATTCAATATAGCTGACGATCCCGTAGCCTTTGTGACAGGACATTTTTCTTAAAGACTACTAGGGTATGTGGATAAATTTGTCGGGAAAGAATTGTTCTACCTATAACGATGGGGCCTGTGACAATGTTACAGATATAGGTTGTTTCACGCAGATACGGCGACGAGTTGCGTTGTATATACATATATACATATATCCGCAACGTTAGGTAAAATATCCATACACGCATAAGTTTTACATTTTTTATATTGTATAAAATTTAGATAATATTATGTGGTGTGACAGAGTATGCCAGAGCAGACGAGTAGGAAAAAAAGACATATTATACTAACCTCAAATGATTGGGAGAAAGTGAAAGAAAAGATGTTATTTTCTGTTTTTATAACTAGAAAACCTTTTTCACAGACTACCTGGAATTAAGAAGTAAAATAACCTAACATTCCTAATTTGAAATACGAATTGCTGTCTGCAAAAGAAATAAAAGTTCGGTACATAATGTACAACCTCTTTAGAACAGGAGTCCGACCTGCCCCAACATGACGACGCAACTAGGTCAAGATACATCTGCAGGATTTAGGGAATACCCGGCCTTTTGCCGCCCTTTTTGTCTACATTTGTTTACAGGCTGCGGTCGTTTGTGAAACGCCTTTTGTGGGTGAACGAGTGAGAGGTTTCACAATGTTTATTTTGTTTGTAAGGTGAATACGAATTAGGACTGATATGTTTTCACATGTCATACATGTTTTATGTTGCTCACGAGACTTATTAAAGGCATTTTACATGTAGTCAAAGTCTTTAAAGCAAGTATGCGTGACTTATATATAATTTTACAATTTATAAGGAAAGAAAATATTGTAGGAAAACTTACACGTAATTATGGAAGAGTACTGGAGATAAAAAGGGCGCAAAAAGTCGTGGTAGCGGAATGACCAGCGCAGGTATTACAAACTCAAAAAGCGCGGGTTCGAATCCTGGCCGGGACGCATGCCTGTCTCTCCGGATACATATAACCTGGGTGTCTTCAAGTCCCGTGTGAATAGGTACCTCCTAGGCAAGCGTGCTCCATCCTAGACCATATCTTCGCCCCACATAGGGCAAGATTGTAGTCAAACGCAAACCTACTACAATAAAAAATAAATAAAAAAAATGCAAAACTTAGGCAGTTTTCTGACCTCTAGAAGATATATATAATTTATGTCAAAAGAAAAAAAAAAACAAATAAATCACTAAGCTTTCCCATATAGATAATAATGTAAAGCACCTTTTTTGAGAAATTGACCTGCAGTACAGTAGAAACACTCCTTGATTAGCCACTTTTTTAGTAACAGAGTAAATTTTCTGGCAGGTAGATGTATGATTTCAGTTGACAAAGAATTATAAACAAGAGTGGCATTTGAATCCAGTTCCTTCTGAAAAGCTTCAAAGAAGGCACGGAACAGGCATCTTTATTAGATTACAAAATGAAATTACAGTGTAAACTCTATATAACGACACTGAAGGGACTGTGCATTTTATGGCGTTACAGAGAGTTGCCGTTAAATGGAGAGAAGTCTGTTATATTTGTCTGATGTCTTTTCCTGCACCAGTAATTTTGTTGTATTTTATTACTTATTTTATTCCTATCTTGCGATAGGTATCTTGATCTTGAGGAAAAATTGAGAAGAAGAAGACTAAGGTGGTATGGGCATGTATTGTGAAGGAATGAAAGTCACGTGACAATAAGAATATCAATGGGTTCAAATGTAAAAGTAGACCATAATTTGTGGTGTAACAGAGGACGTTTATCAGAGTAGAGGAGTATGGAAGGAAAAGACATATTGTGACGACCCCTCATAATTGGAAGGTAAAAAAGAAAAGAGAGAGAATTATTAGATTTATCTTTCTCTCTCTCTCTCTCTCTACATAATTTAAACGTTCATATGAAGTTTCTCTGATACAACTAGTTTCATAATAAAAGGCTAAATTTTCCATACGCTTTCACGTATGCATAAATAAATCCTTTATGTATTTGCCTATAAGTGTCTGGTGCCTGTAAATTTTCGCTGCGGCGATCTGTGGCCGGTCTTTGTGCTATTAATTTGTAATGTCCCCCCTTCCGCAGGCGCATGTAAGGGTGGGGGGTGAACGGTCGATCGGACCGGGGTTAAGTCTAGATTCAGAATTCAGAAGGAGATAGCTATTCACGTGTGAACATTGAATGGTTATAATCGACTGATACTAGACGCACAGTTTCATTTGAAATATTTTTAGTCTATACTTAATATTAATATTATACATAAATGCACAAGCTTAGATGGATGTGTGTTGTTCAATCACGCCAGAAAGGCTGAACGGATATGGAGATTTTATAGTCTGGAATAGCACATAGGCTACTTTTTATCCCAAAAAAAATGGGCGGATCCCGCGGGATAATATTAGCGTGACCGAAGTAATTTATAGGTATATACATGTGGATGCTTTTAATGAATCCAGGATTAACACATTAAAGTTTTCTAAAAGTACATGCGCACGCGTCTTTTAACAATTTAAACGATATGACATTTTAAAGAATTTTCTACTTCGCGGTTCAAAAGTTATTTTATCTGCCCCATCCTAGCGGCCTACGAGTGTGAGTGGGCTAAGCCTTTGCTGGTCTACCTCACTACAGCTCATAGGATCCGGGTTCCATTCCTGCCATGGTAAATTTCATAAACGAACTTTTCTCCAATATTTACTATGGTCTGGGTGTCTAGCATTATATATATATTATCCACAACACAAACGTAACTTGCTTAGCTTGGGGATATAAAATATGTGAACTTGTCGGCCGATTAATAAATTCGAAAAAACAACAAAAGACGTTTAAGAGTAAGCACTGAGATCAAATTCACCGTTTTGTAAGACAAATGCTTCATATTAAAAATATGTTTAATTTAAAATAAAATAGATTTAATAAATTTAATTTATAAACAACGAAAACCCTTAAACTCAGACACTTGAACTATTCAGTAACTTCAATTCAACTTCCTTACAAACAAAC